>WPIO01000020.1:1830000-2535000 GCA_009760855.2 Cristatella mucedo
CGACAGTCGCAGCCTAGAAAAAGAGAGACAAAGTTTTCTGATGGCGCTATACAAATGTATTGTTATGATTATTGTTATTATTACTATGGCCGCCAGCATCCGCTGCTCTCTTGGGTACCGCGTGTAGGATCGGCCGCGCTGGCTTGGCTGCGCATATTGGCAGTCGAGCTAGAAGCAATCAAGCTTGTATCACCTTTCTCCGAGAGCGAGGCTGCTCGAGATGATCTCGCCTCTGATTCACGCACGCGAACAACAGCATCACAAGCGCGATCTCTTAGGATGCGAGTACAGAGAGGTGAGAGGTTGACGAGCGAGCTGATGCAGCGGATGTCCGACGGCATTGCTCAACCTTACCTAGTGCAGCCTGCGGAGGGCCGAAATTTCTCAAACCTCGTCGCCTGGTATTGTCTTCCTCGCGAACTCACTCTCTCTCTCTCTCTCTCTCTCTCTCTCTCTCTCTCTCTCTCTCTCTCTCTCTCTCTCTCTCTCTCTCTCGCCGGCGTCAGCTTAGATTTTGCGGGCACTGTTAGTTTTCTCATTTTACCCAGACTAATCTCTGCCGAACTTCATCGCTCGCAGCCTCGCTTTCGTGCTGGTTTAGCCCAGTGGTTAAGGAGCTCGCCCTTGACGACCGAGGTCAAGTTGAATGTATTCGATGATCGAGGTCACCGGCTCGAGCCCCGTGGCATATGTGAAGCACCTGAATAGAGACTAACTTTTCGTACGGTGCTATGCAAATAAAGGATATGATATTAATCTCTGCCGCCCTTCTTGGGCTCCTTACTGCCGTTCGCGTCACCGTTTCCGCAAATGCGTTCGCGGTCACCCTCGCAGGCGCACTTTCACCTCACCGCAGCTCCTCTCCGACCTTTACGCCCTTTGCACGCTCGCGCTCGCTCTTAGCCTGGCTTTCGCCGCCACGCCTTCTCGCGCGCCGGACGAGCCTCGATTTCGCCGCTTTCGCGAGACGGCCGCCGGCGTCACCTGGCGCGCCGCAGTCTGTCTGTCCAACGGATCGCTGGAAGCTGACTCCGAGCTTCGCGCAGTTGTGATTCGCTCAGTTGTGATTCGCTCAGTATTTGTCGATTAGGCGTCGCCGTCGACGGCGCTGACGGCATCCGAGATCCATTAGAGCTCAAGCAGAGCGTCGGGCGCCCGCCGCTCGCAGCTCAAGCCTCGCGCTCCTGCGGCCGCCTGGCCAGCAGCGGCGGCGGAGCCGCGTCTTATCGGCGAAGCGAAGCGCTCCCGCGGCAGCGGCGGCGGCATTATTTGGCAATCATTGATAGCGAGACCGACCGATAGCCGAGTGCTGCGCGCTCGCGGCTGATCATGCTCGGGAAAAAGCGAAGTGCATGTTGGATCAGGCTATCTCGCACGTGCTGCGTGTCTACGTCGAGAAAATCTGTGAAGCGGATCGCGCGCTGCTACGCGCCCTTTCGGCCGCCGCTCGCTCGCTTCGACCCGTCGGGCGGCGTTGAGAGGCGCGGAGAAAATAATCCCGCGTCCCGGTATCGCATCCGCGCGACTCGAGGCCGGCTTGCCTGCTCCAGAGCTTTCGCGGTGGCCGACGCGTTTAAAAGCGGCTCTGCGGCTAACTGTCGGCCGACTCGTCTCGCACGACGCCGAGCGGCAACGTCGGGCGGCTGATTTGGGTCTAAGCCCCGGGGTGAAGTTGCTCGCTCTTCACGACTCGAATCGCGGGTTCGAGTCGTGCAGCGGTCGATCCTCCATTGACTACTGCAAGCGGCGGCGATAGCCACAAAGGCTCTTCTGCCGCCATATAAACGGGTCTGTTGAGTCAGCTTACGTTTTATGTACTGCCTTACTTTGACACCAATCGGCGCTGAATAAAATGGCGGCCGCTTTTAGCGAGCGCCGCTGGAGGAGGAGGATGAGGAGGAGTGGCTCCGCGAACGCTGCGCGCGCTGGCGAACTCGCGTTAGCGCTCCTCTCATTGGCTGTCGGCCTGCTACACGTTCGTAGGTCAAAATATGGTTTCAAAACCGACGCATGAAGTGGAAGCGCATGAAGAAAACTCCGGACGACGACTCCGCCGCCGCCGCCGTCTCCGCCGCCGACGATGCCCCTTGCGCCGCGGATTGTGACGACGACGGTGACAGCGACGTCGCGGCCGACCCCATCGACGCTGACGTCACAACATCAACCGACGACAGCGGCCAAGGCTGACCGGACTCTCGCTCTCCGCCGCCGGGGGGCTATCACTTCCACTCCATCGCGCCGCTGCCGTCGGCCGACGGCGGCGCGAGCGTGTCTTCCTTGGAATTGGCGTCCAGCTCGCGACCTCGCCGCGGTCTCGCCGATTCGTCGCGAGTACGGCCGAGTACGGCGCGGTGCGAATGCGCTGGTTCAGCCACAGCGCAGAGCGGCGACGACGCGACGGTTCGAGTCGGACCGTCGCGTTGGCGGCGGTCCGACCGAAGTGACGCGGGCGAGCGAGTCCGCAGGCCCGACGGCGGCGGGGAGCCGCGCGAGCGAGCGAGCCCACTGCCGGATCCGCCCCAGGATGCCACCACGTGACCGGGTCGCAGACGACCGAGGACGAGGGTCGAAGGAAAGAAAAAGGCGCTTCGGCGCTCGGGACTACGCGAACGATCGACGCGTGGCTGCGGTTCGAAATGGCGGACCGCGTCTCGGCCGCGCCTGCACGCGCGCGAGGTCCGCCCGGCGACGGAAAGCGCGACGGGCATTTGTCTGGCTGTCGTGACTTGGGTGCGAGCGTGAAAGCTCCGACGTCCCAACGAGCAAAGCGCGGGCGCGCGCTCGAGGCGACAACGACGGAAGCGGCTCGTACTGACCGCCGTTGGGCAACAGTGCAGTCAACGAGACAGATAGCTAGATAGATAGATAGCTAGGTTCTGCTGAGAGAGAGAGAGAGAGAGAGAGAGAGAGAGAGAGAGAGAGAGAGAGAGAGAGAGAGAGAGAGAGAGAGAGAGAGAGAGAGAGAGAGAGAGAGAGAGAGAGAGAGAGAGAGACGGAAAGAGAGAGAAAGAGAAAGAGAGACGGAGAGCGACGACGACGGCGGCACGAAGACTCGGGACTCGTCGGTCGCTTTCGTTCGACAGCAGACGAAGGTCGCGTGTCGCCTCTGCCCGCGACGCCCGGAGCACACGGTGGCGACGCGGACGGCAACGTCGATGTTCTCCCGCGAACGCACGTGCGCCGTCGTATCGCCGCGTCGATCGCGTGCACGGCGGTGGCGGCTTCGCAGAGAGCCGCCATCTCCGCCAAGCTGTCTCAGCTTGGGCGTCCGGCGCTAAAAGACGCGCGCTTTGGTCTCCAGGCGCATGCGCATGCCGGGCGTGTGAGCCGCTCGTGCACTTTGCTTGAATCGCCGCGCGGAGATGGACGTACGCACGTACGCTGACCAGTCTCGTGGACTGGCCGCTTTAAGACAAAGAAGATAAATCAATCTCAATTGAAAAGAATCGCCTGCAGCCGTCTGCCGTTCTGGCCACGTCTGACTCAGACCAAGATGGCCGCCCGCGCACCCACTGATTGGCGAGTTTTGTAATAAGAATAAGTCCGGAAACGCTCGGCAATTCCAGCGAATTCTGCAACGCGCCCGCCGCAACGTTAGCGCTAGCGGATTCGACTGACAGTCGGAGCCATGTCGCGACTCGCCGGCGAATAAAAAGAGCCTCGGAGGCTTTTAACTGGACGCCCGCCACAAAATTAGATTAATAATCACTATTGGCTGCGATAATTAACGGCTAACTGTACAAAGTAACGGCGTCGTCCATTAGCTCTCATCTGTGCCATGCATTAATTGTCTAAATGCACAAGCACTTGCTCTTAGCTGGGCCAATTCATTTTAAGGGCTCCATTAATGGTCAGCGATATTATCTTGTTAAAAAGAGGTCAGTCTCACCCAAGGATCTTATCAGTTGACACGCTGCTTCTTTTCCTGAAAATGTAACATGCTTAGAAACCTAGACCAAAAAAGCCGAGCTCATTTAAGAATCTCATTTATATAGTGGCAGAAGAGCCTTAATGGCTGTCACCACAGTTTGCAGTAGGAAATTAAGGATCTCCCCAGCAGTACTCGAACCCACGACCTGGATCGTGAAGAGCGAGCACCTTACCTCCTGGCTTAGCACCCAGGTGCAACATAAAAAGCTACGAAAGCATCTTCTCTAAACGTCGAGCACATGTGTGCAGTCCCAGGTATGCACGCAGTTTTAAAGGCTAAAAAGAAATTAAGGTAATTTATTTCGAAATGAAGTCTAGGACCGTAGATTTTTTATACGAGAGTTCTGACATCGAAATGAACCCCCTAGTCGTTGTCGGTTCAATGCACTCAAAGACTTGGATTAAATATCGCTGCAAATTTGTTAGGTCTCGGTACCCGAAGCAATTCTTTTCTCTCTCTCTCTCTCTCTCTCTCTCTCTCTCTCTCTCTCGCTCTCTCTCCCCTCCCCTCTCTCTCTCCTCTCTTTCACTCTCTCTCTCTCTTCTCTTTCACTCTCTCTCTCTCTCTCTCCCTCTCTCTCCCTCTCTTTCCCTTTTTTCCACTCTCTCTCTCCCTCTCTCCCACTCTCTCTCCCACTCTCTCTCCCACTCTCTCTCCCACTCTCTCTCCCACTCTCTCCCCCACTCTCTCTAGCTCTCTCTCGCTCTCTCTCTGCATTTTACTATCTTTCTCTCTTTAATCTATCTCTCTCTCACTCTCTCTCTCGCTTTCTTTCTCCCTCTCACGCCCTCTCCTACTCTCTAAATCACACGCTCTTTCTCTCACTCTCTCCCCTCTTTCTCTCTCTCTCTCTCTCTCTTTCACTCTCTGAGTCACTTTCTCTCTCCCTCTCCCTCTCTCCCCAGAGTGGCCATCGCAACTCGCTGGCGCGGTTACTACCGCGCCTCACTCCGTGCGAAATGGCGGCGGTCGTAGCGCCGCACTCCCCTGCGGTGCCGCTGAGTGCGCCTCATCCGCCGTCTTCACGATTGCGCCGGTCCGTCGGGGTACGGTCAAGGTTCAGCCCCGTTGTATAAATAGTTCCGACTACGCCCGCGTTCAGATATGAAGTGCCATGTCGTAGCGAAAGTGAAAATTGCTCTTTGCGACGCCATCCACGCGTCGGTGCATCGACTAGCGCCGATCGTTTTGACAGCAGCAGACTGGAATCCATTTAATGGGAAACTAAAGTCCACCAAAGAATTATTTAATACTATTAACTATTTATTATTTATTTAATCGAATTATTTTCTCCGTCCATGAGACTATTCCTCCATGAGCTTACGCGTGCCGAAACTGTGAATGTCATTTACCACTAAACGTTTGATGCGATACCTATGAGGCCATCTGGTTACAAAACTACAAGAACTGTCGAGAGCATCGGGCTGCTAACCATAAAATTGACGTCGGAGGCGGCGGGTCTCGACGGCTACAAACCCAGCATGTACGTGAAAGGAAATCAGTCGTAAGTACAGAAAGGTATCTAATTTTAGCTTACCTACCCTATGCCTTCTGCGGTGAGCGATGTACAGATAGATTGCATTGGTAGGAGTCCGTCAGGGCGGCGACACAATTTCAGATTTTCAGACTCAGATTTTTCAATGAGAAGCAGCTTGCAACTATTACGATTAATAAATGCCAAATTCAAGTAAGAAATTGCATTTCATATGGCGGGCCTTCCTGTTGTGACTCTATAGGAATCCCGAGAGCAAGACTCCGTATCCGGACGCAGAGTTGAGCTCATCGGCTCGACCAGCCGACAGGGGGCGCCAGCAGATGTATCTCCGTCAGTAACTCCACAAAGTCATAAAGACCATGTGGGTGTTACGCAGGAGAGTTTTGTATAGCGCACTCACAGCCTAAGCGGCTTTCGGTACGCATTCGGTAGCCAACAGACTTCGTCTCACGCAACAAAGAGAAAGTGGGAAGCATAGCAGAGTTAGGAGAGCAGTTGAGGTAGTGAGTAGCATAGAAGTAGCAGTTCAGGACCGCTGAAAAAGATGTGCCATAGTCGGCAACTACTCTCCAACTGCCGACTATGGCACATTTTTTTCAGCGGTCCTGAACTGCTACTTCTATGCTACTCAAATCCAAGGGAAATCCAAGGGAAATCCAAGCTTCACAGTTTTGCTTCACATATAAAAAGTTTGTGTTATAACAAGACTTCCGGATAACGTGCACAGGCTGCATGGGATATGCTGGCCCAACCAATTTTTAGGGTAATGCTTTGCAGTTTCTTGATGGCGCTAGGATTGTTCCTTACTTTTAATATACTCTTACTGATATTCAAGTGGAGTAACTTTGCGACCGTTCGAGTGCGAATGTTGGAAATACGAGCGAGGCGAGAGAGTTAAAAATTGCTTGGAGCTGGAAAGCACAGTGTAATCAAAGCTAAAGAAAATATATAATTCATTTTTTATAGCACCTAAGAAAAACTGAATCTCAATCCAGGCGCTTCACATATGCCGCAGGGCTCGAGCCCACGACCTTGGCCGTAGCCGTGTGTCAGCTGATAAGAAATGAAAACGCAGACTTGCACTCGTTGACTACACCCGCAAGAAGAAGAGTATAGATTGTCAAACAAGTATTACTAAAATAGATCGGCTCACCGGATGACCGGATGACTTCTACCCTCTGAACGCCGGCAGCTGCTGGGCTTTTTTTACACGTGTCAGCGGCAACGGACGCTCTCGCGATGTGCAAAGAAAGCAAATCGTATAGAGGAGGCTGGTGCAAAAAGCCCGAGCACTGTCATCAAAGCTCGTCGATACTTGAGAAGTTTCAGCGAGCCCATTCTCACCCACCGTCTGGATAAGACGTAAACAATTTTCATCGGCACTAATAACCATAACATCTGCCGAGGCGCCGCTAGCGTGGCTGCACGGCGAGTCGGGAAAACCTAAAAGTTGAACTACAGACGGTGACGATGAATGAAAGGTGGTGCGCTCAAAGGCCTGCAGCCTCGGCAACAGCGGCTCGTAGTGGCGCTGCACAACAGCACGACACAAAAACGTGGAAATGAATTGCTTCTTCAATAATTGCTCTCACATACAAGTGCTCCGATGCGGGTGCAACAGTGGCCCCATGGCTGTCATGATGTTTTTTGCAGTCTCGCTGATTCCTTCGCTAAAGCGAACAACAGAAGTCCGCAAAAATCCGTACGAGATCCGTATGCAATTAAGAGCGTAACTGTACTTATGTTGTATATATCAACAAGGTTACTAAGATTACCTTGGTGTAGGAAATTCGACCTCTCGAACCTTAAACTAAAACAGGGTGGAGGTTCAATGAATTAAGCCGCGGCTCCTGCATGCTGCGCGAGAGCGCATCGAATGATAGCAGCAGGCGCACAAAACTCGTATACACAGCAGACACACATAGCTCGCATAAATAGCAGGCATACATAGCTGGGATACATAGCAGGCAAACGAGCAACTCGAAGGAAGACGCCCGGTCTCTGAACTAAAAGCTCTACATGAAACGAGTGAACCAATGAGCAAACATTATGTAAGCTCAAACCTCAAATCCTGTGGAGACCGTGCATTTAGTTCATATGCTCCCAAAGCCTGGAACTCACTCCCGACTTGCATCACAACATCCCCTCACTTGACCACATTTGCAAAACAATTGAAACGCACCTATTTAGGACAGCATTTAGTGAGTCCCCGTGATTCGTTCTTTGTGTGCTTATGCGTGCTGACACTGTTGCATGCTGCCACCAACCACACTTGCATGCTGACCCTGTACATGTCACAGCTAACCATGCTATTCTCGTTGTTTTATGAGCACGCTACCACTAACCATTCGATCGCGCTTTCTTTGCAGCCAATGTAAAGTGCCTAGAAATAATAATAACAATAATAATAATGTACTTGATAAAGCGCCCTCAGAGAACTTAATCTCTTTCTAGGCGCTTTACATTTGCTGCAAAGGGAAGGAGATTGAGTTCTCTGAGGGCGCTTTATCAAGTGTGTTATTGTACCCAGGCTAGGTTCGGTTGGATGGGACAGAACGGCTGTAACGTGGTAAGGGTCACCGGCTAGGCCGGGTCGGGCCTACGGGCATGGCCGGATGTGCGGTGACGAGAGGTCACCGAGGCTCTTGGGTAGGAAAAGTGGCAGAGTAAGTCGTGGGGTTGGAGGCTCCCGGTCTCGCCGAGTTATGTGCCTGGCTGGGTGCAGGCGTGCTCCGGCGGTGCGGCCACGCACGCAAGGCAACAAGTGACCAAGGCCTCTAGCGGAGCTGGATAGCACGCTCGTTGTTTTGACTTGTATATTCCGCGTTCCCCGTGTAGCGTGTTCGTGGCCCCGCGTGAGATGGCCTCTTTCGGCGGAAGCTCTCGACTATTGTAGACGTCGACTCCGACCAGCCGAGCAGTCACTCAGCTAGCCGGATCTTTTACTGCGTACACTCCTACTGATAGAATGGAATCGGTACAACGGCGGGACTGTGGAAGCTGCCTGATCAGCCTACACGTTTGTTCGCGCTTGCGCCGTCGTCTCGCTCCTCTATAGTTTACTTTGTGTAGGATCTTTCTTTAGACTTGTTTAGTTGTTGTTGGCGCATGCGATATTATGAAGAGGTCTATCCTGACGGCCGCTCTTCTTACCTTAGCTCAGCGGCATGGCGAGCGTCGGCACGGCCTGAGCATGGCGGGGCATGTCGGGAAATTACCTCTGACCCCTGAACCTCGGCTACATTATTATTATTATTATGGTGGGCTCGTTAGAGATTTCGAGCCTGTTGCGATTTCCTGTAGCATTCCTCCTTAGGCCTTGGTTCTCCCCAGTGGTTAACGTGGTCGCCCCGACCACGGTCTGGTCAAGGTCGTCGGCTCGAGCCCCGTGGTATAAGTGAGGCGCCTGAACAGAGATTAAGTTCGCTAAGGGTATTATACAAGTAAATTGTATTTAATTATTTTGTAAGCCCTTCGTAATCTCCCGGCGAATTGTTCTATGAGAACGCTCCACTGAGTGATTGCAAAATTTTCAAAACGTCATCCCTCCTAAATGCCAAAAATCTTACGGAAACTCGGCACACCTATCGGCCCCGCTGACATAGCTGCCGTCATGTGCTTTGTTTTGGCACAGTTTCGGGCTAGCGGCGTTGGAGCCGTGGCGAGCTTTCTATTCAAAATGGACACGCCGCCTTTCTCGCAGCTATTTGTAAAGCAAACGGGTAAGGACTTGGGTCTCTTGTGGTGCTATGCAACAGATTTAGCGTTATTATTTTCGTTACCGTGTATCCGGCAGTCAGTCGCTTTGCCGGACGTCGAATAAGCAGCGCATTTTGGCTACTACTCTGCGCCGGTGGCAGCCTTTCGGGCTCGAAGCCAACCGTAGCTGCTTACTGTTGCGTGGTGGTACAGCGACCGGCTGCCTAAACAATAAATCCTAGCTAATTAAATAGCCTCTTTTTATGTAGCGACAGAAGAGCTTTTACGGCTATCACCACCGCTTGCAGTGGCGGTAAAGGATCGCCCACCGCAGGAATTGAACCCACGACCTCGAGACCGAGGTCGTGAAAGCAACTGCCTTGCCTAGTGTGCCATCACGGCTCAATGAGTAAGTCTTTCGAAATTCCGACCGAGGTGTGACGAAAAAGGTTGATCCCGCACTCGGCGCTCGGAATATCGGCGCTCCGAACGAGCGCACAATCCGCCGGAAGAGCGCGCACTCCGTCTAGTAAGTAGCTTCGTAGCTTTTGTTCCGGAGCGCCAGAGCGGGAAACAAACGGGACGCCGAGTACGCGCGGTGTCACCTGACCTATGACCTTGAACTCTAGGTAGCTGCCGGTGGCTTGTGTTTGGCTATTCTCAACGTGCAGAACATGACCGAAGGCTGTCTGCAGAGGGGCTAAATGCAGACGACAAAATTTTCCCCGAGCCGGAAGCGAGGCCGCAACCAATCGATGGTCAGTCTAGTTTTCTATGCGATTGTGCTAACGAGACTGGCGTCTTCAGGATACGTTAATGCAGGGCTTGAAACCTCGCCTTTAAGCTACCATTTGCGAACTCATGCCGAGCCCCACTGTACTGACTGAAGACGCGCGTACGTTTTTTTATTGTGAAGTGTGCCCGGCTGCAGCAGCAGTTACTTCCGCTGCGATGACTGATTCTGAGGACTTGACAAGCATGCTCCCGTTCACTCTATCCGTGTTCAAAGTCGTGGAGATTCCTTTCAATTTGCAAAAAAACTCCTTACGATGCGCCGGGTTAAGCGCAGGCTAGAACGTCGTTTCAAGAAATCGAGGTCTGAGGCAGATCTAGTCAATTTTAAAGACTTCCTTCGAGTTTACACCCGAAAGCTTAAACAATCCAAGGCTTTTTTTATTAGAAAGCTGAACTCCTGCCAGTCGGACACTAAACAGATTTACAAGACAGTAAACCATTTACTGGCCAATGCTGTGAGGTCTGACCCCCAGATATTAAGGGCTCAGCCGAAAAGTTTTCAGCCTTCTTTACTGAAAAAATTGTGCACATTCGTGCCTCCATTAAGCCCCCTCCGACCAAAGCAATCGTCGTTCCTCAACCTGTGACCTTCCTTAAAAAGGTTCTACGATGTTTCTGCATGTGCTGTGGCTGCCCTAATAAGGTCTAGCAAAAAGAGCTCGTCTCCTGAAGACCTTGTACCTTCATCTCTGTGGTCTTCACTTGCAGACCAACTTAGCCCTGCCATAACCAACATTTTTCACGTTTCTTTTGGAAGAGGGGTCGTTCCCAAGTCCTTCAAATCGGCAATCGTTATAACTATTCCTAAAAAGCCTGGACTAGACACATTAGAGGTCCTAGCAAACTATCGTGCAGTTTCCCTTCTTCCATTCTTATCAAAGATTCTTGAAAAAATTGTTGCTAAGCAGCTAGTTAAACATATTGAAAATAATGGAATGTCAGAAACATTTCAATCAGGTTTCAAGAGGCAGCACTCTACCGAAACTGCTCTCCTCCGTGTTAACAATGACATTCTACGTGGCAACGACGACGGGAATGTCACTGCCCTAGCTCTGCTAGATCTGTCTGCTGCCTTCGACATCATTGATCACGAAATTCTGCTTGAACGATTGAGAACAACGATCGGTCTGGCAGACGCAGCACTGGCGTGGTTTAAATCATACTTGTCTGATCATGTTCAATCCGTGTCGTGTGGGGGGTCAGGTCTCACACACGAGAAGGGTCACCTGTGGAGTCCCTCAAGGGTCTGTACTCGGTCCCTTACCGTTCTCCATTTATAAACACCCTCTGGGTAAAGTGATTAAGGCACATGGAATAGGATATCACTTCTATGCTGACGATACTCAGTTGTATTTGTCATTTAAACCGTCGGAATCTGCCGCAGCAACTGAGGAACTGAATGCTTGCCTTGCCGATATTCGATCCTGGATGTCGGAAAACTTCCTGAAATTAAATGATGATAAACCGAACTGCTGCTCATAGGCTATCCTAAGCGTGTGGCTGGATTAAAAGGCTTTGCTGTTCTAAAAGGTGATGCTATTGTGCGACCTTCACCACGTGCTCGAAATTTAGGTGTCGTGTTCGACAGCTGCCTCAAATTCAAAAGCTTCATTCAGAAGACTGCCTCTAGAGCTAGCCATCACATCCGATCCCTATCCAAGATTAGGAGCTGTCTCCCACAGTTGCTTGCAGAAAATCTAACTAGCTCTTTAGTTCGGTTTCGGCTTGATTATTGTAATTCCCTTTTGGCTGGGCTGCCAAAGAAAGCTATTATGCCACTACAGCGGACTACGAATATGGCTGCAAGGCTAGTCTTCAAATCCCAGCGGTTTGAGCACGTGTCTCCTTTGCTAAAAGAGGATGGATGCCGGTTGAGCAACGGATGCAGAGCAAAGTTCTTACGCTGACCCACAAGACCCGCCACGGCTTGGCTCCTTCGTACCTTGCTGAACTGCTGCATCAGTTTCAGCCTGTTTGCGCCCTCAGGTCCTGTGTGGACAATAAATTAGTTGTTCCATTCCTCCGCTTAAAGACCGTTGGCGGCAGAAGGTATAGCTCTGTAGGTCCTAAACTGTGGAATTCGCTTCCACAATTCTTACGCAACGACAACTACTCTCCTACTGCCGACTATGGCACATCATTTTCAGCAGTCCTGAACTGCTACTTCTATGCTACTCACTACCTCAACTGCTCTCCTGACTCTGCTACGCTTCCCACTTTCTCTTTGTTGCGTGAGACGAAATCTGTTGGCTACCGAATGCGTACCAAAAGCCGCTTAGGCTGTGAGTTCGCTATACAAAACTCTCCTGCGTAACACCCACATGGTCTTTATGAATTTGTGGAGTTACAGACGGAGATACATTACATTACCGGACGCGCAGTATCCGCTGCTCCGCTTAGGCAGCAGACAAGTGGGGGGGGGGGTACTACTCGTCCGAACTGTCGGATGAAACGATAGTCGACGCGCTGGAATTGTTTAATACGGTGGTATTTTTTGCAACAGCTGCAAAAGACGCTGCAGTTTGAAAATGCAGAATGACCTAAGACTTTCTGCTAAGGGCGGTGGCGGAGTCAGGGGGTGAGAAGGGGGCAATAAATCCCCCCTCCTCTAGAGGGAGGCGAGAGCGACCTGGGGCCATCCCCTACCCTACGTCTGGCCAAGGCAGGAGCTGGCACGGCGGCGGTCCGGTAGTGACGTGGACGCGGATTTTGTCTAGGTTCACATAGTGCACAAGAGTTCTTATTTTAGATCATTGGGCGCTATCATTAATGTCATGCACTTTGGCAGGCCAAGCATATACCCTTAGCGGGCGGGCACAGTGCCTTATTTACGGCCTTGCCGCCTACATTAAAATCCTGGCTCCGCGCCTGGCTGTGCCTGGACTCAGCGCCCAAGTGCAATGTTGGCCCGTTTTGGTTACGGCGTCAAGGGTCAAGGGTTAAGGGTGCGAAATCAAAACGCGAAGAGTCTCGCTGAGTTTTATAGTAGACTTTCATCACCGGAAGTTTATGTCGTTCAATAAATTATTTTCCAAAATTCTGTTTGAGCGCGGATTCTTGTATTGCATTTATTTAGCGTCTGAGCTCGCTGTCGTCCTATCGGGGTACACCGCTCTGACCGAAGGCCATGGAAGACGATATTGTATTGATTCGTGTTCAACCCGTGGGCTGCACGGCTGTAAAGGCCAGAGGTCAACGCACATGGATTCGTTCGGTACCTCGTAGTGCACTACGCGCGTGCTCAGCGTCGAGCACACTCCGTCGGTCGATATGTCAGCCAATGGTCGGCAAGAGACCGCTCCACCTTTCGCGCCCTACACCTTGGACGCCCTTCACCTTGGACGCCCTTTACCTTGCGCTCACTTTACCTTGCGAACTCTTAGCCGGTAAAGCCTCAATCATTTGTTCTTCATTCGCTAGCACAGCACTTCACGACTCCGCCGATAGGAATACGTTTCAATGCACCGTTGCCGCTGCCAAATCGTCTTGTGTTCAGCGCCGCATAGCTTTGCATAGAATTATGCTGATAGGACTATTTCAAATACTCGCGTGCATCACTAGCTTCAAAAGCCAGGCCTTAACAATAGCCAACTGTTCACATATCGTAGCATTGTAGTTTCACATTAGGGATATTAAATGGAAATCGCACGAATAAAAACTTAAGACTAATGAAAAGAGTTTCAGAGAAATATCGCAAATGGCTGCGCCCCACACACTGTAATAATCAGCGTTGGTCGGGTATTGCGAGGCAAATTTTCCATGCCAAGCATTTTACACATCGCATAAGTCTTTTGAGAAAGCCAGGAGGGAGCAGGAAAAAAAAGGGTACGTCCACCAGCTTCTCGCATCAGTGTGATGAACAGATATAGGTATTCCGACTAGCGGAATATGAAAGGAAGAAAATATGATTGGTGAATAACAGCGGCTAAAATCTGAGCTCAACTGAAGACCTAAAGAAGAACTGATAGCTGATAGCTCGCTTTGCAAATGCATTAAAATCGATTCACTCGTACGCACGTACAGACTGAATAATCCTCTTTACGAGTAAGGCCTCTCGTTATCATGACCAAACCCTTGTAGATGATAACCGATTTCGCGGCTCGCTTATACGGTGCAGCCTAAGGAAAAAAAGAGTTTACATTAAAGCTCCACCGATTCAGCAGCCTCATTTCTATAGAGGCAGAGGAGCAGCCGTCACTTCCGATTGCCGCGGGAAATACTCTCAGATAGCAGACGTGACTGCAGGATTTACCGCCGCTGCAGCACTCGTACTGCGTGCGTGCTACTGCATGTATATATATGTAATGTATCTCATTCTGTAACTCCACAAAGCCATGAAGACTGTGTGGGTGTTACGCAGGAGAGTTTTGTATAGCGCACTCACAGCCTAAGCGGCTTTCGGTACGCATTCGGTGGTCAACAGACTTCGTCTCAAGCGACAAAGAGAAAGTGGGAAGCATAGCAGAGTCAGGAGAGCAGTTGAGGTAGTGAGTAGCATAGAAGTAGCAGCTCAGGACCGCTGAAAAGAATGAGCCATAGTCGGCAGTAGGAGAGTAGGTGTCGTTGCGTAAGAATTGTGGAAGCGAGTTCCAAAGGTTAGGACTTACAGAGCTAAAGCTTCTGTCGCCAACGGTCTGTGAGCGGAGGAATAGAACAACTAGTTTATTGTCCACACAGGACCTGAGGGCGCGAACAGGCTGAAACTGATGCAGCAGTTCAGCAAGGTACGAAGGAGCCAAGCCGTGGCGGGTCTTGTGGGTCAGCGTAAGAACTTTGCTCTGTATCCGTTGCTCAACCGGCATCCACCCTCTTTTAGCAAAGGAGACACGTGCTCAAACCGCTGTGATTTGGAGACTAGCCTTCCAGCCATATTCCTAGTCTCCTGCAGTGGCCTAATAGCTTTCTTTGGCAGCCCAGCCAAAAGGGAATTGCAATAATCAAGCCGAGACAGAACTAAGGAGCTAGTTAAATATTTTACAAGGAGCTGTGGGAAACAGCTCCTAATCTTGGATTGGGATCAGACGTGATGGCTAGCTGTAGAAGCAGTCTGCTGAATGAAGCTTTTAAAATTGAGGCAGCTGTCGAAAACGACACCTAAATTTCGAGGACTGCGTGCTACTGTGTGCTACTGCGTGCTACTCCGCTGCTTGCTGCTTCTTCACAGCCGCCGCCTCTGGCTAGTGAGGACCTCTGCGAAACAAGCAAGCGGGCGAAGGCGGACAGGCTGGCTGCCATTGTCCGGATCTTGTTTTTTTGACTGCCCGGATCGGTGGTTCGGCTGAATCGTGACGATTCCGAATGGCGAACGTCACCACCGAATGGAATAGCTCAAGCCGAGCTGCCATTTACTGATGCTGGGATACGTCGCTTCGAATAGCTAGTTGGCCAATCACCGATCAGCAAGCGTTCCACCTTCGAAGGATCCGGCGCCCCTTTGCCGAAAAATGTGGAGCCAAACGTCGAGCGAGCGAGCGAGCGGACCTATGACTGAAGCAGGCGCCGCCGTCGGCGCACGTACGCGCGCATTCGCGGAGTTGGGTCCCACAACTAGCTCGCTCGTGCTAGCGTTGCATCGAGGAGCTCGTTTCACCACTCGGTCGCTACTCGGTCTCGCGAGCGGTCGGCTGAGAGCTCAGGCCGTGGCAGGAAGAATGGGTTCAAGCGCTAGACGTCCGAGGCTGGAATCCATGAAGCCAGCGCTTCATCCGACGACTTTGCAGGTCTGATGGTGGTGGATGGCTGGCCGAGTGTCGAAATAGCAGGCTGTTGCTTGAACCCGAGACCTCGGTCCCGAGGTCGCAGGTTCGAATCATTCGGTGGGCGATCCTTTATAATCGCTACTGCACGCGGTGGCGAGAGCCTTCAAGGCTCTTCTACAGCTAAGAAAAAAAGAGACCTAGCAAAGGCTAAGTCTAGTTTTTATAAAAACATTGTTGAATCACAGATGCACAACCCAAAAATGCTGATGTCGACAATAAACCATCTCCTCAACCGTTCCCAGATTAGCTCATTACCTGATGATCCTAATGATGATCTAGCCGATCGCTTCTCTCGATTCTTTGTGCAGAAGATAGACAAGATCATGGAATCCATCCCTGCGATGACAACCTCCCCACTAGAATGATGTTCCTCGATTCCTGGCAGCACCTCAATGTCTGCATTTAAGCAGGTCACTAGTGATCTAGTTCTAAAGTTCGTATCTCAATCAAAGAAGACAACAAGTCCTCTGGACCCTATTCCCACTGTCCTGCTGCTACGTTGCATTGATCTGCTGCTGCCATGCATAACTAACATAATTAATATGTCATTAGCCTCAGGTCATGTCCCAGCACCTTTCAAAAAAGCTGTAGTCAGGCCACTTCTCAAGAAAGCTACACTTGACCAAGAGAACTTGAGCAACTACCGCCCAGTTTCCCTTCTACCGTTCCTATCAAAGACACTCGAACGGGTCGTGGCGGACCAGCTGAACTCGTATATCGAAACCTCACACCTTGCTAGTAAGTTCCAGTCTGGCTTTAGAGCTAATCACTCCACAGAGTCAGCATTGCTTCGGGTATACAATGACCTACTTAGGAATGCAGACATGGTAGAGTGTCTCTGCTTGTTTTGCTTGATCTTTCGGCAGCTTTTGATACCTTCGATCACAAAGTTCTTCTAGAGCCCCTCTCATCTCGCCTGGGCATCACTGGCACTGCTCTGCAGTGCTTCAGGTCCTATCTCAGTGGGAGACTCCAGAGTATTGACGTGAATGGACAAAGATCATCTGAAGTACCTCTGAAATATGGAGTACCTCAGGGCTCAGTGCTAAGTCCGGTTCTTTTCACGGTTTATACTCTCCCTCTTGCTGATGTGATTGCCAAGCACAATCTAGGCTTTCACTTCTATGCAGATGACACTCAGTTGTACCTTTGCTTTGATCCCTCACAGCCTTCGAGCACCTCAAATTCTCTAAACTCACTTGCTGCATGCATTGATGACATCCGCACATGGATGGCAGCAAATTTTCTAAAACTAAACGATGATAAAACTAACTTACTAGTTATGGGCAAACCCAGTGTGATCCAGAGATTGGAAAGGCTGACTCTCAAAATTGGCTCTGCCAGCATATCTCCAGTTGAATCAGCTCAAAATCTAGGTGTCATATTCCAAAGCGACCTCTCGTTAGACGACCACATCAGCTCCACAGTCAAATCTGCCTATTTTCAGCTTCATAACATTGCTAAAATTCGGGCCTGTTTAGATAAAAATACCACGTCCAAGTTGGTCCATGCATTCGTGACATCTCGTCTCGACTTCTGCAACTCACTGCTTACTAGCCTACCAGCATGTGCGATCAGGCGATTGCAGCTGGTGCAAAACTCTGCAGCTAGGCTTGTCTGTCGTGAGCGTCGCAGTTGCCACATTACTCCACTTCTCGCCGACCTGCACTGGCTACCAGTCAAGCAACGGATTGACTTCAAGGTTTTGTCACTCACTTTTAGGTCCCTTCATTATATGGCTCCAGCCTATCTCTCAGATATACTATCCCCATCAGGCCAAGCATCGTACCACCCGCTTCTCGGCATCCAACAGTCTAGAAATACCTCGTACAAACCTTAAATCCTTTGGAGACCGTGCATTAGCCTGGAACTCTCTCCCGACCTGCGTCAGAACATCCCCTGACCTGACCACATTTAAAAGGAACCTAAAAACACACCTATTTAGGACAGCATTCAGTGGGTCCCTGTGATTCGTCTTTGATGTGCTTATGCGTACTGACACTGTGCATGCTGCCACTAACCACATTTGCATGCTGACCCTGTGCATGTCACCCCTAACCATATTATTCATTTCGTTTGTTTTTTCAAGCATGATTTTACCTACCTTTCAATTGCATTTCACTTTACAGCAAATGTAAAGCGCCTAGAGAGAGATTAAGTTCTCTGAGGGCGCTTTATCAAGTGAATTATTATTATTATTATTACCGTGAAATCAGCTAGTATTTTTATTAGCAGGAAACGATGGTGATGATTGATACTGGACCACCCGCGCCGAAATTGTGCGAATCGGAAGCGATCTTCATCTGCTGCCGCGGGCTTAATTAGTTCGCTCCAATGCCGGAAGCTCGCCAGCACCGGCATTGGAGCGCATACGCGTACTCTGGGAAAGGCTGGCGACGATTGGCTAAACTCGCTTTCTGTACTCCGTCAAAAGTTTCAAATACGAAGGTCCAAGATAAGGGATAGAGTAATTAGTGCAACCCGCAACTTCGCTATGCTCGTCCGGACCGCCTGTCTCCGCCCTGTCTGTAATAATAATGATAATAATAGTAATGCACTTGATAAAACGCCGCCCTCAGAGAACTGAATTTCTTTCTAGGCACTTTATATTTGCTGCAGAGGAAACGCGATCAAATGGTGAGTGACATCGTGCTAGATAAAAAGCATGCATGAGATGGTTAGGGGTGACATGCGCAGGGTCAGCGTGCAAGTGTGGTTAGTGGCAGCATGCAACAGTGTCAGCACACATACGCACATAAAGGAAGAATCGCGGGGACTCACTATAGGCTGTCTCAAAAAGGTGCGTTAATTTCTTTTTAAATGCGGTCAAGTCAGGGGATGTCGTGACGCATGTCAGGAGTGAGTTCCAGGCTTTGGGAACATACGAACTAAATGCACGGTCCCTAAAGGATTTGAGGTTAGAACGAGGTATAAGTAAACAGCTTCCGAAAAGCGAGTCGTATGGAACTTGGCCTGGTGGGGCAGTAGATCTGATAAGTAGGCTGGAGCCAAAAATTGAAGGGACCTACAAGTGAGCGAAAAAATCCTGAAGTCGATCCGTTGCTTGAGTGGTAGCCAGTGTAGGTCGGCGAGAAGTGGTGTGATGTGGCAACTGCGACACTCACGACAGACAAGTCTAGCTGCACAGCTTTGCACCAGCTGTAAGCGCCTGATTGCACAGGCCGGTAAGTCGGCAAGCAGAGAATTACAGAAGTCAAGACGGAATGTCACAAAAAGCATGGACCTACTTGAATGTGTTAGTCACCCTTCCTAGGCGGAGCATATTTTCTGACTCAATCAGCGATTAATTGAACTTAAAAAGAAATTCGTACTTGAAAGTTTCACCTGTATATTCAGAAAGCGCGGTGTAGTGTATGACTAGGACGCTCTCTGATCCAGGCGTCGCTGACGTGCAACTACAGATAACCTTCGAGGAGTCACCCATCGGTGAGGCTCCGAGAACAGCAGGCTCAGTTCGACGGAAGCCACTAGTGCCTAACGCGAAACGCCAGCGTAGAAGAGCTAAAAATCGAACTCGCACGGCTCCGTATTAATTTGTAATTATTAATATGTTTACTGACTTAAGTTGCTCTGAGAATCCCAGTCTCACGGCGAAAACTTATCTTTCCGCAAGTGAAAATAAACAGTAAGATGTCATTAGATTTGTCCTTGATTTACGAGGAAAGATGCTTACTGTCGGCCGTTGTGTCAAATAGTGCCTCTCAGAGTCAGTGCATTGTCAGCAGTGTGCTCTGATGCTGCTGACTGCCTGTTTTTGCCACAGCACCCTCAGTTCCACTGTACGCACTAATGGGACATACTTGGCCTGTCAAAGCGCATTGCGACGTTGCGCCTCAGTGAAAAAGCGTTTCTCGGAGGGGAATTTTTATTATCACCAATCGGAGGAAATCGCGCTCAGCTGGATTGCAATTGGAAAACTGCCGAAGCTTAACTTTTACTGCCCGCTACCTATGGCTATCTTTGGATACTCCACCAATCGCAAAGGACAGCGTGCCATTAGTGACCCCGCCCCGAAGGGAAGGAGATGTCTACAGTTTCAGTGCATCTCTTTCTTTTTTATTAAAGCTTAAGCTTACATGCGTTTTGGCCGAGCATTGCGGGACTCCCATGAAAACTGTAACGGCTTGATCGAATAATGGCCTAGGGGCATACACAACTTTTTCGAAACAGCGAAACTCTCCTGACAGCGGTTAAGAATGTAAAGGCGAACCGCCACTGTTGTGGCTTGGACATCAGAGGAAACGTTAAGTGTGCACGAAGTAACTTTTAACGAAGTCGGCTCGCGTTAGTAGCAATGGGAAAGACCAGTTTGCTTTTTCGCACGGTACGCTTAACTTGAAGCACGGCCACTGCTAATCGATTATGATTTGGACACTCGCTCCAGTTTATTATTGGTTTCTGGATTGCAATCGTTAGGAGCTGAATGCATCGCGATCTATCTGGCGTAGGTTTCATACACAGATTTCGAATGCGACCATTATTCACTCCCTTGCAAAGCCTAGCTCTGCCGAGCTCTCGTGGAATATAGTGAAAAATAGAGTCAGGTGGTATATAGTATATGGTATAAATATATATCGAGTGGTATAGGTGGAATGTGGAGCCACGTGGAATTGGGAAGAGCACGCTGCTGCCCGGTTTCTGGGGTCCGGCCGACGTTTTTGCTACGGTGCTCTGCCGTCGTCGACGTACCTGTGTGCAGTGGAACTAGACATGCTTCTACGGACCAGCTTCGCCACTACTCAAGTCAGGAGGTCGCTGAGAGAACAGCTTTCGACCGTCGCGTGGCGCACCAGTCGCGCGGTTCGACCATCGTGTGGTGCACCCGTCACGCGGTACGACCTCTCTGGCTTTGCCGCATCTGTCCCTGCTAAAAGTTGCCCATTCGCAGCCGTAAATGTCGCGGAAGCAGGACGAGAAGGGAATCGACCGGCGCGGAAAGTGCTTCTCGCGTAAATAGGTCAGCGCTTGAGCACTGCTACTCGGGTTGCGATACCGTATCGGCGTCGCTTAGTTTGCCGCCCTTTGCACTGGCGCGATCCTCAAGCCTGAGACATGAGACGAGCGCATCCAATCGTAGTGAACCCTGTGAGACGTTGCTGCGCAACGTCATCATCCTGAGTCTGACCACTGCCCAGTCAGAGACGTCTTCCGCGTTTGCTGAATTACAATGGCTCGGAGCCGGCCATGTCGAAATCCAGGGTTAGGTGGCGTATGCGATTACGACGTTCGCTGCTCGAGCGGTTGGGCTTCCGACCTCAAGTCGGGCAGTTGGGAGTTGGGAGGAAGTTTCGCACGCGGATACTGCGAGCCACGCAGTTAACTTGCGCTCGGGGCCGCTCCGCTCCGGTCCGCTCCGCGCGCGCGAGAGCATCTGCTTCGCCATATGGCCGATGCTGGCTGCGCACCCGCCAAGCCCTCTGCGGCTGTCGCGAATGCACTCGCTTGACGCTGCGGATGTAAACTTGTGCAGCGTAGCTGCAGTGCTCCCCACTCGCTTCCGAGTTCCGTCTGCATGTTTGCGCTGGCGCCTTCGCGTGAGCCGTGCTCCGAGGCTCAGCAGCCCTGTCAGCACTCGTCGAACGCGTCCGTCGGGAAGAGCGAGGCTACGAGGGCGGCGCGACGCTGCAGGCGGCGCTGCAATTTTTCTCGCGAGCGCTCGCTCGAAAGATCTCGAGTTGGAGCTGCGGTCACGAAGAGTTCGTCTCGAGCGAAACCGATGTCGCGGAGCGAGAAAGAAGAAAGGAAGAAAGAAATGGGTCGGAACCGACGGCGCTCAGCAGCAGCTACCGATGGGTGGACGATCGATGGCTGGAGGCAGGCTGAGACATTTCGACGGCATTATTGGACAGCTTGCGAGAGTTGGCGACGTGGCGACCCAGTCAGCGTTTCGCTCGATCTTTCGGCAGCTTTTGACACTATCGACCACCAAGTTCTTCTTGAGTGCCTCTCATCCCGCCTGAGCATCACTGGCACCGCATTATAATAACAATAATGATAATATTTCACTTGATAACGCGCCCTCAGAGAACTTAATCTCTCTCTAGGCGCTTTACATTTGCTGCAAAGTGAAATGCAATTGAATGGTAAGTAAAATCATGCTTGAAAAACAAACGAAATGAATAACATGGTTAGGGGTGACATGCACAGGGTCAGCGTGCAAATGTGGTTAGTGGCAGCATGCACAGTGTCAGCACGCATAAGCACATCAAGGACGAATCACAGGGACCCACGAAATGCTGTCCTAATAGGTGTGTTTTTAGGTTCCTTTTAAATGTGGTCAGGTCAGGGGATGTTCTGACGCAGGTCGGGAGGGAGTTCCAGGCTGTGGGAGCATATGAACTAAATGCACGGTCTCCAAAGGATTTAAGGTTTGTACGAGGTATTTCTAGACTGTTGGATTCCGAAAAGCGGGTGGTACGATGCTTGGCCTGATGGGGTAGTATATCTGAGAGATAGGCTGGAGCCATATAATGAAGGGACCTAAAAGTGAGTGACAAAACCTTGAAGTCAATCCGTTGCTTGACTGGTAGCCAGTGCAGGTCGGCGAGAAGTGGAGTAATGTGGCAACTGCGAAGCTCACGACAGACAAGCCTAGCTGCAGAGTTTTGCAGCAGCTGCAATCGCCTGATCGCACATGCTGGTGGGCCAAAGAGCAGTGAGTTGCAGAAGTCGAGACGAGATGTCACGAATGCATGGACAAACTTGGACGTGGTATCTTTATCTAAAAAAGCCCGAATTTTAGCAATGTTATGAAGCTGAAAATAGGCAGATTTGACTGTGGAGCTGATATGGTCGTCTAACGAGAGGTCGCTTTGGAATATGACACCTAGATTTCGAGCTGATTCAATTGGAGATATGCTGGCAGAGCCAATTTTGAGAGTCAGCCTTTCCAATCTCTGGATCACACTGGGTTTGCCCATAACTAGTAAGTTAGTTTTATCATCGTTTAGTTTTAGAAAATTTGCTGCCATCCATGTGCGGATGTCATCAATGCATGCAGCAAGTGAGTTTAGAGAATTTGAGGTGCTCGAAGGCTGTGAGGGATCAAAGCAAAGGTACAACTGAGTGTCGTCCGCATAGTAGTGAAAGCCCAGGTTGTGCTTGGCAATCACACCAGCAAGAGGGAGAGTATAAACCGTGAAAGGAACCGACCTAGCACGGAGCCCTGACGTACCCCATATTTCAGAGGTACTTCAGATGATCTTTGTCCATTCACGTCAGAACTCTAGAGTCTCCCACTGAGATAGGACCTGAAGCACTGCAGAGCAGTGCCAGTGATGCTCAGGCGAGATGAGAGGCGCTCTAGAAGAACTTTGTGATCGATGGTATCAAAAGCTGCCGAAAGATCGAGCAAAACAAGCAGAGACACTCTATCCATGTCTGCATTCCTAAGTAGGTCGTTTTATACCCTAAGCAATGCTGACTCTATGAAGTGATTAGCTCTAAAGCCAGACTGGAACTTACTAGCAAGGTGTGAGGTTTCGATATAGGAGTTCAGCTGGTCCGCCACGACCCGTTCCAGTGTTTTTGATAGGAATGGTAGAAGGGAAACTGGGCGGTAGTTGCTTAAGTTCGCTTGGTCTAGTGTAGCTTTCTTGAGAAGTGGCCTGACTACAGCTTTTTTGAACGGTGCTGGGACATGACCTGAGGCTAATGACATATTAATGATGTTGGTTATGCATGGCAGCAGCAGATCAATGCAACGTAGGAGCAGGACAGTGGGAATAGGGTCCAGAGGACTTGTTGTCTTCTTTGATTGAGATACGAACTTTAGGAGTAGATCACTAGTGACCTGCTTAAATTGAATTACATTGAGGTGCAGCCAGGAACCGAGGAACAGCATTCTAGTGGGGAGGTTGTCATCGCAGGGATGGATTCCCTGATCTTGTCTATCTTCTGCACAAAGAATCGAGAGAAGCGATCGGCTAGATCATCATTAGGATCATCAGGTAATGAGCTAAACTGGGAACGGTTGAGGAGATGGTTTATTGTCGACATCAGCATTTTTGGATTGTGCACCTGTGATTCAACAATGTTTTTATAGAAGCTAGACTTGGCCTTTGCTAGGATCAATTGGTACGACCTACGATAGTCTTCATATGCCTGTCGATGGACAGTTAGTCCGGATCTTTTGTATGCTTTTTCAAGCTTTCGTTTAGTAGACTTGGCTAGTTTAATGTCTGTGGTAAACCATAGGCCGTCTGGGCGGGGCGCACAGTGCGCTTTGTCAGAGGTGCAAACTCGTCGAGCGTGTCAGCTAGTGTCGTGTTGTAGCTATCTACCAATGATGACAGATCGGAGGGAGGATTGAGCAGCAGAGGTGAAGCAGATATTTTCGCACGGACAGCATCGATGTCAAGGGTCTTGAGGTTTCGCGATTCACAGGTTATTTTAGAGGAGGATGTGGGCACACACTGTAGATTGAATGAGATCTGCATGTGGTCAGATAAGCAGGATTTGGTAATAATTGGTGATGACAAAGTGCAGTTGTATGAGAAAACCTGGTCGAGTGTGTGACCCTTGATGTGGGTAGGGCCATGCACATGAGCCATAAGAGACAATGAGTCAGTCAATGCACGAAATTCGGTGCTGAAAGCGTCAGATAAGTTATTAAAGTGAACGTTGAAATCACCCATAACGAGGAAGGATCGATTGCATTGCAATGGCTCAGGTCCTATCTCAGCGGGAGACTTTGGAGTATTGATGTGAATGGACAAAGATCATCCGAGGTACCTCTGAAATATGGGGTCCTTGGGGATCTGTGCTTGGTTCGGTGTTTTTCACGATTTATATTCTCTCTCTCTCTTCCCGATGTGATTTCCACGTGATTGCCATCCCGTCTTGAGTTCTGTAACCCATTTGCTATCCTGTCTTCAGTTCTGTAACCCACTGCTTGCTGGTCTACCGGTCGGTGCAATCAGGCTCTTACAGCTGGTGCAAAACTCTGCAGCCAGGCTGTCGTGAGCGTCGCAGTTACCACATCACACTGCTTCTCGACGACCCAGACTGGCTCCCAGTCAAGCAACACATCGAATTCAAGGTTTTGTCAATCACTTTTAGGTCCCTTCATTCTTTGGCTCTAGCCTACCTATCAGATCTACTCCCCATCAGGCTAAAGCATCGTACCACCCGCTTTTTGGAAACTAATTAACTTTTTACCCATACCTCGTACAAATCTCAAATCCTCTCGAGACGGTGCCTTTAGTTCGTATGCTCCAAAAGCCCAGAACTCACTCCTGACCTACGTCACGACATCTCCCGACTTGTCCACATTTAAAAAAAACTAAAAACGCATCTATTTATTATAGCATTTAGTGGGTCCCCGTGATTCGTCTTTTATGAGCATATGCATGCTGACACTCTGCATGCTGCTACTAACGGTACTTGCATACTAATCTTGGGCATGTCACCCCTAACCATGTTGTTCTTGTTGTTAATTCAGCATATAACCACTAATCATTCGATTGTTCTTCCTTTGCAGCAAATGTTAAGTGCCTAGAGAGAGAGAGAGATTGAGTTATCTGAGGGCGCTATATCAAGTGTACTTTAATTATTATATATAAATATAAATGAATATAAACATAAATAAAATATGCATTGCTAGGGTCTGCTAATGCCCTCGCGTTGTGCTTGTCTAGCCTACTTCCGGCTTTGAGTGCTCATCGTTCGCTCAGCTGAAGGTCAGAGTTGGCGCCACATGCTCTCCCACTACCGGCCATACGAAGCCAACGATTGGTGTATTCTTGGCGGGCGCTGCTGTATTGCTTCCCTTGTGAGTGCATTTAAGGTGGCGTTTTACGTGGCGTTTGCCTGCCGATCCCTATTACTAATACTAATAATAATGCATTTGAGATAGCGATCTCGGAGAGCTCAATCTCTCTCTCTAGGCACTTGACACTTGCTGCAAAGGAAGCAAGATCGGATGGTTAGTTGTAAAATGCTCAGTAAACAACAAGAATGAAATCGTTAGGGGTGACATGCACAGGGTCGGTATGCAGGTATGGTTAGTGGCAATACGCACAGTCAGCACGCGTACACACATAAAGGTCGAATCAACGGGACCACTAAATGCTGCGTTTAGTTTCTTTTTAAATATGGTCAAGTCAAGAGGTATCATGATGCAAGTCGGGAATTAGTTCTAGGTTTTGGCAGCATACAAACTAACGAAACGGTCTCCAAAGGATTTGAGGTTTATACGAGATCTGGGTAAAAAATTAGATTCCGAAAGCGTCTGGACAAGCTGTGGCTGTCGGCAGTCTTCCTAACAGGAAATTCCTCTGAATACTCATGCCGGTCTAAAACGGGCTGCTGGATTTTGCAGCGCCATGCAAATTTGAGTTCGTGCATTCGTCCCCACGTTCCTTCGAGGCTGTTGCTAAACGGTAGTAGGTAGGCGGCCGGTAGGTGGGAGGTCATTCGGTCGCAGTGTACAGCTTCCGCGTTCGACTGGTGCTGCTGCTGCTTTGGGTTGGCGTGTAGTGGTAGGCCGGTTGCCAGAGCGTACGTCCCTTCCACCGGGAATTATCGTGAGTACAGTTGCTCAGCAGCTCTTCAGCTAACTCGAGTACCGAAGTTTGGCGATAGGCGTCTGTCCGGTTCGCACGCGAAAGCGGATTGCCCTGTCGTGCGAATGTCAAATTGACTGGCCCTATGACCCCCCCCCCGTCATAGAAATGCAAACCTAGGTAGAATCTCTGCTTTAAACCCCTGCGTCTTAGAACTGGGGTCAGGTGCTCACTCTTCACGATCCACGTCGGAAGTTATGAGTCCTGCAGTGCGCGATCCTTTATTGTCCACTGCAGGCTGTGGTTATAGCCGTCAAGGCTCTCCTACCGCTAAATAAATAAGGTAATTACGTCAGCTAACATTCTTTTCTTGTTTTGCTGGATCTTTCGGCAGCGTTTGACGTCCAAGAGTATCAATTACCAAGTCCTTCTCGAGGCCTTTCATTTCTCCTCGGCATCGCCGGGACGGCACTGCAGTAGTTTAGGTCCTATCTCAGGAGGAGACTCCAGAACGTTTATATCAATGGGCAACAGTCTGAGGGCCTCTTAGTATGGGGTACGTACGGGCTCTGTTTTTGGTAGGCTTCCTTTCACAATTCATACTTCAAAGTTCATACATTCAATCTTGACAATCTAATTGACAAGCACAATATATGCTTTCAATTTTGTATGCAGATGACAGACAGCTATACCTGTGCTGGACTCCCTCCCGGTTTTACACTGCGTTCAACTCCCTCAACTCCCTAGGTGGATGCATTGCTGAGAATCGCACTTGGATGGCAAGAAACTGTCTCAAATTGAATGACTATCAAACCAAGGTACTAGATATTAGCAAAGCAAGTGTTACTCTGGAATTGGAATACCTATCCCTCCAAATGGGCCCGACCAGCAGTCCTCTCTTGTTTCACTGCACGAAATTTGGGTTTCTTTTGGCAAAGTAACCTTTATACATTACCCTTGGTATGGACGACCGCTTCAGCTCCGCAGTCAAGGGGGGCCTTCTTTCAGCTACGAAGCATAGCAAACATGTCCAAGCCTATTCAAACATAGACACCCCATTGAAGTTGGTCCATGCATTTTTGACTACCCGTTTCAGCATCTCGAACTCACTACTTGCAGGTCTTCCCGACAATGCAATCCGGTGCTTGCAGTAGGTGCACAACTCTGCAACCAGGCTTGTCTGTCGTGAGCGCCGCAGCTGCCGCATCACTAACCGTTTCAAGCTGACCTTCGCTGGCTCCCCCATCAAGTAGCGTATTGATTTCTAGACTTTGTCACTCACTTACAGGTTTCTTCAATCTCTTGCTCCTCGCCTGCTGCAGCTCGAGCTGCTTTCCACTCAGGCCAGGCGTCGTACTGCCGGCTCTTCGGAATCAGGTCGAACCTTGACCTCAAACCGACCTCAGAGATCCTTTGGCCATCTTGCCTTTATTACTTGTACTCCCAAAGCCTCGAACTCACTCCCGACTGACGCGCGCGTTGACACTGCACGAGTTGTCGCTGACCGTATTATCGCGCTTCCTGACTGCATATTTTAAGTGCCTAGATAGAGATCGAGTTTACTCTCCGGAGACGCTGCGTACATGTAATAATATAATTTTTTTTAGGAAATAGCATGCGCCAGTGCAACGAAAGTGGCACTGGTACGGCTACCGGCTTATTAAATGCCTTGCAGGCCGGATGTCGTCGCGAAGCCTTCCTCTTCCATCTTGCTTAGGCTACCGCCGCTGCCACAGCGCACGCAGTAGCGCGCTTTGCGCTCCACCGCTAGCTCGGCCGCCGTCGCTCCGGAGACGGAGCGACGGCGGAACGTAGACCTACCTCCATTTGGCGCTCGGGGAGGGCCTGAGAAGCAACATGCGGAGGAAATGGCGGCTCGATCGGCTCCGCCGCGCGGAGGCAGACGCTGAGCGACGCAGCGGGTACGCTCGTCCGCGGCGAGTGGCGGACTGCCTTGGGTGTTGGGCGCACGAGCCCGCAACGCAAAGAGTCCAGACTGTTTCAAAGTAAGAGAGGGTGCGACCCGCGGGGTCGCTCCCTCGCGGTCAGCTCGTAGGATGCAGCTAATGCGAGGCTAGCCTTTCCTCCTCTTCTCCCCTCCCTCTCCGCTTTTACAATTCAAGTGCATGCTGGGTGTTTTCACGCAGCACGCGACGTCACAATTGCAGGCGCACAGCAGCAGGGCTACGCGCGGAAATTCGGCCGACGCATTCCACTAAGCGCGGAAATTCGGCCGACACATTTCACAAAGCGGTCCACCCGTTCAGTCTTTTGGTCTACGTTGCTAGGCGTCGGCTACGGTCACGCTCCAGCGAGCTCGCGCGACGCAGCACGGAGGCTGCGGTGGGCGGTACGGCCTTCGCGCATTGATTTATTAATAGCAAAAGTGCGGTCAGACAGGCTAACTCATCGCAGCAGCGCTCGGCAACGCTTCCTGTCGGCAGTCGTTGTGTCATTGCCGTCGCCGCGTCCAATGGCTCGGGGGAAGAGTCAAGCACACGGCGACAGACGGATGTCCGCGTTTCGGCGAGCTATCGTGACGGCGGCGGGGCTGGTCTGCTTGGCGCTCGATCTCGCCGCGGCCCGGGGCGGAGGCAACGGCGGCGACGTGAGCGACAACGGCGGCTGGCTCGAAGCGACGCCCGCGGAGGCGGAGAAATACGCGACCAAGCGGTGCCACGTCGACAAGGTGTTCGCCGACGAGCTGAGCTCGGGCAGGTTCGAGCGCGAGTACAAGTTCAAGAAGCCGCTCATAATCAAGTTCCGCGGCGGGGCAGCGGACTGGTGCGACGTGGACAAGTGGACCGTCGCCGGCATACGCGACGCGTACGGCCAGTGGAACGTGACCGCTGGCAAGTCGATCGAGATCGTCTACACCGGCGGCCGGCCAGACATGTTGACATCGTTCGACAAGTTCGTGAGCGAAATGAGAACGAGCGCCCTGACGAACGCCGACCCGACGTGAGTTTCGATCGAGCCGACGGCGGCGGCTCGTGGGGCGGGGCTAGCGAGCAGGCGCGCTGGCGCCCAGACAGCAGCCTGCGAACTCGGGAGCGTCGTCGACCGCTCGGTGGGGCGAGCCTGCGGTGGCCGCCACCGCTGCCCACCGCTACCACCTTCTGTTGGCGTGCGGAAATTCGGCGGTGGCTGCGAGCGGCTGCTCGCGAAACAGACGCTTCCGCTTTCGGCTGGCCTTTTGGGAATCCCTTGTTGTTTACTTTTTCGGTCCGAAATGTCGTTGAGCGTCGACCCATCCGAGAGATTCTTCGGGTGGTCCCGTCAAGCTACTTCCCCGGATTGCTCTGAGCTGGGCCATGGAAGCCGCTGAGGCTGGGATGCCGACGAGACAGGTCAAACGCTGCGCTCTGTAGGCCTGAGGGGAGATGTTGACATCGCCCGGAAGTTACGTACGTGTATGCACGTGTCGGGTTGTCAGCCTGTGCTTTGCTCAACCCGAAGACCAACCAGGACACGCTGGCCATATGGCATCGGCAGGCTTAAGTCGGGGTTGCTGGGTTACGGGGTTGCCAGCGGATTACTGGTACTAAGACCTGCACTTAAAAAGCGCTGCAATTGCCGCGGCGGGACTAAAGATCGTCGAATTCTTAACTGTTTTAGCTTATTTGTCTCTGGCTTAAGTATCATATAATAGGGCAACTAGCGTCAGGCGTGAGGGAGAAACGAAGGGAAGGGGTGTAGAGAAAGGAGATCGGGAGAGGGAAGTAAGCGAGAGAGAGAGAGAGAATGGTGAGGGGCAGTAAGAAGAGATGGAGGGAGAGAGGGAAGTAAGAGAGAGGGAGAGAGGGGAAGGAGGAGTGAGAGGGAGAGAGGAGAGAGTAAGAGAGGAAAAGGGGAATACGAGGGAGGGAGGGAGAGAAAGAGGGAAATGGGAAGTAAAAGAGGAAGAGAGAGAGGAAGGAGGAGGTGAGAGAGAGAGAGTAAGAAAGAGGAAGAAGGGAGAACGAGAGAGGGAGGGAGGGAAAAGGAGAGTAGGAGAGAGGGTGAGAGGGAGAGAGAGAAGAAGGATGAACGACGTTTTAATGCAGTTTGGAGTTGCCTCTGAGGTATAAGAATGTTGGCAACAGACGTTCGTGTCTTCGTGAAGGATGAACGACGTTTTAATGCAGTTTGGAGTTGCCTCTGCGGTATAAAAATGTTGGCACCAGACGTTCCTATCTTCGTGCACCCGTCGCCGGGAAACCTTATCGACGGACATTTGGATGTGCACTGACTTGATGACATTTATAAAGAAGCTAAAACCCACCTAATGCTCACAGCATTTTCCGTCGTTGCGAATTCTTTAGTGTGCTTATGAGTGCTAAAATTGTGCATTGTATCACAAATCAATTCACATGATTCTTTTCCAGCATATGCAAATTGCCAACAGGGAGATTTAGTTCTCCTATGGTGTTATATAAGTTCGTTATTATTATTATTACCAATGAAAGAAGTGTGCACTCTCTTAAAGAAAGACAAGACAGAAATTGGATGCCTCTTTGGCTGGGCAGGCACCTAGTTCTCAAACATTCGATCGTGTTTCCTTTGCAGCAAATGTAAGGCACCTGGACAGAGATTTGAGTTCTCTGAGGGAGCATTATCAAGTGTGTAATTATTATTATCATCATTAAACAGCGCGGTCAGCAAAGTAGAGTTCTGAGGGTTAACCGAGCTCTCAAATCTGGTTGCGGCTCGAGTACTCGAGCAGTGCTAAAAAGTAGTAATACTGTATAGTGAGCCACAGGTCCAGAACCAGAAACCCACGCAGGCGCTTGGCAGCTCGCTGCAAAAGAGGCAGTAATCAAGTGCAGATGACATGGAAGTGTCACGCTAAGACAAACATGCAAATGCACACAGGAAGACTCTCGTGGCCACTGAGTCGTCTTACTAGCTAGATATCTTATTAATATGAATTCCTAACCTACGTAGACAATCTCGATCAAGCCTCCATCGAGCCCCGTTACTGCATGAAATATGCAATAGTAGCTCAATCGCGATTACCGGATTAGCCTTGTCCTGCTTGCGTCATTGCAGGACTCGAAGTCAAATTAATAATAACAATAATATTATAATGCATTTGCACGGCGCCTTCAGAGAACTTTCATTCTCTCTAGGCACTTTACATATGCTGTAAATGAAGTATGGTCAATTGGTTAAGAGTTCTTGCTTTGTCACAAGTTTCTTGCTTTATCTTAAGGACTTTTGGCAACATATGCTCATATGCTGCACACATTCTTATAAAAATGAGGTGCTCTTGACCTAAGTCTTCCTAATTATCCTTACTACTTTTGCTGCTGATTTCCGGTGCGTTTTGTGCGGCGGAACTGCGGTGCACCTGCTCTTCTCGAGCTTTTGTTATGTCGAGCTTTTGTTATGCCGGAATCGGCAAGCGATGGCAGATAAAGAAAATGCTTGGGTTTGAATGCACTGTAGTACATTACTTTGTAGAAATATTGAGTCCTTTCGGTGTAGTGACAGCATGTACACTATACTAGGAGCTGCCTAAGAAAGCCGTACTGGAGTTAAAAACTACTTTTAAGAGGCGGGGCTTAAAACTACCCGTACGTACCCTTAAAACTACCCGCGTGCTGGGGCATAAAGCTACCTGTAGGAGGCGTGTCAGAGCTTAGAACTACCGGCAAGATACATGCCGTAGCCAAGAGCGAAGAGGCATTCTAGGGCTAAAGGTAACTGATACACACTGTGGGCATTGATATGAACTATCGCACCACGCGTTCAGATAACGTGTACGTTGCTTGCACTACTCTAGGTGGACAGAAAAATAACTCAACATTTCTCTTAAATATATATTTGCATAAAGCTGAAATATCTAGGACGTTTGAATAAAAGAGGCTAGTAGAACTTACTTGTTTGCTGCAGAGGTTGTGTTTTTAGGCAGTTTGACTTTCAAGATTTCAGCATGCTTTTGGTATAGCAGAACCGCTCAAGAAGCGTTATGAGCTCTTTGTTATGAGCCTGTGTTATCTAGCCTCTGTCACTCAGTTAAGTTAATACCAGCTGCGACAAGGTACGTCGCTTTGTATGTCATGTCGATTGATAAAGTTGCTACCGTTCGCCGAGCTGGTAAGATATCAGCTCAAGAAAACTAAAGCATGCCGGCCCGAGACCTATGAGGGCTAACTAAACATGTCGGTTTGAGTCGAACCTAAGTCAAAGGTTTCTGTCCGATTTTTACCCAGGCTGAAATTGTCGGCTAAAGTCGCTCCCTAGGTACAGGTGTTGGTGCGCCGAGTCGCACCCAGTGATTGAGGTGCTCACTCCGGGGACCAAGGTCTGACCGAGGTCGTGGGCTCGACGAGCTCCTTGGCATATGTGAAGAGCCTGAATAGAGATTAAGTTCTCTTGGTGCACTATGCAAATGTATTGTTAGTAATATTATTATACCCTGGCTAAATGCGGGGGTGTGAATAATACATTCCTACCAGTGTCATTTGAGTCGTAGCTTGGGAAATTACCTTTTTGAGGCTACCTTCACTGAATTTCAGCTGAATCCTGCAGCGTTGAAATATCGTTCCGAAGGGAGAGCGATGGCTATGCTGCCGTTATAAATGAGACTTGAAGTTAAGCTTCCCAGCGCGTCCTTGCATTACTCGTACTCTGAAAACCGGGCGCTGGCATTCTCGTAATCTAATAACCGTAAGTGAGACAGTGGCATTTCTCCAGGAACGGTGTCAAGGATGAAACATTTTTGTTCTGTCGTACTGTCTGCTGTGCTCGTGGGCGCTCGAAGCACGATTCCAAGCTCGTTGTCGCATGCACACGGCAATGGCCGCTGTAGATATCTGTTCGATCGGACTTTCTATCCTCAATCCAGCCTTCCGGCTACCATCCGGGTTCCGAGCTTTCTTTTCACCAAGGTAAGTAACAGCTGGCATGCACGACGTTGTGCGTTAGTTGCTCATGTCTCACTGCCGGGGGGGGGTGCAGGCTGGACTGGATCAATATTACGGTCTAGCTTTAAAGGTAGCACCAAGACACTTTACATTTGCTGCGAGGAAGCGTGATCGAATGGTTAGTGGACAAACTCACAAAACGATGGTCGGAGCTCTATTGGAGCACTTAACTGATACATATGTCACACGAATCAACGTTAATTTAGGTATCCGCTTTGATAGCTGCTGAGCGTTTGAAAGCTTCATTAAGAAGACCTCTTCCGCGGCTAGCCGTCATGTTCGATCACTGTCTCAGACTAGGTACTGTCTGCGGCGGTGGCTTGCTAAAAATCCAATTAGCTCTATGGTTCCTTTGGGGCTAATTAAAAAAAACACGGACTCGCTGCAGTTGTTATGGAATATTGTTGCAAGGTTAGTCAATCGTTTGACTAACCTTGCAACAATATTCAATGACAACTGCAGCGACTTCATGGCTTTTATTTGACTAACCTTGACTGCTCTCCCGACTCGGCTACAGTATACTTCTACATGCTTCTTACTTTGTCTTTGTTGCATGGGATTAAGTCTAGTGGCTACCGTGTGTGCACCGAGAATTGCTAACTACCCAGTCAGTATTTCTGGCCTTGTGGAGTTACAGGCGTTAATACTCATATTACGTCATATTACGTCCGCACAGAGAGCTGTGGTATTTTTCTAAGTAGCAGCGAGTAAATGTATCCATGACCAGTCATATCGCCTATTTGAACGCGGTTCGCCGCAGGTTGCCGGCATGAGAGCAGTTGCTGCTATGAACCGGTTTCGAGGCAGAAGCTCAGCTGCTGCTCCATCAGTACTCTAATGACGCCCCAGCTCGTTGCTTTTGTTTGCCGAACACTTTCGCCTGTTTCTTGGACACTTCCGTTTCTTATTTAGGAAGATACCATCTTCTTCCTCGGCGGTTCAGGGACAGGAGCCACTTTTCATAAGCACATGCCCGCCTGGAATGGAGTCGTCTTTGGCAGGAAGCGCTGGATCTTGTATCCGGTTGAGAAGACGCCGCCAGGAGGTAGGCGGCAGGCATGCCTCGCGCCTAGGTTTTTTAGGCGCTTTGCCTCGCCCCTCTGCCGTTTTCTTTCCTGCGAGGTAGGCGGTGCCTCGTGCCTCAGTTCGACGCACTCCTTCCCAGCCCAGCTAGGTAGGACTCGAACGCTGTAGCTGAGTGCGACTTCCAATAACTGCCCGATCCTCGGACGACAGGCTTACACGGATACACGTCGGCCACGTGGCTGAAATACGTCTACCCGTTCCTTAAAGAGGAGGACAAGCCCATTGAGTGCATGCAGGAGGCCGGCGAGATAGTTTACCTGGTAAGCTGGGCACGCTGCCAACAGTGGGCTGGGCTCGTCCTGATTAAAGCAGCGACCTCAGCTGCTATCCAAGGACACCACACGGCTTGTTGCCTGCTTTCTCGATCGGCCGAACATGCAAAACCTGTTTGCTGGCGGCACCAGCATCTGCTATTAGCAGCTGCCTTGCAAGCAAGAGCCTCATTCTTATTTCTTGAGGCGAATTCTCGCTTAGACTCGGCCACGATGTGCCCAACTCTGAGAAGGCCTGCTAATGCCCTGGCTGTGTATTGACACACGATGCCCCCCTGTCGTTTGTAGCCCGAGTCCTACTACCACGCCATAATGAACGTGGGGGAGACCATTGCGGTGTCGCTTCAGTTGAAGCGAGCTGTCACCGAGCTCGAGGTCGAGTTCTACAAAGGTAAGCGCCCATGCAAGGTCAAGGTCAAGAGACCAAAGCTGTGCGAACCTATGCGGATCGGGGTTAATATCTGTAAATGGCCTAGTTATGCTACGCCGGTGGCCGGGAAAGAGAGAATCCCAGCGTTCTCGCTGCTCACCTGCATCCATTTTATTTCTATTATCCCGTTTAATTGCCGCTCAGTTTTTCTGCAAAATTACACAGAATAGCCTCAATGAAAAGCATTGATCGTGAGACATTTTTTGAAACATGCTTGTCATGCAGGTCTTCGTGATTTACACCCAGTTTTGGCCGACAGCCTTGTTATCTTCACTGATGCAGAGAACATGAAACTTATGAGTGCCCTCGACAGGCGCGCTCCTCTACATGCTATCCGTGTGCCGAGCCCTCGAGATTCCTTTCTATTTACTAAAAAAAACTGCAAAAAATGCACCATATTAGGCGCAGGCGTGGACTCTGCTATAAGAAATCTGGATCCGATGACGATCTAGCCACTTTCAAAAACTTCCTTCGAGTCTGCACCCGGAGGCTTAGAAAAGCCAGGGCTTCTTTTTTCACTCGAAAACTAACGTTCTGCTAGTCGGACGCAAAACAGACTTAGAAGATGGTGAACAAGTTGCTTGCCATATCTGTGAGCTCTCACTCCCCAGTTGTTAACATCTCGGCCGACAAGTTTCAGCATGCTTCACTGAAAAGATTTCGCACGTTAATGCCTCCATAAAGGCCCCTCTTACTAAAGCAATTGTAAAGTCGCAACCTGTGACCTTCCTTAGGAGATTTTCTGAGGTTCCTGCATTGATGTGGCTACCTGAATCAAGTCTAGTGAAAAGAGCCCCGTCTCCTGAAGATCCTATGGCATCGCCTCGGTGGTCGTCACTGGCAGACAATTTTAGTCCAGCCGTAACTAAAGATTGTTAATGTAATGTGTAATGTATCTCCGTCTGTAACTCCAAAGTCATAAAGACCACGTGGGTGTTACGCAGGAGAGTTTTGTGTAGCGCACTCACAGCCCAAGTGGCTTTAGGTACTCATTCGGTAGCCAAAAGACTTCGTCTCACGCAACAAAGAGAAAGTGGGAAGCGTAGCAGAGTCGGGAGAGCAGTTGAGGTAGTGAGTAGCATGGAAGTAGCAGCTCAGAACCACTGAAAAGGATGAGCCATAGTCGGCAGTAGGAGAGTAGTTGTCGTTGCGTAAGAATAGTGGAAGCGAGTTCCACAGTCTAGGACCCGCAGAGCTAAAGCTTCTGTCGCCAACGGTCTTTAGGCGGAGGAATGGAGCAGCTAATTCATTGTCCACACAGGACCTGAGGGCGCGAAGAGGCTGAAACTGGTGCAGCAGTTCAGCTAGGTGTTTAGGAGCCAAGCCGTGGTGGGCCTTGTGGGTCAGCGTAGGAACTTTTTTCTGTATCCGTCGCTCAACCGGCATCCATCCAAGCTCGTTTAGCAAAGGAGACACGACGCATGGTCAAACCGTTAGTGCTTAATCGTTTTTTGATATCATGGTAGTTCTAAAGTCTTTCAAGCTAGCCATCGTTCCGTCGATACTAAAAAAGCTTGGATTGGATTCAGAGGTCCTAGCAAACTATCACTCAAGTTTCCCTTCCTCCTTTCTGTCAAAGATTCTCGAAAAGATTGTCGCTAAGCAGCTTGTAGCGCAATTTGAAAAGAAGAATATGTAATCAGAAACATTTCAGTCAGGATTTAAACGACACCGCTCCATGGAGACTGGTCTCATCCGTGTACCAACGACATCCTATGCAGCAAAGATGACGGAAACGTCACTGCCTTGGCTCTGCTGGCTCTATCAACTCCGTTTGACTCTATTGATCTCAATATCCTCTCTGAAAGATTTAGAACAAGGATTGGTCTGGCAGACGAGGCATTGGCATGGCCCAGTTCGTTCTTGCCTGATCGTATTCATAATCGTGTCGTAATCAAGACTCATCCATCAGATCAGTCACCTTTACAGTCCCGCAAGAGTCCGTTCTCGGTCCCTTGCTGTTCTCCATTTATGCTGAACCTCTGAGAAAAGAGACTCGGGCCTACGACATTGGCTATCACTTTTAAGCTGACGACACTCAGATGTAGTTTTCGTCTAAAACCGTCGGAATCTGCTGTAGTGACTAATTAACTGATTGCTTGCCTTGCAGATATTTGATCCTGGATGACTTTACCCAATTTCCAAAAACTGAACGACGATACAACCGAACTGTTACTCATTTGATACCCTTAGCGTACTGCTGGAGTAGAAGATTTCTTTGAGAACCTATTAGAAGGGGTAGTCTTATAAGGAATGCTTTTGTGCGACCATCACCATATGTTCGGAATTTAGGTATAGTTTTTAGCAACTGCCTACATTTTGAAAGTTTCATTATGAAGACTGCATTCACAGCTAGCCATCATGCCTGAGCCATATCAAAGCTGGATTCATATCAAAGCTGGATTTTTGCTATTCTGTTTTGTCTGAGCTACTGAAAAAAGCCTCTTAAGCTGGTGCAGCTAGTGATGAATGTGGCAGCAACGCTAGTTAACCAATCCTATAGGGTCGGTCTCCTCTGCTGAAGGAGCTTCGATGGTCTCTGGTTGATCAATGGATACAAAGTTAAGTTATAACGCTGACTCACATGGCCCACCACGGCTTGGCTCCTTCATACTTGGCTGAACTGCTGCACCCGTTTGACCTCCTCCAGACCCTCAGGTCCTCTATGGACGATAAATTAGCTGCTACATTCTTACGCTTAAAGACCATTTGCGACAGAAGCTTTTGCTCTGCAGATCCTAGACTGTGGAGCTCACTTCCACAATTCACACGCAGTGACATCGATTCTCTTGCTGCTGACTATGGCACATCATCTCCAGCAGTCTTGAGCTGCAACTTACAGGCTACTCAACTTAATCGACTGACCTCCTGACTCAGCTCTGGTTCTCATTTTCTGTATGTTGGGTGAGATGAAGTGTGTTTGCCATTGCATGCTTACCGAAAGCCGCTTAGACTTTGAATTCGCTATAGAAAACTTATGTGCAGCACCCCCTTGTACTTTGTGGCTTTTTGAAGTCACTCACTGAGATACATTACAGGGTATTACATCTCACTGATCCCGTTAACAGTTCGTAAGCTGCTAGTAAAGTTACAAGGAGTCACATTTCTTGAAGTTAAGAACTCGCTGGACCATTGACTTCAAATGAAAGACCGTGACCGAAGGTGTAATGGAGTTACATTTTTTATGCAGAAAATATCAATGAACTCAGCAATTACGTCGTCAATAGTGGTGACACGACGTTACGTAGCATTTTAATGGGCGGGTTTGCATTAAGTTCAACTTATTGGAACGCAAGACGAAGATCTTCAACTGTACCTCCGGTACTTGTACGCAACTTTGGAGGTATGAAGAGATTTTGTATGAAAGGGTCTATGGCAAAATAACTCGATAATAATTAACTGCAAATCCAGTTAACGCCTCTGGCATTTCAGCTTAGAATTACGTTGATAAGCATTAACAAGTTTAAAGAGGTGTGACAACAGCCTATGCTCTCCAACACATTTGCCATTCAATTTCAAGGTTTGTTACTTATTCTTGGACTAATAGGGGCTCTCCATAAATGTTTGAGTTGGATAGACTGCTATTCTGAGGCTTATGGGAATCGAAGGGTGCAGCTTGAAGGGCTCTACCGAGGTCATCCGAATGTTACGTGTCCTCCATATCGGAGGGGCATGACTTAAAGGAGGGACGTGATCCGGCTGGTGTGGCTGCTGGTGAGCCTAGCCCTGCGAATTAGCTGCAGCAGGATTGTAATGCTGGTCTAATCCAAACCTCATCCTCTTCCAATCCCCCCGCCCGCAGTAGTTTAGCCCCTTCCTCGGATCTGAGAGGCAGGAGTAAGGATGACCAGACTCGCGAAGCAGTCATGTAGCTAGCAGCAGCCATGTCCCATTGTCGCCCATTCCGTATGACGATCGAGGAGCTTGAACGACACCGGCCCTGGCTGTCAATGCAGCTGGTTGCTGTCACATATTTCATAGCCGTTGAAACCGGTCTCTGGACCAGCTTAGGAGAACCGAACAAATCAATAATAAGAATAAGCAAGTGAGCGACAGCAGACAATGGGAGCGAGCCATTATGGCAGCCGAGGCAGCGATTCAGTGTGACGCGGCTGCCTTTGTCGATTTGGCGACAATGAAAGAGCCTTAAAGCGATAGGCAGCTGCAGCTACAGTAACCAGCTTAAGCAGCGGTTTAGTCATGCTGTTACTCTAGCATTTGCCCAATGATCCAGGCAGATACTAGCGTGTAGAAATTGTAGCAGTACCAACGCACTGAAAACGAAACCAGAAGCAGGACCAGCAAAGTTGGGTCCACAATAAAGTTCGGACCGACGGAGATATTGACAGGTGAGCTAGTTTCGTGGAGAACAGCGTGGTGACTTTTTGCAAGGAGCTAACCCTGCAGAGAGTAGAGGGCCGAGATTGGCTGGTAAGCTCTCAGCACGGCGCTCTACGTCACACCAAAAGATTGCTTGTGGGGCTCAATGATATGCTGAAATATAGCTTGTGGGGCTCAAAGCTGTGCTTATGAATTGTGAATTGATGGTGAATTGTGATGATTGTGAATTGTGAAATGATTAATTTTGGCTTGTGTGGGTGCTCATATTCGAAAGGTCAGGATAGGAGAGCTTTTTCTGTTCACTCTCACGTCTCCGATGCAAGTACCCATAACGGATAAAAATAGATGCACTTGCAGTGGCAATATAGAGTCTCTGCGATCGTAGATGATGTATTGCGCTTCCCGTGCAGGAGAGAGCTGATGTCTGCGTGATGAAGATCGGTTCGCACAATTTGTCTGCATGATATACGAAGGCGCAGTATTCAGCAGCTAACGCTGTCAGGTTAGCATTAGAAATCATAATCATAATACTTCGTTTGAATAGGGCCCTCATAGAACTTTATGTCAATCCAGGCACTTTATAAGACACTGCAAGAGAATCAATAAGCAAAAGTTAGTGACATGCACGGATCATGCTTGGACAAGCGTGCTAAGCGTCCAATATAGGAAACTCGGAGTAGCCGGCTAGTAGGACACCTGGCTTCCAACATACACTGAATGTAATAAATTTCCGCCTGCAGCACCACAAAGCCACAAGGACTAAGTGGTTGGTAGGCAGAACCGTGTTCTATCGTGCACTCGAAGCGAAAGTGGCTTTCGGTTCGCATACGGTGACCAACCGACTTCATCTTACGCAGCAAAGAGAAAGTGAAAACCATAGCTATCCAATAGCACGGGTAAGCACGCAGAGCGCACCTAAAACAAAAATTTACTGGGTGACTGGAAAAGAGGTCAAAGTGCAAAGGCCTGCCGAAGAGGAGACGGGAGGGGCATAGAGGCATCCCCGGGCACTGGATCAGGAGCGCTGAATCAGGGAGCGCCAAAGCGGATGTCGAATACTGAGTGGGGGGGGGGCGCCGTCTGTGTAGTTCAACCCCGGGCACACAAAATCGTAGGAACGCCTCTGGATGAGAGCGGAAAAAATGTCATTAGCTGAAATCCTAATGTTGTGAAGTCCTTAGAGGGTGAGCCCTAATCCAGTATTGAGTTGAGTACTTTCGGTGCTTATTAACTGAAAGGTCGACCGCCAGAATTTAAAAGCCTCTTTTGTTTAGCGACAGAAGAACCTTCACGGCTATCACCGCCGCTTGCAGCGGCGATGAAGGATCGCCCACCAGAGCATTCGAACCCATGACCTCGGGACCGAGGTCATGAAAAAGCAACCGCCTTACCTAATGAGCCATCTGGCTTCGCCAGAATATTTCAATTTAGTTTGAGGGACTGCGAGAACAGCAGAAACCGAGGAGCAATGAGATTGGATAGTTAGACCGGTGCAAGAGGGTGAAGCGACCTGCGAGCCAGAGACTGCCAGGTCTTTTAAGTCGATTCGATGCTCGATTGGGTTGAAGGCTAGCTCAGACAAAAGTGGTGCGACTTAGCACCTGTGCTGTTGTCCACTGACCCGGACGAGCTGCAGAGTTCGTCACCAGTTGTGTACGACTAAAAGCGCATTATGGGAGTTCTGAATAAACGGTATGGTAGGAATCCCGAGTGATCGCGAGGAATCTCTGAAGTACTTGATGCCTCAGGGCTCTGCGCTTGGTCCCGTTCTTTTCACGGTTTCTACTCTCCGTCTAGCCGGTGTGATTTCCAGGCAAACGCTAGGCTTTCACTTCTATGCAGATAGCACTTAGTTTTACCCTTGCTGTGATCCCTCCCCCAGAACGTTGAATTCTCTCAATTAGTTCCTTGATGCATGTATTGACGACATCTGCACTTGGATGGCAGAAAACTTTCTTAAATTGAATGGTGATAAAACCAACTTAGTAGTTTTGGGCAAACCAAGTGTGATTGAAAAATTGAAAAGGCTGACGTCCAAAATTGGCTCTGCCAGCATATCTCCTGTTGAATCTGCACAAAATCTAGGTGACATGTTCCCAAGTGACCTTTCATTAGAAGACCACGTCAGCTCCACAGTCAAATCTGCCTAAGTCAGCTACATGACATTGTTAACAATCGTATTTATTTAGACAGGGATATGACATAATAATATTAATAATAATAATAATAATTCACTTGATAAAGCGCCCTCAGAGAACTTAATCTCTCTCTAGGCGCTTTACATTTGCTGCAAAGTGAATTCCAATGAATGGTAAGTAAAATCGTGCTGGAAAAACAAACAAAATGAATAACATGGTTAGGGGTGACATGCACAGGGTCAGCGTGCAAATGTGGTTAGTGGCAGCATGCAGTGTCAGCACGCATAAGCACATCAAGGACGAATCACAGGGACCCACGAAATGCTGTCCTAAATAGGTGTTTTTAGGTTCCTTTTAAATGTGGTCAGGTCAGGGGATGTTCTGACGCAGGTCGGGAGGGAGTTCCAGGCTGTGGGAGCATATGAACTAAATGCACGGTCTCCAAAGGATTTAAGGTTTGTACGAGGTATTTCTAGACTGCTGGACTCCGAAAAGCAGGAAGTACGATGCCTGGCCTGATGGGGTAGTACTTCTGAGAGATAGGCTGGAGCCATAGAATGAAGGGACCTAAAAGTGAGCGACAAAACCTTGAAGTCAATCCGTTGCTTGACTGGTAGCCAGTGCAGGTCGGCGAGAAGTGGAGTAATGTGGCAACTGCGACGCTCACGACAGACAAGCCTAGCTGCAGAGTTTTGCACCAGCTGCAATCGCCTGATCGCACATGCTGGTAGGCCAGTAAGCAGTGAGTTGCAGAAGTCGAGACGGGATGTCACGAATGCATGGACCAACTTGGACGTGGTATCTTTATCTAAAAAAGCCCGAATTTTAGCAATGTTATGAAGCTGAAAATAGGTAGATTTGACTGTGGAGCTGATATGGTCGTCTAACGAGAGGTCGCTTTGGAATATGACACCTAGATTTCGAGCTGATTCAATTGGAGATATGCTGGCAGAGCCCATTTTGAGAGTCAGCCTTTCCAATCTCTGAATCACACTGGGTTTGCCCATAACTAGTAAGTTAGTTTTAGAAAATTTGCTGCCATCCATGTGCGGATGTCATCAATGCATGCAGCAAGTGAGTTAAGAGAATTTGAGGTGCTCGAAGGCTGGGAGGGATCAAAGCAAAGGTACAACTGAGTGTCATCCGCATAGAAGTGAAAGCCTAGATTGTGCTTGGCAATCACATCAGCAATAGGGAGAGTATAAACCGTGAAAAGAACCGGACCTAGCACGGAGCCCTGTGGTACTCCATATTTCAGAGGTACTTCAGATGATCTTTGTCCATTCACGTCAATACTCTGGAGTCTCCCACTGAGAAAGGACCTGAAGCACTGCAGAGCAGTGCCAGTGATGCCCAAGCGAGATGAGTGGGGCTCTAGAAGAACTTTGTGTGATCGATGGTATCAAAAGCCGCCGAAAGATCGAGCAAAACAAGCAGAGACACTCTACCATGTCTGCATTCCTAAGTAGGTCGTTGTATACCCTAAGCAATGCTGACTCTGTGGAGTGATTAGCTCTAAAGCCAGACTGGAACTTACTAGCAAGGTGTGAGGTTTCGATATAGGAGTTCAGCTGGTCTGCCACGACCCGTTCCAGTGTCTTTGATAGGAATGACATCTAAATTGGTCCATACATTTTGACATCCCGTCTTCTTAACTCGCTGCTTGCTGGTCTACCGGCTTGTGCAACCAGGAGCTTACAGCTGGTGCAAAACTCTGCAGCTGGACTTGTCTGTCGTGAGCGTCCCAGTTGCCACATCACGCCACTTCTCGCCGACATGCACTGACTCCAGTCAAGAAACGCATCGACTTAAAGGTTTTGTCACTCACTTTTTTGGTTCCTTCGTTCTTTGGCTCCGGCCTACCTATCAAATCGACTCCCCCATCAGGCTGAAAATCGTATCACCTCCTTTTCGGAATTTAATTGTTCACCCATACCTCGTGCAATTCTCAAATTTTTTGGAGACCGTACCTGTAGTTCGTATGCTCCCAAAGCCTGAAACTCACTTCCGACTTGCGTTACGACATCCCCTGACTTGTCCACATTTAAAAAGTACCTAAAAGGCATGTATTTGTAACAGCATTTAGTGCGTCCTAATGATTCGACCTATATGTGGTTATGAGTGCTGACTCGGACACTGTGCATGCTGCCACTAACCACACTTGAATGCTGACCCTGTGCATGTCACCTCTAACCATTTTATACTTGTTCAGTGAGCATGCTACCGCTAACCATTCGATCATGCTTCCTTCACAGCAAATATGAAGTGCCGAGAAAGAGATTGAGTTCTCTGTGGGCGCTATAATAAATATGTTATTATTATTAATCCAGACGCCATGTCACAAACACATGAACTAATTTGGCGTCGTATTCTTGTCTACGCAGGCCCCGATTTGTGCGATGGTGCTTTGCTGAAAGTAAGTCGATTTGACCGTAAGGCACTTCGCACATCCAGTGACAAAGCCGTTATGGAATAGCATGACTAGATTGCGGGCAGTCGCAATTGAGCGAAGCTTGATGAACCAATCTTGAGTTTGAGGCCTTTCAAATTGCTTGGGCGAAGCTAGGCTTACTCAAAAGTATTAGGATGCTCTCAGCAGCATCCAGCTTAATGTAGTTGCTAGCTCATCCAAATGGAAATTTCACCGCTGCTAGGAAATTAAATCAAGTGAGTGTGATGCTGAGCGAAGCTTGAAAGATAGCCGCACAATGGCTACAGCTGAGTGCCATCAGCGTAGGAATGAAAAGCCAAGATTGCGTTTGGCAATGACATTGGCCAGAGGAAGAATATAGATTGTGGCGAGAAAGAGATATGCGACTGCACCCCGAGGAACTATAAGCCAAAAGGGAACTATCAGTGACCGACGGCCATTTGCATCTGCACGTTAACATCTAACACTAATAAATGTGGACCAAACCCGGTGTAGCTTCATGCCAATGATGTTTCAGCGTGTCGAACTGTGTTCTGGTAGATTCTGATGGTCGATCGTGCCAAATGCTACTGAGAGGTCCAGTGGAAATCAGGCCCGTGCTGTCAGCATTGCTCTGGTCACCGTAAACCCAAATAAGGGAACTTGCTGTTAAATGGTTAACTACAAATCCAGAATTTAACTTGATCGCTGGCAAGCGGCGAGAATTCGCATAATGAGACTTCGGTGTGCTTGATGTGATTACAGATCTTGTTTTCAGACCTCGACAGTTTTCTCATGCCGAGATTTCCAAAGCACGTCGATAGAGATTCCGTTCGCCTAGAGTGCTATGCAATTGACCTAATGATCAAATTATTATTGTTATTATTATTCATCAATATATTCTGAATTCAACTTAAAACAATTAAAATCATCGCCGATTCATAGAAACAATACAAACTGCTTCCCTGCTTACTAATTCTGAAAAAAATGCTAAGATCGCTGTGGAAATTGAAATGTGTACTCTACATTATGGAGTTTCAGATAGCGATGTTGAAATACTAGACAAAAATAAAAATATCCACAACCGCAGATCGCACAAGTTGTTGAAGCCTTCATCGGTTGTCAGGCACGATAATTGGATCAACTCGCAAAAATATGAATGCATTGTGTACTGTTCGTGCATATGTATATATTAATACATATGTAAGTTTGTACGTAAGCATACCTGTAAGTTTCTCACCCTGTAGATTAAAAAATTCATGAAAGCAAGGTGGCTCTTTTGCTAGAGAAGTTTCCGAGTGCCTGCAAAAGTCTAACCGGAAATCTATCGGAGCGCACCTTTTAGCCAATCATAGCCTGCATCTCATATAAGAAAAATTGAGAAGCTCAACCTAAGTCTGGAAGACTGTGAAGGAAATAGATAGTTATGGTCGTCAAGTAGGACGACCTTGAAGGTGTGCGAGTCGGTAGCAGAATAATAGTTTGTCATTGCGAAAGGATTGGGGAATTAGGTTTAGCTGAATTTTCCGCAGAGAAATTGCTTATTTAAGCGATTGTCTTCAGGTGAAAGCTATTATAAGTCGGCACTAATTCAGATAGGTAGGGAAGGAGCTAAATCGTGGCCGGCGTTGTAGGTGTCAAGGTAAGAGCGTAGGCTTATTGTATCCGGTGATCAATTGGTGGCAATCGCTACTCTTTTAGCGAAGGGGGACGCGTGGCTGAATCCCTTGGATTTAAGGACGCGCCTAGGAGCTGTACTTTTCAGCAACTACGGCGACCTTAAGGTTGTTCTTCCTTTTACTGAGCAAGAATTAAGGAAAGGTGGCCTTCTAAATAAAAAAATGGCAATCGTCAGAGGAAATTCAAATTACGGGCATTCGGAACGTCTTCCGGCACCTCCAGATAAGAGCGCAATCATTGATTTAAGCATTATTTTATGGCTTCCTTTAAGGAGAAGCTCATTAGGTGTCGCCATTCAGCCTAATAAAGTTGTCGTTCGGACATCCATGGCATATTATCTGCCAGGCAGACGTTCAATATATCTGTTTCTACAGCTGATAACGACGGCACAAATGAAGTACAGCTGGGTGCCATCAGCTTTAAAATGGGGCCTGATTCATCCGCTCGAGAGACTCGGTATGAATGAGTACCGAGAATGTCCGTGGATTTACGTTGAGACATAGCCCTAGCTAGCAAAGTCCTAGATTGTAACCCAGTCAATGTGTAGCCGCCCTAACCAGATTTCACAAAAGCACGAAGTTTGTATCCGCTGCCGGATGTGACATTTTCCCTGTTGCTGTGGTGCCTGAAGATCGGGAGTGCACAGGTGCGGTAATGCACGGTACGACGGCCATTTTCTGCCGGTTGCAGCCATAGACGCTGGATACGCCGCCTCGCTGACTGACGAGGAGCGAAAGAAGCGAAATCTGCATCCGGGCCAAACGACGTCGCAGCTCTTAGCAGAAGCTGTGAGGCTGTACAGTGACTTGTATTCGTTATTACCAAGTGAGTGTCGACTGGCGCCATGACGCTTTCCCGGTCCACCTGCTTCGGCATTCTAATTGGTCGTGCTAGGATGGCTACAGTGGCTGTGTAGTCATGGAACTGCATGTCGCGTCGTGTGTCAGCTTACCAATTTATGTAGACGTAGCTGCTGCACTATAGCGACAGCGTAGCGCGTCGACATTGTTCGACATTCAGCTGGGGCTCTAGATCGGCTGGGGTCTTATCCATTGCAGAACTTTAATAGTGGCCAATAGCCTTGCTTGCGATTGATTCTGGTTCATTTTTGTTCTCGCTGTGCGTGCACTCGCTGTTCGTGCACTCGCTGTTCGTGCACTCGCTGTGCGTGATTTCTCTGTGCTTAGTAGACGGGCGATCGAGGCTCATTTCGGGCCTTGTAAACGGGTGATGGGGGCTCATTTCGGGTCTCTCCTGGCTCTCCTTAACCAGCACGGTTTTTTTGACAAATTATGTGGAGCCCCTGGAGTCTGCGACTTGATGTATGCACTCTTCGAGTTACTTCGACGCTCTATTGCTATATATGCTATATATGCTATATATGCTATATATGCTATATATGCTATATATGTGTGTGTGTGTGTGTGTGTGTGTGTGTGTGTGTGTGTGTGTGTGTGTGTGTGTGTGTGTGTACTGATAAGCTTGAACTCAAACAAGGGTCTCTATTAGACAGCAACTTTCGCACTTGCTAACCTGTCTTTGTAGCATTTCACTTTCGAGTGCTCGAGAAAATGAACTACGTGAGGTTTCACCCAATCTATAGCCAGTGACGCCGGCCCACATGCAGCAGCCCTGCCAAGTACTTTGCAAGGCATTGTTTACGGAGCGAGTCAGAAGAAGGCCGTGCGATTCGGTAGATGCATGTTACGTGCAATGTGCCGTGAAATGTGCCGGCATTGTTCGAGCTTGAGGCAGCAGCCGATATTTAGCTTCAAAAGTGGATTTCGCGACATTGTCGAGAAGTCAGATTAAATGCCTCGGCAGTCCGTTGAGATATGCGAATGATCGACAGAGCGAAGACTCGGCAATGAATCGGCCGCGGGCGGCGAGTAAGTGTCAATAGATATTGCACTCCCCTCTGTCAAATAGCCGACACGATTTAGGTCATCGGCTGACCCTCGATGCCCATTAAAAGCACACGCTAGAGGTGCGACCTTGGCAGTTCCGCTGGGGGCGGGGCCAGCTCGTCTAGGGACCGCATTCCTCTTACCCAGTCGGATAAAGATTTATTTGTAATTCGGGTGTGACCTTGACGCCGTTATACTGTAAATAGTCTCGCTAGCGAGCCTGCTTCCTTGTCTGCCTTGGCGGCTGCTCTAGAGCCACATTCGAACAAGGCTGACTAATTTTATTGAGCTCACGCGGCTGACTCAGCCGGGAAGTAACTTCGACGCGTTGGCATTTCGATACACCTACGTCGCTTCGCCGAACCCTGTCCATCAATCGGACTGCTCGAAAAAAAAATCTGCTCCCGCCTACCGCAATGCTTCTCGCTTGATTCCGTCGGCGAATAGCATTGGCCGCCGCACCTCTCAGGTAGATGCGCCTCTCAGGTAGATGCGCCTCTCAGGGAGATACGCTGGCCTGACTGCTGCTGCTGCTGATTCGGACTCTACCTGGCGATTTATAATTGTGCTGCCCTGCAATGGTGGCAGCCGGTCACCAGTCGTCGCTACATTGAAGCCTCGATGTAGTGCATGCTAATTATATCTCAGCTGTGATCGCTCCTCATCCCCCCTCCGATAGGCAAACAAAGGATACCCTACCTATTAGCTAATTTAACAGCCCCATTGACCTCATTCATGTAGTGGCACAGGAGCCTTTGCGGCCATCGCCGCCGCAGCCTTCCAGCCAGCGATAAAGGATTGAGCAATCTTACCTCCTGGGCCCTGAGACCCTATCTATCCTCTTGAACGGGACAGCCCGAACCAGCCGGCCAGCCAGTCTGCCTGCTTCTCCTCTGACAAAGTTGGTTCGCCAGCCAGTTGGACTAACTCAGGACAGTTATGGTCCCTGTCGCCCCGGACCCCCCCCCCCCCCCCGCTAGCACCCTGAGCTGATCTCCCAGTATCCTTCGTATTCGAGCTTCTCTGTTCTCTGACTGCGACTTTCGCCGCGCTTTGGGTCCATGAACTGCCATGAATTGACCTTGGCGCCACTGTCAACTCAGTTGTACCCATTGACAGGAGTTTATTTTTTGTGTCAGATATACATGTCTTTACTGCGATGTGCATAAATGCAGTCAGCTCTGCGCCAACGAAAGGAACCGGCCAAAAGAAAAAACGTGACACACACAGACAAGTTATGCTTATTTGCACGCGTCTATCCAAGAATGGGAGAAGGCGACAAACCAAACTGATGTTCGTGGAATGAAATAAGACTTTGCTGTACAAAGAGGCATTTCGGATTCAGATTTGTCTTGAGAACAAGAAATCGAATGTACATTCAGCTAATCTATTCTCTAATCTTTTGGCTCCAGTGTTTTGCTTAGGTATGCTTTAGTAGTATTTCGTGTTCTTAACTAACTCTTGGGCGGGCCTGCTGAAGCCGATAAAAGTCTATCGTGCATTGATGCTCGCTTTATGCCCTTTCGTGTCGGAGAACGGCTACCGAAAAGCTCTCGGAAGGAATAATTGCTATACTGGCTCAGAAATTGCAAGCCCAGACGAAGTGCGGAGCGTCTAACTTTCCTATGTTGTACTGTGCAAAGAAAGTCCAGCATGGACAAAACATTTGCGAATGGTAGAAGCTTCCGTGCTACTCACTTTCTTTACTTCCCTCCTGACTCGGCTACGTCATACCGAAGCCAAATCAATCCACGTCTTTGTGGCATTCCGTCTCGACGTCTGCAATTCACGCTTGACATGACTTCCTGTCTGAGCGATTAGACGCTAAATGATGATGTAGTAGTCGGCAATTAAGCTTTGTCTGTCTTTAACATTACCGTGTCTGCAGAACGCGGCAGCGGTCCGAATTGCACCGGCTCCCTTATCAAGAAGAGCTACAACTTTGAGGCCTGTACGCTTACTGACCATGCTCCAGTTCCGTCTCACTTTTGCGAACTGGTTACTCTTCGTATATGTCCCTCCGTCTCACCCGTTATCATGACTCGGAACGCTACGTTTTTCCTCTAAACAATCTCAAATTAGCGTGGCAGCGAAACCAAATTTGTATCAAGGAAGCCCTCGGCAGGTTTTTAGATGCTCAGCAAAAAGGGGTGCTTAGAAAATACGAAAAATTTCGAAACCTGACCGTCACGGAAAAAATCAATATGACGTCAAACTTCAATGCAACGACTTCCAGGACTCTTCCGACAGAGCTAAACAATAGTCTGACACCATTCAAAATGGCCGCCGACTCCTTCTTTAGCTTGCTCGTTGTTGCACGGAGAATTTGTCAGCTCCCGTGCAAGTCCCGGTATACATACGACTTGACTAATAGTCTTCACGTAGGTGAGGGCTGCGTTTGCTAAAAGCATCGAGCACTTAGCTTGCACCGAGCCGCTCCGAAACTGTGTTTCGGGCGGACTGCTGGTATTCGCTAGCCACGTTACCAAATACTAAACAATTGATGCAAGTTAATGACAAAAATGAAAATAATAATACCACATGTTATTGAACCGTATGAGAGCTAAATTTCATGAAAGACAATTCAACCATAAGGAAAACTAATCGTATAAATTGGTTAGCAATAATCTGAAAAATTGTAGCGTGCTTAATTAAGCAAATGAAGGACGATGTATGGCGAAGTCGGGGGGGGGGTCATCACTTAACCAGGTTTCAAAGTAATCACCTTTTACGGTTTAGCTTTCTTCTTTTTTGAGGAAGAGTAGTAAGCGCGTCGAATAAGTGCCAGCAAAGCAGATTGGAGGAGCGAATTCTCCTAATTGATATACACGCTGACGTAAATCTGAGTTGCTGCTAGGTGACTAGCTACTTGTGACGGGTCGCTCAGTATTTCTTACTATGCCTCCTAATTGGTAGCGTTTTTTAGTAGAAAATTGCTTGTAGTGCGTGCGAAGGCTGGGTGAGCAGTCATACTTGGCTATGAAGATGCTATGAATGCATGCAGCGACTTTTTTTGGTGCGACCATATGTAGACATTTATGGTGACTTGGCTGAATGCTCTGTAAGCGGTGATCGCGGCTTGATCGTATTAGCAAAGTCGTGCGGTCGCCGAGCAGAGCTGCTTACAGCATTTTGTCTCGCATTTCGGAATTCTAAAATGGCAGAGCTGCAGGAGTAGCTTCGTCGATCAAGACGAATTCCCACAGTTCCCTGAACACTTCCCTCAAGGCACAGCCTGCATTGGTAATAGCGTATGAAGCTCCTTTATAGTTGCGAGACGCGAGTCGTTGTTACCTCTGCAGATAACACTGAGGTGATGAGCCACCTGGCATCGCTGAACTGGCAGCTCCTGCGCGACGCGAAGGCCCGAAAGATTTACGAAGACATAATAGCGAGGGACAGGTTCTACGTCAAGGCCTACGTAACACTTGCTTCGTGGTACAAAGGGCACAACATGCCCGAAGAGGCATTGAAGACATACGCAGCCGCACTCGAAGTAAACCCTGCCAACAAGGAGGCGTGGCGAGAGTACGCCAATCTTCTCTGGGAGCATGAACGGTACAGCGAAGCGAAAGAGGCGTACGTCAAGGTAAGCGGAATTGGGTGCCATAATGTAATAATAATTCATTTGCATAGCGCCCGAAGAGAACTTTATTCGAGCGCTTCATATATGTCGCGGGGTTCGAGCCCACGACCCCGGTGGTCATCACATACATACATTCACTTCGACCTTGGTCTAGGCAAGCACCATTAACCACTGGGGGGGGAGGAGGCCAAACCAGAGCGGCGGCGCGCATTAGGCAATGATTGGCTGTTGTGTGCCATCGACGACGCCTACTTAGGGAACTGGACTATGCGTAGATGACTTTTCCGGTGCTTCGCAGCAAAATCAAGCGTTGACAAGGAAAGCTGGGGCGGCTATCGCTGGCGCCACAGCTGCCTCGTCTAGTCTTGGTTTCGCCTAATTGTTGCTAGTGCTAATGTCGATTAGCTTATGCAGAGGATCTGTGGTTGTAGAGGCCATTAAACTGAAGCTTGCGAACGCGGTTGAGCCGAGGCATGCCTTCTGCACTCGATGCCGACGACTTTGAACCTTGGCGAGAGCGTGAATAGTCGTTCCTCGCTGTCAGGAAAGCGGAAGAGCGGGAGAGCGAGCGTGCAGTCAGCTGGGGAATTGGGAGTGACAGCTTGATTGATCCCTGACTCGTCAGTTTGACCTTTGACTCGTCGCGAAGACCCTGCCCAATGTACTATAGTCGATCTTCTGGTGCTGGACGACTCCCGCGTTCTCTAGTGCGTGCACCCAGTGGTTAATGTACTGCTTGTTGCCATTCTTATAAAGAGTATTGCAGCAGGTAAGCAAGTAATGGTAGATTAGCCAAACTCATATTAAAAATTCAAACCTAGCAAGTCAGTTTAAAAGTCAGGTTATAGAGCTAATCGTTCCGTAGAGTCAAGACTGCTGTTAGTGCAAGACGGCATTATAAGGGATGTACACTTAGAAACAGCCTCTTTGCTAGTTCTTCATGATCTCTCTCGGCAATGTCTGACACAATTAATCACCCAAGTCCTCCTTGAAAGCGCCTATCATCTTGCCTGCGCTCTTGTCTCTCTCTCCCTCTCTCTGTCTCTGTCTGTCTGTCTCTCTCTCTCACTCTATGTGTCTCTTTCTCTCTCTCTTTCTCTCTTTCTCTCTCTCTCTCTCTCTCTCTCTCTCTCTCTCTCTCTCTCTCTCTCTCTCTCTCTCTCTCTCTCTCTCTCTGTCTCTCTCTATCTCTCTCTTTGTCTCTGTCTATCCGTCTCTCTCTCTCTCCCTCTCTCTTGCCTATTTAATAGTCAAGCACAATCTAGGCTTTCAGGTTGGTTCAGATGACTCACGGTTTAAAATGGTGCGGATGACTCACAGATCTCTCCCTGATTACCAGCTCATCGCCAATCTATCAGTTTGAGTGACGATAAAACCAATTTTTTAGCTGACATTGGAATGCCTAACCCTCAAAATAGGTTTAGCCGGCACATCTCCTGTAGCATGTACACGAAGTTGTAGCCTGTACACGAAGTTCTGAGTTCCAAAATGACATTCGACTATATTAACATGCCAGCGCCAAAGTCGAGTTATCCTACTTTAAGCTACGCGCCACCGAAAAGAAAAACGTTTAGCACCCAGCTTTGGCTTCCCTTGCACTCGGTGCAAAACTCAAAAAACTCGAAAACTCAAAGTGAGGCTTTCTTGTCATGAACGGCGAAACGGCCGTACGACACCGCTGGGCAGCGACCTGCGCCGGCTCCGAATCAGCACTCGAGTCATTTGTTCGAGAGTCGTATCCAAGTTTATTTTTTGCTCTTGTTTTTTGCAAACCTGAGCAGCACTGGAGCCTGACGGACAAGGAGACGCACGAAGGACAGCTCGCCAAGGACTACATCGACCAGCTGGAGCAGCTTATAGCCGACGCTCTGCCGAAGGGGCCTCCCGTCGTCAAGCCGTCAGGCCCTCGTGGCTACTCGCGTCCTCCTGCCGCCGAGGCGGTCGCCGCATCGTCGCAATAGGTGCCCTTCCTATCGCGTCCTCTCGCGTCGAGGCCTAGCGAACAATGACCATCGCCGGCCAGTCTCGAACCAGTCGTGTCAGGCTACAGGACCCACAGTCGGGCTACTGGCCCCGCGAGGCTCCGAGGTTGTCGTGAGCGTTATGCCGTATTAGCAAGCGTGCCGGCCACTCCTCTCGCCTGCAAATGAGAGTTGGGTAGCCAATGGACGACGGCCGACGAGTCGCCGCCCTCCTTTCCTCGGCGTACCGGAAACGGCTCGGGGCTGGCAGCCCTGGTTGCGTCGCGTGCCTAGCATTTGCCACCCGACGGTGGTGGCGATGTGCTGCAGTTGAACGGCTGGTAGAAGCTGATGATAAAAATGTTGGACATCTTTGGGGACCGCATTTCTCTTGCGTGCCGTTGGTCGGCAGGAGCAGCGGCAGTGGCTGCCAGCGTTCCCGACCATTCTGCCGCTGCATTGCTCTCGCAGTTTCGCTCTCGCTCGGCGGCCGCGGCGGCCGTGAAAAGACGCTGAGTTCTGTCCGCTCTCTTCGTCGTCGCCGTCGGGACAGCGTTACTGCCGCCAGAGGGCACGCTTCGGCCAGCGGCGGCTCTCGTGCGGCTGCTCCGGAAAACGAGTGCACGTCTGCTGCCCGAGTCTCAGCTTGCGACTTCACCAAGTCGCGAGGACCAAGTGGCTAGCTAAGCCGCAGAGCTCCGCTTCGTGGATCGGCTGCAGGGCGGCTTCCGGTACAAACTGGATAGTTTGCCAGCAGCCAGTGTGTCTCTCGGCAAAGAAAACTAGAGCGCTTTGGCGGCGGCAATGACCGGGGCCGAGCGGCAAGCGTGAGTGCTTTGTGCAGAAGTAGCAGACCATACAGGACCACAGAGTATAAAAAAACCTCACGCTTGACTATCTGCTTGGTCATTTTGGCTACGCGGAGTCACGGACGGGGGTGTACATACTGCAGGCACGTAAGCTTCAAAAGTCGGTAGGTGGTCAGACGTTTTTAACGTTTTTAAGTTTCGCTAGACTTTCGGAAGTGATTTTCCCAATATGGAGTCTGCATAGAAGAAAATGCAGCAGTATTTTCAGGGGAAACGAGCGGCCAGTATACCGAGGATCTGAAGATCTGACGCATGCTGAGCTGTTGCTGTTGTAGCAGTCTAGCTAGATAGATCGGAGTAGCTCAGCCGTCTCGAGTCATAGTTTTGGCTGGTGCAGTGTGTGAGCGCAGTAGTGGGCGCAGCTCGGACGCAGAACCGTCGCAGCCACCGCTCGCCTACTGGATAACAAAGGTTGCTGTAGTGCCCGTGTGAGAAAAGAGATGTGAGAAGAGAGGACAGAGAAAGGATAGAGACAAGAGACGGATAAGAGAGGAGAGAAAGAAGGGGAGTCAGTAGAGAGCGAGCGTCGAGAGAGAAGAGTGAGAGAAGAGAGATGGAGTGAGGACAGATGAGAAGAAAGCGAGAGATAAGAGAGAGAGAGAGAGAGAGAGAGAGAAAGAGAGAGAGGAGATAAGAGAGTGGGAACGGTAGACAGGAGAGATTGAGATAAGAGGGGAGAAGAGAAGGTATTGAGAGATGAGGGAGGGGAGAGGCGATTGAGAGGTTGAGGTATTTAGAGGCGGGACGATCTGCACATGGAGCACGCCCCCTCCCGACCGTCGGGCAGCGGCCTACTTGGAAACTCCGGCTCTGAGGGCGTCGACGTCGGCGACCATAGCTGATCTTTGTGGGTCAGGGCTTTGCAGCTCCTCTCAGTAGTCGTCCGCACTGGTGAGGCGCTGTTCGCGCGACGACACCTGGTGGCGGAAATCCTAGCGCGCTGCCACAGGCTCCAACGTAAGGTTGTGTCGCTTAGGCGCCACGGCCGGCGCCGCTGGCTTCAATTCAAGGTCGCCGATGAGTCACGCCCGACGAGTCGCGGCGGGGGCCGCCTGTGTGCCACCCCCACGAGCTATCGCCCGGCGGCGGCTCTGGGCAGCACGCTGCGCTATGAGGAAGCGGACCATCGGAGCTTCTCGGCTGCCCGCGAATCTCGCGAGAAGTGGTTGCACTCAGCCGCTTGTACGCTCAGCTGGCTAATCCCAGGGAGCTAAATCAAAGGAAGGGTTTGGTCTTGGCCCTTCTTCTTTTCGCTACCTAAGCTGTCCCTCAGGCCGACGTCGCCGCCGAACGCTCTTGGCCTCCATTTCTACGCAGATCACGCCTGTGCTTATGCGTGCTGACACTGCATGCTGCCGATAACTATACTTGCATGCTGACCCTATGCATGTCGCCCCTAACCGTGTTATTCTTGTTGTTTATTGAGCATGCTAACTCTAACCATTGGCTCGTACTTCCTTTGCAGCAATTGTAATTGTAATTGTAATAATTGTAATTAGCGCTTAGAAAGAGATTTGAGTTATCTGAGGGCGCTTTATCAAATGTGTTATTATTATTATTATTAATGCTACCAATCCTTCGACCCTTCTAAGCTTCGCCTCTCCTGCGACTGCGTTAATTCCGCGTACTGTCCAAATCGACGGAATTCGCATTTAGATGGCAACCAGCTTGCTGAAGCTAAAGGATCATTTAAGTTATTAGCTACGATAGAATAGTTAAAGGCAAACCAAGGTGTCAACCGAGAGCTGGAAGGACCAAAGCAAAAGATTGTTCAGCCACTCCCGCGACTTCTGCCCTTACGTAGGCGGAAGCATAATAATAGTTTGGGGATATTTCCAATAGAATTAAGTCGCAATCCAGGCGCATTACAACTCGTATTCGTGTAAGGCCTACAATTCCAGGATTAACTTGTCATTAGATGCTGACACTTCCGCCAATGTCGTCAGGCCGGGCTATTTCAGCTTAGTAGCATTGCCAAAGTTAGGGCCCGCTTAGATAGAATACGACAGCCAAACTAGTCCCCCGTAGATATATAGATATATGATAGAACCATCCCACGTCCATTCTTCTTCCCATATTCAAAAGTCCCGCTCGGCCCGTGGCCTTAGTCGTGTGAAACTGGTGCAAAACTGATCGGATCGTCCGGTCTGCCGTCAGCGGCCTAGTTGCAACGGCACACCACTTTTTAAGTTTTTCAGGCTCCCTATCAATCGATTCCAATATCGTTAGTCGGGCTTACGGGTAAATTCACTCGCTATCGCCGTACAGGCGGCATTCCGCGAGCGCCGCACGCTCACCGTTCGCTGCTCATATTCGTCGCTTTGACGTCACTAGTTTGCCCCCTCGCTGAGCTTCCTGGTTTCGGGGCTTCTGTTGCATCATGGTCTAACCGCGAGACGGCTCGCCTCTAATCTATTTTCGTCACTATCACGACACACGCTTCTGGGCCCTCCCACTTTCTTCGCTGGCTTCGACTCCGCTACCGTCCTCAGCTGCCGCCACGGCTGCCGCCACCGCTGCCGCCGTCCTCCGCGCTGGACGAGCCAAAGCCTGACGGTGGCTACGTCGAGCGGCTGCAGCTCGGTGCCCCGGGAAGCTTGCTTGCGAGCTCTCGCGAGAAGCTTTTCAAAGCTTTTCTGGTGCGCTCACGGCGATCGGCAGCCGTATCCTGGTCCGCCGCCAAGCAGAACGAGCGAACCGACCTAGCGCGTAGCCCGGCCGTAGTCAGAGTGCCGTTGTGCTTGGCAACCGAGCCAGGAATTAAAGGTTTTTCTCGCCGACGACTCGGATGCAGCACTCCTTTAATAATAATAATAATAATGCACTTGATAAAGCGCCCTCAGAGAACTCAAATCTCTTTCTAGGCGCTTTACATTTGATGCAAAGGGAAATGCAATTGAATGGTGAGTAATATCATGCTTAATCAACAACATGAATAACATGGTTAAGGGTTACATGCACAGGGTCAGCATGCAAATGTGGGTAGTGGCAGCATGCAAAGTGTCAGCACGCATAGGCACATGAAGGACGAATCACAGGGACCCACTGAATGCTGTCCCAAATAGGTGTTTTTAAGTTCTTTTTTAATGTGGTCAGGTCAGGGGATGTTCTGACGCAGGCTTGGGAGGCAGTTCCAGGCTTTGTGAGCATATGAACTAACTGCACGGTCTCCAAAGGATTTGAGGTTTGTACGAGGTATTGATTGGCTCCTTTGATTGGCCATCGCTGCGGAATGAAAACCATTGCTCGATAACTTGTCCTCAGCCGCCCGTTCCCGTACTCCGGCGCAGCTTTGCTAGAAAGCGATATGTCCGGTTAGGGAAGTGCGGTTAGAGGTTTGACATCGCGATGTAGGAAGCCCGTCATACCTTCGAAAATGACCTCGGAGAAATTGGTCGCGACACGTTCCTTTTTATGGTTAGCAGTCGAATCGACAATAGTCTCACCGAGATCTCCCGGGATAGCAAGCTATCACTCATTCTCTATTGGCACGACGTGGCAAGGTGACACCAAAAAGATAGCAGACGACAGACCTGTCATTAGTTAATTCCACTCGTGACTTACCCATTGGGGTAATTCGTTCCAGCTGCAGTTAGCTGTTTGAAAAATGCTAAAGCAGCGATAAGTTAGGTAGTTGCTTCTATTGATGCTATCGCGTATTAGCCAGCGAGTACAGTCGCAGCCCGCGGTGTGGGCATACAAGCTGACAATGCTGCCTTAACTCTACAGCTGAATACGAGACAGTCGTGAATTGAGAGAACTAACGTGACTCTCGCTTTTCTTTTGTTTTAAAAGTGTTTGCTTCGGCTCGATAATGATAAGCAGACGATATTTTCTTCTTTCATTTTAGCGCCGGAATGCCCATTTGAGGCACTCTGCTCTTCATAATCCACAATGACCCAGCCCCCACCATACTGTTGCATGCAACGCCGTACGCCTAAACGCGAAAGTGGTGCATCTGAACCGCAGGATTGTAAAACGCAATTTCTAAATAATGAAAATCAGTTTTACTGTCCCCGACAGATGAACGCTCTCTCTGTGGTTAGATGGCACTCTAGACTCCCAATAGGGTTCACTAGTTAAAGAACAGACAAGTGGACGACGCAGATGGGCCGTTTTCATGCGAGTAAGAGTTTTGCAACGCAGTGAGAAATAGCTGCGACGAGACGATGCTAAATGTCGCACAGTTATTAGCCGTCCATTACCGCACGCCTGCACGAGGCGGCGACCGGCTGATCGCTCTCAGTCACGCGTTCAGCTTGCCTAATCTGGACCGGTCGTCCACCGAGCGGAGTTCCAGAGGTGACAAAGTCCGCGGAAGTGCTGAACAGCACCAATAAAGCGGCGCTAGCTGCACGCAGTAATTGCCAGAGTGCATTAGCTCCCGCGCTTTTCAAGCTTTCCCGCTTCCCTTTTGCGTGCCCCTGCATTTTCGGCCATTTTTGCCCGCGACAAACGAAAATGCAGGAATCGGTGATCTAAGGCTAAGCTCGTTCTAGCTATTGGCTTCACGATATCAGCTTTAGTGCCGTCTATCTTGTGCATGGCGGCGGATACATTGAATTCAAGTCTGCCTCAAACGACGCCTACGTATATAAAGGCTTTTAAATAGCTGCGCTCGCGCGTTTTGCTTGCTTTGTCGAAATATATCGGCTGTGTATTTTTCGCGAGTATTTTGGTAGTTCATCGGATTCTGGGCGGCTTGCGAAATACGGGCGGACCTACGGCCTAAGCTGTAGTTCGTCCCTCCCCCGCCCTGGCCTGCCCAGCCCAGGCCAGCCGCCTCGCAGCGGCGGTGATACTGGCCTTCGCAGCGATGACAACACATCGGTAACTAACCGTCACATGTTCCCTCTCATTCGCTGCTCCCAGGCCGCGCGAGCCGGTCGAGTGATGACCCAGCCGTCTGAGGATGCTGGTCAATGAGCGCCGCAGACGATAACGCCGCACCGTTCTTTTTGCCGCCGGCGGCCGCCGCCGCGTTCGTAGAAGGCAGCAGCATCCAGCGTTCGATGGCTGCCGCGTGCGGTCCGATCGTCGACTTGGCGAAAGGGTGCTCGAAGTCACCCTCCGGAAAGGAATGCGGAGACTGGTGGAAGAAGAGCTTTGTACACGTGGGGGCGGCCATATTTGTGTCGACGTAGTTGCCTTAGCGAGCGGTGTCGTGTGCGACCCGGGTTTCGCGTAGGATTAATGCATCTGTACGGGTGAATTGTCTTTTATGTGCTTATGCGTGCTGCAGTTGTGCGAATTATTTTCGCTAAACAGCTGACGTGTTTCCTTAACCGATTATCAAAGTGTTCCGAAAGATATATAGTTCTCCCTGAATGGTAGATATCATTACTTACTTTCGTCGCGCCCCGCTTTAGGCACGGAAAACTGGTCTGACTTTGTGCTTAGTTGAACTAGGAAGTTGTTATCGGGCAAATCTATGCATGCTGAATTGGGCACCTCGCGCTCGTGTAACCGATGTATCGGCTTTCCTGCACCAAAGATGAACTATAAGCCCGCTGACCCCCCCCCAGGCTAGAAAGAGTTAAGCTACGCCCTTAATATAGCGTCTCTTCATCTGTGACTCCACAAAGCAACGAGGAGTAAGTGGATGCGACACAGGAGAGTTTTCTATACCGCACTCAAAGCCTGAGTGGCTTTTGGTAGGCATGAGGACAAACGTCATCCCACGCAACGAAGATAAAGTGTGAAATATAACGTATAAGTCAGTAGGGGTAGTTGGGGTAGTGGATAGCATGGAAGTAGCTGCTCAGGACGGCTTGAAAGGATGTGCCGAATTTGGCTGCAGGAGAGTATATGTCACTGCGTAGGAGTCGTGGAAGTGAGTTCCACAGCTTAGGACCTGCAGATCAAGTGCTTGTATCGCCAGCGGCATTTAAGCGTAGGAACGGGACAGCTAATGTATTCTTCTTAGAGGACCCGAGGGGATGCTCAAATAGGTGCAGCAGTTCAGCCATGTACGAAGGAGTCAAGCCGTGGCGGGCCTTGTGGGTCAGCGTAAGAACTTTGCTCTGTATCTGTTGATCAAGCAGAAGCCATCACAGATCCTTCAGCGAAGAAGACCTATCACTGAAACTCTGGGAAATTTTCAACTAGCCTTGCTGTAGTGTTCATCGCCGACTGCAGTGGTCTGACGGTTTTTCGTAGCTCAGCCAAAATGGAATGCAATAGTCTAGCCTTGGCAGGAACAGAGAGCTAGTTAATTTTTTAAAGCCCCCGAGGTGGACACTCCCCAATCTTGGATAGTGATCGAACATTATGGTTAGCTGTGAAGGTAGTCTTTCTAAAGAAACTTTAAAATCTTTGGCAGTTGTCATCCTAGTACATGGGGATGATGTCGCATCAGCATCACCTATTAGAAGAGCCAAGTCTTCTAGTCCAGCCACACGCTCGGGGTGCCCCGTGAATAGCAGTTCAGTTTTATTGTCGTTTGCTTTAAGAAAATCGGCCGACACCGCGTATCGCATGTATGCAAGGCAAGCATTAAGTTTATCAGTCGCCCCAGCAGACTCTGACGGTTCAAATAACCAATACAGCTGTGTTTCGTCAACAAGTGCTAGCCGACATCGAGGACCCACGTCCCTTTCCCCAGAGGCTCAATATAAATGGAGAACAGCAAAGAATCAAAACCGAACTCTTATAGGAATCTAAATATAGGATATATATATATATATATTTATTTATTTATAAGAATCTAAAAGTGACTAGTCTGATCCGTGAGACTTGATCCCAGATGATACGGATTGACCGTGATCGGACGAGTACGAATTGAACCACGCCAGTGCATCGGGCTGCCACACCGATCGTTGTTCTAAATCTTTCATGTAAGATATAGTGATAAATAGCTTCGAACGAAGCTGATAGGTTCAGCAAGACCAGGGCTGTGACAATTCCGTCACATTTGCTGCATAGGATGCCATTGGTTACACGTGGGAGAGCAGTTTTCGTGGAGAGTGGCGTCGCTTGAATATCGATTATTTTTCTGAAAATTCATTATTGTCAATGCGTGCTTCAAGCTGCTTTCCGATAATCTTGCACCATTCACTTGCAGGAAATGCGATGCGGCACCTCATTTCCCACGTTCGCAGCAGCAAGCGGTTTCTTGGCGAACCTTAAGCCTTTTGCTCAAACTTGCTGAGCCCATGTCCGGCCAGGACTACTCTGCTGCCGAACGCGTGCGACCGTGGGAGTTAAAAGAAAAATGGAGGTAAACGCATCTGAAACTCATCAGCTCGCAGGCCTATCCTACTGGTAGCACAGTAGCAGTGCAGTGGCCCGATCCTTGGACCCAATTGAAGTGCCTAGAAAGAGATTGAGATCTCTGAGGGCGCTTTATCAAGTGTATCATCATTATTGTATTATTAAAGTTGGCTCGCCGCCAGGGAGCATGCTTCCCAGTTCATTCATGTGCTCAAGCCCACGTGAACTTGAGAGCACGGGCTCAAGTTCACGTGCTCAAGCTCACTCGCGTGCTCAGCTGATGAGTCAAAAAGAGTTATGGAGTTAAGGCTCGACAGGCTTGAGTTCTATAAAGGCTTCCGTCTATTTCGACAAACGAAAGCGACGTCTGCGTTCGACGACATCCAGCAAAGCTTCTGTGGTACGCCGCCATGCTGCTAGCAAGGTTTCGAACGATCTAATGCACCTCAGGTCTCAAGTGTTTCGATTACTTATATCTGCACGGCTCCATAATTTGACTTCGGCGTTAGAATCTTTTCTATTGACATTTGGCTCGCCGATATTTTACTCGCTTGCAGTTCGTCGGAGGCGGCAGCGGCAGTGGATGGGTAGCACAATGCACTATTGTAATTCCCTTTTGGCTGGGCTACCAAAGAAAGCAACTAGGCCACTGCAGCTGACTACAAATAGGGCTGCAAGGCTAGTCTTCAAGTCCCAGAGGTTTGAGCACGTGTCTCCTTTGCTAAACGAGCTTGGCTGGATGCCGGTTGAGCAACGGATACAGAGCAAAGTTCCTATGCTGACCAACAAGGCCCACCACGGCTTGGCTCCTAAACACCTAGCTGAACTGCTGCACCAGTTTCAGCCTCTTCGCGCCCTCAGGTCCTGTGTGGACAATTAATTAGCTGTCCCATTCCTCCCTTAAAGACCGTTGGCGATAGAAGCTTTAGCTCTGCGGGTCCTAGACTGTGGAACTCGCTTCCACAATTCTTACTTAACGACAACTACTCTCCTACTGCCGACTATGGCTCATCCTTTTCAGTGGTTCTGAGCTGCTACTTCCATGCTACTCACTACCTCAACTGCTCTCCCGACTCTGCTATGCTTCCCACTTTCTCTTTGTTGCGTGAGACGAAGTCTGTTGGCTACCGAATGAGCACGGAAAGCCATTTGGGCTGTGATTGCGCTATACAAAACTCTCCTGCGTAACACCCACATGGTCTTTATGGCTGTGGTTTGTGTTTCTATGTATGCATGATTCGATCATACACACTGGGCTCGCCGGCACACTGCCAGTGCAACAGCTGGTTGCTGTGGCCTAGGGACAAGCCGGTGGTCAGCTGAGGTCTGACGGCTGTGGTTTATCCACAGGCCGGCTTTGTCCTCCCGCCAGCTCGCGGGATGAGTTGTGGTTGGGAGGGAGTGGGCGAGGAGGGAACGCCAAGGAGAGGAGAGTCGAGCAGGAGTAGGGGCCGAAGGGAGCCGTGCGCCCTTCGGCTCCATGCGCTGTATTAAACTGTTGGGTGTTGGTCATCGGCTGGCTCTCTGCTGTGCGAATCAAAGCTACAGTGACTTTGCAGAGTTACAGACGGAGACGCGTCACGTTACGTTACGTCGCATGCAGGCATCGCTGGCCGCGAAACGAAGGAAGCAGTTTAGATGAACTGGACTGAAGGGTTTAAATAAGCTAAACTACTCACCTACAGTGCTACATAAACAATCGACTGTCCTCAAACGCAAAAACTTTTCCACGCCCTACAGCGAGCCATTCCGAAGGTCAACGGTTGCACTAACCGGAGCCGGCGTGGAGCTGTAACGGTTGACGGCACGAGCAGCAGAGCAGAAGCTAGCAAGCAAGCGAGCGAGCGAGCTCACACGTTCGGCAGCCGACTCGCCGCACAATCAATCATTCGCGTGCGATTTGCTGCCTAGTCGTCCTGGAAATGCGAGAGAACGTGCCGCTCGAACTCGTCCCGGGGCAGGTCCGCAGGGTAGTGAGCTGCACACATGGGACAGGTCCGGTCGTCGTCGTCGTCACCGCCGCGGCCTCGGTTCGGTCCCGACGCCTGACGAGCAGTGGCGACGGCGTCTTCGCTGGGGTCGCATTCAAGCACGTGAGACTGGAATTCGCTCGTGGACACGCCGGCGCCGAACGAGCGCTGGCAGAGTGGGCATCGAAAGAGGGTGCCGACTGCCGAAGCCGCTGCTGCCGCAGCAGCAGCCGCCGCTGTCGTGTCGCTCAAGCAGCTTCGGCCAGAGCCGGAAGAGACGAGCAGCGGTTGACTCGAAGTGCGAGCGGCCAGCCACGTCGACTCTACGGCACCAGATGCTGCCGGTGCCCCGCCGGCCTCGGTTTCCGTGGCCGCTGCCGCAGCGGCAGAGCGAGATTCGTCTCGGCCGAGCCGGATGGTTCTCGGCGACGGTGCTGCTGCCGGTAGCTGTGCACAGAATAAATTAGGCTTCTTCGCGACTACTGGGCTTGCTCCGAAACCGGCGGCAGCGGCTGCATTGTCATCGTCGTCGTCTAAGGTCAGCCAGTCCGAAGGAGCCGGGATGTGGCAGGGGCTGTAGGCAGCAGCGCTACGGTATCCCGGCATACCGGCGGCCATCTTGTACCGCCCGGGTACATGAGGGTGAGCGTAGGTCTCGTCAATGGCTGGCGTCAGCTGCGCAGTGGCCGCGCTGTCGCGGCCGGTTGCCGCAGTGGTGGCAGCAGTGCCGGCAAGGCGACGGGCGGCAACAATTGGCCTCGAGGCGCCACGAGGCGTCCACAGGGCGCCTTCGCTGCTGCTATTACTGCTGCTGCTGCTGCTGCCATCGGAGCCCGGTCGACGACTACTACAGGCCTCGGCTGGGGCGAAACGTACAGTGGGGAGCTCGGTCCTGCCGCTGATGCGACGTGGCGATCGCGTGGAGGTACGAGCATCTGGCGATCGCGAATCAGCTGAGCCTCCGAAAGCACCCGAGCCTGGTGCTAGCAGCTGCAGTGGCTGCAGCCTCGGCGGTTCCCGTGCTTGTGCTTCGGCGACGAACTGCGGGAGCACGTCCGACGTGAGAGGTGGTAGCTCTCGGTTCTTCCCATCGCTGCCCAGAGTGCAAGCAGGCTCGGCGCTGGAGCCAGCTACAACGCGAAGGTCGTCGTCGCGAGTTCAAGCGTGCCCGACTTCCTGCTAAGCTAGCTCTGCTTACTCGCACGAGACCGAACGAGGAGCAGAGAGTCGTGAAGAGGAGGCATTCTTCGAACGCCTCCTCTTCTTGCCGGTCTGCTTTAATAGCGATGCAATAGCTCAATAATAGCAATAAGAAATCTGCCCAGCGACTTGAAGAGAACTACTAAATCTGCCCCGGTCGGTCTCGTCAGCATCCGCTATGTCACGTGTATCGCCAATGTGTGACTGCCAAGACCGTTAGAGCTATGCGGTGCTAATGGCTAGTTTTCGAAGATAGTTTCCAAAGGGAACACTACAATTATGAACGGCTATTTCTGTTCGTAAGCGATGATGCCACTGGGTCTTAACATAGTGGCAAGGTGCTCGCAGTGGTCTACCCAGGACGTATGCAGCAGCAGGCAGTCTTTCGTTGCAAATTGCAAATCGGTCGACAGCATCTGGGAGTTCTTCTGAAATTCTGTGTCTGAAGTACTTATGCTGCTTTACTAATACGATATATGTGCAGCCCTTTAAGAAAATTAAATCTCCTTGAAAGCACGACATATGCTGCAAAGGAAGCATGGTAAACTAGGCTGAGAAATCAGCTAAAGCTAACTCTACTTTACCGGCAGCAGGCCTCTCACACGCCCAAATACAAGCAAAGAGGAATATATAGAATAATATAGACGATGGACCAAACACTTTGAGGTGGAGACAGAGAGAGGCTTAAGTTAAAATGTGCCAGGAACAGGTTTAGCCATTGATAACCAAGTCTTTCTCGAGCACCTCTCATCTTGCCTGGGTTTACTGCATTACCATGGTTCAGGTCGTATCTCAGTGGCAGACCCCTGAGCATTGATATCAACGGGCAAGAGTCATCCGAGGAGCCTCTAAAGTGTGGGTGACCCCAGGGCTCTGTGCTTTGTACACTTCATTTTACAATTTATCCTCTCCTTCTTGCCGATGTGATCACCCAGCACTAGGCTTTCACTTCTATGCAGATGACACATAGCTGTACCAAAGCTCATCCCTCCCAAGATGCCATTTATATCAACGCCCTTGCTGCATGTCGTGCAGACTTTTGCACTTGGATGGCAAGCAAAATTTCTAACCAACTTATTAATTACGAACAGAAATTAGTTATGAGCAAACCTATTGTGACTCAGTAATTGGAAAGATAAACGCTCAAAATTGCCTCAGTAAGCATATCTCCTGATAAGTCAGCACGAAATCTAAAAGCCTGTTCGAAGAAGAAATTTTTCACGAGCCAACCACATCAGCTTCACAGTCAAGTCAGCCTACTTTCAGCTACCTAGCATTGCAAAATTCGGGCCAGCTTAGACAGAGATACCACATCCAAATGGATCCAAGCATTTGTGACATCCCGTTTCGAATTCTGAAACTCATTACTTGCAGATCGGCTGGCCTATACAATAAGGGGCTTACAGCTGGTTCAAGACTCTTCACTTAGGTTTGTCTAGCGTGTGAAAGTCACAGCTGCTGCACGACACCATTTTAAAGCGACTTGCACTGGCTCCCTATCAAGCAGCATAGCGACTTCACGACATTGTCACTCACTTTTAAGTCCCTCCATTCTCTCTCGCACCAGGCCCCACCTTCCAGAGCTACTCCCCAATCAGGTCAGGCATCGTACAACCCGCTCTTCTGACTCAAGTCGCATAGCTGTGCCTAGAGCCAACTGCAAATCCTTTGGAGAAAGTGCCTTCAGTTCATATGCTCCCAAAGCCTGTAATAATGTAATAATAATAATATATTTGTATAGTAATAATATAGCACCCTCAGAGAACTCTAATCTCTTTCTAGTCACAGCGCATATGCTGCAAAGGAAGCACGGTCGAATGGTTAGTGGCCGCATGCTCAATGATAACAAGCATAACATGGTTAGAGGTAATAATAATAATAATAATAATTCACTTGATAAAGCGCCCTCAGAGAACTTAATCTCTCTCTAGGCGCTTTACATTTGCTGTAAAGTGAAATGCAATTGAATGGTAAGTAAAATCATGCTTGAAAAACAAACGAAATGAATAATATGGTTAGGGGTGACACGCACAGGGTCAGCATGCAAATGTGGTTGCACAGGTTCAGCATGCAAATATGGTTACTGGCAGCATGCAGTGTCAGCACGCATAAACACACAAAGGACGAATCGCGTGGACCCACTAAATGCTGCGATAAAAAATAGATGCATTTTTAGCTTCTTTTTTAAACGTCGTCAAGTCAGGGCAAGTCTATGCCGACTGGTGTCAAGATATCCACCCACTTGACAACATTTAAAAGAAGCTAAAACCGCAGTCGCCCGATCTTTTTGGTTTTTCTTTAGTGTGCTTATTCGTGCTGAAGCTGTTCACATTACCTCGACTCATATAAGTATGCTTCTACAACAGCATGCATAAAGTGCCCAGAAAAAACATTTAAGTTATCTGAGGGTGCCATAAGCATGTATTATTATTATTATTCTTACTAACAAATTACAGTATTTGTTACAGCAGCCTGCAGAGAGAAAGCATGTGTCACCAATAGGCAGAGTCAGACATTTTAGACGAGCCTGAACCCCTGACCATACCTGGGCTGAGAAATCAAGCTAGCCCGAAGCCTTTCTTTCCAAGGCCTCTTTCACCCACAAGGAATTCAGCTAAAGAAGAGAAGAGGATAGTTTAATCGTTGTCTGAATGAGATCCCTCAGAGAGTTAGTGGGCTGATATTATCTTAGCAGCACGACTATGGATGGGGGAGCCAGGGAGTTCGGTGGGGTGGGCAGCTCTGTGGCTCACACGTGATAGAGATACAGGGAGCACGTTCTGGCAAATAACCACGGTTTGACCAAGCCATCCCTGATTCATTTCTAACTCTAAAGGCGACTTAATTTATATACTGGTGAAACTTGCGTGTGCACCAGGATGCCACTTCTGTATTCAGATTAGAAAATCCGAAGTAGCTACCACATTGCGCTGGGGATTAATTCAGATTAATTAATTAATCGTATTATTAGTTAATTAATTAATATACTTGCACGTATTAACTATTATTTGTATTATTTATATAATAATTATTTATAAGTATTAATTAGTATTAGTATATAATATATTATATAGTATATATTATATTATATATAGTATTAGTATATATTAATTAGTATTAGTATAGCCAGTATTAATTAATTTAATTATTACGCAAGTAGCGCAATGCGGTAGTTATATAATTCAGATCGAAAAATACCTACCACATTTTGCCGGGGATAATTGCAATAATGTAAGATTGATAGCATTGCAAAAAAGTTTGCTGACAGTAAGTGTGTGCATAAGGATGATCATGACTGCTAATGTGGCTGACACAGATTCTTGCCCTCTTGCTTTCTTTTATTAATCAGGCCCCACCAGTCACACCATGTTGATCCCCTTGCAAGCACACCTAATAAAACCAGACCCTGCCCCCTAGTTAGAGGAATGCTGTCGGGCCCACCGGCTGATGGGGCTTGTCTGGTGGCAGGTCAGGCGGCACGCCACTTTGCTTCTGTCCAAGTAGATGAAGCCCTCCACAGCACTTGCCCTATGCTGAGAGTAGCGCTCACGCGAGATAGATCTGGTCAGCATGCCTACTACAGACAGGCATGCTCCGGTCTTAGTCTCCTTATGCTTAGAAATCAGTTATGTTCTTGACAAAGCAAACATAACATAGGCAGACAAAAATGCATCAACCCTGATGCTTTGCTTGGGATTTACAGCGTACACACATACGCACGTGTATGTGTGTGTGTGTGTGTGTGTGAGCATGCTGCACAAGCTTGCATGCATGCATCTGTGTGTGTGTGTGTGTGTGTGTGTGTGTGTGTGTGTGTGTGTGTGTGTGTGTGTGTGTGTGTGTGTGTGTGTGTGTGTGTGTGTGTGTGTGTGGCATTATTCATGCATACGGCGAAGAACAAGGGAGGTGCATGTATACATGCACCTATCCACCTCCGTGTGAGCATTCGTGTGCAGGGCAGGGATAATGTGGTGACATGAAACCGGAAGACAGACCCTATACAGATACGTGCATGTGGTGTAAAGCACTTATATGTTGAAAGTCACACTTTCTAAGGTTCTTCCTGGGCTTTGGCATACGAGAATACAATGAAATCGTGGGAAGCTTTACACGGGGGCATACATGTTAAGTGCCCAGAAAGAGATTAAGTTCTCTGAGGGCACTATACAAATGTATCATTACTATTATGATTAAAATAGCTAGTCATTTTACCAGTCTTTGCTTTGGAAGTCGTGTAAGCTTTGTATCAGTAGTATCTACCTGTCCTTTGTCGCCTGCATATCTTGGCCTTTAGTTGGAGAATGACAGTCGTCTGCATGTCGACCATCTTCCTCAGGTTGTCCATCTCAGCTTTGGCCACTCGCAGGCGTGCCACAAGGCTTTCTAAATCCTCCAGGGGAACTGACACGACACCGAGCTCTAAAAAACGAATGTGCCCACACAACCGTATCAGCAACCGGCTCTATTGCAACTACGGCCGTGCCTGAACGGTATTTGTACAGCATACGTCTAGCTGTTATGCATTTGCCTTAGAATGGTACAGGTCACGTTTAAGGGCAGGCCAGCAGTACGCTTCTGCACGGAAGCCATCAGAGCACGAAACTGGAAGAGCTTTACATTGAATCTAGTACCAAAATAGGACCGTTGCGATTTTAAACCACACGTGCTTTCTTCTGCAGTGACAGCTTATGCCTACTGTGCAAGTAAAAGGGTTGTGAGCTACTGTGGCTACTCTTACTGCAGCCATGGAATCGATAGGAATCGTGGCACGGATTCTCTTCCCGTGGAATGAGCATTTAAAAAATCTGCTTGTGGCACTGGGATCTAATTTGAGTGTAGTCAAAATTTCATGTGTTTTATAGCACATTTTTGCTGACCTGAAGATTATTCAAGGTAATGGCTGCAACAACTGTTGCTATGGCCGTTGCTATGACCCAAACTACACTTCACCACTCAAAATGGCACAACTTCTTTCGTGTAGAACTTGAAGCTTGACACAACAAGAAAAGTAAAGACGAAATAGACTCTTCACTAACGCTGTAATGATCCATTGCATGTCCTGCACTGCTGAGTCACCACCTACTGTTAAATAGTGATCTTTTTCATCCTGAAGCTGCTTGGACAAATTGCAAATGTAGATGGACCAGCTAAGCAGACATAACTTTCAACATCTTTGGAACTCATGACATCCTAAAATGTTGCCTCCTTAATGCTCCGCCTCTCTTATGCACAAGCATAAACCTGTACACACAAATTTACATAGACCTCCTTCCCCCTGTCCCCTTCTCTCTCTCTCTCTCTCTCTCTCTCTCTCTCTCTCTCTCTCTCTCTCTCTGTCTTTCTCTGTCTCTGTCTCTGTCTCTGTCTCTGTCTCTCTCTCTCTCTCTCTCTCTCTCTCTCTCTCTCTCTCTCTCTCTCTCTCTCTCTCTCTCTCTCTCTCTCTCTCTCTCTCTCTCTCTCTCTCTCTATTTCCCTCCATTCCTCTCATGGTCTGTCGAGTTGCTCGCCTGGTTTTTCCCAATTTATTTTCTTCGAATCAGTCTGCTATCAGTGTGGGTTAACTTTCACATGCCCGAACGCATGAATTTAATAGGTTCTCATTTTTAAGATTTCCCGGCTACAGCTGAGCGTGGGCTCGCACCAGCCCACGCTCAGCTGTCACGAACAACCCGAAGCCGTATTCTGTGAGGCTGTGGGCTTTCTTGTTCACCGGAAATTGCTCGTGTCATTCAAAAATGAAGCATAAGAAAAATCAGAAGATAAGCAAGCGTATCCAGAGATTGCTTAGAATTACATCATGACGTATTTGAATAGCTACACTCTTGACACAACAACCATCGAGTGACAGATAGGATAGAAAGGAGAGCGCTGAAAGCACACTGCAGCTGTCTCCTCGAAGCGAGGGCCTTTCTGGTCGCAGTACCAACCACCCAGCATCGTGCTACCTATGCGCCCGAGCGGATTGGCATGAACGAGGTGTTGACCTGCCGTCTGCCTACCTCCTTGATCGTCGGCCGCTCTAAACGATACTGAAGCTATGGGTGAGCGGCAGCAGTCTGAATGCTGCCAATTGTCACGTAGATGACAAATCCCCGGCAGGGCAGTCGTGTAAGCTGTCGCATTATCAGTAGCACGGCCGTCGGCGTCATCGTCCTCGATAGACAGCGATTGCCACAGCCGGTCGAGTTCTACTGCTGCCGGGGCCATCGTCGTTGCAAGCGATGCACACTGGCGGCACGAGTTCTGCTCGCATCTTCCAAGGCATTCCATAGCCGTGGCAGCGGAGGCGCTGCTGTTGCTTGATGGCTGACATTGATGTCGTTCCCTCGGTGGCAGCTCACTTTCCGGACACGTGGCAGGCTCTGGGCAGGTGCTACATGCTTGCATGGTGCTGGGGCTCGTCTAGACTTCGGTTGCAGCGAGTCGCGGTCGAGCGATCGCTTTCGCCGAGTGGGCATGTCCACTAGCAGAACTATAGCGAAGAGATCAACTGAACGCGAGGTTCAAGAGAGATCAACGAAGGGTCAGCTACGGTGTCAATCGCACGAAATCGCTCCTCGTAGCCAAACTCATTCGCTGCCACCGTAGCCACGAGTCCTCTGAGCCTATCCCCAACAGCAAACTCTTGAGTCACGCGAGTTTCGCAATTAATCTCGTGCATTACGCAATGGAGGAAACCCACAAGCAACTAAAAGAGATCGGTCTAAACGAAAGTAAGGTATCGGCTGACCGGCTCAAAGGTCGAGTTTCGGCTGCTGCTGCTTTAAGGGTCCTGCCGCAGGGCCGCACGAGACCACCATGTGAGACGAAGAGAGGCCGACTGGGCACATGAGGCGACTATACGTTTCTGGCTTTATTTGGCCGCAGGGTGGACGGTCGAGTCTGGTCCGAGTGTATCGGATAAGCCAAAGTATAAGCAGCTTAGATGAAGGCGATCTCGGTCACAGCGTGGCGCTATCTCCAGAGAAAAACCGAGAGGCTGGCAATAGTCGGCGTGGCAGCTGTAACAACACCATTATGGCCAAAAGCTAGGACAGCCTCCACGGGGCGAACGACAGAGCCAGCCCGGCGAGGAAGCCAGCAGACAACGGCCGTGCGAGTCACGTGTCTCGAACGCCACCCGTCGCCCCCTCCCCCAGAAACCTGCTGCGGGGTTGACCCCTCTAGGGCCTCGGCAGCCAGCCAGCTCGGGGGTCGCTGCGGCATTGGCGGCCGAGCTGCACGGCTGCGACCGCTAGAACAGAGCGAATGATACCGGGCGCTGGGCTGGCGTCGCAGCGCCTTTCCTGCCGCCACGCAGCAGACGTACGGCATACATAATTAATCTCGAGCGAGTTCGGCTGCAACCGCTTCGCCGACGACAGAGCGCCTCCCGCTGGGACAGCCGTCCTCCAGCGCCTCCTCCGGTGTAGTGACGACGCTACGGACAGAGCTTCGCCCTTTAAATCGAAAAGGAACGCAAGCGCCTTACCGTGCTTGCTCTCTCTCGACTGCACTGCGTCCGACTGCTCACGGGGCAGGGAGACAACCTGCGCCAGCCCGGCGCCAGGCTGGGTTCACGGTGGGAAACCCCTAGGGCGGCCTATCGAGGGCTTGCACCGGCATCGGCGGCAGCGGTTCGTCGGTCACATGACCATGCCTGCCCCCTCCCCCCCCCCGCGGGGCGGGCCCCAATTTCGGCGCTGACCGCCAATTACCAGAACGACGGATCGAACCGCCCAAACGTTCGCCTCAGAGGCTGTCAGCAGAAAAAAACTTTCTGCCAGGCTCGGTGACGCCGCGCCCCTTGTCGCAGATGGAAGCGACTAGACCGTCCAGGATCACGGAGGGTGCCACACGGTGGGAGGGAGGGACTCGGGGTAAGACTGTTCTGCCAGTCGAGGTCGCCGCCCGCACGGCCCCGCCCGCCCGCCGATCGCGAGCAAGGTCATCTCGAGGGAGGCGAGTAGCTCACTCGAGCCGTTGCACTGCCGCGTTTGAGCCAGCCGCTTGGCGTCTACCGGGGCTATGGCGACTACACTGCTTGTGCTTCGCGGGACTTTTGGTGGGTTTCTATCTACCACCGCCGGCGGCCACGCCAAAGCTGATAATTCGCCTGTCTGCGCGCGACCGACCGCGCTCGGACAGGCGATAGGCGTGGCACGTGGCGTCCCCGTCGGCTCGCGTGGAGCAGCGAGCTAGCGCACGAGCCCGAAAGGGCCGTCGCAGGTTGAACGGGAGGGGCGGAACCGGAACTGGTGGGTTGAGCGGAAATGAGAAGAGTCGCTGTTCCTCTGAGGGCTGCCAGTCGAAAGAAGTGGCCGGGGACCTACGTCGCCAAAGCGCTCCGAGTCTGCGCTCGTTATAGCTAGGGCGAATTGTGAAAAACGTGGTGGCAGGCCTCGTCAAACGAATGGGTCGCCAAGATCTCGCGTAGGAACGCGTACCGCAGAACGCACATCCGAGATGTGCTTTTTTTCAGCTCCGAGGTCCTTCTGAGCTGTACAGCCGATGTGCTAATGATAATAATAATAATTATTATTATAATGTACTTGATAAAGCCCCGTCCGAGAAATCAACCTCTTTCTAGGCGCTTTACATTTGCTGCAATAATATTAATACATTTGCATAGCGCTCTCAGAGAACTCGACCTCTTTCTAGCCACTCTGTAGCGCCTTGCTGACCTTGGCTTAATTTTAGCGAGAACAAGAGCTGTTCGGCGGCGGGCAAGAATTCCTTTGACCTGGAGCAGTGAGCCAGAGAGGAGCTCCAGTGCGGTTAGAGAGCAAGAGCTTAAGAGCAAGCCAGGAAGCTCTGAGACCAGTGGTGGCGATTCGGCCTTTAGAATTGGTCTGATACCCGCTGGAGCTGCTGATTGATGTTGGCTGGCCTGCCAACCTCCGCCATCACTCTGTCCAAAAAGAATCGTCTGGAACCCATTTGGCATTCGAGTTGGACAGAGGTGCCCTTCCAGGGGCCTAGAGACGGTATTAATTCATTACCGTAATGGGTCACGGTGTCAGGCCTAATACCACTAAGCTCTTGCCTCATTGTCTCAGCTAGGTATTTAAGAGTCGAGCGAAGCTCACTCTTGGTCTTTTGTTCAGCTTCTCTCTCCGGCTTCGCTTTGACACAGTCGGACTCGTTTCTCTGAAAGCGAGGGAGGAGGGCGGGCTGTTCACCGGCGATGGACGGAACAGGACGAGGCAGCGCTAGGAGGTGTCGGTGGACTCCACCGAATACGGTCGTATCGCGCCCGAGCTAGCATTTTGTGTTTCTTTTGTGTGTTGTGTGCGCGCGCTCGCACGTGGTCTCGGCATACAGATTTGCCGGTGCGAGCTAAACGTTGTTATGGTGTGAGATATTCCGTTGGTTCGGGCTCGTTTGTCTATTTGGGTCGTTCCCCACTATAGACGTAAGTAGCTTAAGTGTGGAGACGTGTTTCCTCCGCAAGAGTGCTTTCGCTGTTGAGAGCGTGTGAGGAGTGTGGAGATAGAACTGAGTTAGATACGCAGCAAATTGGTGCGCTTGCGAATAAAGCTCAGTAAAATCCCCCATTTGTGTGTCTCGCTTTCCAATTCAAGCCGCGGACTCACGACCCCCTTTGGTAACGGTAAGTAGGTCAGCGCCAGAAACGCTCGTTTCGTGGAGGCCAGCTTATTTCGCGTAAGCGCGCACCGTACGGCATTGGGCGCAAGGTTACGCCGCTAGGTAAGCGGCAGGTCAAGCCTACTACGCCGAACCATCCGCGTAACATGTTGGGGCCAGCCAACATCAATCAGCAGCTCCAGCGGGTATCAGACTAATTCTAAATGCCGAATCGCCACCACTGGTCTCAGAGCTTCCTGGCTTGCTCTTAAGCACTTGCTCTCTAACCGCACTGGCGCTCCTCTCTGGCTCACTGATCAAAGACAAAGGAGTTCTTGCCCGCCGCCGAACAGCTCTTGTTCTCGCTCAAATTAAGCCAAGGTCAGCAAGGCGCTACAACTCTACGATTTAAAGAAGGAAGCATGTCCGTATGCTTAGCGATGACATGCTGATTTGGGATAGCTTGCAAATTGTCAACATCTATCGTATGGTTAGATATAACGCTCGCAGCGTCAACATGCATAACGTGGTTAGTGCTAGAATACACGCAAACCTTAAGGAATTCGTTGCGCTGCTTTGTCGGGAGCCTTCGCAGGTCGACGAGGAGTGCTGCAATTTGGCAGCTGCGACGCTCGCGATGGACGAGGCCTCGAGGCTGCCGAGTTCTTCCCCGAATGTTCGCGCTCGATTGTATAGACCGTAAGGTCTACCGATGGGGCGCTCGGCCATGCTGGTCACTAGCAGCCGCTGCCAATCGGCTTGAAGAGGCGGAGAAGGAAGAGAAGGCAATACAAGTGAGCTTCGGTGAGTGAGCCTCTCGCGGGAGCCACGAATCGTCCGCCGGCATTCATGCCAAGAAATACGATGGGCGGCACAAAGGAACGAGAGGGAGCCGGGGGGGGGGGAGTCGATCGGCGGGCGCCGCGGGCGTATCGAGAAATCGGGATCGCGTTATGGATATTCAAGTAAGAACGCGATTCGTCTCAAAGCGTGCCTTACCCGTCGGCTAGAGCAAAATGGCCGCCTCGTGCTGGCATTTCGCACGGAGCGGCTGGCAGGAGCGCCACGAGGTGACCTCGGGTAGACGGGGTCACGGCCTACGCTCCCCGGTCGGAGCCAAACTTGCGGATAGCAACTACTATTTCCCGACTGGGTGAATCTCGATGGCCCGTCGTAAGCGAAATCTCCGCAAGCTCGAAAACCCTTTTTTCTCATGCATTTTGCTTGATATTGGTGTAGCTGCCAAACTGCTGACCAACCCGAGGCTAGCATGAGTCGTTCTCGCTCGAATTCTGTCCTCAGCTGTCTGGTAAATTTCTCTTTTTAATTGTACATTAGTATTGTACCAGGCGCGGAGCGTCATTCGCTCTCACTCGCCAGCTTAAGCTCATTCGCTGTGGGCAGCCCAAGTAGCCGCATCTGCAACACACTTCACCCAGACGTACTTAGCATACAGGGAAGGTTGGGGTTCTGTTTTAATCACGCGAGTAAGGCCTGAACATGAATCGTCTCGCGTCTCCTACATCCGTTTTCTTCCCGCCTCTGGTAGCTCCCTAATCGTATCATGTGATTGCACGGTCCGGTTGGAAGACTCGTGGGACTAATGCGAAAACTTGCTTGTCAAGCTCCGACATCGGCGAACGGTATTTCAAGCGCGAATACCGAGATCGAGCGTCGAGTCCAATCTTGAGTAGCACCACCGGCGGCGACTAGTTGGCACGTCGGGCGGAATAAGGCGCTGAAAATTCCCTCGCTCCGTGCAAAATCGCTCCCAAAGCTTGAAAGCTTACTTTCGAATCGGTCAACAAACAGAATCTCAGCAAGAATCGAGGCATTTGGCAGCTGCTTGTCGCAGCTCGTCGTCGGAGACTCGCACGTGGCCACTTCAGCGTTTGCGTACGTTGAACCATAACAGCAGATCGTCTTCAAGATGTTTGCAATCACGAAATCATGCACTGGTATTCAGGCCTTACGACGGCCGCCCCGAATCAGGCCTTTCTATAGCATATGCTAAAATATAAAGCGTGTATAATGATAGTAATAATAACAATATTAATCCTGCATTTGTACAGCGCCCTCAGAAAAATGTACCTCTTTCTAGGCACCTTACATATACTGTACGGAAAGCATGATCAAATGGCTATTGGTAACAAGCACAATGTCAAACAAGCATAACATGGTTATGGTTAGAGGGTTAGAGTTAGGTTAGGGTTAGAGGGTATGGTTAGAGGTTGCGTGCACAGTATCGACATGCTCTGCGGGTGCACAGTATCGACATGCTCTGTGGTAGCATGCGCATTGTAAGCACGCATAAGCTTTACAGGAAGGATGGTCAAATGGCTAGTGGTAACGAGCGTTTATGTTATTTGTGGTGCATTTCGAGGAGCCACTTTGCAAGTGGCAGGACAAGTGCCTTTACAGCTGCGCGCATAAAAGTTCATCTCGGATGCATCAGTTCTCACCTTCTACGCTAGAGATAGATCCAGCAGTAATGTGCCTAATATAAGAGTTTGCCAGCCCGTTCTCGGAAATTCCGCAGATTCCTGGATTCGACGCAGGAATGAGGACTCGACGAATCCAAATTACCCGCAGCCGTCGCCCGAGCTTTGCTGTAACGCTGTAACGTGTCCACGTTCCAGGCTGGCAAATGCGTAGCCACAAGGCAAACGTCTTGCCGCTCTCTGAGGTTTTTATTTTATGGTCTAACGTGCCTAGAAGGCTGAATAGCGGAAAGCTGCCCATGTTTTGATAAGAGATCACTTCCTCTTCGCCGAGAAAGCTCAAGCTGCTTTGTGGCTAGTGCCCTTAGCTACGATGCCTCGGTGACGATAGAGTCGTCTCTAGTTGTTCCTTGGAACCTCTGCTATTTTGAAATATTCGAATTCATTTCTCGTGCCAGTAACTTCTCACGCCATTGCTGAAACTGAGATTACCGAAGCGGTCGATCCACGAGTCGATCCATGTTTTTACAAAACTGTACTAGAGAATGCCAGCAGCACTTCCTCGTTCCCTCTCCTCTGTTAGGCATGCAACGAGCCACAAATAGAAAATTTCTGAGACTATTTCAAGTGCCATCTCGTGTAGCAGCGTGCTTTTGGTAGTCCATGGTGATATTCGGCCTTACCGGCCTTCATGATGGAGTCGAATTTTACAAGGAGACCACTTTTTGAGAGAAGTAGACAGCGATGTCTAGCCTGGCTGTACGTGCAGTCAAGTGTCAGCCAAAATTTCATTGTTTAAGAATAGCTGAAAAAAGACACCTCGATTGGATCTTCTTTCTGAGGGCCTTCAATGTATAGGTATGCCTTTTAGAATTGCTGGTGCTGAACGACATTGTCAATGTATGACGACTTTTTGATTCAGCTCCTCACTCTGACGAAACTGGTATCATCTGACTACCGATAGTAGTTTTAAATCGAGGCTTGTTAAGATAGCTATCAAAAAATATTAAGATGATTGATTGAGCAATCTAAGATTGGTCTAAAAATCGACTCTTGGTCGAACAACGGAAGATTGGTTGAAAAATTAAATATTAGTTGAATGATCAAAGATTGGTCAAACAATCGAATATTGGTCGAACAATGTACTCATAATTTAGGATACTTTTTAAAATCCAAAGTTTTAATCATCTCGACATGAAAAGAAAGCATTAAATATTTTGTAAACCATCTATAATCTAGAAGTAAACCAGAAGCAAAATGTCTATAAGTATAACTATTTTAACCAATGTCTGCATAATATGTTACTCGTGTCGTGTTTGATGGCATAAGGAAAAACTTAGCCAACTTTCCGATACACCTGCACACTCTGACACCACTGGCGTCATCTGACTACCGGAAATCATAGATCTGCTGCTGTCATGCATAACTAACATAATAAATATGTCATTAGCCTCAGGTCACCCAGAATCTTTCAAAAAGGCTGTCGTCAGACCACTACTCTTGAAAGCAACACCAGACCAAGAGAACTTAAGTGACTTTCGCTCAGTTTTCCATCTACCCTTCCTATCAAAGACACTGAAACGAGTAGTGGCAGACCAGATGAACGCATATATTGAAACTTCAAACCTTGCTAGCAGTTTCCAGTCTAGCTTTAGAGCGATTCACTCCATTGTCAACATTTCTTTGGCTGTATAACGATCTACTTAGGAACGCAGACTTCAGTAAAGTATCTCTGCTTGTTTTTCTCGATCTTTCAGCAGTTTTTGGTATTGTCGACCACCAAGCCCTTTTTGAGTGCCCCTCATCTTGCTTGGGCATCACTGGTACTGCACTGCAATGGTTCAAATCCTATCTCAGTGGGAGACTCCAGAGTTTTGATATGAATGGGCACAGATCATTCGAGGAACCTCTGAATTATGGGGTGCGTCTAGGCTTTCTCTGTCCTGGGTCCCATTCTGTTCACAGTTTACACTCTTTCTCTTTTCAATGTGATTGCCAAGTACAATCTAGAATTTCGCTTCAATGCGAATGACACTTAATTGTACCTTTGCTTTGATCCCTCTCAGCCTTCAAGCCCCTCAAATTCTTTCAACTTCCTTGCTGAACGTATTGATGACATCCGGACATGGATTGCAGCAAACTGTCTTAAAATGAATGGTGACAAAACAAACTTATTATTTATGGGCAAACCAAGTGTAATTCAGAAATTGGAATCCTAACGCACAAAATCAGTTCTGCCAGCATATAACCTGTTGCATCTGCACGAAATCTAGGTGTCGTGTTGCAAAGTGCCTTTTTATTAGACGACCACATCAGTTTCACAGTCAAGTCTGACTACTTTCAGCTAATAAAAATGCTGAAATTCGGGCTTGTTAAGACAGGGATGTTTCCTTTAAATTGTTCCGCTCATTTTTGACATCACTACTTGACTTCTGTCACTCACTGCTTGCTGCTCTAGAGGTCTGTGCAATCAGGCGCTTGCAGTTGGTGAAGAACTCTGCTGCGTCGCAATTGCCACATCACACCACTTCTCGCCGACTCAGGTGCAGAGCTCCCGCCCGCGTTTACATTCGCCTGTCGTACTTCATAGTAGCATTGCAGATGCAGCCTCAAGAAAGCTAGACCATTTCAGTGGTCGCAAACGGAAATGACTTCTGTAGGAACAGACTTTTTGTTCCTTACGCCACCAGTCAAGGCTACGTCACCGGATACGCGTACAAAAGCCAAGTTCATTATCTCGCATGAAATCGCAATCTGCTTCCAGCTTCCCGAGACGCTCTTTTAGTTTCCCTACTTCAACACGCCCAGCTTTAGCCACGGCCCACACTTGCTTCAACACGGCAACTTTATTGACCTTAAAGTGATCGATATTTACCATGAGATGTATTTTCTGCTTCTTTATAAGTACTGCAATCAAGATCCAGGGGCAGGGGCAGAGCCGTCTCTCCCGCTCAGCCCTGTCTGTCACGCTCAGGCCATGCCGCCCGCTCGCCACACCGCTGGGCAAGACGAGCGGCCGTTTGATTAAACCTCGTTGTAATAAATCGCATGCGCCAACAAAAACAGAGGAACTAAACAAAGCTACTGGGTACATTGCGCGACAGGGGGGCACATGAAACACGAGGCCAACTCTTCCGACGGGAGGAACGATCTTTTTGACCGAAGCAATTTTATGTACGAACGACAAGGCACACTAGTACAAGTCAAGACGACATTAGATGCAAACGGCGACTCGCTAGCACAGTACATCCGTCTCTTCCCAGCCAACAGACTGTAGCCTGGGTAGCGTATTTATTTCCGAGCTTCTTAGCAGTTTCGCTTTAATTCTCAGCAGACGGCAGCTTACAGCTAGAGTTTTACTTGAGATTATTCTAACTTTTGCATTCAATGTATCCTCACAGCTATATAGATATGCCTCTAAAATCTTTTTTGTGGCCATTGCCTATGGAAATAGTAGGAAAAACATTTTCTACAACATTTGCTTCGTCAAGTGCAGTTCTTCTTTGTGATGCTGCTTAATTGGATTAGTTACAACCACCCGATATGGATACATTCTGAATGAAATTCATTGCTGGAATTGCCCCTTGTGGAAAAATATACCGCCAATTCAGCTACTACGAACTCGAATATGTATGTAGCTAATATGCATATATAATTTGCTTTTTGTGGCGCCTTAAGAGAACCTAACATCTATCAAGACGTATCGCACAGGCCGCATGGCTCGAGCCCACGGCCTCGGCGATCAACGGCTATCGATGGTGAGCGTGTTAACCCTGGGTAAAACCATGGTGGCGTGGACCTGCTCTAAACCCTTTGTGAGTTATAGGCATATTTCAGCTATGACATCACCAACACAGTTAAAAAGGTAGACTATTGTCAGACGTGTACTGAGGTTTTGGTTTTTTCCGAATGACCAAAAAGTATGCAACAGCTTTGATGGCTCTTAATACAGGTTGTTTAAACAGATATCAGAAACTGCCTTTCGCATAAGCATTGATCGCTAAATCAGCACTAGTCTATAGTTATGGCTTGCCGACGCAGAGTGCCGAAAAACATATACAGAGATGTTGGGTCAAAGGCGGATCGACCTGGATAGAGCCGTGATACCACACAAGGTAAGAGGGTTGCTTTTCACGACCTCAGTCCTGAGGTCGTGGGTTCGAATATTGCAGTAGGCGACGATCCTTTATAGCTGCTGCGAGCGATGGTGATAGCCTTAATGGCTCTTCTGCCGTTATACAAAAGAGGCCGTTAAATCACTTAGTATAGACGACCGTTCAAGTAGATCCTGACGCAAGCAGTATTGTCCATGCAGACGGCGAAAAGACCAGTGCATTAGTATGACGCTCTTGGTGGATCGTTTAAGTACGAGTAGAATGAGCTCTAACTCGGCGGTGTTGCCGCCGGCTGGTGGTAGACCATCGAAGCCGGTGCCGCCAGGAATGGTGGCGGCCATTAGATGAGTCAGCCGGTGTTGCCGGGAATGAGCGGCCGCCGTTATGTGAGTAAGCCAGTCAGCTGCCGGGAGCGGGAGAGAGGCTGTGAGGCTGGCTTTCGCCGGGTGGATTTTCCATATGGTCCAGGTGTGGTGCGTCATGCACACGAACTGCAATCAATAAGCGTCACTAGGAAAGTGCAGGTGCTTGCCGTAGTCTAACGCCCCGACACCGTTCATCATATCTTCCCCTGTCAGCCGTGGACTAGCCACCATCCACTCATCCAGCAGTGCCAACGCCAATACTGAAAAGAGATCCTTTGCCAAAAGTGGGATTCTGTCAAACTTCTCAAAATCCTCGACTAAAGATTATTCTTCCGTCAAGATAATTACCTGCTTTTCAAGCTATTCTCCTCTGACATATCTAATATCTAAGAATTGAGGTTTCTGCAGGGTTTTACATTGTCGTTATGGCTACGCTAGCTAGCTAACCCTAGCTGAAAAGTCCCTGGCTCCACCCTCTATCTAATTACCACGTTTTCAGAGGATTTGGCAAACCATGAATCTGGAATGCTTACAGAGGGCAGATTATTTAATTTTAAAATTTTGGCGACCCGCTTGAATCGCTCGCCCCGTCGCCATGCTCTGGCGCGTCTGCCAAGCCTACCCTGCCCGCGCTGCCCCAGCCAAGTGCGGCTGCGGCTGTAGCTTCGCCGACTGTTAGCAACCTCCATTTTAGGTGCGTTCGTGCTTGCCTATCGTCGCTTCATACCGTCGTTCAAATGCATTCCTGGTTGCGGTCATTGCTGCCAGCGCTCATGAATTGGCCATCTCACCGCGTAGGAATCCCACATAACGACAGCGAGCGGTGACGGCGGTGACGGGGCACTTGCTCGGTAGTCCCTGTGTAGTCTCGAGGCCCTATGCGTGCTCTCCTGCAACCGATGCTGTGAATCACTCTAACTTAAAATTGTGGTCTTCAGGCCTGCAATTTTAACGCCTGTTTTCGGAACCGTCGCTAAGTATGCAATACACCCGTAATAATAATCGACGTAATTCTTGAGTGCAACTTTGACGTGCTTGCTTTGACCGAGACCTGACTAAAATCAACCAAATCCCGACCATAGCCGACGCCAAAACAGACGCAACCCCGAGAGACTTTTTTTCTTTGAAAACCCTTAGATTGATAAAAATGAATGCTTGAATAGCAACTGCTCCAAATTCCTGCACCAGTTTCAATTTTTTCGGAGTCCTTCGAAGTAGTCTTTCTAATAATAATAATAATACATTTGATTTGGCACCCTAAGAGAACTCATCTCTTTCTAGGCACTTTATATTCGCTTCAAAGGAAGCAAGATCGAATGGTTATTGGTAAAATACTCAATAAACAACAACAATAAAATGGTTAGGGGTGACATGCACAGGGTCAGCATGCAAGAATGGTTAGTGGCAGCATGCAACAGTGTCAGCACGCATATGCACATAAAGGACTAATCACAGGGGCCCACTAAATGCTGTCATAAATAAATGCATTTTCAGTTTTTTTCTATTTTGGACAAGTCGGGAGATGTCGAGATGCGAGTGGGAAGTGAGTTCTGGCTATTGGATTTCACGAAATAAAGGCACGATCTCCAAAGTATTTGGGATTTGTGCGAAATATGGGTAAGCTGTTACATTCCGATAATTGGGTGGTACGATGCTTAGCCTGATGGGAGAGTAGATCTGATAGGTAGGTTAGAGCCAAAGAATGAAGGGACCTAAAAATTGAGTGACAAAACCTTGAAGTAGATGCCTTGCTTCACTGGGAACCAGTGCAGGTCGGCGAGAAGTGGTGTGCTGCGGCAACTGCGACGCTCACGACAGATAAGCCCAGCTGCAGAGTTTTGCACCATCTGTAAGCGCCTGAGTGCACAGGCTGGTAGATAAGCAAGCAGTGAGTCACAAAGATCAACACGGAATGTAAAATGTGCATCAACCAATTTAGATGTGGCATGTTCACGCAAGCCCGAATTTCAGCAATTGTATGTAGCTGAAAGTAGGCCGTCTTGACTGTGGAGCTGATGAAAATGGTCGGCTAATGGAAATTCACTTTAGAATATGACACCTAGATTTCGCACGGATTCAACGGGAGATTTTTTGGCAGAGCCAGTTTTAAGAGTAAGACTTCCTACTTTCTGAATCAAACTTGGTTTTATCATCCTTCATTTTTAGAAAGTTTGCTGGCATCCATGTGCGGATGTCATCATTGCATGCAGCAAGGAAGTTCTGATTGTGAGCCCCTCCGACAGAAAGTTGCCAATGGTTGCATTAATCTATCGCCCTCCAGGAACCAAGTACTCATTAATTAAGGATTTTTCTGATCTTATCTTGATTTTGTTTGTAAGAAATTAATCTTTACTCGTTCTGAGTGATTTTAATATTAATTTGACGACTCAAATGACAGCTTTAGTGCCGACTTTCGTGCACTGACCGACTCATTTTCTCTTGTGCTATTTCATATGCCAAAGCTATAAAATTGAAATTTGTAATGTGTGATTGCGTATATAAGCGAATCATTACCGCCGTCTTGCATGCTTGCTGGCCTTAGTATATAGGCCTATTTTGACGGTTAGCTGGCTTTTTGTTGTTCAATACGTTTTGTCATACTGCTGCTGTGGTGTCGTGCAAACGTCGCAGATGTGCTAATAATGATAGAATCAACGTGAAACTTGATTTATATACTTCTTAGCATGTGCTCCAAAGTTATATATGAGTAAACCAAATGATTCGGATCCGTGTATGAATCGTTTGCAAGCTTTACATCGTCACTTGTCTTCAATGCTGTTTGCCCAAGTTTTGTCTTTGGTACCATGAAAAGTCTACAGCTTGGCCAATTCTGACCACATCGAGTTGACATTTTTAACACGTGCTTAGGTTGAATTTTTGCATTCTGACGTTACCTCAGTTTGATTGTATTCTAGGTAAGTATAGTGCTCATGTCCTTGAATATTATGTCGTCCATTGTTTCTGTTAAGGGTAATGCTTGACACATCTAAAAACAATTTCAATTTTTTATGGGTCTCCAAGTCTGCAAAAAGCGTTAATCATCTTTCATTAATCATCTATCTTTGTTTGGCATATATTTACAGTGCACGATACTGAATCTGTTGATTTTTAAGGTAGACGTGTTTGGCTGATGTCATCTAAGGGAAGGTGACCTTGAATTTTACAGGTCATCAGAAGGTCAAAATGAAAGCTATGGTTATAACAAAAGATAAATAATGTTACCATTGTTGTTTGTGCCAATTTTCAGGCCGATCGTTTCATTATTATTTAAGAAATATCAATAAATGTGCTGTGAGGGAGATAAATCCTATATTAGTCGGGGCATAACTTCCAACCCCTCAGACATTCCTCGGTTATTTATCCGATATTCCTCCGTAGGATGATTTTCTAAACAAAAATCTACTGTCCTTCAATCTCGAGGGTTGTTTACGCAAGTAAGACTCAGCTGCTTCGTGTAAAACTTGGTTAAAGATGAGTTGACCGGAGGCCCACACATTTGACCAATGTTAATATTCTAGCAAGATCATTTCTATTGTCGATGTTCATTCACATCCGTTAGAGTAGTGGAGGCTTTTAGACAGTAAGTATTATTTTAGCTGTCCTGTGTATTTCTCTGTAGCTCCACAAAGCCACAACGCAATTTGGGTGTTACGAAGGAGAGTTTTGTCTAGCGAACTCACGGCCTAAGCGGCTTTCGGTACGCATTTGGTAGCCAACAGACTTCAGTTCACTCAACACAGAAAAAGTAAGAAGCGTAGCCTAGTCAGGAGAAAAGTTGAGGTGGCGAGCAACAGGAAATTAGCAGCTCAGGGCGGCTGGAAAGAATGTGCCACAGTCGGCAGCAGTCGAGTAGTTGTTTCGTAAGAATCGTGGAACTGAGTTCCACAGTCTAGGACCTGCAGAGCAAAAGCGTCTGTCGCCAACAGTCTTTAAGGGAGTCCTCTGGTTGTCTTAAGCTGCGAATGCACCATGTTAGCACTCATCATTGAGGCGTGTGCCCTGGGTATTCTATTTAATTGACGACATTAAAAATGCTAAGACAAGTTGCAGATGTTTGATGAGGGCGTCAATCTGCTTGTAGTCTTCGTTCCGTCTTGAAATTGCCTTAGAATGATGGATTCTCAAAAGGTACGCTATTCAATTCATTTACTGCTTTCTGCGTCTGTTTAACACAGATAACAAATACGACATAGCAAAGGTTACATTGCTCTACTCACATTACCTCCCGTGTTCATTTTCAGTGTACATTAACTTACATGTCCACCCATTACTCCTTCCTAGGAAAATGAAGTCTTTGAAGGGCCAACGTTCCCTGCATGTGTCGCTCTTTGTTTCCAAGGCACACCGACCGAAAGAGTGATGTAAGTATTAGGTTAGCGACCAACCGCACGTAAATAACTGGACACTGAGATCACTAGTACCTCCTTAGCCGATACCTAGCTAGGAAGGATGGCCACCACCTCAACATCTGCCGCCGTGTCGTACACTGGCTTCAAGAGATTGCATCATGTTTGACAATTTGAGCCTCGTTGTCCCGTGTGACTTTCGGGGAGGTCATTGAATCCCGACTTTGCCCTACTCTTGAACCAATCGTCGGAGCGCCTCATTTTCCCTCATTTCACTTACTGACATTGCAGTGTTTCACAATTATCCTAGTCTAAAATTATCTCAGCTTGTTCAACCTGACTAAATAACCTCCTAAAGGAACATCCACATTGAATCTCATATACAGTCATATAGTACATACTCATATGCAGCCTTAACAAATCTTTCCTCTGACCAGGCTGCCGTCTGGCCAAACTGCCCAAGTCTAACCAAGCTGCCATCGTGCTGTACTATAATTCAGTTGTGGGTGGGCTACCCAAAAGAGCGATAGCGCCAGCGCAAGTGGCAATGGATATTCCTGCCAGGTTAACCAGCGGATCCTAGAAGTTCAGCAGCCATACGTCTCATTAGATGAAAGAGACGCAAATGCTCCCAGTTAAACGGAGGAGACAGAGCAAAACTCCCACTCTGGACTTAAAGGCTCACCGTGGTTTGGCACCATGAATGCTGCTTTGAGAAATCTGGGTTCTATTAAGATCTAGCCAATTTTAAAGACTTCCTCCGAGTCTAAAACCAGAGGCCTGGAAAAGCCAGTGCCTTTTTCACTCGAAACCTGGCGTCCTGCCAGCCGGACGAAAAACAGATTAAGAAGGCGATAACAATTCGCTTGCCAGTTCTGTGAGATCTCACTGTCCAGTTATTAGCGGCTCGTAAGACAAGTTTTCAGCCTTCTTCATTGATAAAATTGGACATATTCGTGCCTCTATGAAATACCCCACCAAAGCAACAGTTGAGTCGCCACGTGAGACCTTCCTTGGTAGATTTTCTGAGGTTCCTGCGTACGAAGTTTGTAACTTAATAAAGTCTAGTAAAAAGAGATCTCTCTTGAAGACGCTTTATTGTCCACTCTCTACCCTTCACTGGCAGACAAACTTAGTACATCAATAACTTAAGATGTTTTTATTGCTTCTCTGTATAACGGAATAGTCCGAAAATATATCAAATCGGCCATCATTAAACCGATACTCAAAAATGCTTTATTAAATTCAGAAGTCCTAGCAAACTATCGCCCAGTTTCTCTTGTACCTTTTTCGTGAACGATACTGGAAAATATTATTGCTAGGCATGATATAGCACACCTATGAAATAATAAAATGACAGTACAATTTTAGTCGGAATTCAAGCAACACCACTCCACTGAAACTGCTCTCATCCGTGTAACTACTGACATCCTATGCTGTTAATGACACGATGACGTTAATGTCACGTGCCCTAGCCCTGCTGAATATATCACCTACCTTCGAAATTATTTATCACGATATTTTTCTTGAAAGATTGAGAACAACGATCGATCGATCTCATGGACGAGGCACTGACGAGGTTCAAAGCGAACTTATCCCGTCGTGTCGTATTGTGTCAAGTCTCATACACCAGACTAGTCACTTATAGATTGCCATAAGAGTCCGGTCTCGGTTCTTTGCCTTTCCCTGTTCATACTGAACGACTTCGAAATGTGATTCGGGTCCGCGGGATCGGCTGTCACTTCTATGCTAAAGAAGCACTGCTGTACTTCATGCTTGAACCGTCGGAATCTGCTGCAGCGACTGAAAAACGTAACGCTTGCCTTGTAGACATTCGATCCTGGATGTCGGTCAATGTCCTTAAATTGAACGGCAATAAAAACCAACTGCTACTCATAGGACACACCCAAACGTGTGGCTGGTGCAAGAGACTTTACTCTTCTAATAGGTGAATCTGTTGTGCCACCATCGCCATGTACTCGGAATTTACCTGTCGTCTTTGACAACTGCCTAAACTTTGAAAGTGTCGTTACGAAGACTTCCTCTAAAGTTAGCCACCACGTCCGATTCCTATCAAAGATTGAGGACTGTCTAACTAGCTGGCTTGCTAAAGATGTAATTGGCTCCTTGGTTCTTTCTTGGCTAGATTCTTGTAATTCCTTTTTGCCTGGGCTACCGAAAAAAAGCCACTTGGCCACTGCGGCTAGCGATGAACATGGCTGCAAGGCTAGGTTACAAATCACAGAGGTTTGACCACGTGTCTCCGTTGCTGAAACAGCTTGGATGGCTGCCGGTTGATCAAAGGGTACAGAGCAAAGCTCTTACGCTGACACCCATAAAGCCCGCCACGGCTTGGCTCCTTCATACCTGGCTGAACTGCGGCACCATGTTCTGCCTCCTCGCGCCGCCTCAGGTCTACGGACAATAGATTAGCTGTTCAATTCCTCCGTTTAAAGGCCATTGGCGATAGGAGCTTTTCTCTGCATATATATATATATATATATATATATATATATATATATATATATATATATATATATATATATATATATATATATATATATATATATATATATATATATATATATATATATGTATGTATAGGCAGCGGAACTCATTTCTACAATTCCTACGCAAAATTTTCTCTCTTGCTGCCTACGTGGCACATACTTTCCAGCTGCCCTAGCTGCTACTTTCACGCTACTCACTACATCAACTTATCTCCTGGTTCTGCTTTGCTATTTAATTTCTCTTGGTTGAGTGAAATAAAGTCTGTTGGCTACCAAATGCGTACCGAAAGCAGCTTAGCCTTTAAGTGAGCAACTCTCCTGTGAAGAAAACTCTCCTGCGTAAAACCCACACAGTCTTTGTGGCTATGTGGAGGTATTGACAGAGATACACATTTCTTCGCACCTAACTGAACTGCTGCAGAAATTTCCTACGCCAATTCCTTCGCTTGAAGCCAGTCGGCGCTTGAAGCTTTGCTCTGCAGATCCTACACTGTGGAGCTCACTTCCACAATTCGTTAGTGATGGCATCAGTCCTTCTGCCGACTCTAGCATATCCTTCCCAGCTGTCGGAGATGCTGCAACTTCTATGCTAATTACGTCCTTTTCCGCCCTCCAGTCGCTCAGTTTGGCTTCTAACCCTATCTTCACTTCGTGCTGCGATGAATTCTGTTAGCGGCTCTATGCGCACCGACAGTCGCTAGGCTAGGCCTATAGAAAACTCTCTTCATTCTTTTCGGCTTTGCGTAGTTCAGGATGGTGACAAATCTCACACATTGTAGAGGTAAGAAGAGAGATAAAAATAATAATGCACTTAATAAAGCGTCCTCAGAAAACTCAATTTCTTTCTAGGCGCTTTACATTTGCTGCGAGAGAGAGAGAGAGAAAGAGAGAATGTCCCTGAAGTTAATCGAACTTTATAGTGAGCCAGTGAAGTTCGCACAGAAATTATGTGATCTGGTAGATGGCCCTTTTATGACACTCTAAAGAGCTACTGAGATTTTAAGCAGTTGCAGAACATAAAGGACACAGACCGGAAGTCCATAATAAAGGAAATCACAGTAATTGTAATGTCATATCAGAATATAAGCATTTCTAGTTTGGCTGCAGTAGTTTTGTATTATCAGATTTTTATTTTGGTGGTGTTCCTTAGCCAATAGTAGGTCTACAAAAATAGTTCATAATTCACAGGCAAGATTAAATCATCCTGATAGTAAATGTTCGAAACACGTGGAATAGCTCCAGAGTACGTCATTTAGAAGACCGTTAAAAAATACTTTACACAGGGTAAAGTACCTCACAGAAGCTTCGACATGAGTGTGTTGCGCCAGAAGTTCGGTGCTGCTCCGGATTGCAGTGCAGGATTTCCGGGTCTCGCTTTTTCGGGCTTTGTTAGTATATGCAATGTCATAATGCCATATCTACAACGCTGCTGCATCGGCTGACGCGAATGCCATCATCGCCAGTCACACACGGCAGTGGTAACTTGTCTGCATTGCCCACATCCAGCCAGCTCTGCAGGCTTTTTCATGTAACTAGCGATTGCTAATTGACCAGCCTTTAATAAAAGAGACAGCTCCAGCTGTGTGCTGCTTCAACTTAGCACAGAATCTTGATTTGTTACAGCTTTTACCTCTGGGTCATAGCCAAGAGGGTAAGGTGCTCGTTCTTCACAACCCAGGTCGTGGGTTCGAGCTCTGAACAAGGTCGATTCTTTATTGCTCACCGTAAGAGGTGGTGATAGTTGCTAAGGATGACTTGACTCTATGCAAATGAGGCTGTTTAAACAGCTAAAACTCTTAACTTTTAATAATCAAGAATTAATATCATTAAATTAATCTAGAATCTTTCATTTGAAGGAATACAATGCCGGGGGGTAAGTTTTCTAGGAAATATCATTAGTCTTTGGATTTTTAGTCTTGTTGCTACAGGGATCTCACTGAGAAGTTACGGAAGGATAATCGTAACGATTAACTATTTTTTCTCTTGAAGTAATTTATTTTTTCTTGAGCATAGCCTGTTTTCTTATGTCGTCATCTCCTAGCCAAAGTCGTCAGGACAGGACTTACTATTCTCAGCATTAAATCACACCCGATTTCTCCCTCTTTAATTCAATCGCTGCACATTGGCTGCATTTGCATTTGGTGTTTCAAACCTTTCTATATGTCTGCATGTAAATTTGAAAGGCTGATACCTATTCTGTCAATCCCGAGTAGTAATTTATGAGGCCGTGCAAACGCAGCCATTTTGGTTAACTAACTAGCTATCTCGAGAAAAGAGCAGCGCGCCACCGAGCAGAAACCCTAAGAAAAACCTAGTAAAGACAGCTAATTATTGTTTATTAAAATTATCATTTCTATCTGGTTATTGAAAAGCATTGGCTTGTTGGCCTAGACTTAATTTCTGCTGGCAGAGTTGGACTCAAAGTTAACATATTGTAAGACTTCCGAGCTATGCAATTCTTGAACTGTTTGAGTTGACGAATGCTCTTGCAGCATGCCTGATATCTGACCATCCGTGGGTAACAATTTTAAGAACGATATATAAGAAAACGCTGTCATCCTTCGTATCAGTCAAAATGACGATAAAACTAACTTACTAGTTATAGGTAAAATAAGTGTGACTCAGAAATTGGAAAGGCTTACGCTGAAAGTCGGCTCTGCTAGCATATTTCCTGTTGAATCTGCACGAAGTCTAGGTGCCATGTTCCAAAGTAACTTGTCGTTAGATGACCACATCAGCTCCACAATCAAGCGTGCCTGCTTTGAGCTAGATGACATCGCTGAAATTCGGGCTTGTTTAGATAGCGATACCACTTCTAAGTTAGTCCATGCATTTGTGACATCACGTCTTGACTTCTGTAACTCACTGCTTGCTGGCCTAACGGCATGTGCAATCAGGCGCTTACAGCTGGTGTTTAGAAAGCTTAGTTTCCAATTTCTGAAGTAATGATGTTTTCGCAGGTCATCTTTAGTAACGTGCGGGTTAAGGGAAGCCGAACTGTGCTAGATAGCTTCGGGGTGAAGTGGACTGCTGAAAAATCATAATTGCGAAAATTGCATAGGATATATTATTTCTGTTATAGATTTGGCAACAATTCGCAGTATATGATGCCAAAAATTCTCCTTCTCTCCTAGCTATAATTTTCAGATAAACACATGTTGACTTCATTTATGTTCAGCATAGGCTCTGTTTCCGATATTTTCTTCCTCGATTGAAGAATTTCAGGGCCACCTGGAGATTCGTGCCTTTGCTACTTACTGATAAATGCAGGAAACCAAAGAGTTCGCAGAAAAAGTTATAAGCAAAATTTCTCCCTCAAAATAATAAAATGAAATTACAAGCGCAACTTACAAAACTTTAATTTAAAGTTATAGCCATAATTTTTCCCGCCACGTGATTGGCGGTGTTGATGGGATAACTTCGGCTTCCTAGGACGCCATTAGGCAAACTATAGAAGTGGTTGAGTAATCAGTGTCTTATAAAGCAGTCCTTGCAGAAAGAATAATTAAGGAAACACGACTATGAGTTGGCTGCAACAGTAGGTAAACCATAATCCTCGACGGAGAGCGAGCGTACATTTTTAACCGGCAGCTGAAGAGATTTCTTCTCACTAAATTGATCACATTCACAGGCAGCCATCAAAATGTTCATCCTTTATGCGAACTTTCATTGATAGTAATGCTACGGCAACTTAAAAACAAACACAACTTTTCCATTTCTTCTTAATATTTGATCCTTTTTTAACTGGGACCTACTTTCTATCGTCATTTAGATTAAGGAACGTTTACTGAATCCTGTTACTATTTCTCAAAGCCAGACAGTTGTTTAATTTCTGCCACTGAATTTAAATTTTAATCAATAATCTTAGCTGTGTTTCATACGAAATAACCAATAGCCTAGTCCTCCAGCTTAAAATAAATGATGATAATACATTTTATAAAGCACTCTCAGAGAACTCAATCTCTTTCTAGGCATTGCACGATTGAGTGATTAATCTAGCATGCTCAATAAACAGCAACAATAACTTGGTTAAGGGTGAAATGCACAGGGTCAGCATACAAGTATGGTTAGTCGCAGCATGCAATAGTGTCAGCACGCATAAGCACATATAAGTCAAATATCACACGGACCCACTAAATGCTGTGATAAGTGTATGCGTTTTTAGTTTCTTCTTAAATGTGGTCAAGGCAGTAGCTGTCGTTACGCAAGTTGGGAGTGAGTTTAAGGCTTTGGGAATTAAAGGTGCGGTCTCCAGAGGACTTGAGATTTGTACGAGGTATAGGTAAACAGTTAGATTCCGAAAAGCGGGTGATAAGGTGCTTAGCCTGGTGGGGCAGTAGATCTGATAGGTCGGCTGGAGCCAAAGAATGAAGGGACCTAAAAGTGAGTGACAAAACCTTAATAATAATAATGCACTTGATAAAGCGCCCTCAGAGAACTCAATCTCTCTCTAGGCGCTTTACATTTGATGCAAAGGGAAATGCAATTGAATGGTGAGTAATATCTTGCTTGATTAACACAAACCTTAAAGTCAATGCGTTGCTTGACTGGGAGCCAGTGCAGGTCAGCGGGACGAGGTGAGATATGGCAACTGCTACGCTAACGACAGACAAGCCTAGCTGCAGAGGTTTCTGCAAGCTGTAAGCACCTGATTGCACACGCCGGTAGACCAGCAAGTAATGAGTTACAGAAGTCAAAACGAGATGTCACAAATGCATGGGCGAATTTAGATGTGGTATGCTTGTCTAAATTAGCCCGAATTTGGAACAGGACATTTATATTTCGTGCAGATTCATCAGGAGATGTACTGGTAGAGCCGATTTTGAACCTCAGTCTTTCCTTTCTGAATCACACTTGTTTTTCCCATAAATAGTAAGTTGGTTTTATCATAATTCAATTTAAGAAAATTTTCTGCCATCCATGTGCGGATATCATCAATAAATGCAGCAAGAGAGTTGGGAGAACTGGACGTGGTGAAGTGTTGAGAGGAATCAAAGCAGAGGTACAGCTGAGTGTCATCCACATAGAATTTAGAGCCTAGGTTGTGCTTTGCAATCAAATCGGCAAGAGGGAGAGTATAAACAGTGAAAAGAACGGGCGAAGCACTGAACTTTGAGGTACCCCATATTTCAGAGGTTCCTCGGATGGGCTTGAAATGCCTGCTATAGAAACGATATTTAGGGTATAGCTATTAAAATAGTGAATCCCAGAAAATCAATTACTAAAAGGCTCTTTAGATTCCAAAAATGGACGAGCGTTTTAGATTATATTTGGCCGTTTCAGTGCTCACAAAAGAATAAATCAATAATGATTACAACCAAGGCAGAAACCTTTCCGTTGTATCACTGTTAATTTGCAATTTCTCAGGCAGATGCCATAATCAACAAGCCAATGCATTTTTGTTCCCTCACCTAGTAACTAAGAGCCTGAATGGTGTGTCTTATATTCATGTTAATCTTTTCTGTTCAGAAGGTTTTTTTGGATTTCCTAAGCTTATTATTTAGTTTCTATGTACTTCCAAAATTATAAGGAGGCGATGAAGCGAGAGCGGTGGTAATTATATAGATGTCAGTTTAAATTCTGCTTTTCAAGCTAACAATAGCTTAACAGTTTTTTAGGAACAGCACCTGTTGTATACATGATTGAAAATGTATTTAGTACCTTGTCATTATTTTTGAAGGAGAATTTAAACTCAGATCTTAAAATGATTGCTGTCTTTATCATCTAATTTTATAAATTCTTCGAGGGTCTATGATGGCTTTCAAATTATTTCTGAAAGAGATGCGGTAGTGCTGCGAGAGTTAAAGCTAAAAGTTAAAGCTATTTGCGCATCAGGTCAGCTGATTTGCATTTTCGTAATCGCTTATCAGCACAAACAAAATGGCTCTGGTAGGCTCCGGTCTCTCATACAGGGCTATAAGATTCACATGCTGTTACCTTGGCTGCTTTGTCAGTTTTATTAAATTAATTTACAGCTTAATGCGACCCCTCTTAATTTCAGGACCATTATTTGTGTTCGCTTCTCGGATATATTGTCTCGCACACGTTAATCTCTAATACTTGAAGTCACCGATCTCTAACCTTACCCTCTAAAATTTGCTAAATAATTCCATTTTCCCCGATTGCAGTTCCCGCGACCAACGAGCCTGCATTATTGACGGGTGCACCGTATGCCAAAAAATCAGCGATATAAATCTTAGCATCTTAGGAGAGTCAATTTAAAATTTGTTTCCAAAACTATTTATTTATAAAAAAAATAAACCCCTGTTTCATAAATTCAACACAAAAATGCTGAATTTAATTTTTGATGAGCGCAACATGTGCAGATAGTCGTCACATCTAAGGACGATCGTGAAAATATTGAGATGAACGTCTTAATGGGATTTCACGGTACTATAAGCCGCCAGTAACCGGAGTAAGTATCACTCTACTTCGTTTTCAGTACGCTTTCATACCAATCGTACGACCATACAGTTATTTCGAATGAGCGCTTTTTCAATTTTCCTAGTGTCTACCTGCAGTTTACAGCAAACGCAGACACTCAAGGTCTGAATTCTCAGTTGCGTGTCTGTTTATATTTTAACTTCATCGGCAATGTTTAAGACTGAAAGAATAAAAATTGCCACTTAAATGAAAAATATATGTCATACCGTGCATTGCTTTTGTATGCAATATATGCTGTAAGCCTGACAAACTTGATATGGCATTCGGTTGACCTATTAGCGTTTGTGCGCTCAGCATGTGTTACAGTCTTTTCAAATATAACTTTGGTACCAACTTGGATCGTTCACTCTCCTAAAAAAGGCTCAGACTTTAGTCGTTTTCCCTCGTTGTTCACGCCTCACGCCGTCGGCCGACCAACTGTTATGATGCGACATCGCCATGCGCTTTCTTAAGGTTATATCAGCATTGGCTACAATTCTTAATCTGACTCTGGTTCTCTGGGCGCGAAATATATACCTTTCCAAACTTACTTCTTCTTATGTATATATATATATATATATATATATATATATATATATATATATATATATATATATATATATATTCTTGGAATGCGATAAGTCTTCGAAATAGAACAGCAGATTGATCAGCGTTGAAAATCTGATCGGGCCAGGTGAAAACCTGCGCTTTCTTCGTCTTCAAAGCTTTAATACCGATGCCGATCAAGACCATTAAAAGTGCAGCAGCTACCGCTTGCAGTGTGTCAGAACGAAGTGACTCTGTGACTCGATCTCTGACGCTCGTCAATCTTTTTTTCCAACGAGCCAGCTACGGTCAGCGATTCGCGTATTTCAAGCTATCCAAGCGCACCAGATTTCGATGCGAATAAGCAGCGGCACCGTTAGCCACATCGATCAGCTAAAGGCAGCCAGAACGAGCGACTTCATGGCGTATTCGACGCGTCCGCTGTCGATGAGTTGAGCTCCAAAAGTTGGTCGGTGCTATGCAGCAGACGATCGCTTTACTCGCCGCGCCGACGGCTGGTAGCCCATCGTGCAGTGCATTCAGACACCTCTACACCTAGCTGGCCCGACGGACTCGCTCGATGGTTTGACCAGCTGCGCTCCTCTAAGCTTTGTCGGACAACACCAATCGGGTCTGGGAGTAGGCACACCCATGGCATTCCGCAGACATGGCAAGTCGCGGACAGGGTGGTTCTAGCCGGGTTCACGACAGAAGCGATAAGACATAATCGGCATTCTGCTATTTAATTTGCGTTTCACAGGAAAGTATCGAAGTGATCGCTAATGTCCGGTCCTTTGTAGTGCTGCTATAAGGAAGACTAGCCATAGGAAAACTGCAGACGGAAAGTCAACCATGCGACACTGCTTGTAGGCTTGGTCTTTACTTTTATGCTAACAGCTGAGGCCTAAATCCACTGCGACAGCAGCCTGTATAGGTACAGCGCCTGGTCAGCAGAGCGAATCATCTTTTCATCGACATCTAAGATAGTTGGTTCGAGATTGTGGAGACATGCCACTCACTGCTGGAAAATTCTAGGCAAAGCAGTTAGCTGGAAAGCATTCAAGCTAGTCTGTGCTCACCCATTCGTCTGTTTGGTGATTAGCCATCCGGATTGATTTTAAGCTACCGCCGCCAATGTTTCAGCAGGAGGGCCTTTAACTCCAAAGACTCTTGGATGAGAGAAATGGCAAATATCATCGGTACCAAACGTACTGCACGAGCTGGCCCTTAACGAGTTACTACCCAGGCAGGAAAGTCTATTACAGTTATTGACCAACCAATTGCAATGCTTCGTGCATTGCTCGTCAGGAGTTGTGCAAAGGCACCTTCGAAATTGGATCCCCACCTTGCCAGCCGCCCTTACATTGTTTTCTTAACCTTCACGTCCTGCTCTGAGACAGCCCGCATCATTTATTCTCTAAATTTCCGTATCAACCGTGATAGCCCAAGAGGTAAGGTGCTCTTCACGGCCGAGTTCGTGGGTTCAAATCCTGCAGTGGGCCATTCTTTATTGTCAACTGCAAGCGGTGATGATAGCCGTTAAGGCTCTTCTGCCGCTATAGAAATTAGACTTTTAAATCAGCCAAAAATTATGTATCATTTACCTATATCAATTCTTCATAGTCGCCTGCTGCTCTATTTAGCCATTTTTGTATCCCCGTGATTCTGATGCCAACCTATCGTAGCCATCTTCAACCCGGTAGTAGGGTGACGGGGTGGAAGTTGCTTTAATACCCGGTCTAGTACTACATTCTAAATAAATAGCTTAACAGCTGCCTTTTTGAAATTTGCAGTGCGAAGGCCTCCGGCAAAGGACTTATTTGCTATGTTATTTAGGCCTTGCAGAAGCTAATCGTTGCACCGCAGAACGGGTACAGATTAAGAGTCGTAAGTGGTAGTAGTCCCATCAGACAGTGGAGATGAAGTTCTTCGAGATGAGGCTCCGAGAGGGCAGGCCTGAAACGAGGCAAGTGGAGGTGACGCAAGGAATAGAGGGACAAGAGTCCCTGCTGGGGATCTTTGCTGCGAGAAAGGAATCCAGTAGAGAAATATCATCGGGGACGCACTCGCTGATCTCATCTATCTGGCTTATAAAAAAAGGCCTGAGGCCTTGAGGGATCTCTAGATCGCCTCAAGTAGCGCTGGGTTACTGGGTGCTGACCTGGGCCAAAGTTTAAAACGATGCTCGGAGGCTCGACAGCAGCATTTCTTGAATGAATGCGCAGGTGCGATTCTAGAATTCCATATCGAATCTGGACGAAGGCTAGATGGGCCTCGTGGAAATAGGGAAAACGTCAGTGTGAAAAAATATGAATGTGCCGTATTTATAAAAATCTTGCTTCAATGTAAACTCTCGACTGCATTTGCTTTGCTATTACCAAAATGAGAGCACATCACCGACGACTATTTACAGCGAAAGTATTGATACATTACGTGGGATAGACAATACCGCTATAACGATGACCGTATCATGAACCAGTCTGAAATACTCGAAAAACGTGAAGGGATATTCAGGGAAAAATGCTTGGATCTGGATCTAACCAATCGCTATTGCGAGTTAGTGTAGCAGTTAGTACAGCTACTTAATGATTATGATGTCTCCTAATAAAAGTGGCTCTACTGTATAAGTATGTTACGATAAAATATGTAATATAATGTAATATAGTAAAAGTGTACTCGCATCTCCATCTTCGTCTAGTAGAAGAGTAATCTATTAGCCTAGGCAAGACTATCAAACGGCTGCACACGTGCTTGTCAGTAGAGTCACTACTTTTCTCTATGGCAGCTTTGAGTAGGTGATGCAGTCCTATGGCTTTACAAATTCCCCCTCCATGTTCCACGGTGCATGCGCCCAGAACTTCCATCAGAACTAGTTCTCTTCGAATGCAGACCTACAGCCTATCAAGTAAGTACTCTCGCTTTACTCCGTGCCGCGGTAGCTCCATTCCCGTCTGCTTCTCGTCAACTTGACCCATACTTGGAAAAGGAGTGGGCTAACCTACGGCACTTGAGCTAAATTTAGGAGGTGCCTGCGGCATCGGCTGCCTTCTGAAGCGAAACGCGTCACTGTCATTAGTAGAAAGTGGTCCGTGTGGCTAAGCCACAATTAGGGCAATGTAGTCGGGAAACTTGTTAAGATGATTTCGACAAGACAAGCGTCGCTGCTCGTCCGAGCAAGTAGTCTCTTTCAGGTAGATAACTGTGATTTCGTTTGGGCTGTCGAGACGCCCAATCCGCTTCCGCACAGATCGGAAGAAGGTGAGTGCGCTTATCGAAAATCGTAGAGATACTGTTCTGTCATGGCGGAAAGACAGGATGCAGAGCGGCAGCACCTTGGAAGCACACGGCAGCTCCGGCCGTGGCCGAGCCACGATTTTCACCTCTTCGTGGAGGCAAGAGCAGCAAGCGTTTTCATGTAAGAAGGCAAAACTCGCCGGACATTTTCAAGGTGGGGAGCTAGATCCGCACTTAGTGAAAAATCACAGCGTAAAATCGCTGCGTTTATTCGACACGAACTCGGCGGCCACTCGTTGAGTGAGTGGAGTTGAAGCATAATTTTTCTTTCGTTGGTGACGCTGTCCCGGGACGAAGGAATTGGGGAGAAGGCCCAGCTCCCTGCCTCCGCTCGTCTGGCTCCGCCACTGAGCTCTGGGTATCTGAGCTCTATCTCGCTTGTGTGTCGCATTCTACGACTGCGAGCGACTGCGTAGAACCTTGGATTTCTCTTTCCTTTCACTCTTTAAGCACTAGAATAAAATGCAACTGTTCCTCTTACCGAGATAAGCACGCTTCAATAGCGCCAGCCTCTGTGCTGTTGTGACTGTGAGAGCCTCACCAGTTCGGGTAGCCACATAAGGCACATAGCCTTCGCTCAGCGCCGGCAGTCACCGAAGATCAGGACATTGCTCCCAGAGAGCCACAGCGGTCAGGCGCATGCCTTATGTAATTTCCAGGTAATAATTAATGCGGTAATCTTATTCCTACATAATAATAGATTGCTCTGCTCATAAGCCTCGGCTTATCACAGCTATGTCCTAAGCGGCTCAGTTCTAATTCAGCGGCAAAGCTAATAGTTCTTAATTGAGGTTCATTCGTCAAGCTCAGCGGTAATGCTCACAGTTCGTAAACGCGGAGCATTAAAATATCCGCTCTGCTTCCAGTTCAAATCATGGGTGGCTATGTGACAGAATATGCAGGCAGCAGAGGGAGGAAAGTCTCAAGGCCGATAGGAACCCGAAGTCAGTGACAAGCTGGCCGCCAGCCGCTACTAGCAAACTTGCTGGTTTGGCCCAGCAGCAAAAGTACTCGCACGACCAGGGTCAAGGTAAATGAATTTGATGACCAATATCGTGGGCTCTAGCCCCGTGGCCTATGTGAAGTGTCTGAATAGAGATTAAGTTAGCCCGGGGAGCTATACAAATGAATTATATTATTAAACGTCCAGCCATCAGAAATATAAGCCTATCACGCGTGAAGCTAACTCAACCAACACCTTTCCACAAGGAATGCATGCTGGTCACCTACTTGAAATGCCCATGACTTTACAATCCAATAAGCCCGCGGCTTTCCTTGTTGACATTACTTCAAACTACAATCCGACAAGAGGCGCATTTTTACTCACACGGTTACAAGCCAAATTAATGAGCCTACAACCTGCGTTTCAAATTGGACTAGACAGCCAATCTAGAATTACCGAAGGTATTAAATGTTGAGCCCCATGTGGAGCATTTCTTTAAATTTAAGCTAAAGATGAGCCCTGAGATAGGACCCTGGGGTAAGTAGCTAACGGCCCAGTAAATTGCCCACGGTCCGGTGCGTTAAGCAAGCTACAGCCGAAAGGCTGAGCTGATTACTAACCATTGAGTAGAGAGGCAACTCCTGTATTATCACGCCACATGCAATGGCACCAAAGAGCCTACGGTTCTTTCAGATCAGCTTTCTACAGACTCCTAGGCTGCGTGGCCTCTGGACAATTGTTTAGAGACCTGCGACAGCCTCTGGCCGCAGATAGCATATGTTTGGGAAGAGAACCGCAAGTCAGACCGGCCAATCGCCTGCAGTCGCCACCATACAAGCTGATTAAACAGTCTCTTTCATTTAGCGACAGAAGCGCCTGTATGGCTATCACCATCTATTGCAGTGACGATAAAGAATCGCCTACAGGATTCCTAAAGGATTCGAACCCACGTCCTCGGGACCGAGGTCGTGAAAAGCAACCGCGTTACCTAGTAAACCACTACGGCCACCACGCGGCTACCGTGCATTCGCTCACCAAACCTCCATCCGGATTGGATGCCGGTCTTCAATATCAGCTATTGCGTAAGATCACTGAATGCATGTTTTATCAACTGCACCCATGGCCCCACCTCAACCATAAGCAACTGCAGATGAAAATATGACCGCTGAAAGGGCGCTGTAATATCTGGACAGTTAGTTGCATGCCTCATAATCTGCCCAAGAACGAAACTAAGCTTCCGTCTCAGACGTATCATCAGTGAATAGGAAATTTCGTTGGACGACTTGCTCACGTCGTCCCATGCATGCTCCTCGCCACCCTCTCATATCTATATCGATACTCCTCAAAAAGATACGCAGCTTCTGCTTAAGACCAGTTGCAGCAATTCGGAATCTTGCACTTTGTGTTTCTAGTGTGGTCGGTTTCTGCTTCCGTGTTTCCACTGTTAGTGCCTCAACCAATGAAAATAGTGGTATCGACTATCTCCTTCATGAAGCCTGCTATCGTTACAACAATCCCAGCGGGAATTCTAAAGGTTTTCGCGATAGCACCTCCTGACCCTCTTAGGTCAGTTCAATAACGGTGGCTTGAGACTCGGAGTCGTCGAATGGCTACAATTGTCTAGAGATGAGTTCTTGTTGGCTTAGAATGAATAGCTTTAGCGGTGAGAGCGGAGCCAGGATTTGGGCAGGGGTTCAGGCTTTGGGGGCGGGTCAAGGATCCCTTGCCCCGCCCCCAAAGCCTGGGAAAACGTGCACCTGGATCGAGGAGGTACCTCCCCCTTTCCATTGGGGGGGGACAATTGCCGCCCCTGCTTCTGGCTCAGCCACTGTTTAGCGGGACGTGTCATTTAGACGAGCGTGCGATCGTGCAATAGCAGAAGTTCTTGGCCAATTCGTATCTCATGAGATACGACGCGCAGGATGCTACCTAGCCGGACTTCGTGGCGTTGGAATATTTGCATTGCAGTATTGCATCGGCGTCAGTTATTTCTGTTCTGCTGTAACCCGAGTCGGTCTTTCCATCGTTTCAATGTCTTCTCGTGTCTCTCGATCAATACGAAAGGGCAGTCATTCCAAGCGTTCTATTGAGCTTCGACGCAGCTGTGAGTCGTACGTACCACAGTTCGAACCAGTCGCATGCCGGATCGCTTCTCTGTTTGGTTTGTCGAGCAGTAATTGCAGCCCGTCTCCTAGTTTTCCACTTTACCCTGCGAGTAGTCGCTCGGAGCCTTGCCTCTTCAGGTTAATTGAAAAGTTTTGCTCGAGAAGCGTTTCTTGCCGATCGTGGGCGATCGTGCCGATCGAGCTCCAGAGTGCAGCTAACGACGGCACGATGGCATCATGGCGGCGAGATGCAGCCGAGATGCAGGCCGAGAAGCTCCTTCTGCGACCCCGTTCGATGGTTCGAGCGATGGCCGAAGTGACGGTGCAGCCGACGCCAGGAAAAAGGCACCGCTCCAGCAAGCCACCGGCTCCCAACGCGTGGCGTCAGCAATCCAGAGGACGTCTGGATTGCTGCCAGAAGCGAAATTGAAGGTGGCACAGGTGCCTCGAGACGAACGAATGTCCGAGAACGGACAAGCGCTTTAGAGGACTGTGCAGATAGTGCAGAGTCGAGCGATTGTGAACTCTGAGCTTGGCCGCTGATTTCGCAGAGAGAGAGAGAGAGAGAGAGAATGAAGGAGAGAGGGGGAGAGAGAGAGGGAGAGAGAGAGGGAGAGAGAGAGAGTGAGAGCGGCTCATGGAATGGCCGAGATCAGCTGAGGCTTGTGAACGGCACGGTATATAATTATGCATGAACAAGATTATTGCATAACTTACGACCTGGCCACTCATTATATACTGCAAGAGTCTGACCGCAGTCTCTCTCTCTCTCTCTCTCTCTCTCTCTCTCTCTCTCTCTCTCTCTCTCTCTCTCTCTCTCTCTCTCTCTCTCTCTCTCTCTCTCTCTCTCTCTCTCTCTCTCTCTCTTGGAGCAACGGTCTATCGGTCGGTGAGTCAGAGCGCTGAACGTGAGCTGCTGAAGCCTGTAAACGAGTCTCTGCTAGAAGTCACCTGCCTAACTAGGCAGGCAATGCTGTGCGCTTTTTCTAATAGGCTATTCCTGTCGGTGCTGCCTGCAGGATGCGTCGAGCGCTGTGCCGTTACCGTTGGCCTACTGCGAGCTTAAATGTCTCTTCACATTGCACTCGTTGTACCGCTACCCCGAACTAGTGCGAGTCGTGCGGTCACAAAAGTGTTTCGAAAAGAGCGCTGAACGAGAAGCTGGTCTCTGTGAGCGAGGAAAAATCGAACGGTAGCGAATGCAGCCATTTTGCCGCTGCGCGGCTACTAGTGTGCCGCTCTCCCTCTCCTCCTCTTCCTACGTTACTACGTGTTACTACTTCCTCCTACGTTACTACGTGTTACTACGCTGTCACGAGCTTGGAACTCTCTGCGAATACAAGCTTGCTGTGTGCGGCTTTCACGTCCGGACGTAACTAGGCCGCAAACGCGGCCCGTAGCAGTGCTAGTATCGGCCGACGTGTGACTGATAGCGGCGGCGCCTGAACGTCGCAGCACGGCTGGCGACTCAAGGCTGCAGCGTCGATGCATGCAGGTGACGTGCCGAGCATAAAGCGCACGGTCAAAGGCAGCGACGAACGGCGCTCGTACCTTAAGACAAGGCCGTTATCCATAGTGTAGACAAGTCTACTCGACGGCGACGGAGGGCTACAGCCGCTCGACAGCGGCCATGACGTACACCCAAAAGCTCCGCGGCCGAGAGCTCAAGTCAGCTCAAATGCCAAGGCAAAATCGAGAAATGGCATGATATTTGCAGAGTGATTATTGTAAGACTTGCCGGAAAGAAAGTTCTACAAGTATGCTACCCCAGCCGAGTTATACGAAACAACCGGCGGGCAGACATGTGCAGACAATGGAGCTGTGGAACGAGTTCGTGCTCTTTCTGGGCTAGATGCAACCAGTGGAGGCGCTCGAATTAGCGTAACTAGTCAGTCAGTCTAGGTAGACAGTGGCGATTAATCGATTATCCGAACGCCTGCCAAAATTTTTTTAGTGCCATTTGGCGTTTTCCGGTGGCGAGGCGACAATGGTCTTTAATCTGGGAGGAATTTTAGGTTGTGAAAAGCTCTTTACCGAGTAGCCAGATACAAGCTCAAGGTTTGTAAGTAAAAATTCACACCGGGAGAAATTAAGCAAAACTGCATATCGTAGGCCAAACAAAAAATGCCGAGTCGCAAATTGCAGATCTACCAAACTGGTGCGGTAATTCTTTTCAGAATAGCTACTAATCTATGTTTTAGTTCAGTTCGATTACCGTGAAATCGATATGAAACAAACCTTTCCTGGCTCCAAACAGGTTCATTTACAGCCGGAATCTACAACATTTGCACCTGCGAGTAAGCCATAAAGTCATCAGTCAGAGGAGGAACCGAATTTCTACGCAGTTGCCAGTGCCACTCGGCGTGGCTGCTCTACGTCGGGGTCTCGAGTTCAACTCTCGGCCCTCATTGGTTAGCTCCTTTTTCTTTTCTTCGTCAGAGTTCATTATAATTGGTGCGGGCGTGATAATTATCACCTCACGTGGCTCCATGTGAGCCACGTTAAAATGATCTTTGGCTTCAGCCGCGTCATTTACTGAAACTAGATTTGCGCTAGCAGCCATCATCCGCCTACAGCATCCAAAACTGTTGTTTCTTTTCATTCCGAATGGTACGTAGAGAAACGTCCGCTATTGCAACCATACGTCGTTTCTAGCGTCGTCGTCTCAAGCGTCGTCTCAACCACGTCGTCTCTAGCAGTCGCTAACAGAAGGGACTCGCTGTCATTAGCAAAGGACAAAGGGCCGCAGTGGAATTCTTTCGGCAGCGATTAGCAGATTAAGACCGTGCGTCGGTTTGAGTCCTTATTGCGATGCGCGAACACATCTCTGACAACGGATGGCGCAGCCAATGATGCAACGAATTGCGACCGTCGATCGTGCCAGCCTTGTATAGGCTCCTGCGTCGGCCTCTGCGTCGGCCTCTGCTTGGATTCTACTGAAACGCTGAATGGACAAGTGTAAAGGATTGGATGCATACCTGGTCAGTCGGTGCGAAACTCCGTGTTCGTATGGGGAAAATGCAGAACGTCTAGGTCCGGAGTTGTGACTCTAATTCGCTGCCCTCGGCACGAGACGCTGTTAGCGAGCGCGAAATGCAATTAGCGGTAAGAACCCCCTTGGTCAGTCCGTACAGAAGGTTCCAGGAAAAGCGGCTGTAAGTGACAGTTCAGTTGAGTCTAGTTTGCACTTAATGTTCAAATATGTAATTCCATTTTCATAGCGCAATAATAGAATAAAATCCCCGTGCATGTGCTATACATATGCCTCAGGGCTCACGCTCGCGATCTTAGTCGTTACCTTAAGGCGAGCACCTTACCCCTGGGCCCCAGCAGGGCGGTCATTTGGACGAAGCGAATTCCCAAAGGAGGTTGCTTGCAAGCGGTGTCAATGCAAGACCCCTGTTGGGGCAAGGTATCTCTACTAATTAAACCGAGAAAGTCCGTTCTTCTCTCCGTCGCGCCTCAAGACGGCGCGCTTGCGTCGCGTGGCTAGATGGCGCAGCGTCGCTTTCCGCCACCAGTACTTCCAGCAGTGACGTGTAATAGAGGTGCAATGTACGTCTACTATGACTCAATGCGAAGCGATTGTCCACAGGCTGTGAGCTGCTCGTAGTTACGTGAGTATGGGCGGGGCGGAGGGGGGGCGGCGTTTTGTGCTTTGTCACTTACGTGCTTTTTGTGTTCATCGTGCCCTATTCGTATCGCCGCACGAGGCACGGCATGGCGCCAGACGCCGCTAGACATCCGCCGCCGCGGGCGCCGGCGTCGGCTCTGCCGACTGCTGCAGCTGGCGCTCTCTCGCTTTCAAGGGGGGGGGGCACTCGAAAGGCTCCACGTGCGTGTAGCGGCGCGGCGCGTCTCGCCGAGCCCGCGGCGGCGCGCGGAATAAATCGCCGAGTCGCCGTCGTCGTCGTCGGTGATAATTCGATTCGTCGTCCAGTCCGTAGATTCATTAAGTAGGGGCTTTCTCGCGCGCGTCGGCTTGCTCTTGACCCAGGGCCGACTCGCTCTGCCTCCAGCGGGCATTTTTAGCGCCTCTATTAATAGCAAGCGCTGACGACGACGGCGGCGGCGGCAACGACGACGACGACGAATGCTCCGAAGACTCCAAAGAGCGTACGTTCGACTGCGCGAAGAGCGCGTGCATCGACGATCGACGTCGTCGATCCATCCGCGCTCTTGCTTCGCAGGAGAAGTCAGCCGACTCGCCGGGCGCTCGCTCGCTCGCTCGAAGGTGCCGCCGACGACCCGCTGCTCCGCTTGCGCCAGAAACGTGAACGGCTCTCTCTCCACCGGCCGAGGCCGCCACCGCTTCGCGCACCCGCCGCCGCCGCCGCTGCTAGCGCAGCGCCGCCCCTCCTCCTCTACCGCGGAGCAGTGCAAATGGTATCGATCGTCGGCGTCAATACGGAGGTGCGCGCGTGCGAGCGACCGCTCTCATTGATCGCCGCCTGGCCGGGCTGGCGGGCTGGCTGGCTGGCTGGTGAGCAAAGATGGCCGCCGCCAGACTGGCCGCTCCGGACGAAGACGAGCTCGGAGAAGCGCTGAAGCACCTCAGCGCCGAGGAGCGCTCGAGAATTGTCGAGGTGATGCGGCGCGCCAAGCGGCTGGACGATGACCACGCCCAGCGAGCCAAGTGAGTGCTGCCGCGCCACAGCGGCGGCCACAGGCCTCGCCGTCGCCGCCGATGCCGCCGCTGTTCCGCCGAAGCCGCCGCGGGCCGCCTCCGACTAGCTGATTCCGATTCGCCACTCTGTTCGCTATGCGACGAGTTCTTGCGGTGCGCCACAAAGTCGACTCGCACCCTACTAGCACCGCACGCACGCACGCTCAATCATCCCGTGAAGTCGACGCTCGGTTGCTAGGGCCGCCGAGTCGGCGTCAGGGGGGCGGGGAGCGTGCTGAGAAGCGAAAGATGTTGACACGCACGAACTTCTTCGTCTGCGTTGCCGTCTTTGTGTCCCTTTCTTTGTTTCTTTTGCTTATGTCTCTCTGTCTCTGTCTCTGTCTCTGTCTCTGTCTCTGTCTCTGTCTCTGGCTCTGGCTCTGTCTCTGTCTCTGTCTCTGTCTCTGTCTCTGTCTCTGTCTCTGTCTCTGTCTCTGTCTCTGTCTCTGTCTCTGTCTCTGTCTCTGTCTCTGTCTCTGTCTCTGTCTCTGTCTCTGTCTCTGTCTCTGTCTCTGTCTCTGTCTCTGTCTCTGTCTCTGTCTCTGTCTCTCTCTGTCTCTGTCTCTGTCTCTGTCTCTGTCTCTGTCTCTGTCTCTGTCTCTGTCTCTGTCTCTGTCTCTGTCTCTGTCTCTGTCTCTGTCTCTGTCTCTGTCTCTGTCTCTGTCTCTGTCTCTGTCTCTGTCTCTGTCTCTGTCTCTGTCTCTGTCTCTGTCTCTGTCTCTGTCTCTGTCTCTGTCTCTGTCTCTGTCTCTGTCTCTGTCTCTGTCTCTGTCTCTGTCTCTGTCTCTGTCTCTGTCTCTGTCTCTGTCTCTGTCTCTGTCTCTGTCTCTGTCTCTGTCTCTGTCTCTGTCTCTACCTCTGTCTCTGTCTCCGTCCGTCTCTGTCTCCGTCTCTCTCTCAGCATGAGCTGAACCGTCTGTCCATCTTTGGATTCCGCTTGGCCCGATCTCGGTTGTCCTTTGGAATCTGTGGTTTTCTGTGCTGATCTTAAATTGACTGGTGCTGACTGCTTGCCTATCCACCCCCCAGCTCTCGATTTGTGCCGCCTTCTTCTCGCTCACCTCCTGCTGCGCCTTGTTCACTTCTTTCTTTTCCCTCATATTTTCTTCTCTTTTTTCTTCCCCTCTTACCACTCCTCTCCCCCTTTCTTGTCTAGCAATCGATTTCTCCTCCACTTCCTTGCCTCCACCTCTGTCTCTGTCTCTGTCTCTGTCTCTGTCTCTGTCTTTGTACATGTCTCTGTCTCTGTCTCTGTCTGTTTCTGTCTCTGTCTCTGTCCCTGTCTCCGTCTCCGTCTCTGTCTCTGTCTCGGTCTCTGTCTCTGTCTCTCTCTTTCTGTGTGACTCTCTCTCACGCAAATTCCCCCTGCTTTGCCCCCTCCAGTTTCGCGATTGCTCGTGTCTGCTGCGGTCCCGCTTGAAGTTACTTTTCCGGTGGCGGCCATTAACGCGAGCGGCGGCTCTGTCTTGCGTCTTTCCGGCGCACATCCGCGCTGAGGTCACTCCAATTGGGGACAGGCTTGGCCGCTGCTCTTTACTCAGGGAGATCGAGAATGAGTACATATCGTTCACTGCCAACGTGCTGCAGAAGCAGGCCTCCGTTGACTCGCAGATGCCGCTCTGTCCCATCTGCTGCCACCAGATCGTCGACCCGGGCGAGGCTCGCTCAACGCACGAGCTGAACGCGTGCGGCGACTGCGAGCGTGTCGTCTGCTTCAACTGCGGCTCCTTCGAAACGTCGATGAAAACCAAGGTAGCCAACGCTACCTCATGCCGCGCCGCGCCGCTCTACGCCTGCCTCACCGAGCTCGTCAGCGCCCCTGACTGTCCACCTGCTGCTGCCGCCGCCGTTGCCCGGCGCTCGGGCTCGCTCGAACCGAGCCTCATCGCCGCCATCCTCCAAAGCGCCGGCACGGCGGAACGCGAGCGTGCGCCAGGCCCCAGCCGCACCCGCATTTTCGCCGCGCTGCACGTGACCCGGACGTGCTGCCGCTGCTCTGCACGCTACTTCAGATGCTGCTGCTGCTGCTCGGGCATTAGCCGACCGCAGCGGCAGCCGAGGCAGCCTCGAGATATACGTAGCACTCTCGTTGCGGCCCGCGACGGATGACCTCTTCCGCGGCGACTCGCGCCGTCACGCTCTGCAGCTTAGACGTTCCTTAATCACATCGTAATGCAGTGCGTAGGCGAGAAGTCCCAAATCCGTGAGTGCAATGTAACTTAATGTATCTCCGTTTGTAATTCCTCAAAGCCACAAGGACTAGAGGGTCTTACGCTGGCGAGTTCTCTACAGTGCACCAGCAGCAAAGCCTCTGCGGCTTTCGGTGCGCACACGGCGATGGAAAGAAGGAAGGGAGAGACGGGAAGCGACCCAGGAAACGACCAGAAAAGGCTCGAAAACTATTGCGTTCGCAGCAGACTCTCACCGCCGTCCTCACCTTGGACTCACTTCATGTAGGTTTCGACTGGGGGGTTAACATTGCCGCTTCACTGGTGTCAGTGCTAACCTCACTGTCATCCTAGCTGGGGTAGCATAGCGGTGTCATCCGCCGTCCCGCGGCAACAATTCAGCTTCATTGTCGAAACGCCATTTCTAGCCAAGGCCATTGTGCAGCCGCGCGGGCGACTCGGGGCTCTGAGGTGGAGGGAGTTCTGCAAGGGGGAGGCTCTGCAAGGGGGAGAGGCTCTGCAGGGAAGAGGCTTGGTGGGGCAGTTCGAGGCGGTTAGCAAAACCGCTTTTGGTAAATGCAGCATGCCCCTCCCATTGCTGTGTAACTCCAGGCTGCCGGAGGGTACCGGAGGGTACCGGAGGGTACCGGAGGGTACCGGAGGGTACCGGAGGGTACCGGAGGGTACCGGAGGGTACCGGAGGGTACCGGAGGGTACCGGAGGGTACCGGAGGGTACCGGAGGGTACCGGAGGGTACCGGAGGGTACCGGAGGGTACCGGAGGGTACCGGAGGGTACCGGAGGGTACCGGAGGGTACCGGAGGGTACCGGAGGGTACCGGAGGGTACCGGAGGGTACCGGAGGGTACCGGAGGGTACCGGAGGGTACCGGAGGGTACCGGAGGGTACCGGAGGGTACCGGAGGGTACCGGAGGGTACCGGAGGGTACCGGAGGGTACCGGAGGGTACCGGAGGGTACCGGAGGGTACCGGAGGGTACCGGAGGGTACCGGAGGGTACCGGAGGGTACCGGAGGCATCCGGTGCAGGCCTGGCCTGAATAAACGCGGTCTCTGCCTCGCTTGTGCGTTCTAAATCGTACGGCACCATCGGTAAGATGGTTAGCAAAAAAGCGTTCCTTATTCTGCAACCCTGTAGCCAGCAGCTCTCTGGCAGCTGATCGTCGGCTGCTCGCCCGGACGCCCCCGAAAAGCGGCGCCGCCGTCGTCTGGGCAGCACGCGAGCGTGTCGGACGGCGCTTTTAGGCTCGGCCACTATGACCGATCCAAAAGGAGCCGTCGCCACCAGACGAAAGGCCTTATTGGGAAGGTCGAGGGTTGACCAGCCCGCGGCGTTCTCTCGGGTACGCTTTCGGTCCGCAGTTCGTTGTGGGCCCGTAGGCGGCGCGACGGCAATCCAGAAGCTCAGCAGCAGCAGCAACGGCCTCGCTGGCTCGCGGGGTCGCGGACACCGATGCGTCATCGCGGCATCATGCTGGCCCGACGAATCAGCGGGCGGTACTGGCGGGCGAGGGTGGACACGCGCTGCGCTGGAGTTTGGCAATCGGCTGCGTTGTCGCGCGTGCGGCGGCTGGAGCGCACTTCGGTTGGTTAATTGACGAGAGGCATGGCGATTGGCAAAAGGAGCTCGTCAGCTCGGATGGCGGAGGTCAGTCCAGCTCGCCCCCCCCCCCGAGGGCCGCTACGCCTCGCGCCTGCGTGCACGCACGAAAGAGGCGACCTCACCTCACCGCCGACGACCTCTGCTCAGCTGGGTCGCAGCCGCCGCCGCCGCCGCCGCCGCCGCCGCCGCCGCCGCCGCCGCCGCCGACAGTCACCGCTGTCCGCTGACCCGGAAGCGGCACGGAAAAGCCGGCCACCGGTTTCTCGCTGCTTCGTAGCGGCTGCTGCTCGGCGACCGACCGACCAACAGGGGGGGGGGGCGAGAGAGCTTTGCGCCGGGGGCACTGGGTGCCTTTTTGGTGCCTGTTGACCCGGCTAGCCGACAGTAGCGTCCCAGCCCCTAACTGAGGATAGTGAATCGATGACGATTACATTGATAATAAGAAAATAATAATAATAATAATAATTATAAGACGGTTGTATTTCGTTGTAGGAGAACTAGATCTCATTATAGGCTTCTTTACATTGGCCGGTAAACCGTCTCCTCTCCAAAACGCCTCAGAAGGAGTCCCCTGGCAATCCTCCGAGAATCCTCTATAAATTCTCTGGGAATCCAGCCCACGTGCCTTCGGCGAGTGATTTCAGCTCGATGCACAGAAATCTCTCGAATTTCGAGAGAAAGATCCGGGTATACACTTGCATGGGGTCATTGAGTGAGGGACCTACGCACGAAGCCCTACCGGAATCACTGAGATGGCAGCTCGATGCAAATATGACTTAAGTCGAGCTATGTATAAAAAAAAGGAGAACTAGTTGCTGTCAGGCATATTCCACAGTGGAGGCAGACGATACGTAAACAACTGCCTGGAGACCACTGGGCCGTGGCTTTTGCGTCCACGAGTCACAGATACACTGCGGGCTACGAACAAGAGTCTGGTAGCGTAAATCGATAAACGAAACAACGGGGACTGGAAGCCGACCCTTTAGGGTACGGAGTCTATTACACTGGTCCCTCGCCCTAGAAAAAACGTATTTGCACCCAAGTCGTAGCCAGCGAGTCTTAGGAGCTCACTGCCAAGGTCGCGAGTTCGAGTCCTGCTGTGGGCGATCCTATTTTGCCCACTGCAGGCGGTAGCGATAGCCGTACAGGCTATTCTGACGGTATATGAATGAGACTGCTGAATCAGCTAGCGTTTTTTGTCCGAGCCGCTTTGTCCGGCGCGAAAGGCGAGCCTTTTTATGAAAAGCAAATAGAATTCATTTGCATAGCACCTTAAAGAGAACTCTATCTGGGCGCTCCGCATATGCGGCAGAGCTTGAGCCCGCGATGCAGGCCGTCACAGGTCAAGCTAGCCGACGACAGACTGCCAAAGGAGCCCTCGGATTTTCAGTGCGCACGCTCCCTCCGCCCAAGACAGAAAAAGAAAGTCGCGCGTGGCTCCAATAGCGTCGCTTGTCTTCCAATGTCCAATGCATCTTCCAATGTCGGAAGTAAATGCTCTGCCGCTCGTCACTTCCGGCGGCAGTAGCTCTCTCGTCTCTGAGACTCGTCGTCTCTACGAGAAGGCGCGGCTCGCCCTCGGCTTCGTGCGCCTGCCAGCCGTCTAGCAAGCGCAGCGCGCGGGAAAGGGTGGCGTTCAGCGGGCGCCGCCTGCACCTGCGCCTTCCCTTTTTTTGGCCACTAGGGTTACGTCGGGCAGCTAAGCTGCTAACTTGCACCCTCCTACAATAGGCTGGCCCTGACACTGCGAAGTAAGTGTGAGCGTTGAGCGAGGTAGAAAGGGCTTTTTCGTGAGCGACTCTGTTCACGCTCACGGCGTAGCCCGCTGCAGGCGCTGCCTCGTAAGCAACGTCGAGCGCTTCGAGAATCGTCTCGGAAAGACTAAATTATGGAATAATGAAATGGTGGAATGATGAAATGATGAAAGGATGAAATTATGACGTGGTGAAACGAAGACACAATGACACGATGAAAAGATGATATGATGAAATGATGAAATGGTGACACGACGAAACGACGACACGATGAAATGGGGTAACGATGAAACGATGAAATAAGATAGGATGAAATGATGACACGATAAAACGATGAAATGATGCAACGATGCAATGACGAAACAATGAAACGATGAATAGATAGAATGATTGAATGATGAAAAGATGCAGTGATGGGTGAAATGGTTAAACTATGAAATTATGACAATTTTCAAACGACCCGAAATGCGCTATGGTCCACACCACGGATTCAGCGCGAGCCCTAATAGACGTAAAGTGCTCAGCTGACTGATTTTTCGTAAGCTACTTAGAGTGCCGTAACCTCTATTTGGCAGCCAAAAGTACATCTGGTTACTGACACGGTGGCCCGCGCAGAGTGTCGTCGCCAGGTCTTGACTGCACGCTAGACTCGGAGACGGCTGGCGGTCTGCGAAATGCCCGGAAAAGGTCAGCTCGGCGTCTATAGCTGATTAGCTTGTGCGGCGGCCTCGGCTTCGCGGTCCGCGCCAGCTTGCCCTCTCGCCACCGGTACGCGGCGGGTACGGGGCAAAGCGGGAGTGGGCGGCGGCGGCGGCGGCGGCTTCTTCGCAAAGGCTTTTCGCTACGGGGTTCTCGGCGTCTGAAAATCGCCCTTTGCGCAGAGCAGTGCAGCTCGCGGCGGCTCCGACAGAAGGAGCAGCCGTCGCTCGCGCGCGCTCCGACGGACGGAAATCGTCCGACGCGAAGCGATCGCGGATCGAAGCGATCGCGGATCGATCCGCGATCGAACTTTCGTCGCCGCTCGCCGGAAGGACGAGTCGGAGAGGGTGCCACGGTCTGCCACCAGGCGGCGCTGGTCGTGGCCGCTCCACAATGCCCACGCTGCATCTCGAGCGGGCAGCTCAACGCAGACATGAGCGCACAGAGAGGATGGGCGTTTGGCTGGAGAGCCTGCGATGGCGCACTCAAGCCCTGAGCGAAAGTGACGACTTTGGTTTTTGCGTCCGCTCATCGACCGGCAGTTTCACATAAAGGTTTTGTCACCCACTTTGAGGTCAATTCATTCTCTTGCTCCGGCCTGCCTATTAGAACTATTTACCAATCGAGCAATGTAGCGTACCACCGGCTCCTCCGAATCAAGTCGTTTAGCTGTACATAGAATCAACCTCAAATCCTGGGTGACCGTGCCTTCAGTTAGAATGCTTCCAAAGCCCGGAACTCAACCCCGACTGGCGTCACGCCATTCCACTGGCATGGCGTCGTTTAAAAAGGAGCAAAAAACGCACCCGTTCCTCACAGAATTCGCTGAGTACTCGTGAATTATCCTATGGGTAATAATGGGTGCTGAAACTGTGTGCGTTAATCTTAGTCAGTTGAATTCTTTCTTACCAGCATATGAAAAGTGGCATTGTATAATTGCCATATCACACCAATTCTTGTCGACCTCCACTGGCTCCGAATCAAACAGCGTATCGGTTTCGAGGTTCTGCGACTCACTTTAAGGCCTCTTCATTCTCTGGTTCTAGCGTACCTATCAGATCTACTCCCCCAACAGACTAAGCGTCATACCACCCACTTTTCTGACTCGAATTGCTTAGCTATGACTTGAATTAACCTCAAATCCTTTGGAGACCGTGCCTTTAATTAGTATGCTACCAAGCAATGGCTATAACTCACTCCCGACTGACGTCACGGCATCACATGACTCAGTGGTCTTTAAAAAGAATCTACAAACGCATTCGTTCCTCCGAGCATTTTCTGGGTCCGTGTGAATCGTCTGTTGAGTGCTTGAGCACGCTGACTCTGTGCAAGTTGTCGCCAACGAACTGACATGCTTCCTGCGCAGCATGTATGAAGTGCCTGGAAATAGATTTAGTTCTCTTACGATGCTCTACGAACGCCTTATTATTATAATTATTATCGACATGAAACCGCCATGGCTTCTTTGTCAGGTGGTGGCTACGCACGGCTGAAATTTGTGTATATGGAAGAGTTCCTCTAGTGGAGCTTTTTTTGCGACTGGCTGTCGAGACTTAATAGCACTTTTCGTCTGCCCCGCCAAAATAAAGGTGTTAGTCCAGCCCGCATATAGCCAGGCAGCTACAGCGGTATGGCGTTAAGCCACCGAGCTCGACAGTTGGCGCCTGCGACTGCTACTTTTAAGCAACGCGCCGTCGCCGTCAACCGCGATCAAGTCCAGATCAACGAACACGTGGCGTCACTCGCACTTCGACCGCACTTTCAAATGCTAGCGCCTGGCCCTGGCCATCGGCTTCGAGCTTAGAGGAGTTCGCTAGGCAGCAGCGAATCGGCAGCGAATGCGAATAGGTCAGACCAGCGCGAGGGGCCTAATGCCTGGAGCGTAGGCTGACCGATCGATGCATCCGACTCGGTTCTGCGGTTCGAGCGACCAGCTCGAGCGACAAGTGCAGCTGCGTATAGTGAGTATAGCGATGCGCCGCCACAGTGCGCAGCGAGGCCGTGGCTCTGCGGTGCAAAGTGGGGCACTTCGCCACTACCTGCCCACCGGCACCGCTTGGGTGGAGAAAGCGGCGACGTAGCCGCCCGCTGATTGGATGACGAATCTTTGCGGATCCGCTATTCGAGACAGGACTGGTACGCACGGCAGAGCCTCGCTGCCGCTCACGGCCGGTCGGACGCGATTCCAACCGTGCCGGAGCCACAGTGCCGCTGTTCTCATCCTCTGTACGGGTTCATCGTGGAAACCCTGGGGACCAACGATGGCTTGTAAACTTAAATGGACAGAAATGGGAGAAAGAGAGAGATAGATGGAGAAAGAGAGAGATAGATGGAGAGAGAGAGAGAGAGAGAGAGAGAGAGAGAGAGAGAGAGAGAGAGAGAGAGAGAGAGAGAGAGAGAGAGAGGTGTATTGAGAGGGACCGGGAGAATATGGAGAGGAAGAGAGGAAGGTAGAGTTGAAGAAAATGGTAGAGAGAGAGAGAGATAGGGGGAGCTGAAAGAGGGAGAGAGCGATAGTGGGGTAGAGATAGAGGGATAGAGGGGAACGGTAGGAGAGACGCGGGAAACAATTGGGGGAGAGGGAGAGGTGACCCCTTGATGGGGCGTGGCCCGAAGTACTTGGGGGGGGCGCACCGTGCAACAAATGCGTACTTCAGAGGCGTTAAAATTGCAACTAGTTATTCAAAATCTTTAGGGGCACATTCATGACTGGGCTTTTACAAATCGATGCCATCGTAAATCAATGAATGTGTATAATCAGGGCTTTTTAACGGGTTCACACTGCCTTTACCTTCAGTTGCAGTGTTTCAGTTGCAGTGTTTCCTTTGCTTCGTATCTGCTTGCATAAGAGCCCTCCCATCGCAAATGGAGCTTTAGCGCACATCACAGGGCGACACTAACCATTAAGCGTAGCGAGTCATTTTTACAGCTTCCGAAGAAGACCAAATCTCTATCTGGGTGCTTTTTAACTCACTATACGAGAAGCAATAATAATGAGTCAATGAACCACACTCGCGTGGGTAGAGCGATCGGGCCAAGTCGTGCTTGTTTGCCCTGGCTCAAACCGAGTCGTTCTCTCCTGCCGCCGTGTTCGCTGCACCAGTCAAAACGTGGGCGCAGGCGACGGGTGGGGCACTGACGGCGGCGGCAGTCTCGGCCTCTTGTATCAGCCCTGCCAGACTACCAGGGGGGGGTGGGGGCTGGCGAGCTCGACGTAGGCCAGCGGCATCGCTGCCTGACGCCGTTCCCTCCACCCCTCCGAGGGTGAGGCGACCATTCGCATCTGCCTTTGTGTAGCCGCGTGTTTGCTCGCGACATAGGCTAACCAGCGCGTGTTTGCGTAGCGAGCGCACTTATTCTCGGTGCTGCTACCTGCTCTGTGCGCCATCCGTGCGCGGCTGTGGCGGCTCATTAGGGCCGTTACAGCCGCGGAACCAGCTCTAGGGCGAGTCTGTCAGGCCCGCCGCCGCTGCCAGGCTCACCGTAGTCAAGCTCGCCGCAGCATCGCTGCGGCTCAGCCCGCTGCCGCCGCTCAACTGGGCCGAGCAGGCGAGTGAGCTCGCTTGCATTTACGCTCAGCGTCGTGGGACCTCAAGTACGCGTGCCTTAGATCTGATCACAGCTCGCTCGAGGAGTTCGGTGACGAACTCGCTGCTAGAGCTAGCCTGACGTGGCCTAGCCCCGCTCTCTCTTTCTCTCTCCCTCTGTCTGTCTATCTATCTACATCTATATCCGTCACTCACTTTCGTTTGACCGTGCTCTCCCCCCCTCTCTCTCTCTCACTCTCTCTCTCTCTCTCTCCATCCTTATCTATATCTGTCTCACTATCTCTACCTCTCTCATTATCCGTATGTACACACACACACACACGCACACACGCACGCACGCACGCACGCACACACACACACCCACACACACATATATATATATATATATATATATATACATACACACACATATATATATATATATATATATATATACTGTATATTTAATGTACACTTCTCTCTCACTCACACACTCTCTCTCTATCTGGATCTCTCTATCTCTATCTCTATCTTTATGCCTCTATCTCCATCTCCAACTGTAGCTCTGTACGTGTCTGTCTAGCAATATCTGGATCTTCGCGTCCGTCTGCTGTATCTCTCACTCTCATCCATTTCCTTGAATCACAGGATAGTGGTCCCACTTGTCCCGAGCAAGTCTGCAGCCGGCGACTGGGTTGACCACAATGAAGCGATTGATCAAGTAACTCTAGAAATATAAATCGATCCGCACCACTCAAGGTTCGCCTTCACTGCAGCAGCACTAGCAAACAGACGACCGGCACAGTAGGCATTTCGCCGGGTCCATTCATAAACACTTTATGCTGACCGCCTCTTCGGTCTAAAGAAGCTTCAAAAGAGAGAGAGAGAGAGAGTAGAGGGGAGAGAGAGAGAGAGAGAGAGAGAGAGAGAGAGAAAGAGAGTAGAGAGAGAGAGAGAGAGAGAGAGAGAGAGAGAGAGAGAGAGATAGCGAGCGAGAGAGAGTAGTAGAGAGAGAGACTGGGAGTTGAAGTTTAGTGTACGAGTAAGAAGAGTAAGAAGTTAAACCCACCCAGTGAAAAGGTATATTAGAGGAAAAAGTAGTTTGAAAATCATTATAAAGCAGTAGTTAAGTAGAGTAGACAGGTCAGGTAGACCGTTTAGAAGAAAAGTGAAATAAGGTAGGAGAGAAGGTAGAGGAGGTTAGAAAAGTAGGTCTAAGTTAGTAAGTACAGAGTTAGAGTTTAGTAGCTTTGAGAGAGAGTAGAGAGTAGAGGAGAGAGAGAGGAGAGAGAGAGAGAGAGAGAGAGAGAGAGAGAGAGTGAGAGAGAGAGAGAGAGAGAGAGAGAGAGAGAGAGAGAGAGAGAGAGAGAGAGAGAGAGAGAGAGAGAGAGAGAGGAGAGAGAGAGAGAGAGAGAGGAGAGAGAGAGAGAGAGAGAGAGAGAGAGAGGAGAGAGAGAGAGGAGAGAGAGAGAGAGAGAGAGAGAGTAGAGAGAGAGAGAGAGAGAGAGAGAGAGTAGAGAGACTGGAGCTGTGTTTTGTCGGCGGTGGCTGATCGGCTGTCACTGACAGGAGCATCGACGGCTTTTGGATGCTCGCCTCAAATTGCCCGAACTGCTATCGCCGCGTAGCATTTTAACGTGTTCTCCCTCTGAGGGCGGCAGTTTCAGCATCAGCGAGGATCAAAGCGACGGGCGACGACAGTTCGCGTACCCTAATAATAGGGCGACGCGATTATAGAAGCTTTCTACCCAGTCCCAGAGAGGGAGAGAGATCAGTACACTACAAGAAAGAGCGAGAGAAAGAGAGAGATCAAGACAAAGAGAGCGAGAGATAGAGAGAGCGTAAAATATAAAGGGATATGGTAAGAGAGAGAGAGAGAGACAGATGGACAGATAGAATGGCATAAGGCATCGAGATTCTGAGCGATCTGCAATATATACAAGCTGATTAAAATGGTGCAATTTGGCAGTTGCAACGTTCACGACAAACAAGCCCAGCCGTAGAGTTGTGTGCCAACTATAAGCACAAACATTTAGACAGGATATTACTAATGCATAGATGGAGCACCTTGGTTGTGTTATGATTGCTTAAGCAGGCCCGAATTTTCGTAATGCGTGTAGCAAAAAATAGGCAGACTTAAATGTGGAGTTGATGCTGCCATCCAGTGAAAGGTCAAGGTGGAACTGGGCATTCGGATTATGTAAGGGCGCTATAGTAGATGCTGACCGAACCTATTTTAAGGCTTAGGCTTTTCAATTTATGTGCAACAATAGGTTGGCCCATAACTAGTAAGTTAGTTATAAATACATTCAATTTAAAACATTTCACAGCCATCCAAGTGCCCGACACGCTGTGAGGCAGGAAGGGATCAAAGAGCGGGTACAGGATGTGCGTCACAGGCATGCCAATTGAAAAAGCTTGGCTGTGCTTTGCGTTTGCCTCCGCAAGAGGGAGAGTAGTAAATACGAACAGAATTTGACCAAGCACGAACCCCTGGGGAGCTTCAAACTTTAAAGGATTCCCCGATGAACGCTGCCCATTAAAACACCTGAGCTCTAAATTATCCCACCGACGTAGGACTTAAAGCATCGAATTACTGTGCGAGGCTTTCCCAGGCAAGATGCACTCTAGACGACAGGCACTAGCAGCAGACTTGGCGATCCAGCGTATCAAACGCTGCGATCCAGGAGATCCAGCAGAGCGAGCAGCGAGATCCTATCCAAGTCAGCATATCAGAGAAGGATGCTATGCTTTTGAAGCAGTGCAGACTCAGCGGAGTGATGAGCTTGAAGAAATGACTTAGACTTACCAGCCAGAACAGGTTTGATAGACGAGCTGCTCTTCTATTTACTATTTAATCGCTTCTCTATCTTTTTAAGGCGGTACGATAGACAGAGGCTGGGCGAACTTTTTTTGTCAATCTCCTAGTCTGGGGCTAACTTCTTGGCGGATAAGATAACAGCAGTTTTTCAAAGGGTTTAGGGACAATATCTAAGGCTATCGACGTATATATGACGTTGCTTGTACAGGGCAGCAGCAAGTCTATGCATCTCAGAAGACCAGCATTTGGGAATTTGAGATGAACTTGGTGATTATGTCTGTAATTAAAGGCTTGTAGGTCGGCGAGCCGACTGAACAGTATCGCAAGGACGAAATGGTGTGGAGTCCAGTGAGGATGTTACCTTAAGCATAGACTCTCTGATATCTAGCTTACTTAGCTTGGTAAAAGAAACTAAGCTAGAGAAGCGGCATGTAAGAATTCCAATGGGATCACTTGGCAAGGTTTTTCCGCTGGAGGGGTTACGATCACTGTCGGTTAATATCAGCATTCCTTGATTGTGCGTCTCTGATTCCACTATGCTTTTTTATAAGCTAGACACGGCCTTAACTAGGGTGGATTTTAAAACCTACCTTCGATAGTCAACGTATTCTGGTAGATGGGCGTTCAGCCGTGACCTTTTGTAGGATTTCTCAAGCTGGCGCTTTATATTTCTAGCTAGATTGACGCATGCAAGAAACCATACGCCATTTGGGCGAGGACGCATAACGTGTTTAGTCAGAAGAACAAACTCATCCACAACTCTCTGGCTAATATGTTTTTCGGTACTCCACCGGTGACGGCAGGTTGTACGAAAGGTTAAGTAGTAGCGGCGAGGAAGATATGTCAAGGGTCTCCCGGTTTCGCGATTCACGGGTGATTTTGATAAGGAAGTGGACACTAAGCAAAGAATCAATATCCGCATTTCTTAATGCGTGCGAACTTTGGCAATCGTGCAAGCTCACGGGTTATGACACCGCTGGGGAGTTCTTGATCGCTTGAGTATAACCTTCCTTTGCTGTAAGCGGGTCCATGTGCACGCGACTAATGAGAGAAAATCAATCGGTTAGTGTACGGAAGTAAGCATATAAGAGAAGTCAGTTGGGTGGTGGAAATAAATGCTAGAATCGCTCAGCACGAGGAGGCGACGACTTTTGAATGCGGAATCGAAATGAGCTTAGAAAATATGAAAAACCACCACTTGGCGCCTGATTGGCTGATTGATTGGCAGGCTCCCTGGCTGCTTCCTGTCTGACTGTGGAGCTCCATGATGCAGACAGACGAGCGACAATGGCTTCTCCTCCGCCAGTTTTGATTGACCTCGGGGTCAATAAAAGACAGGAAGGCCCATGGGCCTGGCTTGGGTTGCATAGTCCGGCAGTTGGCCTGTTTACGTCTGGCCTAGGTCGCAGCGAATATGCCGGAGAAGTCGTGTCCAGCTTTACTAAAGGAGTACAGCCCACTGAGCGGGCATTGCATAGGTACATTTTAAGAGGGGCGCGTGGGCTGACGTCGGGCTTCATGATCATTAAGACAGAGAGACCACTGATTTACTTAAATTAGAGCGGGCTTCGCGGCTCGAAACAAGTCACTCCCCTAACCAGCCTCAGATCCTTTGGCTTAGTGCGTATGCTCCTCGAGCAATCCTGTAGCAGAAAGCGAGAAAGACGACTAGAGAGAGAGAGAGTTAGGCGTGGAGTAGACAGGGTCGTCTTCATCAGCCTGCCGAGTAGAGAAAATGGTCTCACTATTTCGGTAGCCCCTTCACATGCAGGCTGTTTGTTGCCAGGAGCTACGAGCGACGCTTGCGCACCGCCTGGAGCCCACACTACCGAGCCGCCAGCGGCGGAGATGAGCTCATTCACCCGAGCACTCAGTCTGCACTCTCCGCACTGTCGCGGCTCGCCGTGTCTCACGCTAGCTAAAGCTCTGCGGGCCAACGCGAGGACCAATCACGAGTTATACATCCATTGTCCGCCCATTGCTGAGAGCTCCTTGATTTCCGCTGCCCTCCGTGAAGTAGATACGGGAGCTACCGACTGCCCCCCTCGCGGCGAGAAAAATGCTGGCATTGACAATCAACTACCTTCTTAACCCCTCCAAGATCAGCCAGCACCTTACCTAGCGATCCTTGCTGTGCACAACTTTTGCTCCTTAACTCTTTCTCAGCAATGTAGATCAGACCCAAGTTCATTTTCGGGCTGTGATACCCACTGGCCAAGATACTGGCCACTGATAGACAAGCATGTCACAGTCAGGGCGGTCCATGCATTTGTGATATCCCATCGTGACTTCTGTTTCTAACTACTTGCAAGTCTCCGGCCCGTGCAATAAGGCGCTTTCAGTTGGTGCACAGCTCTTTAGCCGGGCTTGTCTGTCGTGAGCATCGCGGCTGTCCCATGACGCAACTTCTTACCGACCTCCACTGGCTCTCCGTGCAGCAGCATATCGACTTCAAGGTATTATCACTCACTTCTAGATTCCTTCTCTGTCTCTGTCTCTGTCTCTGTCTCTGTCTCTGTCTCTGTCTCTGTCTCTGTCTCTGTCTCTGTCTCTGTCTCTGTCTCTGTCTCTGTCTCTGTCTCTGTCTCTGTCTCTGTCTCTGTCTCTGTCTCTCTCTCTCTCTCTCTCTCTCTCTCTCTCTCTCTCTCTCTCTCTCTCTCTCTCTCTCTCTCTCTCTCTCTCTCTCTCTCTCTCTGTCTCTCTCTCTCTCTCTCTCTCTCTGTGTCTGTCTCTCTCTCTATCTCAATCTCTGTCTCTGTCTATCTGTCTGTCTCTCTCTCTCAGTCTCTGTCTCTCTCTCTCCCTCTCTCAGTCTCTCTGTCTCTGTCTCAATCTCTGTCTCTGTCTGTCTCTGTCTGTCTGTCTCTGTCTCTCTCTCTCTGTCTGTCTCTGCCTCTCTGTCTGTCTGTCTGTCTGTCTCTCTGTCTCTCTCTGTCTCTCGGTCTCTCTCTCTCTCTCTCTCTCTCTCTCTCTCTCTCTCTCTCTCTCTCTCTCTGTCTCTCTCCGTCTCTCTGTCTCTCTCGTTCTCGGTCTCTATCTCTCTCTCTCTCTCTCTCTCTGTCTTTCTGTCTCTGTCTCTGTCCGTCTGCCTATCTGTCTCTCTCCCTTTCTTCATCTCTCTCACTTGAGCCTACCTAACCGCAGTACTCGTTGATCAGGCTACGTATCGTACTGAACTGCTTCTCTGACTGAAGTCTTATAGATGTGCCTCTAACCAATCTCAAATGCTTTGGTGACCGCATCTGCGGTTCATAAAGTGATGTTACGACAATCATGACCTGACGACCTTGAGTAGTAAGCTAAGAACCCACCTGTTCTTCACATTTTATTGGTCCATATGAGTTGTCCTTTGTGTACTTATTTATGCTAAAACTTTGCACATTGTCACAAAACCGTTGACACGGTTTCTGTGCAGCAAATCAAAGTACCAAGAAAGATATATAGTTCTCAAAGGGTGCTATGCAAATGTCCTAATATTGTTATTATTATAAATATTATTAGCTGGGCAAGAGCGCTAGCGCAGCTCCTTCAAAGCATGAGACGCGCCAACGCTATTTATAGGCTAGTGCCTCTGCAAGACCCTGGAGGCCACTGAGGCAGAATCCGCTTCAATTGATGGCTCTGAGTATTGGCCTCTACTCTATACCAATAGTGGTTCTAGGTCAATGCTCCGGCCGCACCCCCACCCCCGATTATGGCTCCAATCTGAGTCTCAGCCTTCTGCGAACGCCCACCTCGTGCTGATATCGCTTGTGACTTGCGTGCGCTATCGCCCTATCGTACGCGCCAGCAATTAGCACCGAATTAGCGACGCGAACCAATCTTCTCTGCCAATTCTCGACGCCATTTATTATAAGCTGGCCGTTCGCCGTCTCTGCTCGTGAAAGCCGTTTCGACGGATATTCTAGTCATCTCCGCAACTCGAATCCTGTGGCGGCCGAGCATGTAAAAAGAAAAAAGACGATGCCGCGGTACCAGTGAAGAGCGTCGACGATCCGATGCTCTTCCGCCCGGTGAGGTTCGCGTTTCCCATAGGGAAAAATGAATTGCTAGCAATTGCTAGCTTAGGGGACACGCTTGGTAGCAGCACGGGCGGAGGCGAGACTCTCCGAAGCAGCTCGGAGAGGGGGCTTTTCTCTTCGTTCGCGAAGAATCTTTGACCTACCGCCCGCCGACCTTGACCTAGTGACCCTGCGGTCCGTCGCAGTCGGTCCGCTTAGCCACGACAGCCCAGGAAGAGGTAAGGTGCTCGCCTCTCCACCGGCCGAGGTCGCGGGTTCAAATTCCGCAGTGGGCGATCCTTCGTTGCCATCTGCAAGCGGCGGCGATTGAGGCTCTCTTCTTCTTCCGCAATACATGTGACACTGCTAAATCAGCTTACATGTATGTTTTATTTTAATTTTATTTAGCACCGCGTGGCGACAGCGCTCCAGGAAAGGTCGCTCGGGTTTGATTGGAAAGCGTCGCATATCCGCTCCCCCCTATCCGTTTCGTAGCACGCGAGGCTGACGCGGGAGACTTCGCGCTGTCTCGCCCTCCTGTCAGGCCGCAGCGGCGGAGCCGCTGCCAACCACCACGATCGGCGGGCTCGCGCTCGGGCCGACGTACGCCGGCGGTAGGGGGCGGGGTCCGTTTGAGCCGCAAGTTCTGCCCTAGGCAGAGCCCCGAGTAGCCGAGGAGGAGGAGCCGCTGCGGCGCTGCGACCGACCGCGCGCGCGCGCGAGACGCTCGCGCGCAGCCGAGCGTGGATCGGCACTTGCGTCCAATCGCGGGCGACGACGTCGTGGAGTCGCGCGGCTATTTCCCACGACGGCGGCGTCGCGAAGTGCTGCTGCTTATTACCTTGCGGCCGCGTCTCCGAAGCGCCGAGTGCGTCGCGCGGAAGCGCTCGCGGTCGATGTCGAGTGCGCCTGCCGCTGCGGCCAGCGTCGCGCAGACCCGCAGCTAGTCTGCCGCTTGATAGTCGTTGATTATTTATCCCAATTAATCGTAATAAGGAATGACTCGATAATGCCGATAATGTCGGGGCAGAAATCACGTCTGCGGCTCCTCGATGGGCGTGTCCTTTTAAAGAGCCATGGCCGAGTGGCCGCCATCGTCAGAGGGCGGCGGCGGCAGGGGGGGGGGGGGGAAGAGCTGCATTCGGAAATACCGCCTTCTGTGCGCCCACTCTCGTTTACAGCGTCAGACCCGCCTACTTCGGCCCGCTGAGAATGACGAGGAGAGTAGTCTAGCGGAGAGTAACAGCCAGGAAGAGAAAGAGGGCGACGCCGAACCGCAGGCTTCGCGCACGCACGCACACGTTCACTACGTGCGAGGCGGGCGAGCAGCGTACTCACGGTCGACGGTAGTAGGCGGCCATATTCGGCCGGCCTACTTCGCTATCGTTCGCCTCGTCGGTCGGGCCGAATGCGCGAGAATCTCACAGCTGATTTGCATAGGCAGTCGGTGCTGCCCGCGTGAACACTGCGCCAACGAACATTCACTCCAATTGCGCAGAAAGCGTGGAATGCGAGCGATCACATTTACCCAGGATACAGGATGTATATGCTCAAACTTCCCCGGTGCGTAATGCGGAAGGTGGAGAACGGTTGTGCATATACATGCAGCGCGGTAGAGTGAGCGGCTTTTTCGTATTCTCACGCTGCGATTCCGGCGTGGCGAGTATCAGCCCTGATTGGTAATGAACTTCTTTTGCAGATAAAAGTTAATGTAGGTATCATGTGAGCAGCGGCCAAAGAGACTGGTGACTTAGCTTTGATGTCTTACGTAGCACATTGTCTGAGGCTTACTAGAATCAGTCAGAGAAATAGCGATCCAGCGAGAACGCGCTCGCATTTGACACATTTTCAAAATGCAGTAGATAACAAAGAGCTACCAGCGACCGCTTATCCGACCTGCGCCATACGACTCCTGCAGGCGTCGTTCTTGCAGAGCCAAAATTTATTAAATTCATCACACGAGGTCGCAGACATATCTTGAATAATGGAATACTTGGACCGAGTGGAAAGCTTGTTAGTTTATCCGCGGACTGTTTGACTTTAAATGCAAATGTTTCGCCGCTTAAGATTTGTTGGTATGGAATTAGTCGTCGTTTTCAGGATCCACTCACTGACTTGGCTGGCCGTGGATTTGTTATGGCTAGGGTCCTAGCCATGAATTTCTATAGAAGGGACCGAACCGTAACCTATGGACAGTCATCTCTTACGCAACGACAACTACTCTCCTGCTGCTGACTATGGCTCGTCCTTTTCAGTGGTCCTGAGACGTAACTTCCATGCCACTCATTATCTGAGCTGCTCTCCTGACTCTGCTATGCTTCCCACTTACTCTTTATTACATCCACACTCATGCTGCTGCCGACTGGGGCGTATCCTAGCCAGCCGTCCCGAGCTACTACTGCCATACTATTCACTACCTCGACTGCCCTCCTGGCTCAGCAATGCTTCCCACTCTCTCTTTGTTGCGTGAGATGAAGTCAGCTGGCTACCGAATGTGTACTGAAAGCCGCTTAGGCTGTGAGTGCGCTATGCAATACTCTCCTGCGTAATACCCATGTAGTCTTTGACGAGTTACAGAAGGATATACATTACATTTATAAATGGCGTCAAGGTCGTCTCAAGTTTTACGCCACTGACCATTCGATCGCGCTCCCTTTGCAGCTAATGTGTAGTGCCTAGAAAGAGACTGAGTTTTCTGGCCGCGCTATGACAAATCTATTATCGTTACTATTATCATTATTAATCCGTGCGGCTGCTTCACGTCTTTTGTTAATGCATACGAGCGGGATGCTGCTCGATTTCCTTCAACTAATGCCCGCTTCGTAACAATTCTGGTTACATAAAGTTCTAGTTACATAAGCTTATAAAGTGCTATAGGGGCACAGACAATAAATGCTCATTTCTTACTAAATGAACACTTAATGATTCCGAATATTTGCGTAGCATATAAGCACGAGTGGTGCACCCTGTTGTCAGTTGCTTTAGCTTCGGCCAGAAAGGTAACGTATCTCCGTCTGCTACTCCACAAAGTCACAATGACTAGGCGGGTGTTATGCAGGGGAGTTTTGTATAACAATCCTAAGCAACAAAGAGAAAGTGAGAAGTGCGGCAGAGTCAGGAGAGCATTTGAGGGAACGAGTAGCATGGAAATAGCTGCTCAGGAAGGCTGGAAAGGATGTGCCACAGTCGACAGCAGGAGAATAGTTGTCGTTGCGTAAGAATTGCGAAAGTGAGTTCCACAGTCTAGGACCTGCAGAGCTAAAGCTTCCGTCGCCTCTGGTCTTTCATGCCGTGACGGGCCATGTGGGTCAGCGCAAAATCTTTGCGCTGTATCCATTGATCAGCCGGCTGCCATCCAAAGTCTTCCAGCAGGGCAAACGCAGGTTTTATGGAGGTTCTTACTGACGCGCCGAAGAAGGCCCGTCGGCAGGTATTGACTAATGGCGACATCGCACCTTATGCTAAGCAGGTCCTGTTTTGAGTAGCATATCCGAGGACAGCCCATAAACAGTCACAGCGAAGATATCAGTGGAATACCCGAAAGTAATAATAATATTAATTATTATTGTTATTATTATAATACACTTGATAAACCACCCTCAGAGAAATCAATCTCTTTCTAGGCATTTTACATTTGCTGCAAAGGGAACCGCAATTATATGGTAATTAATACCATGCTTGATAAACAACATGAATAACATGTTTAGGGGTGACATGCACACGGTCAGCATGCAAGTGTGGTTAGTGGCAGCATGCAGTGTCAGCACGCATAAGCACAGGTTGATCCCTATGATGCATGAATATTTTTTGGGCCAACTCTGAATATAAATATCAGGGAGAAGTCAGGTACAGGTTCACCCCGCAAGAGGAGTCGCCCGAGGCCGCTCTCTAGCGCGGTGAGTTGTACAATCTACTTCTGTATTAGCCGCATTTAAGTATTTCGTTGATCGATGTGACTAGTGTCCTCAAAATGAGACTCTCTCTTCCGTTTCTCAATACGATACGCGGTCGCACGACGCGAGACGGTGAGGAGCCAGTAATAATTATTAGGGAATTAATTGAGAAAAAATATGAAAAACCAGTGACTCTAGCCAAGGTCCGACCAGGTGAGAGGCTGCCGCTTGTCGTCCAGTCATTGGCGGTAGATTGTCGCAGCATTTCGCACCACTGGATCACGTTCTCTTATTCGACCATGCATCAGTGTCGTTAAACGCCGCGCCCTGGCGATATTTTCTTTACTACAGCACCGCTCGCTTGCCGATTTACTGCCTACGGTGGCCGCCTCAGGAAACCGCAGCATTCGCGGAACGAACGTAGCGAGAAGTCTGTCTAGGGTCTCTGCCGAGTGGAGCGGCATGTACGACGGCCATTGCTAAAAAGAGGCGCGGCTGTCTGATCGTTGGCCCGCTACTCTGAGTCGCCGTCAGAGTGTGAAGAGAAGGGAGAAGCTTTAGTGCGACCGTCAACCTTCCCTAACCTTCTTCCGGATCCGGCCTAGGTCCCGACGGTCGCTGCCATTGCCGCGCCGTTTGAATCCCGCTGGGCTTGACGCCGACACGCGCCGGATGCGCCGCCGTTCGGCGCAGTCGGTGCGAAAAATACGAACAGCGACTCCTCATTCTCCTCCTCTTCCTCCTCCTCTTCCTCCTCCTCCTCTTCCTCTTCTTTTTTCTCCTCCTCCTCCTCCTCCTCTTCCTCCCCCATCCTCCTCCGCAGGGGCGGGGCGCTCGCGGGACAGCCGCCGGGGCACAAGCTGCGGCATGCAGCTCCGAGCGCGAGGCCACTTCGGCTGGCGCTTCGCGGGGGGGGGTGGCGGCTGACAACGGAGCCCGCCCACCAGCTGCGGGCAGCCACTAGCCCCCGGCAGTGCTTGCCGCGCCGGCGGGTCCGAGGCGTTGTGGGGGAGAGCGACAGCGTCGGCGGCTGCTGCTGCCGATCTGCCGGGTAGCAACACACGATTGCTAGGACGTGGACGTGCCTCTATGAAAAGCAAAGTTTCTTCTATGGGCTTGGTGACCATGGCGGCAAGTCCGATAAGGTAGGAGTAAAACTAAACTCTCAACCGTAAGCCCGAAACTCGAAATCCAAAATCCTAACCGTAAACCCTAATTCCTGAAACCTAAAACTATACAACCTGGTTACCCCAAAACCTATCTCACAAACGCGAGTGTGTGTGTGTGTGTGTGTGTGTGTGTGTGTGTGTGTGTGTGTGTGTGTGTGTGTACGAGCACCTCACTACCTGACTTGCTTGTGGACTTGCTTCGCTGAGTCATAGTATTTCCGTCACAGAAGACAACCCTGTGGCATCTTTCTGCTTGAAGGAAGTGCTTCGCCATCTAGCCACGTGACGCAGGTGCGCCATCTTTCGGCGTGACGGGCTGTCTCCCTTTAATTAGTAGAGATATGTATACAAGTTTTGTTAGGCATATCTACATAAAGAATCATGAGACCGTAGTTTTGTTTCCATGTGCATAGCGGTCATAGCAGGAACCGCGAATCACCAAGAATAGATATACTGAGATGCGTTAGTCGGTAGTACCGATGGGCTCTAACCGAGGGACGTTGACCAGCCAGCTGCTGCTGGCGGGTCAACGTCCCTCGGTTGGGGGAGACGTTGGCGACTTATGCTGGGGGGAGACCGGCCGGCCGATCGCTGCCTGGCGCTGGGGGGGGGGGAGAAGCAGGGCTAGGATAATTGGGCAGCAGGGCCCACGACGCCCCGTCGGCCCCATACTCCTAAGACTACTCCCACGCACTGCGTTAGCCGCCTGGCATCGGGCTCCATCACGCCGACTATTTCGTCTGCCTGCCGGCTTGCCTTGCCAGCATGACTTTCGCGGCCAAGCCGATACTGTAGATTTGCAGACACGGCAGTCGTTGTACGCAGGCAGCCAGGCCGATCGCCGATGCCCACGCTGCGACTGCACCGCTCCAATCGCACCGGCTGCCGAGCCCATCGCCTTAGCGCGGCGGTTCAGCAGCCCGACGCGACCGCCACTGCGAGTAGCGGACGCGGTGGCGGCGCATGCGCAGCGGCGGCAGCTGTGGATGCGAGCGAGCGAGCGGTCGCACGCCCAGGTCGTCGCGTCTGCCATTCGTTCGCCGGCAATTAATTAACCAACACTTAGCCATTAGCGCCGGCTCTGCGCGCCGCACCGCGAAACCTTGGACAGACGGCCGGGCACACGCAGCCCGTCGCGTCGTCAGTCGCTTCCTTTTAGGAGGCATTTCCATTAGCGAGCCATTGCACCTGCGACGTCGCTAATGCTGCCGCTCGCTCTTTGCTATCGATCGGCTAAAAGAGGCGAGCGGCTCTTTAAATGCGAGAGAAAAACTAGCAGAGACCAGCGACGCTCGCAGCAGCGTACGAACGCTGTCCCGCCTAGCCGAGCGGTTCGCTTAGCGAGCGGTTGCGACCTTAGGAACTTACGAAGCGACGGCTCCCGTAGGCGAGCTGCTGGTGAACTGCACCGGATTCGGCGCCACGGGGTCGCCAGCGTGTGCACGAGTAACGAGGTGACCCGCGGCGTGCGACCGCGCTCTCGGCAATCGCCGCCGTTCAGTTGGCCTGTGACGACAACTCCGGCGACGGGACGAACCTGTCGTCCGCTCAGGCTCCGCCTCGCTCAGGCTGCGGGCAGGAGTGAAGTGTAAGGAAAGAATGCAACCGCCGCTGAAACTAACTCCGGGCTCCGACGTCGCACCCGCGGTCGGAGCGCCGGAGGCGGAAGCATGAACGGGTGGCAGCTCCCGCTTCGGATGGGTGGGATGCTGGGTGCTTACGCCCGCGCGGTAGCTAGCTGCTCAACTGTTGTCACATCGTTACAGATAGCGGTAGCACGGAAGCGGAGCGAGAGCGGGGGGGGGGAGTGGTGGTACTGGGCTGCTGCCCTCGCAGGGTGCCGCCCCCCCCGGACACGGAGAAAGCGGGACGTTAGCAGGTGCACGCTGCTTTAGCCTCTACAGCGAACCTATGTAAAAAGAAGTCTGTGACCTATGGCCTAAGAGTCCTGCGTGACCTACGATTCTAGGCCCAGTAAAGGGTGCGGTCCGACTGGCACCGATCACTACCCCGCTCGGATCAACCCAAAAGTGTGTATCGTGCTGCTCGACCCCTGCCGAGTAGCCCCGTCAGCCATCGAATGACTGTATGTCTCCGCTGAGGACAAGATCCGACCCGCAGCTCGTCGGCTTAGTCATAACTCCGCCAAATGCTTCCGGCATTTCCGCGCGAAAGCCCAAGCAGAAAGAGAGAAGAGGTAGATGACCATGCCATAATGACCGGAGCCAAGCAGGTCATACGGCGTGCTGAAAACGTGCCGTACGCGTAGTGGGAAAATCCGCCTGCAACGTTACGACGGGTGACACGTTCGTCACGTGGCTGCGGCCGCCGGTCGCGATGCTCGGGCCTCGGCGACGCTCTCGTTGGAAACGGCAAAGTCCGCTCTCGGCGCGCTCGCGGTTCACTTACCTCTCGCGACCTCGGTCTCGCACTCGCTCCAGACCTCGAGGGCAGAGACGTGCACGAGCCATTTGCGAGCGTCTTTAGCCGACCGCCCACGCTCTAGCGCGATAGGCGGCGGGCCGCCGGGTGCACTTACTCGCCGCGCTGCTGCACTTACTCGTCGCTTCTACCGCCGCTTCTACTCGTTGCTCCGTCGCGCTCGCCCGGGGCACCCGACGCGCCGCCGCCGCCGCCGCCTGCCGCCGCCGCCGCCGCTCGTGCTGTTCCTGGGAGAGATGGCTTCCGGGAGAGGCCGGCGGCGGCCAGCTTCCGCGATAGCGACCCTGGTCGATCGAAGATCGGGCCGCGCGCGGCTCTCACTCTCGCTATCGAGGCAGTCGCCCGCCGAACCGCGACGCCGAACCGCGAGCGAGTCGATCACTTGCATTCGCCTTTATCTCGCTTGCAGCTCAAGGAGTGGGTCTGCCACGTGTGCAGCAAAAGACGTCAGTACGTCATCTCGTCCGGCGTCTGGGTTGCGACCGCAGCCAGTCAGGTACAGCGCCGCCGCCGCCGCCGCCGCCGCCGCCGCCGCCGCCGCCGTCGTCACCTCAGCCGCAGCTGCCTCTGCCAGCGTCGCCGAAACTGCTTCCGGTGGTTCGAACCCCTTCTCACCTTTCTTTATCTAAACGGAGCGGGTTGACGCCAGTGCAGGTGCATTTTACTGCTAGAGAATGCGGTGCACAGCTACAGCCGCCTGCGAAGTACGCCCTCCTCCGCCGCCGCCGCCGGTCTCCGGCGGCGGGTGAAATGCGAAAGAAACGTCTCTCGCGTCCGTCCGAGCGCAGTGCGCCGCTGCCGAAAGCGGCGGCGCACTGCGCTCGTGCTCGCGTGCAGCGTGCAGTCAGAGCTACGCGACGGCTGCTTAATCGCGAGCGACTTGTCGACTTTGTCTATCGTTCGGTCGAGCGCAAGCTCTGCGGATGCGACGCCACGTACGGCCCGACAAGGGCTATAATTCGATATTCGAGCGGAGCGGCGCTCTGAGCGTAAAGCCCTTCGCTCCATCGACTACAACGCTCAGATGGTGGGGGGATCGCACCTCACGTTCGCGGCGCACCTCACGCTCACCAATTGGCGAGCCTCACCGACACAATTGGTCGCTGGCGCGAAACGCAAGTAAAAGCCCAGGTCGGCAAACGCCTCGTTTGCATATCGGCGAATGGGCCTTCACTGGATGGGGGGAGGGGAGGCAGCTATAAAATTGCCCTCTCCGGGACTCGAACCCACGACACCGCGAACGAGCTACGAGGCGAAAGATCGGATCTAGCAAGGCGTGCTTATATCATCGGTTTGAGTGGCTCGAAAACCTTAAGGAAACCTTTGGAAGGCTGCCAGGCTGGAAAATGGCAGTCGCACTTTTACGATTACGTAGCTCTACGACTTGCGCCGCCGCCAAACAGTACCGAACGTCGACGAACGGGGCTGAAGGCCCTTCGCCCACGCTGAAGGCCCTTCGACCTCTTTGATCTCGGAGGAGCAGGCAGCGTGCACCCGACACACGCCTTGCCCGCTCACGCGCTCAAGGCTCGGCCCATCGGCTAGAAAGCTTTCGGCGCGGTGCCCATTTGCGGCACAGCCATAGGACTACGCGAGATGCGTACGGACGTACGCGTAGCTAAAGAAAATTGCAAGATCAGGCTATTCAACAGCCTCATTAATACGGCGGCAGAAGAGCCTCACCGGCTACCACCACCGGCGCTTTGCCGTGGGCAGTACAGGATCACCCACGGCAGATAGAGGTATGTACAATATCTTCTTTATAGACCCGTACGTGAACCTAAAATCCCCGGAATTGCTGACACTCGAGCCTTCAGTAACCATCATCGACGATTACCGTAATGCAAGAACAAGGAATGAGTGAATGCGTCCGACCCCGAGGGAATCCAATTCTAAAGAGTCAAGGAATGTATTACAGCTAAAAAAATGCATTACAATTCTCTCGGCCAGCTGGTGGATGGCTTAGACTTTTTGCATTGCCACCATAGAGGGTGTTTGCATTTCACACACACACACGCACGCACACACATACATACGCATATACAAACGCTCTATGGTAGTACACACAGTGCACGCACGCACAAAAAAAGCGTGCGAACACACGAGCACCAGCACACACTCGCACTTGCATCCACCCACACACGAACAAACACATATTCATCCATAAAAACCATCTAGTGTACACACAACGCAAGAAGATTGATATATGCGTGCGTGTGTGTGTGTGCACACGCTCGCGCGTGGGCATGGACGTGTGGCCTGTTCTATAACCTAACGCTCGTAGCGACCTGGCTGTCGGTGACTGAATAAGTTAAGCAGGTTGCTGCTGCGTCCAGTCCGCGCCGCGCGGCGGCACCTATCACAGTCTCGTGACGGTGACGCGGCAGCTCGCCGCCGCCGCGGAGTAGCGAAGCTGCCACCGACTAGGGCGGCGGCGCCTGTTGCTTAATTGCTGCATAATTCTTGAATTTCGAAGCTAGACCTTTGCATAGCCAAACTGTGATCTGGCGATTTTTAGTAACGGTATAATCTCCTAATCTAATTTTAAGGAAGAGGGAATTAGTCGTGCATAATCAGATATGCGAGTTCCTTCCAGGAAGCGCCATTAGGGTCCGCCATTAGGCGCCGTAGCTGCTGCCGCAGCGAAGCTGCGCAGGCGGCAAGGAATCTTGCTGCACTGTCTAGTGGTGCTCGGTTGGGTCATTGTCAACTACGTGTCTTTATCTTTCGCTTGAGAAAAAGCCTGTAACGCCGCCGCCGCGATTCTCCACGGTGAAATCTGGTCGCTGGTCGCGCGTGGTCGCTCTGTCGCCTATGGGCGTCAAATAGACTGCGCCAGCAGCCGCAGCCCGGATTGGCGTGGGCGCGCATTCTGCGTGCTTAAAGTGGTAAGACAGCGCGCTAAACCCGAAACCTGGGGGCTGACGCGAGAGGTATCGAATAATGCTGATGGAGCGGCTAGTCTGTCGCTGCACAAGACTATGACTCAGAATGCGACGCTCGGCCCGCGCGCCGGCCTGAGCGTACGCACGAAAGCCTAGTGGTGATAGATATGGTTTTCTCCGCATTGCAAAACTCCGCCAGCCGGAGAAATGGCTGCCGATGATGGCGCAGCACCGCGGAAGTGCTGGAGCTGCCGTCTCAAGCCGAACCATTGGGAGACTGGCACCAGCTTGGGTCTAGACAGATAACAGTTCTTCTCATTCGGCAAGCGGGTGTAAATTGACAAGCAATAATGGCTACACGAGTGCGTTTTTTTCGCAGCACCCAACGGGAGCTAAATCGCGCGGCCGCGGGAAAAGAATAGCGGCAACTTAAAGGCGATACAAAAGGCGATACAAGCGCGCGCCGCGAAATTGCAGCGCGCACTGGCAGACGGTGCGACCGACGGCTTTCAGCTGCACCTTAAACGAGAGCTCACTGCCTGTGGACTCGCCTCGCTGTGTCCCAGCAGCGGTGGACACAGTGCGGTCAGGGAAGACAATGCTGCGCCATCTTGCCGCCTGACGGAAGGATACCATCTTGCCGCGAGACGGGCGGAGGTTCCCGCTTTAATTAGTGGAGGTGTCGTCAAGTCAGCCGGTATCTTTGGTGTCGGCTGACTTTGCGAACTACTGAGAGTGGTTCCGGGATGTGGTCTCGGGGTCGGAGCTGAAGCTGCTGGGGAACTTCTTCTCGGAGGCTTCAAACGATCAGAGTAGCCTCTCTGTGGCGCGAAGAGGCGAGCCGAAAAGAATGGAGAGACTGACGTGAAGTGAATGACGAAAGCTCGAAGTGAGCGACACGATGTCGAAGATGAAGACACGACACGCGGCTCGATGGTGAGACCGTGCTGGTCGGAGAAGTCGTGTACTGCTGCCGCAGCATCGTTTACAGCAGCATAGCCTGGCTGCCAAGTTACGCACCGTCTGTATGTGGCTGACTTATGATGTTTGTAGTTTATGGGTCAATGGCAATTATGTGACGTAATGTAATGTATCTCCGTCTGTAACTCCACAAAGCCATAAAGACTATGCGGTGTTACGCAGGAGAGTTTTGAATAGCACACTCACAGCGTAGGCGGCTTTCGGTACTAATTCGGTAGCCAACAGACTTCATCTCACTCAGCAAAGAAAAGTTGATGAAGCATAGCAGAATCAGGAGAGCAGTTGAGGTAGCGAGTAGCATGGAATTAGCAGCTCAGGACCGCTTAAAAGATGAGCCACAGTCGGCAACAGGAGAGTAGTTGTCGTTGCGTAAGAATCGTGGAAGCGAGTTCCACAGTGTAGGACCTGCAGAGCTAAAGCTTCTGTCGCCAACGATCTTTAAGCGGAGGAATGGAAAAGCTAATTTATTGTCCATACAGGACCTGAGGGCACGAAGAGGCTGAAACTGGTGCAGCAGTTCAGCTAGGTATGGAGGAGCCAAGCCGTGGCGGGCCTTGTGGGTCAGCGTAATAACTGCTCTGTATCCGTTGATCAACCGGCAGCCATCCTAGCTGTTTTAGCAAAGGAGACACGTGCTCAAACCTCTGGGACTTGAAGACTAGCCTTGCTGCCATATTCATAGCTAGCTGCATTGGCCTAGTTGCTTTCTTTGGTAGCCCAGCCAAATGGGAATTACGGTAATCAAGCCGAGACAGGACTAAGAAGCTAGTTAAAATGTTTGCAAGCCACTGTGGAAGACAGCTCCTAATCTTGGATAGGGAACGGATGTGATGGCTATCTGTAGAAGCAGTCTTCGGAATGCTTTTAAAATTGAGGTAGCTTTCGAAAACGACACCTACATTTCGAGAACGTGGTGATGTTCGCACAACAGCATCACCTATTAGAAGAGAAAGGCTTTTTTAAGCCAGCCAGACGCTTTGGTTGTCCTATGAGCAGCAGTTCGGTTTTATCGTCATTTGGTTTCAAGAAGTTTTCCGACATGCATGATCAAATGTCGGCAAGGCAAGCATTCAGTTTATTAGTTGCTGCAGCAGATTTTGACGATTTGAATGACAAATACTTTGCCTCGTTACTTCCTCTACGGCCAGTTTATGGCCCAGAGTTATTTATGGCTCAGCAGAGTTTATGGTGCAGCTGTCGGTTTATGGGCCGCTGCAATTTATTGCGGTAAGTGTTAAGTTACGGCCTGCAGAGGACAGGAGTTACGACGAGGACGCCGGGCAGGGCGATCGCGTAATAGCCTGCTTCGCCGTCTGCGTGAATGAAAGTCTCTTTAAGCCCGCTTAAATGATTAGCTTGGTGTCACGTACCTGCGTTTTGGAGACTATCACACTATGCTGTAAGCAAGCGCGTTAAATAATACAGCCGCACAGTGCATCACCGACAGCCACACGCATGCAAGCACGCATTCGCCTGCTTAGAGTGGGTTGCCAATGGGTTGCGGACGCGTGCGGCACGCTACCGAAAGTGGCTAGAGGACAATCAAGGTCGCGTCGCCGTCAGAACTGAACTCGGACGCCCTGGCCGCAACGGAAGTGAGCGTGGCGGCCGCTCACAGGCGTCCTGAGACGCACGGACGGCCGCCATTTCTGCGCAAGTCAAAACAGACCTTTGATGAAGCTTTGGCAGGCGCTCTTCGGTGGCTGCCGTCGGGTTACGCTTGGCAGGTCGCGAGGACGCGGGAGAGACGGGCGGCGGAGCGACAGAAAGCTTTTTTTTACAGAAAGCCGCCGCTTCCAGAGGTGTAAGTTGCCGCCTAGATTCGGCTTAGCTTGGTTTGCTCTAGTGCTTCAGTTCAAGAGAGTTCAGATTGCGCGTTTAGATCAAAGAACGCATCTCGTTTCATCCCAACACTTATTCGCATTTAGTGAGCAGCGTACGCGATACCGGTTTGCATAACGCGCAGCGGGCCGGCCTCACTGTCGACCGTCGGCTAGGGGGTGCGCGACACTTGTCGCTAGGACCTCGGCGAAACCGATGGAGCCGAGCTCCTCGTCTCGTGACTGAACTCTCGCTCTTTCGCTCTCATTTCAGAAAAGAGACTCTCTCAAAAAAAGGTCTGCTTCAATGGGAGACTACGAAGTCGTGCTGCCGTGCGTGGGTGGCTCTGGCAAAGACTACGCGCAGCCGCCGCCGCCGCCGCTGCCGCCGCCGCCGCCGCCGCCGCCGTCGCAGCCACGGCCATTACAGCCGCCGCCGGCCAAGCGTCCCTTGCGACGCACCGACTCGCTGCCCATCGAGCTCGACTCAAAAGCGAGGCCTGAGCGGCCCAATCACCTCGAACTCACGCCGGACGCCGACAGCAGCAGGAGCGCCGCGAGCGCGGCGCCCGCCGCCGCTCAGCTCGTAAGAGCGCACGAGACCCTGCATCGTCTGCTGCCACCCAGCGCGGCGGACGGCGGCGGCGGCGGGCGGAAGCGCGTCGCCGAGCAAGCGCCGGCACTCCAGCCGCGCCTGCGCCGCAGCGTCGGCACTGACTTCTCCAAGGGTGCTCGGCTCGACGAGACCGCAGGCTGCGGCGGCAAGGCGACCGGTGATGACGTCACCGCCACTGCCACCGCAGCCGGAGCTCGCGATGCGTCGGCTGCGGCCAGCGAGCCGGCTGCGGACTGCGCTGAGCGGTACGACAGCGACGAATCACTCGACGATGACGAGGAGGAGGAGGAGTACCTGACGGATCCGCGCGTCGCCGCCGGCGGCGGCTGCAAGGCCGCCGCCGCCGAGAGCCACGCCGTCGGCGGCCACTTCGGCGCCAGCGACTGGTCGCCTGCCACCGACCTGTCGCCCATAGAGGACGTGTCGCCGACGATCGAGCTCGAAGCCGAGGCCGACTGGCTGGCCTACCAGACTACGGGAGCGCGGCGGCGGCAGCAGCCTCCGACGGCGACTGCGCCGGTCGCCGCCGCCGCCACCGTCGTAGTCCCCGAGGAGATTAATAATAACTCGGCGCCCCGCTACAAGCTAGTCGACTCGCCCGGCGGTGGGCCACTGTCTCTGGCGAATTGTATTTCGGAGCGCAGACAGGTTCCTTGCCTCGAAAGCCAGTCCACCACTGAATCGGGATACGAGTCCCAGAGCTTGGGCAGGCTCTCTGATGCGATTAGCTGCGTCGACAAGAAATCGTTGGACGAATCAAAAGCCGCGGCGAGCGGCCGCGACTGCTGGGCGACCGGTACGCAGGTTGACGCGTTCGATGCGGCTTCCGCCGCCGGCAACGTTGCTGCGCAGGACTGCCAGATTGGCGCTGACGCAGACGACGGCTTTCCCGATGTTCCCGATAGCGTGACGTTCAACATTTACGCTGGCCGGAACATGTTCCGGGCGTCCGCCGCCGCCGCTGACGACGACAACCTACCGTCTGGCGGCGGCGGCCTGGTCCAGACAGCCGCGGACGTTCGGTCGCCTTCGCCGGGGCGGCGATCTGCTGCGGTCGCCGCTGCGGACGACGTACGACAGCGGGCGCTAGCGAGCAGCGAAGCTGCGGACGCCGCGGCGACATGGGCGGCGGCGACGCGCAGCCCGACGGGGGTGGCAAGGCAGCGCCGACTCGGATCCGGGCATGGGGCTGCCGCTGACTACGACGACGACGACTGCCACCGCAACGGAGGCTCCAGCAGGTCTCGGAGCGAGAGCGACGTCGGCGGCAGCTGCCGCGGCGGCGGAGGGGACAACGGCTCCGGCGGCAGCATCTGGCAGTGCCGCGCCGGCGAGCAGACTGCGCCGCCGCTGAAGCCGCGACTGGACGGCCGTCGGGCGGCGGCGAACGCATTGGCGAGCAGCGGCAGCAACAGCAGCCCGGACGCGGTAAGACAAGTAGCGCCCACGCGGGCCCGCAAAAAAAGGAGCGCCCGCGCGCGCGCTCGCTCGCGAGAGCCCCGTCCGCGAGCGCGCGCGCGCTAGTAATCTTCTCATTACGCTGATTGAAGTCTGTGTAAAACGCGGCAATTAAGCGGCCTGGCCGCAGGCTGGACGGCGCAGCAGCGCTGAAGCGCGATCAATTCAATTAAGGCGACAGACGCGAGTGCTTCCGGTGCCACACGCAGGCGCCGCTCGCGTCGCGCGCTCCCCGCGCCGAGCGAGACGCGAGCGGTACAAGCGCGAGACGAGCCTGCGGGTGCGGCAGCCGCGCGCGTCTTCTCGCCTCGCAGGACGGCGGCGGCGGCGGCCACGTCATGCCGGGACGCGCGGACCACGACGGCGGCTCGAGTCGGGGCGGCGGCGGCGGCGGCGGCGGCGGCGGCGGCGGCGGCCGACCCGTAGCCGTCGAGCGCGACGTTTCCGACAGCTGCGCGCCGGCGTCGTGGTGCGACGCAGCCGAAAGCCGGAAGCCGCCCGTGCCGCTGCCGAGGCTGAGCAAGCTGCGCTCGCTTGACTCGGACGAAGGCGCCAGCAGCGCCGGCGGCGGCGAGTCGGACGAGGAGATCGTCGAGCTCAAGTTCAGCGGCGTCGGCGACGTGGCCAGCATAACGCAAGTGCGCAGCCAGCAGCGCGGCGACAAGGACCAGCTCTCGAGAGCGCGAAGCGCGGGAGAAATCGACGCTGGCCACGCCGCCGCGGTGGCGCGTGCGCTCTCGCCTCAGCAGCCCGCGCCGCCTCACCGTCGCGACGCGCTCGGGCAGCACGAGCAGCACGAGCAGCTGGAGCGGCGGCGGCGGCACGCCGAGCTGCTGCTGCTGCAGCGCAGCGAGGCGGACAAGAAGCAGATCGGCCTCGACCTCGAGCGCCGACTCGACGAGATCAAGAAGCTCGAGGAGCGCCAGCGCGCCATCTTGCAGAGGACGCTCATGAACGTCGTCCGGTCGGCGCAGGAGTCCTCCCAGTCGGCGGCCGCTGCGCTGGCGCCCGCCGCCGCCGCCGACTCGCCGCGCGCCGCCGCCGCGGGGCGCAACCTCGCGCTGCCCGCGGCGGCTACGGCCGCCAACCCGCGCCTGTCGCCTCAGTCACCGCGGAAGGCGACCAGAGGCCTTGCGCGGCCAGGCGACTCCGCAGCCGGCGGCGGAGGAGGCGGCCTCAAGTTCTCGCCCATCAGCGAGAACGGCGACTACAGCTTCCGCGACTGGCTTGGCGAGTCGCCCGCGCTGCAGCGGCGCACGCAGTCGAACCAGTCGCTCCTCGCATACGAAGCGGTCACTGCCGCAGCAGCAGCCGCCGCCGCCTCCGCGGCGGCGTACGGCCGCGATGCGGGACTCGCCGGAAGTTGGTCGAGCCTGCCGGGCGAGAACCTTCAGCGGACGGCAGCAGGCGGCGGCGAGGCGCTGCTGAGCGCCAGGGGTCGCCTGTCGTCTAGCTACACGGAGCTGCAGCTGCAGCCGCCGCCGCCGCCGCCGTGGTCGCGCGACAGCCCCGAGCGAAGCGGCTACTTCTCCGACCGCGAGTGCGAGCGCCGCAAGGCGCCGGCGGGCGCGGGCGGCCCGGCGAGCTCGGGGCGGACTCGCGACGTCGACGCCGAGACGCAGGTGGCCTACCTGCAGAGCGAGATCGAGCGGCGGCAGCGGCAGCTGGAGCAGAACGTGCGGCTGCGCGACGAGCTGCAGCAGCTCTGCCGGCTCGCCGCGCTGCCGCGCGACGACTACGAGCGCGCGCGCGACCTCTACCGCGACCACGTCGCCCACGGCCGGAGCGAGAACGCGGCGGCGGCGGCGGCGACGACGCACTCGGCGGCGGAACTGGCTGCCTCGGCAAGCGCGGCGGCCGTCGCGCCTTACTGCTCAAAGCCCGGCGACCGAGCGGCTGCGGCCACTATGGAGAGGCCCGCGAAAGCGGCCGCCGTGGCGTGCAGCCCCGCCACGGCGGCGGCTGCCACGTCGCCGCCGCCGCACTCCCTTGAAGCGTGCGCGGCGCTCCCTGCGAGGCTGCTGGGCGTATCTGCGCACAGCGACGACGACGACGAGTGCATCAGGCGACGGGACGTAGCTGCCTCCGCGGCCACACCCGCCATGCCTCTGCTCAGCCTGCGCTCACCGACGACGAGATCGAGACCGTCGTCGACGGGCTCCGACGGATCGTCAAAGACGAGCAAAGGTAAACGCCGCCAACGCACGCGAAGCAACTTTTCAGCGAGCTCTCGCTCTGCAGAGGGTAAACAAACGCTGCGCCAATATGGCGGCTCAGCACCGGGACTTAAAAGGACTAGCGACCTTCGTTGGCGGCAAAGAGCTGGGACGGTGCGTAGAGGGGGGCCGAATGGTATGCTAGCCGCGAGTACTTCTTCCCCGCATATTACGTTGCGTTAAAGCACTGCGGCTGCAATGAGGTAGCAACAGCAGCTGGTACTGCAGCTGCTGCTCGCCACTAGCGATCGTATTACCTTACTAATCTTACTATATGATATCTCACTACAGATGCACCGGCCGTTTAATCCTCAGGGGCAAGCAGCGGTGCAAAGAAGTGACCTTGTAGGTCGATGCTACATTCTCTTTTCAAAAAATTTGCGCAAATATTACAACGATCGAAGCAGGCGCATTGCATTGGAGCAGCTTGTAGCTACGGTTCCAGCTGTCTCGTAGGGTACGGAAGTAGGCAAGGAAAGTGCTGCTATGTTTAGCACGGTAACATAGCAGCAGCTTCCATCGCGGATGTGGTTTCTACCGAAAAGTGAATGTGGAAAGAGCCGCTCTCGCGGCTCGCTCGAGAAACAGAGCCGCCGAGTAAGCGTGAAACGGAAGTCGGCGGCTAGCGAGGACCGGCTCTCGCCAGCCTCCTAAAGGAGCCACTCGGGTCGAAAGAAGCGAACAGAGTAAAAAGCGCGCGCATCTTCAGCGCGCCGGCGCCAGCTGGGCGTGGCGCGTAGACGGCAGCCGGCTCGATCGAGACGCAGTCGGACGCGCGCAGAGTTCTAATTCGCCCTCTTTCGTCGCGCGCGGATGAAAATGGCGAGCGCGTGCGCTCTCGAGCACTTCGCTCCGAGCGAGGCGGGGCCTAAATTAAATTTCGCCCTCCGTCGGAGGAGGAGGAGGAGCGGTAGCGTAGCTGAAGATAGGAGCCGCTCGTCTCGCGCATCGACCGTGCCCGTCGGCGGCGAGGCGGAGCCTGCGCCCGCCCGCGTGCGCGCTCACGTGACGCTCGCGCGCGCGAGGCTCCTCGCTTCATTCGCAAAGCGACCGCGAACGCACGCGCCGGCGTCGTCAGCGTCCGAGGTCGCCGAGTGAGAGCCAACCGACGCACAGCTGAGCGACGGGCGACAGGAACGTTGCGGCGGGCAGAGAGCGCTCCCGGCGAGCAGGGGAAGCGTCGAGCAGCTCCGGCGCTTTGCTTAAGAGTCGAGCGCCGCTGCGTTATGTAAGTGCTCTCTTATAGCGCTTTCGGCCTCGCAGCGGCAGCTGTGCATAACAGAGAGAGATAGAGATAGAGAGAGAGAGAGAGAGAGAGAGAGAGAGAGAGAGAGAGAGAGAGAGAGAGAGAGAGAGAGAGAGAGAGAGAGAAAGAGAGAGAGAGAGAAAGAGAGAGAGAAGAGAGAGAGAGAGAGAGAGAGAGAGAGAGAGAGAGAGAGAGAGAGAAGATGGAGGAGATATTCCTGTATGCATATATACCTGTATATACTTTCTACTTATTTGCATATGGAAAATAGGTAATTAAATAGATAGGTAAAGAGCTATAACGAAATAGGTGCAGAAATGAAAGAATCCGTAAGAAAAATGTGTGCAATATGTGCACATATCGGTGTTCACGTGCGCGCTTACGTACAGCTGCGTGTATTGGCATGTTCGTGAAAAAGGGACCATGAATAAAAGCAAGAGGAGAGAGAGAGAGAGCGCGCGCGAGAGAGAGAGAACACGCTGACTTATAGATCGGAATGGCATTGATTGTGTGCATCCAGTTGGCAGTTCGATCAGGCATCTGGATACTTAGAACAATGCAGATAGGCCCATCTGAAGCCGTAGGCGCAATTAGACATTGGTGGGTGCCGCGGGAGCCCCCGGAACTTCGATATGCTCGTCGGACGCCGCGTGCCGCTATAGGCGAAAGGTTAGCCGATTTAGCAGCCTCATTTATATGGCAGCAGAAGAGCTTTAACGGCTATCGCCACCGCTTGCACTTGACGATACAGGATGGCCCGCTGCAGGACGCGATCGCTCGATGACCTGGATCGTAGGTTCGAGCGAGCGCCTGAGACCGCTGGACTAAGACCCGTTGATAATCTGGGCTACGATAATTTGGATAATCTGGGGTGCGATAATTTGGATAATCTGGGGGACGCCGATGCTCTTTCGGAGCTGCCTGCTTTCTGCAGTGCAGCAGTGTCACAAGAAGCGAGCGCAGCCGGCGAGCGAGCGCGGAGCGGCGCCGGCGGCGGCGGCCGCAGCTCTCCGGCAATTCCGTCCGTGCTGCGGCTTATTACTAATTCACGACCCGTCGAGTGGCGGTGCGAAACGATGCGGAATGACCCCATTGGTTTCTCTGTCAAAGCTGCTGCCCGACTACTTGGATCGATCGGCTCGTGCGCTCCCAAGTCTGGAACTACTCACTTCTGACTATTGTCATCTGACCTTCAATGACTTTGCAACATTAAAGTCTCATCAAAAGACGAATCTTCTCCGCTTAGCTTTCCCTGCGAAGGCCCAGTGAACTTGCCTGCCTGCCTTGTAGCCTCCCGTGGGCCTTCCCCCTTCGCTTACCTGCGGCATGATTCAGGGCCTGCAATTAGCCAGCGGCTCCAAGTGTCTTCTTGAGTGCTTGTTTGCATGCCTGTCTATAATAATAATAATAATAATAATAATAATAATGCACTTTATATAGCGTCCTCAGAGAACTCAATCTCTTTCTAGGCACTTTGCATTTGCTGAGCCACGATACCTTGTTTTTCATGAGCTCGCGGCTACTGCTTCTCGTGCAGTGAATTGTAAAGCACCTGCTAAGAGATTTGGAGGCTCTCTTAGTATGACGCTAAGCAAAAGACCTAGCGTTATCACTGTTATTACAAGCGTAGCGTTTGCGGTCATGCTAAGCCAGCGAGAATTAAAACTATGCTCATTCCGAAGAACGCTTCGCGAATTTGTATGCGGCAGTCACGTCCTGCGTCACAGATTTCGTTCCACGTTTCGTTTGCTCCACGAAACCATCGCGGTCGCAGTGTTCCCTTTCAAGAGTGCGGGCATGAAAGCTTCGTGCGACCTTGTCCTTGGAGCTGGGCAAGCGTCGGCAAGCGGGCCGGCCAGTGCCAAACTTCAGGGGGCAATGGGACCTGGATCCCGAGCGATCGAAATCGCGTTCCCCCAGCTGACCTCCCTCCACCCCAGCAGACGTACCGCCAACAGAGCTTGCCGTCCTGCAGACCACACGACCCTGTGGCTACAAATTCACGCCAGTGACTCTTAATTAGTAAGCATTATCGCTTAACGGCCGAACCGCCTGCATACGTTCATACGTTTAAGCAAAGCTGCCAAATTCTCATGTGGAAATGGGCTCATCCGGTAGTCGAGTCCTAAATAATACGTCGTCTCGTGCGTAAAGGCGGTAGCGAGCATCTAACTTCGCGGCATTTGAGTCGATGAACACGGAGGCAACCCCGGAGGTCAACGTCGCCTAACCGAAATTCAGTGGGTACGCTGGGCTCTCGCCTCCATCTGGTGCTTTGCGATTCAATTTCCCACTCGGCAGATCCGGACTGTTCTTGTGTGTGTATATGCGCGAGCGCGTGCGTGCGTGCGTGCGTGCGTGTGTGTGTGCGTGCGTGTGTGCATGTGTGTGCGTACGTGCGTGCGTGTGTGTGTGTGTGTGTGTGTGTGTGCGTGTGTGTGCGTGTGTGTGTGTGTCTCCGTGTGTGTGTGTGTGTGTGTGTGTGTGTGTGTGTGTGCGTGTCTGTGCGTGTCTGTTTGTCTGTGTGTCTGTGTGTCTGTGTGTCTGTGTGTCTGTGTGTCTGTGTGTCTGTCTGTGTCTGTGTCTGTGTCTGTGTCTGTGTCTGTGTCTGTGTCTGTGTCTGTGTCTGTGTCTGTGTCTGTGTCTGTGTCTGTGTCTGTGTCTGTGTCTGTGTCTGTGTCTGTGTCTGTGTCTGTGTCTGTGTCTGTGTCTGTGTCTGTGTCTGTGTCTGTGTCTGTGTCTGTGTCTGTGTCTGTGTCTGTGTCTGTGTCTGTGTCTGTGTCTGTGTCTGTGTCTGTGTCTGTGTCTGTGTCTGTGTCTGTGTCTGTGTCTGTGTCTGTGTCTGTGTCTGTGTCTGTGTCTGTGTCTGTGTCTGTGTCTGTGTCTGTGTCTGTGTCTGTGTCTGTGTCTGTGTCTGTGTCTGTGTCTGTGTCTGTGTCTGTGTCTGTGTCTGTGTGTGAGTGTGCCTCTTTTCACACTTGCAAAGAAAGCCAAGTGCTCATAGCACACAAAGCATGCGGGCGGGCGAATGCGACCTGGGTTTGCAAGATCGAGGATGCAGCGCGTTTCAGCAGTTCGCGCCAAGCTCAAGTATAGCGCTCGATTGCTGCGGGCCGGGCACGCCGGAGCGGGGCTGCAGGCCGTCGCTCCCCTAGGGGGTTCAAGGCGCGGACGACACGATGCATCCGGTCCAGTGTAATCGCTTTGTGCTCCTCGTCGCTGTGCTTGCGAACGGTGCACGACACGCAGCCCGACCCAAGCAGGGCCTTCGGCAATGACACGAAGGCAGTCACTTTGGCGTCGCATGTCGAAGAAAAGGAATGGCGGCACGCCCGGTCCGTCGCAAAAGGCACAGCGAGCGGATTCAATGCCTCGCTTACGCAATTCAGTGGGCCAAGAGGCAAGCAAGTGAGGGAGGGAGAAGGAGCGAGAGATGAGAGAGAAGGGGAGAGAGAGAGAGAGAGAGAGAGAGCGCATAAAAATAGAGGGACACTTGAAAGGATAGAGATGCAGCGGCGAAGGAGAGACCGAGGGAAATGAGGAGAGATGCGGCTGGCTGAGAACAGCGCCGCCCACGTGAGTGCCCACGTGACCACCCTGCCAGTGGCCATGTGGTGAGTACCCAGGATACCAGACCATGTGACCTCAGTCAAAGTCCTTATTGTCGCAATAGTCTTAACTTCATTCGTTATCGGATGAATAATTTGCCACCTTGCCACTTGGAGCGAGCGGATTCCTAAAGGAGCTCCCATCTTTCCGCTAACAAGGCGTGCACGCGTGCAGCGCTTCAGCAATTGTAAAGGCCTACAGTATATCTGGACTTCATTTACTGTTTGCTTGCACGCTGCTTTTCGCGCGATTTCAGTAAAGCAGTAAAAAGTCGGCAGATTTAAAAGCCTCATTTATAAAACGGCAGAAGAGCTTTCGCTCGCAGTGGGCAACAAAGGATTGCCTGCTGCAGGACTCGAACCCATGATGTGAGTCGTGAAGTAAGAACCTCGTGCCCGTAGGGAGACAACCATGTTCTAATTATTTTATGGCTGTAGCATATGTCGCAGAATGTTCATAGAAAACACGGCTGACGCCGTGGTTTTAGACGCTGATGCTGCGTTTCTTCAGCTTCATACTGTATAGAGCTTCCGGATATGACGATTATGACACCGATGAAGTGCGGTGCTCTTGTGTGGCATTGCCTTGACCAATAGCTGCAACTTCGGTACGCTTGAGCACAAAGCAAAACTAGCTTTATTGGAGATAAAAAAAAAAGCCGTACGAGCTGAAGCAAAGTGAGACTACCAACAACCATTCAATCGTGCTTACTTGGCAGCAAATGTAAAGTGCCTAAAAAGAGATTTGGTTCTGTGAGGGCGCTATATCAAATGTATTATTATTATGTTATTATTATTATTATTATTATTATTATTATTAGAGAAGGCTTCGGGGAGCGGGGGAAAATCGCTACTTCAGAGCGTAACGAGGTATAAATGGACTCGCTCGACGTCAAACATTTGGTGCAACTTCTGTTTGAGCTCGCACACGGAATACGTTCAGTGCTATTGTAACAGTCCTCTCGTAGCTTCTTTGGGGCCGTCTAGATGACAGATTTAGCATTTGTTCTGTTGACGTAAGAGACGGCGTCAACATCTCGGCTGCGTGCGTCGTACAGCATTCTTCCCGCCGCGACTCGGCGGCAGTTCGTTTTGGCTCGATGCTGCGAGCCCACAGTCGAGCAATACTGCTGATTTTGTTTTCATTTCCATCTATAACTCCACTCCACGCCTCAAAAACTAAGTGGGCGCTACGCAGGAGAGTTCTCTATAGCGCACCCGGAGCCGTGATGGCACACTAGGTAAGGTGGTTGCTTTCACGACCTCGGTCCCGAGGTCGTGAGTTCGACTCCTGCGGTGGGCGATTCTTTATCGCCACTGCAAGCGGTGGTGATAGCCCTAAAAGGCTCTTCTGTCGCTATACAAAAAGAGGCTGTTTAATCAGCTAGGATTTTTTTTTCTGTACGCGTGACTTGTCTTGTGGGCGAGCGATCCTGCAACAACGACTGCGATAGCCTGGACACGAGCGCGCCGACGTTGACAGGTGCCGCCGCCGCTGAGCTGCTGTCTGGCGACGCACCTGTCGGCGGAAGCGCTTCGACGATGCGCGCTAGCGGAGTCGCTACCCTGCAGCCTCAGCACCAGCAGACGGAGAAAGTCGAGCCCAAGGTGTGTGCTCTCTCTCTCTCTCTCTCGTGCTCTCTCGCGCAGTCTCTCGGCGCTGTCGCACGCCTATCGCAGGCGCTGCATGGCCGTCTAGCGATGAGCAGCCCAAGTCGCATTTGGCCAGCACCATGAACTGCGCCGATTCGCCGCCGCTCCTCGCCGCGTCATCAGCGCGGCCAAAGTGGCGGGAGCTAGCGGCGGCGGCACGGTATGCGGTATCCCGTCGCAGCCGATGACTGCGCACTCGCGACAGCATTGCCGGGGCGGCGTCCGCGCTAGGAGCGAGCCGGCGCCACGCGACCAGAATAACCGCAGAGCGGCTGGAGACCGTGGCTGGGCGTAGCGGCTTCCTTCAGCTGGTGCAGCGGCCGCAGCCGCTGTGCGACCAGAATGCCGCAGAGCTGCGTGGGGGCTTTCGAGGCCAAAATTCGACTGGCACCCACTATCTGGCGCTCGCGCAAAGGCAGCCTCGTCCTCGTCGTCTTCTAGGCTCAGGTCAAGAAGTGGAGCTTCCCGACGAAGAGAATACTCGTAACTCCAAAGCAGGATAAGGGTGAGCAGGTGCTCGCGCGCTGACCCGATCCGCTTGCTTTCGCGTCTCGCCCGCGGTCACGACACTGGCCCGTACAGCGGCGGCCGCCGACGAAGATAGAACTGTAAGGAGATGTGTTTACTATTGCTCGCGCACGCTCCCGATCCCAGCTATCGATCGCCGCGCGGTTATTACTTAATTGCCAGCGTGCCCGCGAGCTTATCTGCGCCTTCCGGCGGGCAGTAGGCGGCCATTAGGTTAGGCCAAGTCATATCCCGTCATCACGCGGTAGGTCAAGCGTCGCTCACCAACTCGGATTATCGCAGCCGAGCGCTGCTCGCTCAGCGGCGGCGGCGGCACCGCCACTTCACCGCTGCGGCTCGCTTGATAGTGTATTAAACAGTAATATAGAGCGTGTGTACGGCGCTCAGCCAAGAGGACCGGATCTCTTTCTAGACACTTTACAGGTCAAGAAGGGGAAGCGATTGTCGATTGGCTAGCTATGTCGGATGAAAGGCGCAGCTTCCGCGAGATTTGACGCTCTTTATAGGCACAGCCAAAAGGCATCGGCGTCAGCAGAGCGAGAAGCGGGAAGCCTAATTGGGACGCATTTCGCATAGGTAGGCGGGAGCGAGAGGATGACGGAACCTAAACGCTAGTGACACGACTTCTCGGTCGATAGGCTACTTGGTATGGGGAGCCCTTGAAGATCTGCGAGAGGAGGTGGTGCACTACGGCAGTTTCAGCTTTCACGAGAAGAACGCCTTGCTGCAACGTTATTGCTGCACAAACAGCAAGACCTGCCAGAAGCGCGGTGCGGAAAAAGTACAGACGGGACGTCCGCTCGAGTTTCGCGTATGACTGAGAACAACCGCGGGCATGCTCGGGGGGGGGGGCGACGGTTCTTAAGACGAACAGGAGAACTGTTCTATTTAGAGAGAGAGAGAGAGAGAGAGAGAGAGAGAGAGAGAGAGACAGACAGACAGACAGACAGACAGACAGACAGAGAGACAGAGAGACAGAGAGAGAGAGAGAGAGAGAGAGAGAGAGAGAGAGAGAGAGAGAGAGAGAGAGAGAGAGAGAGAGAGAGAGAGAGCGAGAGAGAGAGAGAGAGAGAGAGAGAGAGAGAGAGAGAGAGAGAGAGAGAGAGAGAGAGAGAGAGAGAGAGAGAGAGAGAGAGAGAGAGAGAGAGCGAGAGAAAGAGAGAGAGAGAGAAAGAAAGCCGCCGACGCTGTGCTGCCTCTAGCGAGGTTTCTCCATTTACTAGGAGCGTGCATAGAAATATCCGGCGGCCTGCCGCTTCAAGACGACGAGTCGGCCGCCGGCGCCGATCACGTGGGAGCGTTCGTCGAGAATATCCTGTCGGACTCGATCGAGTCGCAGCTGCACGGAGAGCTAAGAAAGGGTCGGTCGCGGCTCGCCGAACGCCGCCCTGCCCCGCCCAGCCCCGCCTCATCCCTTTCGACGTGCAGGGTGCCCCTTCCTCCCCGTCTTCCTTTCTTCCTCCTTCCGTCCTACCTTCCTCCGCCACCGTGCGCGCATCGGGAGAGAGCGAACGACCGACGCCCCTTCGTTGCCCCGCCGCAGGAGACGAGATCTTGGAATGGAACGGCGTCTGCCTGCGGGATCGAACCCATCAGTTCGTGCAGGACGTCGTAGCGAGCTTCGCCGGAGGCGAGATTGAGATGCTGGTGAAAGAGACGAGCTCGAGGCGAAGCTCGTGAGTGGCTCGCCACGGAGCGCCCCCGAGCGCCGCCGCTGCAGCCGCGGGCTCCGGCTGAGCCACCCGCTGCTGCCGCTGCTGTCGCTAACCAGCCTCGCCGCCGCTCATGCCTGCCCCGCCCCGCCCCCCCCCCCCCCCCGCTGCTTTTCACGGCAAACTGCCAAAGGGGGTCCCGCTGAGCACACTCCCCGGGCCTTCACCGCATTACAAGTCGACTCGCTTCCACTTCCCGCCGCCGTCTTCCACTAGGACGATGAAGAGCTCCGAGTCGGCTCCAGCTGTCGCTGCTGCGACATCGAAGAACGCCAACACCAAGAGCGCCAGCTCCACCGCCCTCGCCGCCGAGGTCGATGCTGACTCGTTCCGGAAGCGAGTGCCGCCGGGGACAGCGGCAGGGGCCGCCATCGCAGGCGCGACGTCGCACGCGGCCAAAGCCTCGGGCGGCGGCGGCGGTGCAGGTCGGACAGCGTCGCCAGGTCTAGCTGCAGCCAGTGAGTGCTCGACGGCGAGAGACCGGACGCCGAGCCGCGAACGCTCGATGGTTCGAGAAATGGCCGCTTGCCCTCTCGGCCTCGCGCTCTCGGGCTTTCTCGTGCTCTCGGACATTTTTGCGCTCTCGGGCTTTCTCGCGATCTTGGGACGTCTCGCCCGCCCGGGGCGCGCCCCTTGGCCTCTCACCCGGCGAATGCCGCCGGAAGGCAGCGACATCGTGAGCTGCACGGGGACCGATCGCGTGCTTCGGACAAAACCCCAGACGGGGCTTTTGCAAAGGGGGTGAAAACGCGGCTGGAAAGCTGCCTTTGCCGACCTCCGCCTGGAGCTTCACACAAAGGGCCTGAAGCCCTTCGCACAAAGTCGGTCCATTGGCTGTCTATCAGCTATCGGCTCTTTATTGTCGATGGGACCGGTGGGTCTTACATGTTGGCAGAATATTTTCTCGTGGCAGCCAACTCCATAACCAAGTAGCTCTCATGACGTGTGTATGCTAACGATAACGAGGCGCCTGATGACGACAACATTAAGTGTACTGCGAAGTTAGACGAAGCGATAGCGACGGCTTGAGAGAGAGAGAGAGAGAGAGAGAGAGAGAGAGAGAGAAAGAGAGAGGGATAGGAGAGTATGCATTAAAGCTTCGCCGCGGCTCGACATCCGACGCTGAGTGGTTGCACCGTCGACAGAGGCTCTCGAAAGTGAGGGAGCCAGCGGGCCACGCCCTGCCTACCCTAGATCCCGACGGGACGTTTCCGGCGGCTTGCTTCTCCACACGCCGCTCATCCTTCGCGCGACGACCGAAGCGCCTCGGTCAAGGAAAATATTCGCTGATTAAACAGCCTCATTTTTATGGCGGCACGCGAGCCTTAGCGGCTACAGGATCGCTTGCGGCATGATTCGAACCCACGACCTCGGTCGTGAAGAGCGAGCACCTTACTTTTTGAACGTGGCGCGACAGGCACCGTTCACGGCCATTAACCTTTGGCTACGCCCCCCCTCCGACTGCCCGGTCGCGACCAAACACCTCGATGCCTCAGTGATGCAAATTGAAGCCGCCTGGAGGAGCCCGAGCTGGATTGGAGCTCAATTCTTTTGGCGAGCCGCGACATCGCCGCGTCCCGACGTCCCGACGAAGCAGCTGACGCGCCTCGCGCACGCTACCGTCGTCGTTCGAGCGACCGGCTCGCTCTTCCGCCATTGCAGAGCACCAGCCAGGCCAGTCCGGTGGCAAAGAGGCCGGCGATAAGGGGCGGGGCCAGGTGCCTCCAACTTCGACTGCTGCCGCCGCCGCCGCAGCAGGTCACGTGCCCGGTCCCGCCTCGGAGAAACCGACATCGACGTCGCCGTCGGCGACCAAAGTAGGCAACGGTTCGCTAGCGGGCTGGAATGCTGCCGCTGCGAATCATAGCCACAAAACTGATACAGACGGCGGCCATCCGACGACGACGACGACGCCGCATCCAGACAGGAGGACGCTGCCGCCTAAGGTGCGGACGCGCTTGGCGCCGTCTCCGATCTCCGGGCGATTTGTCTCGTTCCGAAAGGAATTCGACGATTCGAGACGCGACGCATTTCTTTTTCACACAGAAACCAATCGACTGCGGAGAGGTGCAAGTGTCGTTCGCGCACGACAAAAGCCGGCAGCAGCTGACGACGCGAGTGGAGAGCGCCAGCGGTCTGGCGATAGTCGGCAAAGAAACGCTCAATCCGTTCGTCAAGATCCACTTTGTTCGGAACGAAAAGTGAGCCCCGATGGAAATCTGCGCGAGCGAGCGAGCGAGCGAGCGCTCGAGCGCTCTGTCTCTCCGGTTCGCCCACCTCATCATCTTCTCTCGCCCGCTCCTCGTACTTCCTTTCCGCTCTCCCCTTCCGCCTCCGCCCTTCTCTTCTTCTGCCTGTCCGACTCCGCGCGCGCGTCTCTGCCAGTCCCCCGTTGGTCTCTGTTTCTCTTGCTTGTCCGCGTTTCTGCCCCAACTCAAACTTTCGTTTCTGTCACCATCGCTTTCTAGCTGTTCACCGACGACTTTGCTGTAATATGCGCGTCCTTGGGCACAGCGAGAAAAATGGCTGCTGTCACTGACGGTCGTCACCGACGGCCGATGCCGTTCTTGCGAAACCGCGCGCATGCCAAAGCTGTTCGGTTAGACTGTGACTTACAGCGAACGAGATTGTTAGTGGTACCCGAGTAATAACGGACCGGGAACGAAATGCGTCATAATCTATGGTTTATATGGTATACAAAAAGCCCGATGAAGAGACTGTCAGCTATTTGTACTTTAGGGGCGTCGAACGAGAGAGCTGAGCGCTCTGACTACTCATACGTAAGTTCGTCGCCCTCTGCGGTTAGGGAATGGACTGTTCTGTGCTAACGACTTTGACTGGCTTTATATTAACGTACGGGCGCTCTTTATCTCCGCCGTGCTCTGCTACCGTCGGGATACCTGCGCATATCGAGACCGCAGCCACGGCACGTGCTTGCACGCTTCGAGGCGCAGCGCTCCAGCAGTTCTACTTGAGGACTTGCTCGCGCTTCGTTAGCTGTCCTCGTGGCGGTGCGCGTCCACCCAAAAGCCGCTGTGACGACGCGTTCGGAGTGCTATTCCTGTGAAGGCGTTGCACTCGGCATCTTTTTGCTTGCTACCGTTTATGGCCTCCCAAACAGCACGGTCTTTTGAAAGATCGAGCGAGGTAAGTGTGCAATACAAAGGACAGCCTCTTTTCAACGACCTCATTTCTACAGCTGCAGACGATGTTTATGTAATGTAATGTAGCGTATCTCCGTCTGTAACTTTACAAAGCCACAAAGACTGTGTGGGTGTCACGCAGAAGAGTTTTGTATAGCGAACTCACAGCCTAAGCGGCTTTCGGTACGCAGCCAGCAGGCTTCATCTCACGCAACAGACAGAAAGTGAGAAGCATAGCAAAGTATGGAGAGCAGCTGGGGTAGTGAGTAGCACGGAAGTAGCAGCTCATGAATAGCGGTTACCTCCCCAATTGCTCCTAAAAATAAAGCATGGCCACCTGCAGGACTCAATCCTACGATCTGGGTGCACGTTCGCTGGTTTAGTAGATGGGTGTGTTGGTTTGCGAGCGCTCGGACGTTCGGCCGTAAATCCGCTAAGGCTCGAGGTTGAAGGGCTATGGACAAAGGGTGCTCCGCACGTACAGTCGAGCTGTCAAAGCGCACTCAATGCCGGATGATCTTTCTGGGCGAAATCTGTAGCCAATGATGCTAATCGCGAGCATAATTTTTTTGAAGCGTAGCTGAAGTAAGTGGGCAGTCAATTATGTAAGAAGTAGCACCGATAGTGGCTGATAAGGAAGCACGCTCGAATCGACTGCAGAAGTCACCTGTCATTTCAAAACAGTTCAGGAACTGGATTCCAAGGTTTAGGACGGGTAGAGAAAGAGCATCTCTCAACTATTGGATGACATTGCTTGACATAAGAACTGTTTAATTGCTATTGTGAGCTACCGATGCAACTAGAAAAGGAATCTATCGGCAGGGGAAACACAAGGATTTCGAAATGGCGGAAACTGAAGCGTCAAGCTAATGCATGGCGGGCTTTGCAAGGGAGAGTGAGGTATTCTGAGCGGTTAGCAAAGGCGAACCCGTCACCGAGGTCACTGAATTTACAGGTCAGCCTAGGGGCGTGCTTTGCTCACCGCATGCACGTGCGCAACGCCCGTCCTAGTTTTATAGTATACAAGTATACATATTTAATTTGTATAGCGCCCCAAGAGAACTTGATCTCTATTCAAGCGCTTCACATATGTCTCAGGGCTCAAACAGATAACCAGCCAACCATATCTGCCACGGGCTTATTTTTATGACTGGAGTTTCCACGCACGACAGGTTCGTCGGCTCAGTATTCTGACAATTCGGCCTCTCGGAGCGATTGTATTCAGTTTACTAAGCGCGACAGTCACGCCAGTATCGTCCGGCCGCGTCGGTGGCGCTACCTGGTGCCACCATTTGCCACCGACGGAAGCTTCGGCAGCAGAGAACCGCTCGAGTGCTTTGCCCGCAGCGATCGGCTAATGCTATCTAACGTGTGGGCGGCAGCACCGAATACGACCAGAATAGACAGAATGGCCTCAGCTTGGCGTCAGCGCTGCCTCGCTCGCTGGCTAATTGGCACCGTTAAAGCTACCGCGAAGCGACCTGCCACGTGACTCGTAGGAGCGAGCCGCCCCCCGGACCCTCTGCCGCATAGCGCCTCCGCAGCAGGCCTTCTCAGCGAAGGGCACGTCCCGCGGCGCGAGACCGAGGCTGCGCGAGACCGAGGCTTGCGCGAGCGACAGACGACGGCCGGCGGTGGCGCCTCTCGCAGCCGCCGGGCGGCCGGCGCTTTTCAGCCTCGGTAGAGCGCGAGGCTCCGAGAGGCCGCCGCCGCCGCAGACTTGCCACCGGTCCGTTAGCGGCCCGGTTCCCAGCGGCTCGACGAACAGGAAACTTAGCGAACTTGAGCCTCTCTCGCCCCTTCCGTCGAGACGCGCGCGCGCCGCCGCACCGCTCGCGAGCGCGCATCCGCTCTCTGCGCTCGCGCCTCGCCGACCGGATGCGGACGCGCTGCGACGACCGGATGCGCTGCCACTGGACGCGCAGGATCGACGAGAAGCGCTGCACGCGCTACATGGAGAAGACGTGCGCTCCGGCGTGGAAGCAGTCGTTCACGCTGGGCGTGACCGACGACGACCTGCAGCTTTACAAGGTGCGCCTGTCCGCCTGGGACTACCACCTGCCCAAGCAGAACCTCTTCATCGGCTCCACCGTGGTGTCGCTCGCCGGTAAGCGGAGCCGCCGCCGCCGCCGCCGCCGCCGCCGCCGCCGCCGCCGCCGCCGCCGCCGCCGCCGCTTACGCTCCGCTCCGCTGAACGACTCGTCGCGCAGATCCTTTCGTCGTGGACGGCACGCTGCACTCGTACAAGCTGGACAGCGGCACGGCCGAGCGACGACGGCTCGAGTCGGCCCGGACGTTGCCTGCGACTTCCGGTGCGGCCGGAGCGAACGCTCGGACGGTGCGCTTCTCCAGCGACGGCAGCTCTGCCAGGCAGCGCGCCGCAACCACGTCTCGAGTGAGTCAGCGCGTCAGCGCCGCCGGTCGGCATCCGGCGGCCCAGCGCGTAGCCGTGAAGGTCGGGTGGAAGGGCTGCCGACACAGCAGCCTCGTTCGCGTAGCGGCAGAGAAGCCTTCGCCGATATCGCTTCAGCTTGCAGTAGGCAAATTTGTATTGCCTGCTGCTGCCGCTGCCGCTGCCGCTGCCGCCGCCGCCGCTGCTGCTGCCGCTTCTCTCGAGCCCACGACCTCGGGAAGTGCAACTAAGGTACAGCGGCGGGCCTTGCTACAGCGCTTCAGACGCTGCGGTGCCACTGCAGCAGGGCGATGTCGCTCCGAGCGGGTGAGGCTGGCAGGCCGTCGTCGTGCCGGGCCGCCTGGCCGGGCGTCGACAAGCCGAGCCGCAGCCGCAGCCACGCCCACCGAAGGGGTATCGCCGGCCGCTCGTGCAGTCTGCCGAGCGGCGGCGCTCGGATGAGCAAGCGACGCTGACTTGACAGTTGAGCTAGTAATTAATTTAATTTAATTAAGCGACGCTGATATTTCCTTTTTCAGCGTCCTCTGTCGCTGCTTGCCGTCGCTTGTCTTGTTGGCAGCCATGCTTCGCGAAGTGCGATCGGGCTGCGAGTCACCTTTGCCGCTAGATTTGCATGGATATCCTTAAGCGCATTATTTTCCAAGGACAACAGTTGAGCTACTGATTAATTTTCTCTATGATTCGCCACGCCCTTGGCCTGAAAGGTAGGCCAAAAAAATTTGGCTGCCGACGCGCGAGCAGGTCGCGGCTGAATGAAATGAGACGCTTACCGAATGCCTGTTGACATATATTTGCAACAGTCTATTACTCGTCGTGGCTATGCAACTCGATTCGCGACGCAAAACTAGCGTTTTTTGAGCATGGAAAAACATTTGGGGCATCCGAACTGATAGCTGGATATAACTCAAACGAGCTGGTCACGTGCTCAAGTGCTGTACTGCGGTTGAGCTGGTCAAGTGCTCGCGATAGCGCTAAAACAATGATAATAATAATGCATTTAGACAGCAGTTCAAGAGAAATAATTCCTTTTCTAGAAAGTTACACTTCCAATAGACGGAGACGGATAATCAAAGCCGTCAGACTCCTTTCTTTCTTTTTCGTCTCCGACTTAAGCATCCAAGCTCTGATTAATTTAGAAAAACGGGGATTTTCTTGGACAGCCTTATTCATCAATAGTCGAGCTTCTCTCTCCCCTCTCATTCCTGGCTCTCGCAAGCTTGCAGACAAGCTTGCAGTCCAGCACTCCCGTCACGTCCCGTTCGGAGGCATCCTTCCCACCGGCAAGCTCATGCCACCGTCAGCCATACTAGGGTGAGGTTGGTTGACCTTGGCTTTGGCTGGGGTCATTTTTGCACAGGCTCTTTCCAGCCACTTGAGTATGTCGACGCGACCAAAATAGCTTGCTACAGCGCCCGCCCGTTTTCTACGTCAATAAGGCACCGCCAGAGCTTAAAGGCGAGTTCGCTGGAGTCACGGTCGAACTGAACACAGCCCTCCCTGATAGTTCCCTCCCGTCTGACACATAACGCGTGACAGATTGCTTCTTGCTAGGAAGTCCGTGGGAGCAAGCGAAATTCGTCCGCCATTGGGTCTTAGGCTGAGGATGAGGTACTCGCACTTCACGATCCCAGGTCTCGGGCGACCGCTGCAGCAGGCGAATCTGCCCTGCCCCTGCAAACGGAGGCGCTGGCAGCTAAAGCTAAGTTGGTTTCTGTATAAATGAGGCCGCCTTTGAAAGAGCTGACCTTCACTTTACTTCTACGCGCGTGCAGTCGATCCCCACTCCGAGCATCTTCGGGAAATGCTGGGCCGTGGTAGCCCAGAACGTAACGTGCTCGCTCTTCACGAACGAGGTCGTAGGCTCGAATCCGGCAGTTGGATGATCTTTTCTTGCCTACTGCAAGCGACTCTGATAGCCGCTAATGTTCTTCTGCCGCTATGCAAATGAGGCTGTTAAGTCAGCTAAGATCGCTGATTGATTTTTGATGCAAGTAGGCTCGCGCCGAATTACCCGATTAACTTTTCCACGCTGAGTTTATTCGGCATGTTGATAGCTATGAGTTATTACTTCGAGGACATTTTTCTGCAAATCATGTGCCGCTCTACTTGCGGCGAGCCGTATAACACTTCGGAGTCATTGACTTTTGCAGGAATGAATTATGTCAGGTGTCAGAGAGTCGTGCCCAAAGGAGCGTTGTGTTTAGCTTAGGAGTCACGTGGAACGTCAGTACCGAGCGGCTACGGATTGCTCGCGAGTGCCGGTGGATCTCGTGACTAAACATATGACATACCAAGAACATGCTCGAAGACAGGAAGCCAAACTGCGTGTGACTGAGCACAAACTCCGTTGAAACGCCTCAAAACTCACTTCCGGTCGACGTCTTCATCGATTTCTAGTTTACCAAGATCAGAGCTACCCGACAGAAGTGACCGCCTTCAGGGAGGTCGCAAGCAGCGGACAATACCCGGAATAAATAGTAGAGCGCTAGCTATCATGGACGCCTTCGACCAGGTCGCAACAACCTGCTGAATGGTGCCTAGCGCTCAGTACCAGGTCTAGCTTTAATAAAGCTAACCTGCAGTCTGATGCATTCTGATGCAGTTCAAGCGCCATGGATGGAGTTAAGTTTGCTCAATTAAGGGCAATTCAGCAAAGTGAGAGAGCGAGAGCGCTGTGCCCACTTAGGTTCTCCCAATATGTAACCGCTGTTCACTGTGCGAATTTGTCATCGCACTGATACATGTTTGAGTTTTGCTACCAGTTTTATACATTGTCTTTATAAGAAATAAATTAGTTTTTATATTCTGCCAACCACAGGCTATACCTGCGAATGTTTGAGCAGTCGACTCGGTTAACTTACAAGGCTCATCAAAATAGAAGCTAGGCTGTTGTGAGTATAAAAATTAATAAGAATACATGCGTGGAGCGTTCGACGAGAATGAAATCTCTTTCTAGGCACTTCACACGTGCTGAAAAAAGAGGAAGTGCCTGTGTTGTGCGTGAGTTGGCTAACGAGTGTGTGTGTGTGTGTGCGTGTGTGTGTGTGTGTGTGTGTGTGTGTGTGTGTGTGAGTGTGTGCGTGTGTGTGTGTGTGTGCACGCGTGTGCTCGCGTGTACGTGCATGTATCTCAGGAAGCAGATGTTTCCGCAGAAATGAAGAGATATTCCTGTACACAGGCCGGTAAATCCAGTGGGTCCCTGCATGCGTGAACCGAACAACAACTCCCAGCGAGGGCACCCTTCGTCGTTGATCTGCAGTTGCCGCTCGAGGTCAAAGGTCTGGGTCAAAGGACACCGTCTCCCGGCAGATGGCCAAAACTGCGTTAGCAGCTGCTTCAACAGCAGCTGCCTCCGCCCAACCGGAGAGTTTATCCTATGCTCAGCGTGCAAGCGTACTCGTGCAAAAAAATACTAGCTGATTTAGCAGCCTACTTTCGTGTAGCGGCCGAAGACCCTTAAAGGCTATCATCACCGCTTGCAGCGGCAATAGAGGATCGCCCAACTCAGCATTTGAACCACGACCTCGCGACCGAGGTCTCGAAGAGCAACTGCCTTACGAGAGCCTTACTGCAACGCAGCGAGGCGCATAAAGACGAATAGTTAGAATGACGAGGACAAATTAATTAATCGCACACTTGAGACTTATACTTGGCCTTTTCCCTAAGCGCACAAAACATTGTGATAAAAAAGAGCTTCAAAATGTATTCTCGTTCTACTTCTCGTATCCCTCTTTTTGCGTATGTGCCTCGAAATGCACTGCATCGTCGATCAGACTTGAGCATCTAGGACGTACGACTGCAGCCGCTCCTTGACACCTTACTCAGCCAACTGCGTACGGGCGAGAGCCCTAAAGGTTAAAAGCAACTTTCTGTGCTCTGCTCACTTTCAGGCGTCCTTAGCCTTCGTACAAGAAAATCATATCTTGCATCGCAAGTTTGGTTGTACTTACGCTGTTTGCATTTGACGAATACACGTACATATTGACTAAGTAGTGTCAAGAAGGTAAGCTCGTTGCTACACTCAGTGGTTGTAGCAGGATACGAAAGATTTGTTGCACACTTTGGAGCCCCGTTAAGGAACTACCGTAAGAAGCCGAAAGAGCAGGAAGCGAACGGCTTCTGCATCAGGTTTGCCTGATTTAAAAGCTTCCGCAGGTAGATTGGCGACAGCTCGAGCCCGAGTACAATTTTGACGAATGATGGGGAGCAGCAGTGTGGCGCAAGCAGACATGTGATCTGTGCTTCGTGCGCATGCGCAAGGAGCACCGCCGGTCGTGGCTCCGCTCGTACTCAGCTGCAATGCCTGCACTGTGTAACTCGGGTCTGTCTGCGAGTGGTTCCTCATAGATTGCTCTAAGACGTCGCAATTTATCAAAATCTGCCACGTAGAAAGAGTTTTTCATTTTTAGAGTACTTCTTTTGCTTACAGCTTGCGCGCCGTCGCGACTTGTATCTCCTCACGGTCAACTCTTGTTCCTGTCGGTCAATACATGCTCGACGACAATTGGCCGACTCTTGGCTAGTCTTTGGTCAACAGTATAAACACTTGCTGCTAAACGGCTCATGTTGACTTTGCCGCAACCTTCAATCTTGGCCCCTCTTTAAAAAAAAGACAGTAAAAATTCTTTTGCATAGCGCCCTAAGAGAATTAAATCTCTATCCAAGCTGTTTAAAATTGGCTGCAAGAAAAGCAATAACTGAGAGTTAATGGCCTGCAAGTTATAATACTTGGACAAGCATGCGAAAGCACATTGTAAGACACTCATGAACATCGGGGAGTACGACCCCTGGTTCGCAGCATGCCTTGAATCGTGCACAAGTAAGGAGCCAAAGCTCTCAGGAAAAAACAATGTGACTGAGCCATAATGAATGAGAGCGAGAAAAGATTTTCTTTAGCTGAGCTGTAAATGATGCCCGGTCAATGAAGGTAGTTACAGAAGCCGGAAGCGAGCTCCAGACTTTTGGTACTTGCGAATCGAATTCCCGGATTACCAAAAGATTTAAAATTACTTCGAGAAACGGCAAGAAGACTGACTGCCTAGGTGTACACTGAAGGAGGAAGAGGGTAAGATAGGTCAAGGCTGCTGCAAGTGAGTGACGCGACCTGCAGGCCAGAGAGCGGATCGAGAGAGGCGGATTCAATGTTCGATAGGAAACCAGTGAAGCTCGCGCAGCATGACGTGTGATGTGGCTGCGACGCCGCTGACGACGTACGGGCGAGCTGCTGGGTTGTGCACCAATTGCAGAGGATCAAAGACACTTGTTTCGAGTCTCGAATGTTTCGAGTCTCGAATGAAAATCGTAGCAATCTACATAGCGTGTCACAAACGCACGAGCTAAGTTAGGCTGTCGCACTCTTTTCTAAGCAGGTCCTAGCTTTGTCAATGTTTCAAGCGGACATTGGGCCAACTTGCCTGTGGTGCCAATGTGCTCATCCAATCACGAAAGTGATTTTGGGACATATCGCCCGAATTTCGGGCAGATGTCGCTGGAGCGACGCTTGAGGAATCGATCTTTTTTTGAAGGAGACATTTTCCGTATTAATTAAGAGTCACACTAGGCTTGCCTATAGCTATTTGGTTCGCTGTATCGTCCTTAGCTTCAGGAATTTACTGGCCATCCAACTGCGAAGGTCATCGATGGGTGAGTCGGATGCTCAGCTGAGAAATGTCGAAGGTCATATGTGGAGTCGAGTCTCATCGGGCTTAGAAATGAAAGCCGATTGATTTTTCTGGCGGGAAATCGGCCTCAGAGTGAGAGAGAGAGAGAGACTTATTTAAATAGTGAAAAGAAGTGTGCCTAAGACCCTGATCTGATGATACCCAAATTTTAACGACTCCTTGGATGACCGACAGCTATTTACTTCTACATTCCGACATCTCCCGACGAAGCGGAACCTGAGCGAGTTTAGCACTGCATCAGCAGTGCCGAATTCGCATGCCGCGCTATATAGGCCAGATTGATTTTTTCTGCCGAGATATTTATGCATCGCAGCTCCTGAATTATAACGAATTGGAACCGATTACGTGACAATCCGCGGCTAGGCAGCATGAATGCCGAAGCCGTGTACTAAGTAGTCAGCTACGCCCGAGCAGCTGAGCTGAGCTCTGAGCCGACCCCCAGGCTTTGCGCCGTACGAGAGCTGTCGCTCGCCGCGGCGGCTTGCAAGTGGACGCTCGCCTGCCTCCGCCACCGTCGAATACAATTCTCTACGCGGATGTGTTGTAATAGGTGATGTTATTGTGCGACCTTCACCACGTGCTCGAAATGTAGGTGTCGTGTTCGACAGCTGCCTCAATTTCAAAAGCTTCATTCAGAAGACTGCCTCTACAGCTAGCCATCACATCCGATCCCTATCCAAGATTAGGACCTGTCTCCTATAGTGGCTTGTAAAAAAATTTAACTAGCTCTTTAGTTCTGTCTCGGCTTGATTATTGTAACTCCCTTTTAGCTGGGCTGCCAAAGAAAGCTATTATGCCACTACAGCGGACTATTGATATGGCTGCAAGGCTGGTCTTCAAGTCCCACCGGTTTGAGCACGTGTCTCCTTTGCTGAAAGAGCTAGGGTGGTTGCCGGTTGAGCAAAGGATACAGAGCAAAGTTCTTACGCTGACCCACAAGGCCCGCCACGGCTTGGCTCCTTCGTACCTAGCTGAACTGCTGCATCAGTTTCAGCCTGTTTGCGCCCTCAGGTCCTGTGTGGACAATAAATTAGCTGTCTGATGATGTGTTTTTACCCTATACGACATTTTTATTTTCTCAACTCGCATCTTTTTCCCTTTTACAACATTTTTATTTTTTCAACTCGTTCTCGTTAACACTCGAACTCGTTTCAAAACTAAAAACGTTGTAAAATGAAAAAAGCGCTCGCTTCAAAAATAAAAACATCGTATAGTGGTAAACACACATCATCACACTCGTTCTCGTTATCACTCGAACTCCTTAAGTCTTTTAAGACTAGAATATCTATTTTCAAATCTTTATATATTATAGTAAAAAATTGTTGTTGCAATTTTTATTTTTATTTAAACAAAATATTATTACCTTATATAGCAAATGCCTTTATCTTATATTTCTAGAACATTTATTAGAAGAGAAGGAGAAAAAGCAAATATTTGGAAAAAAAAAGAGTTGAATATATATTTTATAAACATTCTGTACAAAGAATTGATGTGCCAACTACTGTCAAAGAACTCAATAAGTTTGTTAAAATATATACTTTACCAAAAGACAATACATGTTTGTTTGATAAGATTTATAGGGTTTTCAGTTTTGATTATATACTACAAGAAGTTGTAACTAAAGCTATTAAACGTCGAATGTGTATAGTAAAAGAACACATTTCCAATTATAGAAAAAGCAGAATATCTGAAATTAGAAAAATGAGTTGGCCTGAAAAATATACAGAAATTTCATCAATTAATTCAAAGTTAGAAAGTGGAGAATATAATCATTGTGAACATAATACTAATGAATGATTTTGTGATACCGATGTAGAATTATTGAAGACCAAAGATGTTTATGAAGAAGAACTTCAAAAATTAGGTGTTCCAGATATTAAAGTCACAGATTTTGATTACGAAAGGTGTGATGTTCCTTTTCCTAGTTTTTCTGACTGGACGCATGGTTATGAAAAAATACACATATCAGAAAGTGAAATGGTTTTATCATTCGGTGGTAATATTCCAAAACAACTTAATGAGGTTGATGATGATTATGTTGATAGACTAAATGATATGATTCGAAGTATAGGTTACACAAAACCTATTAGTAAAATTGATAAGAATGACGCTTGGTTGAATAAAAAACTAGTATTAGAAGCAACAAATCGTATCAATGAGATGCACGATAACTATAATAATCACAAAAGATCTGGTTACGACAGAGATTTAAATTATGGATGTAGTCATGATTTTTGTTTTGGAACTTGTAGTAGATAATATATGACAGATCTAAGAATTAAAAATTTAAATAATTATAGGAAAATGGCAGATCTAAGAAAAAAGTTTGCTCTTCAAAGATATGATGAAGTAGTTGCATATAACATTAAAGTTAGATCGTGTCTAACTAAGTTAACAAGATTAAGATATATAATTAAAATTGTAAATATATTAGTAGCTTTAGGAGTTACAGTTTCAACAACACATGTTCATGCTCATCCTGAAATAACTAATGCAGTATCAGCTTTCTCAGCACTAACAGCTATGCTAATGGCAGTTGATGGTGTTTTAGTTGAAATAGATAAAAGAAAAAGATTTACTCTTGATTCTAACACACAGTTTATTTCAAAAATAACAGATGCTTTATCTGATGAAGTAGTTACAAAAGAAGAGTTTGACAATCTTATCTTATAGAAAGACGTTCACAAACAGAGATTAGTCCTGTTTAATAACTTGTAATTCCCCTCTAACAAAACTTCTCTTAATATCATTTATCCAAAATCTAACCGGTTGTTTTTTCAATACCATTATTCTAGCAATAGTATGTTTAGTCAAGCTCCATATTGCATCTGTAGCTCTTCTTCTTTTTTCATTTTCTCCTTCACCAGGTTCTAGTAAATATCTAACAGCTGTTCCAAGTTCTAATAATTTTTCCTGTTCTCCGACTTTTCTATGATATTTTGGTATATTTAATTTTACAGATTCTTTTTTTATCGCATTTACAGGTTCTTCACCAATAGATCTCGTAACGCTATTATTTAGATAATCAATAATCTTTGGTAAATTATAAATCTATTCTTTATTTCTAGTGAAATCTCCATTATTAATGTTTTCTAATTCTTTTTCATATTGCGCAATAAATGCTCTTTCTGCTACAGTTCTATTCATTCTTTCAACAAGTGCAACATTCTTCTTACTTTTAGCTTCTATAACTTGTGCCTCATGTCTTTTCATTTCTTTCATGAATTCTCCTTTAAACTCAGTTCCAGGATCTACTGTTATCTTCTTTGGCCATTCCAATAGACTTTTTGTATAAATATCTGTTATAGCTTGTGTTACTTCTTTAGAAGACTTTGTTTTAAGTGGTCTCGTGTCTTTATATCTGCTAGCAACATCAATAACGCTCAAATCATATTTGTATCCAGAATCATTCGGCATATACAAAATGTCTGCTTGATGACTTTCATTAGGTTTAGCTGTATCAGAGAAACCTTTTGGAATTACTTTCGGTCTTGGCTTGAATATCTGACTTATATCAGACTCTGGATTAAATTTCCCTTCCTTTTTTCTTTCATTTAGAGTTAAAAATGACATTCTATAGAAATGGAAATATTTTGTGAAAGCTGTTTGACAACATTTAGCGAAATTGAATACTTAGAGTCAGGTCGTCCAGTTTGCAAAAAGGTTAAACGAAGGCTAAAGTTAAAGCATGAAATGCGTTGCGATATGTGTGATTTAGATAGTACAGAAACAGAATTCGATTGTGGTATTTTAAGAAACAACAAAATAATCATTTTCGCAGATTGTTATTATGCAAGGAATAAATATTCTAAACAAAGACCTACAAAAATATACTGTTTAGCAAAGAAACACTTTAAAAAAGGTGTTCCAAGCTATTCTGCATTCATCATTGTTTAGAACACGAATCAATAATGCATATTGCAAAACTCTTCCTATTAGTAAAAGGTAAGCGTAAAGCAACTAAATTAAAAGAATTAATTGTATTACTTGTTCATTTGTACTTCTCAGGTACTTATGTAAGAAATTAAAAGATTAACCTTCATATTTCCTAGGTTATCAGTATAATAATAATCAGCAGGCAATCTATTAAAATACGCGTAATACTTAAAATCTGTACCAGTAGAAGAAGTATTTACAGCTCTTACATCTCCAGATACTATTGTTGTATCGCTGCTAGGTTTTAATTGTATACAATTAGAAGATCCAACTACCACAGCACTAAGTATTATAATAGGTGGACTGTTCTTATTTTGCCAAGAGTAAGCAGTAGAAATATTAATAATAGAATTCATAGCTCTAGGATTCAATCTAAGTACAACGACTTCTGTTATTTTTTTAACAGTTCTGTCAACATATGACTTTGTCGCAGCATCTGAAGAATTAACAGGTTCAGCAACATTAATTATAGAGTTATTATTCATATTCAAATTTGTTGTAGCAGGAGAATTCTTCAGTAATACATCTCGCTTTAATCCTCCATAAGTAACACAAAAATCATCAGGAAGAACTGTTGGTGTAGTAACAGTAGAATTCCAATATGTAGAAGTAATAGCAAAACTATTCATATTTAAATCTCCAGTCATTGTATCTCCAGATTTCTTAACATAATTAGATACTTGACTTACATTAACAGCATCTGTTGGATTAACTCCTGGAGCAAGATTTGTTATAGGTCTATTCTGTAAATTTAAAGAAGTGCCACTATTTACAATAAAGTTTGCATCTGCATATGCTTTTGTTACAGCATCACCATCACTCACAGGAGCTCTCATATTAATAATTCTATTACCATTTGCATCAATGTCTGATAGAATATAACCATTTATTCTACTTACGTAGTCATCACAATGATGTCTTCGACTCATCTCTATAGTTATTAATTAAAAACTTTGATCTATCCAACACTTCTTTAACAATAGGAACTATTCTAAGAAATCTACAAGGATCATCTTCTTCTACTACTTGTATCAAACATCTTCTTATATAATACTTTATATCATAACCATTTGTTTTCTTGTTATTAAATCTGCCATATTTTCTTATAAGATCAAACTCAAAATCAAAATACTTTTCATCTTTAAGCAATAGCATAAAAATTGGTTCTCTAATTGGCATATCCAAATCAGTATTAGGAATTCTTACATTTCCAGCTGCTACATAGTCCGACGGAGGTTCTTCACAATTCAATCCAGGAACAAAAATCTCAAACTCAGAGTAAAAGCATTCACTAAGTTTTAAGACATGTAAGCCTAGTAAACACTGCGCGTGATATTGTTTAGTTATAAAATCATCAATGATATTTCTGCTCCATAAACATTTTATTTCAACTAAAGTATTGCTATCTATTATTCCATCAGGAGAATATTTGTATACACAATCACTACTAAAACAATCGTTTGCATTATCAAGTTTTACTATAATTTTTATTTCTAAAAACTTTGCAGCAATAGGTTCAAATACTTTACCGAATATCATTGGAGGAAATCTCATACTAGAATTATTAGCTATGTATTTTTTTAGTTTTCTATTTGCAATTAATTCTATATCAGTTTCAATCTGATCTCCAAATACTAGATCATTTCCAAGTACTGAGTAAACCTCCGAGCCTCCAATATTCAAGGACATTGATTTTTTCCACTCATCTGAACCTTGTACAAAATCAAATTTATTCATTATATTTGTGGTTTAAATTTTTGTTAAATGTCAGTTCCATCGTAAACAAATGTTCCTTTACTGCAGGTAAATGGTGAACCATTGCCATTAGAAATAAGTTCGGCAGTGTTCTCACAGATAGTTAAATAATGAATCATAATGTTTGTAGCAGGATTGGCATTTGGTATTTGAGAGTTAAACTCAATGCTTACATCTAGCTTTGAAGTGATTCTTAAAGGTTCATCGTTGTATTGGAGATCAACAACATGAATTGGATATAGCATTAACCATTCAGGGAAAGTTACACCAACTGGTTCTGTAACTTCATTTAATCCAAGATACTGCTTTCTGAATTGAGTAAAATCTTGATATGCAGTAGAACATTTTCCGTCTTTTGGATAACTACTTCTAGCAACAGTAGGATATTGCTTTGAACCATTAGCAAGCACAGTCACATTTTTAATATCACAATGATTGTATGTGCAAGGATTTCCAGTATAATCATTATACTTATTTGTGTTTTGTGCAGCAACAATCAACCACCTAACTTTATCAATAGTATTTTGTACAGATAGAGTTCTAGTATATTTTAAACCTTGATTAAAGTTTGTTAGTGTCATATTTTCATAACTCTGTAATTAAGTCTAATTTTCTTTGCTCTCTCACTTGATACATCAGCAAGCGCTCTTTGAATACTTTCTTTAGGAATAACACAAGGAACCATCAGTCTCATTTTTGACATACTAATCTTAAATGCATTCCAAAGTCCTTCATTAGCAGCCCCAGCAGCACCTCTAGATGTAATTGAATTAGTAAGTCACTTCCACCAACTCTCGTCATCTCAAGCGTTAATGGAATATTATAAAGAATCTTATTCATATCTGCGCAAAATCCAGACAATCTTGAAAGTGGGAGTGAGATACTAAAAGTTCCTGCATTATCTGATAAGTCACTCGAAAGACCTCTTCTGTAAGCAAAACCAATATTACTAGAAGTTGCTGCAGAAGCACTTGGACTAACATAAGCACTGCTGCCTGTATACAGATCATCAAATGAATTTGCTTCATCTTTCTTCCATCCAGTTGCAGGTCCTTCTGTTCGGTTGTAATCATTTGGATATGTAAGGTGACCCATAAGAGTTGATACACTACCAGGGCCTTCTTTCAATGAATAGCTTTCTATTTCTTCAGCACCAAGTCTAATTCTCATTGAACTAAACATCCAAGCTCCAGCATTGTTAACAAATCCAGCAGCAAGAGTTCTAGCAGGTGCTGCAAAGTTTCCACCAGCAGTTGTTTGAACTTGCAATTGTCCTTCAAGCAGCAGATAAGCATCTGACAGCACATAGCAAAGTTGTTGCTCGCCAGGAACGGTGAATGTAACTAGTTTATTTGCAATACTATCTGTTTCATTTCCATTACTCTGATAAAACTCTCTGTATTGGTAATCTTTAATTTTGAAGTTAGGAAAGCTAGGATCGCCTAATTCTAGTATAGTGTCAATCGGTGCACTTGCCATTTTTTCTCTATATAAAAAAGTAAAAATTTATTTCTTATTCTGAATGTATAAACCAGCACCAATTTTTTTCACATATCCGCCATATCCATCAGCTCTTGGCATAATTCCAGGAACAGCAGATTTCTCTTTTATAACTCTTTCTATTTCTTTGTATGCCTTGGGATCATTTTCCTTCAACATTTCTGAATAATCCTCAGTCTCAGAATCCTCCATTTTGCCTTGTATTTTTTCTTAGGTTTAAGTTTGTTAAGCATAGCTCGTTTTATCTCAAGATCAATCTTTTTAAGCTTTCTATCATAATCTTCTTCTTTCTTTCGTTTTTCTAATTCATATTCATATTCTTTCTTTCTTCTTTCCTCTTCAGCTTTATCATCAATATCTCTACGCTTATTAGCATACTCCTGGTCAATCTTTTCTTTCTTTGTCTGCAACTCAATTAATTTTCTAGCCTGATGCATCTCAATACCTTTGTTAGCAATGTTCATACTAAGCCCAGTAAGTCCAGTAAGCACAGGTGCTGCTTTTCCAACACAATCAATAATCTTGTCAAGTACACCAAAACCATGGTATTTTCCACCAGTTATCCTTCCATGACCAATTCTAGCATAGCTACCCATCCTATATTATTTGGAAATTTCTATTGTAGCTATAACATCTGTAATAGTATTTATTGTATTTTTATTTTGATCTGTTAAACTAATTTTAATACTACTTACACCATCAATGTCTCCGTGAGTAGGCAAAAATAAAATATTTGGAATATGCACGTCAACCTTTTCTCCTGGATTAACATCATTAATATCAATTAAGAATAAAGATGATGATTGTTCTAAAAATCCTTTTTTATGTTCGACATAGTTCTTACTAGGATCTACAAGATCACAATCAATACTTATCCATTTTACTCCAGAATTATCTGGCAACTGCATTTTATTCCAAGCCTTGTAAGTTCCAGAGAAATGCATTGCTTTTTCTATAGCTTCATATGGTATTCCACCAACCATCGCAGCATCAAATGTGCCTTGTAAATTTGAACTAAATCCTAAAGTATCTCCAATAGAGTTGATTATTCCAGAATTTGTTCCAAGTAGCACAAGATAGTCTTGACCAATTTGCATAATTATTTTATCATCAGTATCTACACTAAATTGTATTCCATTTGTTGGAGGCCTAGCTAATGGATTTAAAAATAATCTTGCTACTAGTAAAGCATTATTTAGGTAAGCAACAAGTTTTGAACTATCATAATATCCTTCTGGGACTGCAATAGAATAATTGTCTCGATTAACAATATTTGTTCTATACCAAAGCATATCGTTTACTCCAGTAGTAATATTTGATATTATTCTGTTTGTATATGTAAACTCAACTCTCCGTAAGCCTATTTTGTTATACCCAGAATCAGATCCAAGCATTAATTGAGGAACAAGAGCCTTTGAATCTGAACTGGTAGTCCCAGTGATTCTTATAGACATTCTTATATTATATTTCAATAATTTCTATTACAACAGTAATTTGTTGCGAACCAAAATCTAAAATTTTTGAATTTTGGTCTGTAATTGTAATCAATATATCAGAAAGAGATTCTCCAACAAGATTGTGATATTCAAGAGTATTCGGCTCATATACCATTTGTTCCCAAGGATAAAAATTATAAGCAACACTTCTTAGAGCTTTTGTTTCGATATTATTTATGTAACTAGTTCCACTAGCAACCAAATTACAATTTACAAGAATTAAATTTAAGTCAGAAACAAAAACTTCATTTTCTGAAGTAATTTTAGTTCCTGGATCTGTAGTTAATTGCATAAATTGTTTCCAGGTGGTGCAGTATATGTACTTATTGGAAATGTTTTATCAGTTGTATAAACAGTTCCAGTAAATCCAAGTAAAGGAGCTATTGTAGACTTAACAGCAACAAATGTAAACCCAGCAGGCATAGTAATCCAATAATTAGAAGTAGCAGTATCAATACCTAAAACAAACTTATTACTTCCAGATAATATAACAGAATTATTTATTGTATCAGCAATTCCAATATTTACATCATCAGAAACAGCTGCACATATTCCAGGAGGAATAATTACTTCTCGTTCACTTCCACCTGTAAGTCTGTAAACAAAAGTATTATTCTCACTTGTTATATTTTTAATAGAGTTAGTACCAACAAATTTTTTGAAGCATACCTTAAATTTTTAATTCTTAAGTCTTATTGGGTTGTTGATGTTTATTCTAATAGGATTAGTAGTTCTAGTTACGTTAAAAACATCCTTCCTTACCTGCAATGGTATCTTTTTTGATTGCCTCAACATTCTTTAGAATATCCTTAGCCACATCAAGAAGATCTGACATTCTCTATATATCATATAAAAGTTTATTAATTTTAGCAACATATGATTTTGGAACTTTTCTAGATTTTGCAAGGTAATCAACAGCAGAACTAATAGAATTTACTACTCCAGTATTTCCAGCAGCAAGCTCTCGAATCCACAATTCAATCTTGTCAAATACTTCTGAATCATTCTGTACAACTAATGGTATTATTTATATTCCTTTGCCAACTTTTGGTCTTAAATAATCTAAAACTCTTTGCTCTTTCACACTTCTTTTTTTCTTTTTATCTAGCTCTGAAATAACAGTGGAAAGGTTTTTTTCACTAAGGTTTTCAACAATCTTTCTTATTGGTTTTGATATTCCACCAGTTTTCTTTGCTTCTATAATATCAAATAAATCTTTCTTTTTATCAATCGTTGATTCATATGCTTTAGTTAATTCATTCATTTGTTTACCATCAAGTTTAGTATAATAATCCATAGCGTATTCTAAGACATCATGAGCAGTTTGTTCTAGCTCTTGTTCAGCAGTATACATTTTTTCATTAGTAAGTTTTACTCCTAGCTCATATAGTTTTAAATCTTTATTTGTACTATCAATTATTTCATTTATTATTCTTGATACATAACTTGGGACATATCCATTTTTTTCTTTAAGTATTTTAATTAGTTCAGATTTATCTAAATCTTGTACTACAACAGTTTTCTTTGGAGTGCCAGTAGTTGGATTTATATTTAACTCCTCAGCTAAACCTTTTTGAGCAGCATCAATAGCTTCTCGTATTTCTGGATTTGCTGCATATGTCTTTGCTTGATTTGCTATAGTAATCGCTTTTTTATGCTTTCCTTCACTAACAGCTGTTCTTGCTTTTTGAATAGTACTTGATATGTCTGGTTTTTGTCACAAAACTTTCTGCAATTGTTCTTTGTTTTCTATTTGTAAAGCAAGTTTAGGTCTAATTCTCTTAAGTTTCTCTATTACAACTTTACCTGTGTTGTCAGTAGATCTCTCTAATGCTTGCTCATTTAGTCTATGCTCAGGAGCATCTCTTACAGATATTTCTGACTCTATTCTTTGTATCTCACCAGAATTTTCTAGAATGTTAATAATAATAATAATAATATTGCACTTGATAAAGCGCCCTCAGAGAACTTAATCTCTTTCTAGGCGCTTTACATTTGCTGCAAAGTGATACGCAATAGAATAGTAAGTAAAATCATGCTTGAAAAACAAACAAAATGAATAACATGGTTAGGGGTTACATGCACTGGGTCAGCATGCAAATGTGGTTAGTGGCAGCTTGAACAGTGTCAGCACGCATAAGCACATCGAGGACGAATCACAAAGACCCACTAAATGCTGTCCTAAATAGGTATGTTTTTAAGTTTCTTTTAAATGTGGTCAGGTCAGGGGATGTTCTGATGCAGGTCGGGAGGGAGTTCCAGGCTGTGGGAGCATACGAGCTAAATGCACGGTCTCCAAAGGATTTAAGGTTTGTACGAGGTATTTCTAGACTGTTGGATTCCGAAAAGCGAGTGGTACGATGCTTTGCCTGATGGGGTAGTATATCTGAAAAATAAGCTGGAGCCATAGAATGAAGAGACCTAAAAGTGAGCGACAAAACCTTGAAGTCAATCCGTTGCTTGACTGGTAACCAGTGCAGGTCGGCGAGAAGTGGAGTAATGTGGCAACTGCGACGCTCACGACAGACAAGCCTAGCTGCAGAGTTTTGCACCAGCTGCAATCGCCTGATCGCACATGCTGGTAGGCCTGTAAGCAGTGAGTTGCAGAAGTCGAGACGAGATGTCACGAATGCATGGACCAACTTGGACGTGGTATCCTTATCTAAACAAGCCCTAATTTTAGCAATGTTATGAAGCTGAAAATAGGCTGATTTGACTGTGGAGCTGATATGGTCGTCTAACGAGAGGTCGCTTTGGAATATGACACCTAGATTTCGAGCTGATTCAACTGGAGATATGCTGGCAGAGCCAATTTTGAGAGTCAGCCTTTCCAATCTCTGGATCACACTGGGTTTGCCCATAACTAGTAAGTTAGTTTTATCATCGTTGAGTTTTAGAAAATTTGCTGCCATCCATGTGCGGATGTCATCAATGCAAGCAGCAAGTGAGTTTAGAGAATTTGAGGTGCTCGAAGGCTGGGAGGGATCAAAGCAAAGGTACAACTGAGTGTCATCCGCATAGAAGTGAAAGCCTAGATTGTGCTTGGCAATCACATCAGCGAGAGGGAGAGTATAAACGGTGAAAAGGACCGGACCTAGCACAGAGCCCTGAGGTACTCCATATTTGAGAGGTACCTGGGATGATCTTTGTCCATTCACGTCAATACTCTGGAGTCTCCCACTGAGATAGGACCTGAACCACTGCAGAGCAGTGCCAGTGATGCCCAGGCGAGATGAGAGGCGCCCTAGAAGAACTTTGTGATCGATGGTATCAAAAGCTGCCGAAAGATCAAGCAAAACAAGCAGAGACACTCTACCAATGTCTGCATTCCTAAGTAGGTCGTTGTATACCCGAAGCAATGCTGACTCTGTGGAGTGATTAGCTCTAAAGCCAGACTGGAACTTACTAGCAAGGTGTGAGGTTTCGATATACGAGTTCAGCTGGTCTGCCACGACCCGTTCCAGTGTCTTTGATAGGAATGGTAGAAGGGAGACTGGGCGGTAGTTGCTTAAGTTCTCTTGGTCTAGTGTAGCTTTCTTGAGAAGTGGCCTGACTACAGCTTTTTTGAAAGGTGCTGGGACCTGACCTGAGGCTAATGACATATTAATGATGTTGGTTATGCATGGCAGCAGCAGATCAATGCAACGTAGGAGCAGGACAGTGGGAATAGGGTCCAGTGGACTTGTTGTCTTCTTTGATTGAGATACGAGCTTTAGGACTACATCACTAGTGACCATGTTTGCATCTCTAAGATCTTGCAGGTTTTGCAGTTTAGATTCATAATCAAGTGCTTCTTGAACGCTACCTTTGTAAGGCTTTTTACCACTTGCGTAAATTTTTCCATTAAACATTTTACTATATCTATTAAGAATTAAAAAATGTCATTAATTGCTTCCCCTCTGAATCAACAGACCAAAATCTGCCTTCCGACTCAGTCTTTGTTAGGTCTATTACGCAATATCCAAAACGGTTTCTAGTGCAACAGTTAACCCATTCTCTAAATTGCTTCTTATCAATATCTCCAACGTATGCATCACGGATATACTCAATGTCAGTTGTGTTTTGCTTAAAGATTACTATTAAATTTACATTGTTTCTAATTTCTCTCCATGGTATATTCGTAAAGCCTTGAGCAAGGTGGAAAATGTTTAAACCTTTATGTCTTCCTCGTGTGAAATAGTCTAATATCTTTGTCTGATCTTCAGTCATTAAATCATCAAGTACAACTACATTCTTGCAGTTCTTATACGAGTCTACTTCTGGCATAGCATCAATACCATTCACCCATGAGTAAGCTTTGTTTTCTTTTGTCATTGACATAAGTCCACTATACAACTTTTGGTCTAAACTTGAAGCAATAATTGTACAAATGTCATAATTAACCATTCCATAAAATATCCAATTCATGATAAGTTGGGATTTACCTGAACCACTTGGACCCAAAACTAAAGCTCTTATCGGAACATTTGGTAAAGGTTCTTTATGACCCGTATCCACATCTTGTCCAAAATTAAACGCTCTTACTCGAAGAGACATTTCCTATACTAAAAAAAGTTTCTATATTATAGAAATGGAAATTGACTGCTTGAAATGTAAGAAGCCAACAGATAGCATTCATGAGGAATACATCGAGATTGATAGTACAAAAGGTCTTAGAGGAATGATTAAAGCAATTTGTGTGATTTGTGAAAGTAAAAAGTCAAAGTTTGTAAAACTTAGAAGTGGCAGTGGAGTTTTAGCTCATGGGAAAAAGTTAGGTGCTGGAGTTGTAGCTCATGGTAAAAAGTTAGGTACAGGAGTTTTAGCTCATGGTAAAAAGTTAGGCGGAGAGATGATTAAAGAACAAATACTTTCTGAACTAAGAAAAACTATCAACAGTTTAAAAGAAAGTAAAAAGTACACCACTAACTGATCTCGAAATAAATAACTATGTGAAAGAATTAGATGTAAAAAATTTCAGAGGTGTATTTGCAAGAGATGAATTAAGTTCTCCAGATGAGAATGAGTGCCTTATTTGCAATACTGGAAAATCAGATCTAGCAATATGTCATTGGGTAGCTCTTAAAAAAATTGGAGATCGATGTTTTTATTTTGATTCATTCGGTGCTCCTCCAATGCCAGAAGTGATTAATTATTTCGGTGTTACACCAAGTTTTCAGACTTTTCAACTGCAAAAGTTTAATCAAACGGATTGTGGAATGAGGTGCTTAATCTTCCTTAAATTAATGGAATTTGTCGATTTTGGTACAGTCATGCAATTATTAATTTGAATTAAACAAAATATTTCCACTATATAGAATGGAAAATCAAGAAAAGAAATTTGTAGTCCTCCAAAATTCTGCAGTCGTTATTCCTAAAGGAAAGCCTGCGCACGTTCATGTTGAAGAGAAAATTTCAAAAGATTCAAAACCTTATCTTAGTGCGTGGATGTATATAACAGAAGAATCACTTCCTTATGTTCAAAATATTGTAGATAGATCGAGTGAACAATTAGAATTCAAAGCATTTGATGCTAGCGCAAGGTTGACAATTGGAATGAAATTTGATTTTGGAAAGAAACCTAGTATTATGTTTGATGAGAATTATAAACAAATTAAAGTATCTAGTCCGGCAGACGTAATTAAAAAATTAGGAAATGATTTTTGTATCACTGGATATCTTGATGGAAGTTATGTTTCAAAAGAATATTATAATAATGAAGAAAGATTAAATATTAGATTAAAGATTGACCAAGTAAAAGTTTATAGTTCACCAAAGAGATCAATGTTTAATCCAGCAGAGTTTTAAAAGTTAGTTTGTAAGTTAAATTTTTTTAGATCTTTTTCCGAGTTATATCAAGCATCCTATCAACGATTCCACGAGCATAGTTTTTTATCTTATTTAGACTAGCAGGATTACTTATTTTATCTTTTAGAAAATCAGTAGCAAATGAATCATTTAGAGCTCCACCAATACCTAAGCCTAATTTGGCTTTCGCGCTCATCACGGCTGCTACAGTCTTAGCATCTTCACGTGCGTAATTTGGTTGTTTTGGATCTAGCGCAATTCTAGCAGCAGACTCAGCTAGTACTAAGTCTGACAAGTTTCTTATTTCTGTTCTTTTAGGTTCAGTCATTGATCCAGTTTCGGTATAATCATGATCATGGATGAGACCACGTGCATCAAGATCATTTACGCCTGTATAGACTTGCTGCATTCTCTGAGTGAATTTTGTTCCTGGACCAACATATGAGTATTTTCCTGTATTGTTAAAACTTCCGGCTGGTACATTCTCTGATTTAATACCATTTTGTAGTTTCAGATGAAATTCCCTTCCACCAGACAGTTTATTTATTAAATCAACAATACCCGAGCCAAGTCTTCTATTGCGTTTCAATTGCTTCAAACTTAGATTTAGTTGTAAGCCAGTGTTTTTTGATCTGCACTTTTCTATTTTGTTTAGTTGTGTTTTTGTAACAAAGATTGGAACTGTGCCTGATAGATCTTCTTTTTTTAGTCTGATTGAAATAGGCTTATCAGACTTATGCATTAAGTTTACTTGATGGTTTGACAGGCTTAGCTTTATCTCATGGTATTCCATTTCTATAATAAATTAAATTTTATTTAAAGACAAATAAAACTATTATATATTAAGAAATGAATCAAGTTGAGTTTTCTGCTTTTAGAGATCGAGTTATGGAACTTTTGGATTATAATCCTTATACTGGAAAAATCTTCTGGAGAGTAAATAGAAGAGGAACAGCAAGAGATCTGGCAGCGAAGCCGGAACAATTCATCATAGCGGCTATCGAGAAATACGAATAGATGGCAAATTGTACCAAGCGCATCGAATTATCTGGATGATAATTAATAATGAAATACCAACTTAGGAAATTGATCACGTGAATCGAATTAGATCAGATAATAGAATAAGCAATCTTAGATTAGCAGCTCATTCTGAAAATATGAGAAACAAAGGAAAACGATGTGATAGTACTTCCAAGTTTACTGGAGTTTGTTGGCATAAGAGAGATAAGAAATGGCAGTCATAGATATAAACAATAAATAAACATAAATATCATCTGGGTTATTTTAACAATCCTGCTGCAGCTGCTGAAAAAGGCGATATTGCTTCTATACAATTGCATTTACAATTTTCACAATTGAATTTTACTTATAGTTTAACAGAAGATAACAAAATCTTCGCTACACAGACTTTTAATTTCGACATCTCTTTTTAAAATCATCTCTTAGTTTTAGTACTTCTCTATGTATTTCTTCTTGTGATTTACCTTGCGCAAAAAGATTAGCTAGTAACATGGCGCTCTCTGCTTGATAATTACAAGACTTTTTTCCTCCAACCGTACTACTTTCTACTTTTTTTATATCTCTTTTTAACTCATCGCTATAACTAACTCCTGATACCTCAACTAACTGCTTTCCAGTTTTCATATAATTTAATCTGTTTTTCACCTCTGAGTTTTGCACTTTGTCACTCAAATCGATATCAATGTTTCTATCAAGTAATTCTATCATATTTTTTATATCTGTAATTGCATTCTTTAGTCTTTCACTCTGTAAACTCAAAGCGTTCATTCGCTTCTCATGTGTATTCATTGGTGGTGCCTTAGCTGTATACATTGTTGAGTCAATAATCTTCTTAATCAATCCTGCTATAGTTACAGCTATGGAAACTCCCAAGCCAACTGCTCCAATAATTGAAGCTATACTTGCTATGATTGCTGGAATTGCAGGCAAAAATCCTCCTGATCTTACTTCAAGAAAGTTCTTACTCCAAGCTTTTATATCTAATTGTGAAGCATCCCAACTCACTTCCTTTCCGAATGTCTCTGAAAGAAATCTACTAGGATCTAAGTACCAATCAGATTTAGCTTTTTCTGCTTCTAGCAAAATTTCGTTTATGTAATAGCCAACCTCTAAGGATGCTACCACTTTTGACAGGCCTTCTTTTTTATCTGCAATTGTTTTTCAAAAGACATTGCCATATTTTCCTGAAGCAATATCATCGACAATCTCTTATATGAATAATCCTAAATCTACAATTCCTGTTATTCCTGATAGAAATCCACCAAGTGCTTTTGTAGCAGTTCCTATAACTTTGAATGACTGTAAAACTTTTGGAACAATTGTTGCAATCCTATTTGATGCTCTTAGACTTAGCTTTAATGCAATCTTTGGAGCTACTTTTATTATTGCTTTTGACCCAAGCTCAGTTGCTGTTGTTGTTCCTGATAATACTTCTTTAATTGTATCTAAGCCAGATTTTAATTTTTCCATATATGTAAGAATGGATAATATTAGTAAGATTAATGGTGATATTTTTAGTGACCTTGATGCTAATGGAAATAGTATTACAAACCTTGGCTTTCCAGTAAATGATGGAGATGCAATAAGATTAGATTATGCTCTCAATTCAAACTTTTTTAATACTGCAGCAACTAATGTTTCAGGAGAAATAGCTTCTGTTTCTAACTTAACGGAATTACTTCCAAAGAATAGCGCAAAAATGTTGTCCCAGTTGAATTGTAAAAAATATAACTGGTATATCTGGAAGATCTGCTGACGGAACTGATTTTCAAGATTCTAGGCCTTACAAAGTAATAAACTATGGATTACTAAAAAGTATGACTCAAGTTTTTAATGGTAACTCTAATAGTACTCTTAATGTAGGATCAAACAGAATTACCTCTTAAAAAAATTCAGATGTTGTAACAAAGCAATCTGTTGATTCTTATAAATGCTCAACTTTATACTTAAGACTTACTGGTTTTACAAATGCTTCAATTATTGTTCCATTAAACATATTTAATATTGATGTAAATGGAACAGGAACAGAAATTTCTACATTAAAAACAACTCCTGCAGATATTGCAGTTTTTAATCAATAAGGTCAAGTTGTAGGCTATGCAGAACCTTATAAAACTTTTGTTGCTGGTCCAGTAGCAAACTTTCAAGTAGTATTCAATATTCTATGGTATTCTAACACTACTGGAACATTTTTAGAGTTAACTAGTGACAACACTTATGGTGTATCTGGTACTCTTCTTTTAGTTGTAAATATTGATGGAACCTGCACATATATGATAGATATATTTAATTTAATAGTAATTTAAGAGTTGCAAGTAATATTACATATATTGATTTTATTATTACTGTTGTATAGAATGTCGCTTGGATATCGTAGAAAAGGATCTAGCCAAAAAAATTACATTCGTAAGACTGGAGATATTATGAATGGATCTTTAAATATGAATCAAAATGTAATAAAAAATCTTGGAGATCCTGTTGATTCTACAGATGCTGTAAACAGAAAGTATATTGATGCAAAATTTGTTACAAAAGTATCTAGAGGTACGACTGCTGATGGTGATCTTGATATGAATAATCATCGAGTGATAGATCTTGCTAATCCTGTTAATCCAAGTGATGCTGCTACAAAAGATTATGCAGATACTAAAATATCAAAAGATGGTGGATATGTTAATGGAGATTTAATAGTAACTGGTACATTAAGTATTACTAATCCAGTAACTCCATTACGTGATAATAATGTTGCAACTGTTAAATATATGGATAAAAATTTTGTAAAATATAATAATCAAATAATGAACGGACCTTTAAATATGAATAATAATCCAATTATTATACAAGAAGATCCTGTAAATCCAAATGATGGAGTAAATCTTGGCTATCTACGAAAAATATGTGGAAATGTTACAGCTGTAAATTTTAAAGGAATAATGGATAGCTCACTAACTATACAAATATATGGCAGAACAATTAGTGGCAAATGGAATGCTTACATTAACAACGTTGCAATTCAAAGAGGTTTATTTGTTATTGGAGTGGTGTATGAAGTTTCTGGAATAAAAAAAGTACTTATGCCTCCACCATCAACATTAACAGCACAGGCTGATCAATTGTATGGTAGCTATATATTAGATGATAGTAAAAAAATAGTTGCTAGTTCTACTTTTATATCTGGATCAAGTTTGTTAGATAGAGAAATAAATTTTACTGTTTATATAGCAATAGCATAATGCTTAGCGGAAAAGACTTACAAATGATAGGAACATTGGATATGTCTAAAAATAGAATAGTAAATCTTAAAAGTAATATAGATCCTTTAGAAGCTGTTGGAAAATCATTTCCTGATAACAACTATGTAAGAAAAGATTCAGACCAAGTAATAAGAGGAAACATATCCGCAAACTCAAAAAATATGTTAATGTACTAGCTCCGATAAAAGATAATGATATTGCAACAAAAGAGTACGTTGATACTAAGGCAGATTTCGCAGTAAATGGTAATTTAGCAGTTAATGAACTAATATTTTTAGGTCAAATAAATAATGGTAAAAAATTAGTTGATGTTTTTAATATATATCTAGCCAATGATGATATTTATATATTTTTTCGCGGTAGCCCTCCACAAATTGATGCAGGTTCTTTGAATTTCAGTAAGATAGAAAATCTGTCAGGTTTTAATAGTGATCTAGATTACAATAGAGACCATTACTTAGCTAGAATGGTTGATATAAAAAAATACCAATATATTATTCAAAATTAAAATTGAGAATAAAATATCTTTATGATATGGATACTGAAAGTCCTTTTATGCCTTTAACAATTTTTGGAGAAAGTTATTCGTTCTTAAGTGTTACGGCGAAACAAATAACTGAAAAATCGATTATATTAAAGGATGTGAATCTGACTAGAGTAAAATATCTTGATGTTAAAATGGAATTAAATTTAAATATTGGTAATGTAGGAAGTTTTATAGTTAGAGATTATTATCACAAAATCTACTCACCAAATTTCTTTGTTTCTAATTTTCTTAATATCACTTATTACGGAGTTGAAAATAATTATATGTTATTATCAAGTGATTATATAACACAGTTTGATGTTTATCCTAATAATATTTTCATAACCATAAACTTTCCTGTTTTAAATTATAGTAATATGATAACTCCAAGTGCTTCAGATATTATTGAAATTACTTTAGCTGATGTTGTTATAAGTTAAACTTTCCAATCTAGGCTTTCTTTAATAAGCTCTGTTGGAATACTATATTCTTTTCCTGTTAATTGTTTTGTTAACTCTATTTTTTTAGAGTATGCATCTGATTGAAGACTATTTATTTTCTCTATTTTCAAATCTTTAAGAAACTCTGAAAAGATTGACCCCTCTCTAACTTTTGTAAATATATATGCCATTTCTTTTTCTGAATGATTTACTCTTTAAGCTTTGTACTCTAAAACTAATTGTAATGCTTCTAATAGTGTACTCCTAATATCTTCAATTCTTCCCATGGGATATGAGTAAATTTTTATAGTCTGTTGACCTTGTGCAACTGTTAGACAATCTTTACTTCTAGTTTCTACATTCATTTCTATATAAATAATTTATTTACAATCCGGTTGTTGGAATTGTATCAGAAACTGGCACATTCGGATCTGCAACAACCTCCGGAGCAGCTGGGGCAACTAGAGCAGCAAGTGTTGCCTTTTTTCTGGCACTAGTTCCATCAGAGATGTCAGGTAGAATTGCATAGCGTTCATCCTTAACAATTCCAGAGATATCTGGTTTCATTCCTGAAACACCTGAGATAACTGTTGAAAGTGTTGGTAGATGACTAGCAATCCATGTTGTATAACTAGAGATTTCTCCAGGTGTATCAAGAAGAGTATCAACTTTAGTTCTAACTGTTGCTTCAAGATCTCTTGTTATACTTGCCATTCCAGAATCGATTACCTTTTGTGCTTCAATGTCACACTCATCAATATAAAACTTTTTTACAGATGTATCTATCATAATTGAGATATCTGAGTCGAGTGTCTGTTGATCATAAGCAGTCACTCTAGACTTTACAAGGTAGTCAACATATGCTTTCAGCAGAGTTGCAGATGTAGCAAGATTGGGGTCAGATACTTCTGTTGTCGACATTTCCTATACTATTATAAAAAAATACAAAACATCTAATTCTTTATTAACTCTCTTGCTTTAATTTTAAGTTCCTCATATTTATCTTCATGGGTACACATTTCAAATATAATTTTAATAAGTTTATCAGTTAATTTTAATGTTCTACCTTGACTAATATCTTGAATTGTACTACTAATTTTATAATTTGTTATTTCTGGATCCATATATACTATGAAGAAAAACATTTAATTCAAAATTAATTAATCTGCACACCCTTTTTAGTTTTTGGAGTTTTTTATTTCTTTTCTGATTCTGTCAACATTTCATTTATTTTACTTCTGCATTCCATTAGTTTATCACAAGTATCGCAAATCTCAACTAGAACACTGACATACGAGCTATCCAAATCTGTAATAAGTTTGTCAAGTGAATGCTTGACAATTCTTTGATCTACTCTCTTTAACTTTTGTAGACAAATTTTAAGAGCCATATCTCTTGATTGTTCGCAACTCAGAATTCTAGAAACATCCATTCTATATAAATATAAATTTTTTATAGTTCATCTTCTTCATTTACGTAATTGTATTCATATTCATCTTCTTCGCTAGCATCTGAATATTCTGACTCATCACTTTCATATTCTGATTCTTCTGGATTGTAATTGGGATCATCGCTGTCGGACTCTTCATATTCAGATTCATATTCAACATTTTTCATTTCTATAATAATGAATTGTATTTATTAATATAAATTTATTCCTGCCATCTCAAAAATTAACTCTTCTTCTGCTCTGTCATATTCCATTTCTATTTGCAACTCATATAACTCTTTTGTTGTTTCTCGAATATCATGCTCGACTTTTATTTTTGCTTCAGGTTCAACAATTTTTTCACTCTTTCGTTTTGGCATGTATATTAGTAGTTTAAATTTTCTTTAATTCACCAATATCACAAGTATTACATCGTCCTGGATTTAGATTATTACTCAATGTATCAGCAATTCTATAGTGTCCATAAGCATAACTGCAGATTCCACAATCCAACCAGTATCGTTTTGAATCAAAAGCTGAAAGTGCTACTTTTTCTAATTTATCAGTAAATAACTCGTGTTTACTCTGCGATATCTTATAAAACTTTCTAATCTGTTTTTCTTTAAAACCATCAATTGTTTTTCCGTTGAAGATTGATACACTATCTGTTAAACAATTGACAAAAGTGTCATGACCCACTGTTTTAGTTAAAACTGCTTTTTAAGACCTTTTGCAGCTGCTTTTCTTTCTGCATTAACGATACTAACTGAATAGAGTTTTGGTCTTAAAGCACATACTTTAGCAATTACTTTTCCTTCTGTTTCATCTTTAAATTTTCCAATCGTATCTTCAGCAAACCATTCTGGCATATTTTTCATATCATCATATAAATTAGGTGTTTCAATATCCATAATCAATGAATCTGTATCTGTATAGATTAACTTAACTTTTTCGTTATACTTTTGTTTTATAACATCATAATAAAACTTCTGCATATGTAATTTAGATAAGTCAAGAATTGCGCTTCCTATAAACATTGGTTTATTTAACCTAGTCTTTGATTGATTCATTTGAAATATTGTTAATGTTTTGCTAAAATCTCTAAAGTTTACCATTCTAGGATCTCGTATTCTTTTATTAAACTTTTTATTTCCTATCTCATCAATAACATTAATCAAATAAGTTTTTACTCTTTTTTTAACATCTTCACATGTTTTACCATAAAATGCATTCATGATCAACTTCCAAAGATTTCTCAAGAATTTTTTATTTGAATTTGCTGCTTTCATATCAGCACACATTTGGATGAATGGTTCCAACCATCTAGATTGCTTAAATGTATAGACCTTTTTTACTGTAGCTATCATTCCGTGTGTTAAACAAAACTTTAGATATCTATAGTGAATTAAATAATCTTTTTTTAATGAAAAGTCACACACCAGTTTTGGAACATTACACGCACCTACTTTAAATTTATTTTGAAAATTAGAATACTCACTACAATCAACAACTCTGTTAGACGCGCATAATGGATATTCATTGTGTAAATCATGATAGTACTCTTTTGTTTTAGGATCGTATTCAATATCAACAACAAAGAAAGCTCCAACATCCGACTCATCAGGTAATGATAGTATTTGTTCTCTATCCCATCTATCAATTGAGCACTCTTCAATTTCTCCTTGTGGAAGAAGTTCCATCATTGCTGTTGGGTATAAGCTTGTAGCGTCTTGATAGGTAATCCACTTTGTTGGTTTGCTAGAATCATATCCAGGTACCATGGGATTGTTTACTTTAACTAATCTACTATTAACTTGACAAATTCCACCACGAATTGACTTTTTAAATGTGTCATAAACTTCTCTGTTTGTCAATAACTCAATTTTTACACCAGAATACCAAAACACAGCGCTCCATGGTGTTGTAACAAAGTTTACAGGATCTAATTTTAGTTTAGATATAAATCCTTTTCTAAAACTTTCCAAACAATCTGCTAACAGCAGAACATCAGTGATTAAATATAAATCATGATAATCAATGAATGATTTGCAATCAAATTCTTTCCAAACATCATTTGCTTTTTTGTAATCATCGTCTGATATTCCTTCCATATAAATATTAGAGTAAAAAGATTCCTTACTAGGTAAAGAATCACACTTAAATTTTTCCCAAGAATCCATAAACTCATAAGGATATTCTGCTTTAACAGTAAGAAGATTAAGGTTTTTTCCTTTATACTTTTCGCTTAAAACTTTATTTGAAATTGCAAAGAAATCAATTTTTTTCCCATTGTTGAAGCAATAGTTTCTAATGACCCGATCATAAACTGCATACTGTCTTTAAAAACCAAATCACCAACTTTGAGCATCATGTACTTTTCTAAATTATTTGCAATTGGTTCTGCTTCAACGATAAAATTCTCTAATGCTCTAACAATGATATGTGAATCGTACCCCCTAAAGTTATGGAATAAAACAGGTAATTGCCATTTTCTAAAGTCCATGCTTGCTTTAAAATTACATGAGTGGTGTGCAGCACCTCTATATTTACTTGTTAAATGGCAATGGTCAAATACTTTTCTCAACTCATTATTTCTTTGATTAAAAGGACCTTTACACATCCAACAGAAAATTGCATCATCGTGTGCTTTCATTTCATCATCAGTTAAATCTATCATCATGCTATCTAAATTTTTTTCAACTACTCTAGTTTTATAAAAATCTGATACAGCAAATGATCTTTTTAAGAAAGTATTCACACAATCAGGACCAACATTTAAAAACCAATCAATAACTTCACCATTCCAGTCAACTATAACAAATGCTGCAGAGCATGGTGTGTGTGTTGAAAAGTGGTCATCATGTTCTCCTTTTTGCACTAAACATTCAAAGTCTGCATAACAAACATAAGGACATACATTAAGATGTTTGAATGAATCAAATGATATAAATTTATTATGTTCGTCTGGCATTACATATATTGTTGTTCCTGAGTGTATGCTATCACATATTTCTAAATGTTCATCTACTTGAAGCTTGTCAAAAAATCTATTTAAACACCGATGACAGTAATATTGTTTTCCTCCAGAACTAGATGGTCTGCACAAAGCGTTAAAATTGTTAATCAAAATATAATGTTCGATATCACCACTTGTTATAAGCAACAGATTAATATGTCTATTTGGAATCTCGTCAGCTTTCTTAACAACTCTTAAACGAGAAACTCTTGATTCTTTGTACCCACAAGAGTAAACATTTATGCTAACATTCATAGCTTTCTCTAGTTTATTTGTGTCTTTAACTTTCATTGGCCACTCGATATCGCTAATTAGACTTGAATATTGTTCGTTTAGTATTTTTTGAAATCATTTGTCTTCCATTTATTTCTTTCTACTGAATTTAGAGCTCTCAAAACACACCATAGCGCACAAAACTCATCATCGTAGTTTTTTATGTTGGTAACACACTTTTTCTTAGCGAGATAATCAGGGGCTTCAACATATGAACCACCACCAATTGGAATACATTTAGATATAACAACTGAGAATGAATGAAAGCCAATAAATAGCCAACCAGAACCAACACCTCTCTCAACTAGTAACTCAGAATTTATACCAAGTGCAAGCATTATTTTATCATAAATTTCATCTGCTGATTCACTATCCATAGTTAAAATTGATTTGGATTGAGAACCTCTTCTCTCAGTTTCACCAGTATCAAAAGTTTTCATATCAAATGATACTTTAAAATGAATTCTAATAAAAGGCCATATTTCTCTAACTCTATTAAGCAATACTTTTGTTTGATATCTGAGTGATTCTCTTAAAGTCTCGAAGTCTCCAAACCATTTTTTTGTATTATATGTAAAGGTTAAAGTATTTCCACCAGCAGTTAGAATCGGATTAGTATATCCTACCTTGTTAAGTCTTCCAGTTTTACCAGCGTATTTAATTGAAGGAAGATCAAAGTCAATACTCATCAATCTTCCAGCTTCATTAGAGGAAATTATTTTTTCTTTTATAATTCTTTTAGCTTTGCGATCATATTTAGTTATTGGTAAATCAAAATCAACATGCATTAATCTCCTTGTCTCAGACGCAAAAGAATTTCTTTGTCTAATTGGAAAAACCATCTTGCTATATAAGGTAATAATATTTTGCTTAAATAAAAATAAAATTGCAACAAAAATGTTTACTATAATATATGAAGATTTTGAAAACAGATATTCTAGTCTTAAAGACTTTAACGAGTTCGAGTGATAACGAGAACGAGTGCGATGATGTGTTTTTACCACTATACGATGTTTTTATTTTTGAAACGAGCGCTTTTTTCATTTTACAACGTTTTTAGTTTTGAAACGAGTTCGAGTGTTAACGAGAACGAGCTGAAAAAATAAAAATGTTGTAAAAGGGAAAAAGATGCGAGTTGAGAAAATAAAAATGTCGTATAGGGTAAAAACACATCATCAGCTGTCCCATTCCTCCGCTTAAAGACAGTTGGCGACAGAAGTTTTAGTTCTGCAGGTCCTAGACTGTGGAACTCGCTTCCACAATTCTTGCGCAACGACAACTACTCTCCTACTGCCGACTACGGCACATCTTTTTCAGCGGTCCTGAGCTGCTACTTCTATGCTACTCACTACCTCAACTGCTCTCCTGACTCTGCTATGCTTGCCACTTTCTCTTTGTTGCGTGAGACGAAGTCTGTTGACCACCGAATGCGTACCGAAAGCCGCTTAGGCTGTGAGTGCGTTATATAAAACTCTCCTGCGTAACACCCACGTGGTCTGTATGACTTTGTGGAGTTGCAGACGGAGATACATTACATTACATTACGCGGATGGATACGGACTTGTTATCTTGTTATCTAAGTTGTTATCTAAGATTATTACTACTAAGGTTGTTCCTTGTTATCTTATTGTGCGTGCACTCGTCTTCGCGGCGGTGGCCGCGCTCCGCCACCCTCAGAATACCTGCGCGCGTAGCCTCCTGCGCTACACCGAGCAGTCGCTAGCCGCCACTCCACGGCTCCGGGCTCCCGCCCACACCCCTTCGGTATACGTCGCGCGTCGGCTGAGTCTGGGAGCGCTGCGTTTTCGGCATTGCCCTGCCCGGATGTAGATGCCGCTATATCCGGTTTGTGGCTTCTCCGACTAGGTCGAGTGACGCGAGCGAAAGCATCCCACGCGCTCAAATGACCCGTGGGTAAGTTGGCGTGGTGATAAAAACATGCTGCTGACAGCGCGTAAAAAGCCGTGAGCCGTGCATTTTTGCGAATACGCCCCGATATTCAAATGCTTATTGCGAACTAATTAAAGAGTACGTTTGTAAGACCAAGAACACATTAACAACCAATGCTAAGTTTGTGCGTTGGTGCCAGCTTGTCCCAGGCGCACGTCTACAGCCACTTGAAGGCGGTCGCGTTCCCTAAATTTGCCCAATATATTTACTCTTGTATTCCGTGATTGTTATAACCGCAGCACTGCACGCAGCCTATGCTGCCGACCGCCACTTTTAACTCGCTTGACTTTTGCAAAGAGCCGCGGCGAAGTACCAAGCACCCTCGTTAAGCTATACGCGACGATATTCGCCTTTTTTCGTGTCGCTGCTTACCATAATATGTACGTAAGCATAACTATAACTAAAATATAACTATAACTTACATAACTGATATAACTAGATATAACTTGCATAACTTATATAACTATAACTTACCATATGAACTTACCATATGAACTGCTTACTTATATAACTATACTGCTCACTTATATAACTATAACTTACCAGCTTACCACATGAACTGCTATCTGATACCAGCTGCGACTGTCGCTTTCTGCTCTGCGAAATAAATACATCGCTAGCTGCAGATTAGGAACCAAAGTATCTCAGGCTTTAAACGTGCCAAAAAAGGTGAGCTTATTCAACAGCCTCATGTGTATAGCGGTAGAAGTGCCTTAACGGCTATCACCACCGCTTGATGTTGGCAATAAAGGATTGATCACCCACTGCAGGATTCGAGCCCACGACCTCCGTCAGTAAGAGCGAGCACCTTAACTCCTGGGCTATCACGGCCCTCAAAGAAAACCCTTGCATAAAAATAGTTGGAAAATGGTTTTGAGGAAGTAGAGATACTAGTCGCTTGCAGTTGGTTTAAAATTCTGAAACTATGCTTGTCGTGAGCATCGCAGTTGCCACACCACACCACTTCTCGCCGACCTGCACTGGCTCCGAATTAAGCAGCGTATCGACTTCAAGGTCCTGTAACTTACATTAAAGTTCCTTCATACCCTGACTCCATCCTACGTATCCGAACTACTCCCCCACCAGGCCAAGCATCGTATAACCTGCTGTTTCTGAATCGACCATTTAGCTATACCTCGTACTAACCACTTAACCTTAGGAGACGGTGCCTTAAGTTCGTATGCTCCCAAGGCCTGGGACTCCCTCGCGACTGACTTCACGTTATACATTGACTTGAGGACATTTAGAAAGAAGATTAAAACATACCTGTTTATGGCACCATTTAGTGGGTTATTTTGATTCGTCCTTTGTGTGCTTATGTGTGCTAACACTGTGCTTGATGCTACTGACCATATCTACATGTTGACCCTGTGCATGTCACATCTAACAATGTTAAGCTTGATGTCGTTGCGAATGTTAGCACTAATCATTTGGGTCATGCTTTCTTAAAAGCATCTATAAAGTGCCTAGAAAGAGATTCATATCTGTGGGGGTGCTACACAAATGTATTAGTATCACTATACAATGCTGGAAAGTAAGGAGCATGCATTCGTTATGCTGATTCATTGACGAGCAGCACTGAAGCTTGCTGAGCAGCAGCGGCGACTCTGTGTCTCGAAGCAACCAGTCAGTCGTGCAGGTGCGATTTGCTTCGCTGATTCTGGGAGCTCCTCAGAGATGAACTTCCGTGAGCAAAGGCTCGCCGCGCAGGCCTGCACGTATGTTGTCGATGCACAGCTGCAGCATCTGCTGCTTTCCGGCCTCCGTGCACCAGCCCCAGTGAGGCGTGACAATGACATTGGGCAGCGATAGAAGAGGATGCCCAACTGGCAGTGGCTCCGGGTCGGTGACGTCGAGGGCGGCCGCTCGGATGCGCCCACTGCTCAGTGCCTCTACCAATGCCGCGGTGTTTATGATGTTGCCTGCAATAGGAATGCCGTGCATATCACGCGCTGGAACAAGAAACGACCGGGCTAAAGCGACAGTGCGAAATGACAGAGAAATTACTTCCTCATGAGCATCAGTGGTTACTCGCATGCATGCCTGGTGACTTGTACATGTCTCGTTCAGCCCTTCGAGCCGTTCTCAAATAGAAACTGTGTTTTCCATTTAACAAGGTTTATAGCAACAATGTCTATATATATATATATATATATATATATATATATATATATATATATATATATATATATATATATATATATATATATATATATATATATATATATATATATATATATATAACAAGGTCTATAGCACTGTAAAGGTAAAGAGCACCTAAAGCATCACTGGTTGACCTGCTAGTGTGCCACAAAAAGGGAAACTTATGAATAGAACCCGACTATGACCAGTGGTTGCGACTCTCAGCCTGGTGATATGCCTCTAGTCAAGCTTTAATTGCATGTAGGCTGACTTACAGTTGAGGAAATGTGTTCATCGAAGTTTTTTAATAGTACGCCCAATTACGGGCAGACGTCAGTGGAGTGATACTAGAGGAACAAATCTTGAGGCTGAGGACTTCCAACTTTCAGATGACGTAAAGCTTGCCTATAATATGGTCTTATCATCGTTAGGCTTCAGTGGCCATTCAAATGTCTTCGATGCAGGCTGCAAGGAAATTAAGCGAGAGTCGCATGCTGAGCAAGGCTTAGACGGGTCGAAGGGCAGATAGAGCCGGGTGTTATCGGCTTGGAAATGAGAGCCAGGTTGTGTTAAAAATCTACCAGAGGGAGCATATCTATTATCAAATGAAGGGGCCTAAGACCTAAGCACCTTCTGGTACTCTATACTGTAAGAGCTCTCCGAATGATCGGCAGTGGCCATGTTATATCTACATCTCTCACTGAGGTAGGACCGACCCAGTTTGTGCGTCACGTATACACTGGCGTGTGGAGAAGGTCTATAGAAGCATCTGGTGGTCAGTGGTGTCAAATGCTGCTGGTAGTCTTAGACGTACCAGTAGAGAGACCCTACCATGATCAATACCGTTCAGATCATAGGAAACCCGAATCAGAGTAATATTTTGGCAGTCGTGATCTGAATGATCTAGCACGTCCTCACTTCACTGCTAAAACGATTTGCAGCCGTCAAGCCTATAATAAATAATAATAAATAATTCATTTATATAGCACCCCAAGAGAACTTAATCTCTATTCAGGCGCTTCACATATGCCTCAGGGCTCGAGCCCATGACCTCAGCCAGACCTTGATCGGGGCGAGCACCTTAACCGCTGGACCAAACCAGCTCGGCTAGACAGAACCATGGGAGTAGCAATATTCCCGGTTCCATTTTTCTGTTTACACTTCCTAACTCTGAAATGGAGGCGAATATGATGTCACGGCATTCGAGTGATCAAAGGAAAACATTTATCAAACATCAGGCATGTCATCAAAGAATACTACAGCATTTGACCACGAGCATTTGAACACGGTCTCACTACTGTACTGCCGATTGACGGCATCTTTCTAACTAGAAGTTCAGCTGTGTAGTCGTTTAGTGAGAGAAAATGGAGTCCTTCAGAAACTTATGTACGGACGGCATAAGCTTAGTTTTTCAACCACTTAGTATGGCGATATAGGAGCCAAACAGGGTTAATGATCCTCAAAACCGGGTGCTCTAACCCAGAAGAATTGTGTCGCCGGTTCAGCCAACTGCCGGGGCATCGTCAGTCGAGGTTCAGCTCCTTAGCCACGTTTCCGGCTAGATCGCTGGCTGATGTTGACTACTAGCATTTGATAAATCAGGTAAGTTAGGTTTCGCCGGTCTAGAAGTAGTATAGCCAAGCCATAACTCTGAATTTTCTTCTTGAGAACTTTCCTATTCGATAATAATTCTGCTGGGCAAGTGGAGAATATATATAATATATATATAATTCATTTGTATAGCGCCCAAAGAGAACTTAATATATATTCAGGCGCTTTACATATGCCTGGGGGCTCGAGCCCACGACCTCGGCCTGACCTTGGCAGGGGCAAGCGCCTTAACGGCTGGACCGAGAACTGCAGAGAGCCAAAAACAGACCCCAGTGGGACTTCCCTAGTTACTGTTCCCTAGTTACTGCTGTTGCAACCTGAATGCCCTACGACACGGAAATGGCGATTCGACTTTGACCTCAAATACATGCACGCTGACTCCTTGAGTGACTGGCCGGCAGCGTGCGACCTGAACTTCATGCGACATGGAATTGATTCGGTCCGACTTTGGTTACTTATGGCACCACCTTACGGCTGTCAAAAACGATTAGTACACTAGCAAAGTACTATCCAGGTGATCGCTGGTGTTTCCGACAGATTCTTATACCAGAGCTCTGAGCGGAATAACATGGCGTTTAGGTGCTCGTTCTGCGTACTTGTGCAGTACCTGTAGCCCGCAGGTATTTACTTGTGCAATAGGGTTCTAATAGCAGACCACGAGCTACCATTGTTTTTTTGCTTGTCTAAAATGAGTGCCAGCTTCGGGAATCGAACCCGAGCTTAAAGCCCAAAAGAAAGCTTTTGAAAACCTTTTCCGATTCTACGGGCACATGCTGCTGCAAGTCCTGACAGCTCGTCAAGCAAAAGATATTCCACATCGCTGTAGTGAGTATATAAATTGTTGGCCTGAATCTCCATTGTCACGCCCTTGCTGTCCTTGACGAGATCTGATCGGAGCAAGCATGTTATGACCACTCAACGGCCTATAAAATTGTCGGAGCTCCGCAGCAATAGTTTAGTCTGAAAGCGGCAGCCAGTAGTGCTCACTGTCTGGGCTTTGTGGGCCAATGGCGCTGTCTGACATTAGCGAAGTGCTGGCCTTGGTCACCTAATTGAGACAGGCTCGAACTTACCTCGAGCTATATTCACGACCGTGGCTGTCGGCTTCATCAGGGAAAATTCCCGCTCACCAATGAGACCAAAGGTGCTGGGCGTACTCGGACATGCGACCATAATGAAGTCAGACTCTTTTAACAGATCGTGCAAATGCTCACAGTATGTGGCGCTCACTTGCTGCTCCTCTCCACTTGGCCTGGTAGAAATATTGAGAAGACTTCTTAGCACGACGAGTGCATGGCTAACGGACATACGCACACTATTCACCGGAACAAGCTACACGAATAGGCATGCAGCCATTTCCTTATAAAAACCGCAGGAGATATGAATGGTCATCCAAAATGGTTAGCCACTCTTACGAGAGCTGCAAATACAAATAAGCAGCAGAGACGCTAGCCCAATCACAAAGCACTATGCATTCCACACGGTCGTACTAGAAAGAATAGATTGTAAAGTCTCAATCGAGTGCTGAATCTACGACTGCCAAATTAGAGCTGCGAATCTTATAAAGCCTGGTGGAAAGATGAATAATCCTGTTAGCATGCCAATATACTACTCCAACTAAATGTGTCTCTCTCGCTCTCTCTGCTACTCTACCTCTCACTTCTTCTCCCCTCTGCTTCTTCCTTCTCCGTCTGTACCCGCCTCTGCCGCTCTGTCTCATTCTCCCTCTTGGGTGGAGAGAAATGATGACAGGCAACATAGCTGATGCTTCAATGAGCATCCAGCCGCAAAAATGCCTACAGGCATCTACAGAACATTTGCTCTGCTAAAAAGTACTAGAAAGCATCAAATGAGGGTAACATAAAAATGCTCCGAAGTTGGCAATAAAAAACCTGACCGCCCTCGAAAAGGAAGCATCAAGCAAGGCGCTTTGGCAAGGCTTTCCTGCCGATGAGTTATCGACCAAAACTGAGTCGGCCTGAACTCAAGAGCAGCACAGCACAGCACATATATGCAAAAACTGAACCACTCCTAGGCTTGGTTGATAGTAACAATCAACTAGCAGCATTTTGTGCCAGCCTTTCCCTAAGCTCGTCTTGTTGGATCGGCTACTTTAAGATCCTTGGCATATAACCCATTACGGAAAGCCTCACTCAGTCAGAAACCATCCTGCCACAATCAACAGCTACTGCACACCAGCGATGCACTCACCACTTGTAGCATACAAATGACAATGACGCAATTATTAGCCAGGCTGCTAACGTTGACAGACCTTGGCCGTCTGTTATGGTAGAGTATCTTCATCCCAAAACCCTTTGCCCTTTCGGCAATCTTGAGTCCGATCTGTCCCATTCCTATAATTCCCAGTGTTGCTCTGGCCATGTCCAAGCCCAGGTAGGAGGACTGTGGTGAGGCCTCAGCACCAGTCATAGCTAACTTTACCCCTGAAAAAAGACGCCAGCTGATTCTGAAATGTGAAAACGGCAAACTGATACTTCACAGCAGCTGCAACTCATAACAAAAAGTAATGCATAATCTTACGCTAGTAGGTCTTTAACCCAGTCTTGACAAGAGTTAGCAGTATGGCTAATAAATTTAGTTCGTATGCTCCCAAAGCCTGGAACTCACTCCCGACTTGCGTCAGAACATTCCCTGACTTGACCACATTTAAAAAGAAAACGCCTATTTAGGACAGCATTTAGTGGGTCCTGCGATTCGTCCTACATGCATATGCGTGCTGACACTGTGCATGCTGCCACTAACCACACTTGCATGCTGACCCTGTGCATGTCAACCCTAATCATGTTATTCATGTTGTTTATGAAGCATGATATTACTCACCATTCAGTCGCATTTCCCTTTGCAGCAAATGTAAAGCACCTAGAAAGAGATTGAGTTCTCTGAGGGCGCTTTATCAAGAGCATTATTATTATTATTATTATTATTATTATTATTATGCCACCTTGGTGTGCATGCTCCGCGTGTCCGAAAGGGTTCCTCAGCAAAGTAGCTTGATGAGAAATCTCCCATCGTCTTGAAAATATCTTATCAAGTGGTGGCTTAGATTCTGGGAGGCTGCTGAGGGCCTTTGAGTTGTCAAGCAGGCAGCAGTCTAGTTAGACAGGAGGCTGACTGGAGTGTCACTTCTCCCTGTGTTGTCCCTAAAGGGTCCATATTCGGTCCCTTGCTGTTCTCCATTTATACTCAACCTCTAGGGAAAAGTTATTGAGGCCCACGTAATAGGATGTCACTTTTATGCTGACGATACTCAGCTGTATTTGTCATTCAAACCGTCGGAATCTGTTGCGGCAACTGAGAAACTGAATGCTTGCCTTGCCGACATTCGATCCTGGATGTCGGAAAACTTCTTGAAACTAAATGACGATAAAACCGAACTGCTTCTCATAGGACACCCTATGCGTGTGGCTGGATTAAAAGGCTTTGCTCATCTAATAGGTGATGCTATTGTGCGACCATCACCGAATGCTCGAAATTTAGGTGTCGTTTTCGACAGCTGCCTCAATTTTAAAAGCTTCATTCAGAAGACTGCTTCTACAGCAAGCCACCACGTCCGATCCCTATCCAAGATTAGGAGCTGTCTTCCACAGTGGCTTACAAAAAATTAAACTAGCTCCTTAGTTCTGTCTCGGCTTGATTATTGTAATTCTCTTTTGGCTGGGTTACCAAAAAAAGCAACTAGGCCACCAAACGGCTGACCCACAAGGCCCACCACGGCGTGGCTCCTTCGTACCTAGCTGAACTGCTGCACCAGTTTCAGCCTCTTCGCACCCTCAGGTCCTGTATGGACAATAAATTAGCTGTTCCATTCCTCCACTTAAAGACCGTTGGCGACAGAAGCTTTAGCTCTGCAGGTCCTACACTGTGGAACTCGCTTCCAAGATTCTTACGCAACAACACCTACTCTCCTGCTGCCGACTGTGGCTCATCCTTTTCAGCGGTCCTGAGCTACTACTTACTCACTACCTCAACTGCTCTCCTGACTCTGCTATGCTTCCCCCTTTCTCTTTGTTTCATGAGACTAAGTCTGTTGGCTACTGAATGCGTACCGAAAGCCGCTTAGGCTGTGAGTGCGCTGTAGAAAACTCTCCTGCGTAGCACCCACATGGTCTTTATGGCTTTGTGGAGTTACAGACAGAGATACATTCCAGTCTCCAAAATCCTGCCTCTTACGAAGCTGTGAAAATCAGGCTGCAATTACTCGAAATTCGAGTACCGAGTACATTTCGTGCAATGCTGTTTATGATTACACCTGAAGAATAATTTTTTAAATACGTGCAATTTCGGACTGTCTCCTGTGCATACGAAAACCGCTGGTATAGGCTTCCTCTTTGTGACATGCTAGTTGTTGTCAAGCACATAGTACAAACGGTCAAAGACCAAAGAAAATCTGCCGCCAGTCGTGAGTTCCCTATAAAGTACTTTTGTGCTTAATAGTTCATCAAAATAAAATTTCCGTGCGTGCATGACATCTGGAAAACCAATACAAACGACATTCTTATTACGATATTATAAAACGGCGACAAGCAGTGACTAGTGAGTGGCTCAGCCACAAATTGCAATTTGTAACTGAGCCCTCAATCCTGAGGCCACAGAAGAAGTAGCACAAGCAAAAAAGAAGAACCGTCCTCATGAGTTGAGCCAACGACCTCCAAAACTAAAGGTTACGGACACGATGCTAACTCATTCCATAGCAACAAATACTTACGTAATTGGGGCTTACTCTAATTGACCACTCAAAATTATTAGTACAGGACAAGTAGTTTCGGCCTTCATGCAATAGCTTGGGTTCAGAGTATAAGGGAACAAAAACCGGGTTTGCAATGTTATTGTAATGGCTTTTCCACAGTCTACAAATAGGACTGGAAAGACGTAGCGAATTGCAATACACATTTGAGTATAGATTACTTGCATTCACCTTCTAACTCTACCTTTATTCATTTGACATTTTTCGTTCAAATTCTCGAGCTTCGATCGCTCGGTTCCGATGGTCTCCGAATTCCCAAGATCGAGCTAATACCCATCCAAGTCCCAGACAAAGATGACAATAATTGCTTTCAAAGAGATGCATCTCCTCAAACTATGCTGGAAAAACCTATCGGATGCAGTTTCACATGCAGCACTTATAAACGCACGGCGAGTGTAATCGTCTGAGGCCGGAGTCGATCGGCTCTGAGGACTGAATGGCATGCAGCGGCAATGAGAGGATTCTTTAGACGGCCAGATGAATCTTTTGCGGCTTCGAGGCCGATAAGCATGTGTGCGAGGACACTTCGGGACAAACAGCCGCTTGTGGCGTAAGGGAAACCTTGCAAGCCTACACGGGCGCTCCCGCAATGCTCGATCGACTTAGCAGCATAGGTGTACCGGAACAGCGTTTACGTTGTTAGTGGACCAGACACCCCAGGGACTTAGTCGTAAATGCAGTGTCGCACATAAAACGCCAGGCATAGCTGTGGGCGTCTGTCACTCTATTCAGTGTGGTCATCTTTTAATCATTTCCAAGTTTTCTTCTGTCGCTAATCATGGAATTGATTCCAGCAGATCTGCAGCAGACGATTTTCGATAGATGATGCAGTAGCTGGCGATGGCCATTAGAAGCCTAATAGTCTAGATCAGCATTCAATCGTAGTCGGTCTCCAGATACCTCAGTGCAGCAGGCACCGGCTCTGCACGCAGCCTCTTCGGCGGCCGAAACAGCAGGCACACACCGGCAAACCATCGCGGCCATTCATCGTCCTCATTCGCTCACTTAATTATGTCACTCACTTTTAGCTCCCTTCCTTCTCTGGCTCCAGCCTACCTATTAGAGCTACTCCCCAACCAGGCTAGGCATCGTACCATCTGAGTCATATCGCTCAGCCATGCCTCGAACTAACCTCAAATCCTTAGGAGACCATTAGTTCGTCCCAAAGCCTGGAATTCATTCCCAATTGATGTCACGACCTTGTTCCCTGACCTTAAGACAGTTAAAAAGAAGATAAAAACTCGCTTGTTTCAGCGGTTGGTGGGTTCTTACGATTTGCCTTTGTGTACCTTTGTGTGCTGACACTGCATGTAACCACTAATCGTATTTACAAGTTGACATTGTGCACTTTACCTCTAACCGTTTGATCATACCTCCTTTACAGCCTCTGTAAAGTGCCTGGAAAGAGATTAAGTTCTCTGATCGCGCTCTACAGGTGTATTATTATTATTATAAATAATTGCAGTCGCGTCACTTAAGAATCAGGCTCGGGCACTGGCCAGATTAGAGCCGAACGGCAATTTACAGTCCGGCATTACAAGCAGTGTCCGTTGTTCGACGGTTATTTCATCAGTCCGAGAGATCACGGTTTGAGTACTGGCGTCCTGCAGGAACATGTGAAACTCTCAGCTCCTCTCCCTAGCGGGCCTTAGGGATTTGCATTTGGATTCGTTGGCAGCGTTGATAGCACACCCCTCGAGTTAGAGGAGACTACTCCTTGCTATTGGAGCAGCCCAGTTGGTCCGCCGTGAACGTAGAAGATGTACCGTACGGTGCCTCTAAATCACGCTCAGAGGGAAAAGGAAAAACAGAAAGACTCTTTGCATAGGGAGTCATTCTTGTATGCACAGCTTATTTAGCCAACGTGAAAACCTGGGAAGTGCTGTAACTAATATACCAGTAAAAAATACAAAACTGAAAAAAAAAATTCTAAGTTGACATGCACGTTATGTCTTGTCCATTTAGAGTCGCTATATCACCACTTCCTAGAACACTGACATGGACCATTCGGCACCACCAGCAGAAAGAAAACCTGATGCGTCTTACATGTATCCATAAACTAAGTACTGCTTTCATTGAATACCAGCTCACACCATGAAAAACTAAGAAAGGAATTGTGTGATGAATCTTACTTTGTCTTCATTTGTATACTGTTATTCTGGCAGCCACCACTTGCAGCTGACTTGTTTCAGAAGTCGCGAAGCTGCAATGCCACTCTGCAGAGCGGCTGCACGACAGGAAAGGTCATGGCCAGATTATGAGGACGTGCTGCCTAAGGCAGATTGTTGCATGGCAAGACTGGTGCAGCTGATCTGGGTGCAATCATTTTATGTCTACGCAGCTGGCTAATCCAATTTGTTTTCGGGCGCTCAACGAAAATGGGGGACCGATCGGGAGTAAGAACAGCGAAACCTGGCGATTGGAGCAATCAGAGGAAGGCAGGAAGGTAACACTTAGGATGACCGCGTTGATGAAAGCTCGAAGAAACCTCTAAAAGCCCCGTGCATTTTTAAGACTTCCACAGACACTAAACTCGAGACACACTTTCAAACGGGACGAATTTTAGACAGTGGCTGAGCCGCCAGTCTATAATATTGTCCAAGGGGCCGCAAGTCTCTAATATCGTCCAAGGGGCGTGAACGCACAAACATTGCAGGGGGCTGAACCTAATCTTTGCTCGAGCCACTCGATCACGAAAGAGGCGGAAGGAGCATGCATCATCGATAACGGATAGGCTGCAGTGGTAACCTGCCTATCCCTTAGGTGGGAAACTTTAGCTCCTCGATAGGCGGTTTGCACACATAAAATTTTAAAAGGTTAGCTGATTCAACAGCCTCATTATATAGCAGCAGAAGAGCCTCTCAAAGTCTATCACCACTGCTTGCAGTGGGCAATAAACAACTGCCAGCTTTATGACTCGAACCCACGAGCTGGGTCACGAACAGCGAGTTCCTCGTCCCTGGGTTAATACCACATGCTGACGGAAGGCTTGCAATCCTGGACATATAAAGTGCTGGTGTGTCGAGCTTTCAGCAGCCTTCGAGCGGCTGTGAGCACGGCATGGAGTCTCCTATTGCCTCGCCTTTTTCATCGCTTTAAAGAAGATCAGTGTCAACTTTTCTACATGACTGAGGCATCCCAAACTTCACAGCTTCAGTGCTGGTAGTTCGACGATCTACCAGTTATGTGTTGCCATGGGGTTTCCCAAAATTTCCTCTCAAATTTGGAATAGCCGGTGAATAATCCGAAAGAAAGTCGAAATTATTGGTAATATGTTAACGGCGAAGAGCTGGCACATGGAGGAAGCCGGTTGCTATCGAACGGGACGCTATGCGACATGAGCTTTATGTACTGTTCGCTATAGTGATACGTTCGCCACAGTGACGAGTTCTTGTACATTTATAGTCGCTACAACTAAGCTAATACTCTTCCATCCCAATACTAAAAAACCTCTGCTGTAACAAACGGGTGGAACTGCTTCCACATCCGTACAGAACTAGGCCAAAAACGGTCCTCGAAGCCTCGCTGGTCCTTGCTGAAGCTTACCGAATACCGGTAATAATGAAAATAATAATAATAATGCATCTGTATAGTAGCCTCAGAGAACTTAATCTCTTTATAGACAATTTACATACGTATGTTGTTGAAGGAGGCACGATAAAATTGTCAGTGGTAACATCTTAACAAGCAGCACATGGCTAGAGGTAACATGCGCAGTGTCGACGTACAAATATGGTTAGTGGAAGCATGCAGTGTCGGAGTGCACAACCCTACCAAGGAAAAATCAGAAAGGACCCAACAAATGTTCTAAGAAACAGGTGCATTTCTATCTCCTTTTTAAATGTCGTCAAGTCAGGAGATGTCGTGGCATCAGTCGCTAATGAGTTCCCGGCTTTGGGATCATACAAAAAATATAGTTCATTTGTTTTATACAAACGAAGAGGCTGTTTCCAAGAGATTTTAGGTTCGTTCGAGGTATAGTTAAACGATTTGAGTCGGAAAAGCAGGTGGTACGATTCCTAGGCTGGTGGGGGCATAGCTCCAATAGGTACGTTGGAGCCAGAGAATGAAGGGATCTACAAATGAGTGAGATAACCTTGAAGTCGATGTGCTGCTTGATTGTTTGCCAGTGCAGGTCAGCGAGGAGTGGTGTGGTGTGGCAACTGCGACTCTCACGACAGAAAAGCCTAGCTGCAGAGTGTTGCACCAACTGTAAGTGCCTGATTGCACAGGCCAGTAGACCAGCAAGCAGTGAGTTACAGAAGTAGACACGGGGTGTCACAAAGGCGTGGACTAAATTGGATCTAGTATTTCTGCCTAAGCAGGCCCGAATTCTAGCGATTTACCTTGCTGAAAGTAGGCAAGATTCACTGTGGAGCTGGTGTATTCATCTAGTGATAGGTCACTTTGGAACATAACGTACAGATTTCGAGCACATGCCACAGGAGATATGCTGGCAGCACCGATTTTGAGCGTTAAGCATTCCATTTTCTGAGTCGAACTTGCTTTGCAAATAGTAAGTTGGTTGTATCGTCACTCAATTTGAGAAAGTTGTATGCCATCCAAGTGGGGATCTCAGCAATATATGCAGCAAGGGAATTGAGATAATTTAGGGCTGGGAGGGATTAAAGCATAAGGTACACCCGTGCGTCATCTGCATTGAAGTGAAAGCCTACATTATGCTTGGAGATCACATCGGCAAGAGGTAGAGTATAAACTGTGAAAATATGTCCGTAGCCATGGAATCACAGACAGTGAATTATAGGTGCAGCACCAACGCACGTTGGTACGCCGACATTAGCAGAAAACGGCAGAATGAGGAACACTCATAGGTAACTATAACATGCCAATATCTATAGTACAGAGAAGTCTGTTCACCGGGTAGAGGGAGGGTTACAGGCTACCGGGTTGAGAAATGCCGTGCAACGACGCAAGCATGGCCCACAGAGCACCACTGAACTGCCGAAAACCGGCACAGCGCCTAGAGCTGAACTCCTGCCTGACTAAAAGCCTGCATTAAAAATGACTTGACTGTTATATGCTTCTGCTTGTAGGCCGCCTAAATATGGATTATGACATAACCGGCATTCAGTCGAGATAGTTCAGGAACGGTGAGTAATATTTCGTCGGCAATCATAATCTGGTGGATCTGCCGGTTCACCTCCGACTGCTTGCATATTTCGGTATCACTTCAAACTAGCTATGACAAAAGAGTGGGAAATTTCTTGGAGAAGTCATACAACTAACTATTGTCGGTTATGATGAATGAATCCCATAAGGCAATCAGCAGCCATCATTCGAAGCAAACAGACCTAGACTAGGGTCCTCGGTACTCAGGACTTCAATGCCAAATCTCCCACTGGCAGTCGTGGTCGAGGGTTTTCACTTCAGTTGCCTGCCAGCACAGAATCCTGAAAAAAAGAGCCGCAGGGCTGCAGCTCCTAAGTGGCCCCAATCTCAGCTGATCTCCTGACCAAACCCACTGTCCTATATGAGAAACTAAGAGAGACTAGATAGGAGCTCTGCCCTAGACACATACTGTCTTAATAGCTCCTTCGGGTCCGAATTCTGGCTCTGGTGGAGGATGCACGACACGTTTGAATGAATTAAAAGGATCACTGGCAACTCAATTGATGGTGTTGAAAAATGAGGCTGACGGCTCGTGAAGTCCGTAGAGAGAAAAAACAGAAATTGAATTTTTGGTGGTGAAACAATCGTTGACTTGACTCAGGTAATCGCAGTCCGTGAATGCACCAGGTTGCAATGCACTCATCCGGTTAGCAAAGTTTGCTAGATCGATGTACACGTTGTCCTTAAAAACAGCGCTCAGTTAAACCCTATTCAAAGGCTATGACTCGGGCTATGCTGTGCTATGGCTCAGCAATCTTACTCAGTTCATATACACATGGTCGGTCGATGGCTAGTGTAGGTCAGACCGCAATAGCAATACGTGGTAACCCCTTAAACTTCAAACAGTCCGTGGCAGAAGTCTAGTTGGCACGGAAACACCAGAAAATCCAAGAAAGGGTAGAGAAAGAGCTCTCTAGATGCATGATGAGACCACTCAGAGGAATCGCTGAGTATTGCCCTGCGAGTGAGCTACCGTGCTTCTCGTCCTACGGCCCCAGACCCGTCGATGCTGCCCAGACAATGCAGCCGCTCCCGGCTCTACCCAACAGACAGCATCGCCCTGCACACCTGGCCGTCTGCTTATATCGGCTAGCAGCTGCCTGCACGGGTCAGCCATCAGAGTAGCTTGCTCTGAACTTTCTGCCTGTCCGTCTAACCAAGGCAGACCTCCACATAAATGGTTACACCTGACGAATGATCCCAACCTTGTCTCGAGTAGCACTCTCCCCCCCCACCCATGCATTGGCCACCTCCCTTCGACCAGGACTCAGCATGCAGGCCACGACGACTGCTCAATCATGCATACGATACACAATTCTACAGGTGTGGCCTATTCAAAGATTATTCATCTAGAGCTTGCGCTCATTTAACATTCATTCGGTCATCATAAAGCGTCGGCAAGCACATTTCTCCAAGGATGCCTGGCTTGTTTTTGATCGCTTAACAGCTGGTGGGTTAGCACTGGAAGGTAGCCTGGAGGGGGCAGCCGGGTGCTAACTAACCCTCTCACTCCAGAAGCTGCACACACCTGGGCTGCTGCATATGTAATGTAATGTATCTCCGTCTGTAACTCCACAAAGTCATAAAGACCATGTGGGTGTTACGCAGGAGAGTTCTCTATAGTGCACTCACAGCCTAAGCGGCTTTCGGTACGCATTTGGTAGCCAACAGATTTCGTCTCACGCAACAAAGAAAAAGTGGGAAGCATTGCAGAGTTAGGAGAGCAGTTGAGGTAGTGAGTAGCATAGAAGTAGCATCTCTGGACCACTGAAAAGGATGTGCCATAGCCGGCAGTAGGAGAGCAGAACCTGCAGTCAATTGCAACGCTTGCTCCTGACGTTCTGCCTGTCTATCGGCATGTACCAAACCTATTGAAACGTTGGACTGTTATATCAGCCACACTCTCTGACAGCCTTCGAGATTATTGGCCTGCACTGGCTATAGGAACCGCATGTCGCCCCTAACCATGCTATTCTTGCTGTCATTGAGCATGCTACCACTAACCATTCGATCGTGGTTCCTTTGCAGCAAATGTAGGTGCCTAAAAAGAGATTGAGTTATCTGTGGGCGCCATATTAAATGCATTATTACTACTATTATTTTCATTTTAATTAGTCAGTTGTGCACTGGGTTTCGATCGAGTCAGTTGTACGTCTGGGCCTCGAGCCAGAGTGTATGGGTATGCTATGACTAGAGTTGTACACTGGCGCCCCTCAGTGGCCATCGTGTGGGCTGCTCCGAGTTATGGATACTGGGTTGCATTATGGTATTGGGCGCTCTGTATTGCTGCAGGGCTCTACTGCCCACCACATACATATTTACGTTTACTGGCTCTGGCTGCACCTAAGATGCACTTCTAAGCACCCTGTACCGCCGGCACATATCAGGCACCGGCAAGGACTAACGCCAATGTAAAACCTGTGTTAGTGGCAAAGGACTTTATTGATGTAGCAACCGAAAGCTTGCTCGTAACATTTAGTGCCGGAAGAATTGGATAGTTGCTGAGGACCCTTCGCAGTCCTCTTGTGCTAGTCGTGCTGCCAGTGACCACATTGGTGAGCCGTGCATCTAAAACATGCCTTTCGATCGGGACGGGTACAGGGCATGAACGGCTCGAGAACATTTAGTGCCTAGCTTAATCCAACTTGAGTGGATTACATATTAATTCTGTACTGAATTTGGTAGAATGATAGTATAGTGTAATGTATGTCCGTCTTGACCTCCACAAAGCCACGAGGACTAAGTTGCTTTTTGTGGGCACACGGTAGCCAAGTGAGTCCATTTTGCCCAATAAAGAGAAAGCGAGAAGCATAGCTGAGTCAGGAGGGCAGTTGTAGAAGTGAGTAGCACTCTGGACGGTTGGAAAGGAAGTGCCACAGCCAGCAGCAAGAGATGTCCTGCACAAGAATTGTGGAAGTGAGTTCCACACGCTAGTACCCGCAGAGCAAAAACTTTTGCTGCAAAAAAGCCGTACGGCAAACGAATGGACAAGGTAATGTATGGTCTACTAGAGGACCTCAAGGCACGAGTAGGCTTAAACTGGTGCAGCAGTTCAGATCGGTATGAATGTACAAAGTCATACCGGGCCTAGTGGGCCAGATTAACAATTCTTTTCTCTGTGTTCGTTGACAAACAGGGAGCCTTCAAAGCTTCTCAAGTGATGGAGACATATAAACCTTTTGGATTTCTTGACCAACCTTGCAGCCATATTCATCACCGGCTGTAGAGACTAGATGACTTTTCGATGGCCCAGACAAAACTGAATTACAGTACTCTAGCCTAGTCAGAACCAGGGACCTAGTGAGTCTCTAAAAAAAACTTAGCTGATTGAACAGCCTCATTCGCATAGCGGCAGAACAGCCTTAGCGGCTATAACCACCACTTTCAGTTGGCAATAAAAGATCGCCCAATTGCACGATTCGAACCCGCATCATCGGTTGTTAAGAACGAGCACCTTACCTCCTGAGCTATCGTGGATAGTTATTTAGCTAGTCACTGTGGTGGAGGCGGACAGGGCCTAATATTGGACCAGGAATTGGACGAAATTATTAGCTGTCGAAGCCGTCTTCTTAAAGAAACTTTTGAACGTCAAGCACTTATCAAAGAGGACCTCGACCGCTTTAGCATTCACGCGTCACCATCGTTATACTGTTTCTGTTTAACTTGGACCTCCGCGAATTCGTGGGGAGCGGATGCTGGACTGATTGACTGGTCGGGGCGCTGGAAGAGCGGACGAGTACACATATCGACCACCGGCGGCGGAAGCGAGACGGTTCGATCAAAGTCGAGCTAGCAGACATGGCGATTGCGTGCGCACGTTACCTTTGATAAGAAGCCGAGCCGAGGCTAGCATGAGGGTCATAGCCATGTCTGCCGTACCGTCGCTGAGAACGCCCGGAGTGTTTGACACTCGAATGCGCTTTTGAGCGATGAGATCCGCGTACCGATGCAGGTGGTCGTAGCCTACTCCGAGATTTGCGATTATCTCGAGCGACGGCAAGAGATGCAAGTCGCGGAATATTTGCTCGGAAGAATTTATGTCCGAAATAGCGGCGACAACTCTCGAAGCCAAGCTCTCGTCGTGTACTATGTCCCTGTTCCGTGCAATTTCGAAATGATTCTGCAGCAGTTCCACGTCTTTGTCAGTCGTACCGAGCTCAGAAGGCTCCGACAAGCGAAATGGATAATATACGCAGGGCTTAGAAACTCCGCCAGTCGTCGGCATCATGCTTGCGAGGCTTAGGCAGACATGAACTGACCATGCCGGACTGGCCGATTCATAGATATATGCGTTTGCCACCCACCAAAGCCATAGATGTGCTATGGCCACCCGACGGCCCTACTGTGGGTGGTTAGACGTACCAGAATCTTGGAACCCAAATAGTCTAGGGAAATTGGAGAGTTCTCATGCGATACTTTACCGCATGAGGGGAATGGAGGATTTTATTATCTAAAATGCATGCGATACTGGTGACTTTATAGTTGGGTATGCAGCAGTGTTGGCGTCACACCGCTCACTGGCTCGCTGGTTTGGGCTAGGGGTATAAGGTGCTCGCCTCGACGAAGGTCAAGATGAATGCGGGAATCACCGAGGTCGTTAGTTCGAGCCCCGCAACATACGTAAATCACTTGCATAGAGTTTAAGTTCCCTGGTGGCGCTATACAAATGAATTGTATTCTTTATCTCGCTGCCCACGCCCCAACCAGACTGGCTCCACTCGATAAAAAAAAGGGTCACATGGTGCGCTCGCCTCACTCGACACTGTATCTCCATCTGTAACTGCACAAAGCCATAAATGGCTTTCGGTACGCATTCGGTAGCCAACAGACTTCGTCTCACGCAACAAAGAGGTCTCACCCAACAAAGAGAAAGTGGCAAGCATAGCAGAGTCAGGAGAGCAGTTGAGGTAGTGCGTAGCATGGTAGTAGCAGCTCTGGACCGCTGAAAAGGATGAGCCGTAGTCGGCAGCAGGAGAGTAGTTGTAATTGCATAAGAATTGTTGAAGCGAGTTCCACAGTCTGGGACCTGCAGAGCTAAAGCTTCTGTCGCCAGCGGTCTTTAAGCTGAGGGATGGAACAGCTAATTTATCGTCAACCCAGGATCTGAGGGCGCGAACAGACTGAAACTGGTGCAGCAGTTCAGCTAGGGTACGAAGGAGCCAAGCCGTGGCGGGCCTTGTGGGTCAGCGTAAGAACTTTGCTCTATATCCGTTGCTGAACCGGCATTCATCCTAGCTCTTTTAGCAAAGGAGACACGTGCTCAAACCTCTGGGACTTGACTAGCCTTGCAGCCACATTCATAGTCAGCTGCAGTGGCCTAGTTGCTTTCCTTAGTAGCCCAGCCAGAAGGGAATTACAATAATCAAGCCGAGACAGAACTAAGGACCTAGTTGAATTTTTTACAAGCCACCGTGGAAGACAGCTCCTAATCTTGAATAGGGATCGGATGTGATGGCTAGCTGTAGAAGCAGTCTTCTGAATGAAGCTTTTAAAATTGAGGCTGCTGTCGAAAACGACACCAAAATTTCGAGCACGTGGTGAGGGTCGCCCGACAGCATCACCTATTGGAAGAGCAAAGCCTTTTAATCCAGCCACACGCTTAGGGTGTCCTATGAGCAGCAGTTCGGTTTTATCGTCATTTAGTTTCAAGAAGTTTTTCGACATCCAGGATCGAATGTCGGCAAGGCAACCGTTCAGTTTCTCAGTTGCTGCAGCACATTCCGACGGTTTGAAGGACAAATACGGAGCTGAGCGGCTTCAAAGTGTATCCAGAAACCCTACCATTGTACAGAGCGAGTGCGACGTCTCAGGCTCGTGAAGGTTGTCGTCTCGGCAATGCAGCCGCCTCTGCCTTTCATTCAGTTAGACAGTCTGTCGTATATGATAGACAATACTCACAGTCCGATGTTTCTTAGAAGCGTACACCCACTGGCTGACTTTGGAAACGCAGTAAAAGGATAAGTTACTGCGAATCTGTACAAGGAGTCGATTACATTCAAATTTACGACTATCCAGTTCGACAACCGTAGCACGGTCGTAACCGCGGGATGTTGGTCAACATCCATGTGTATAAAGACGCAGGCATCGCATTCAAAAAGCTGCAGAGTCCACGAAATAATCCCAGATAAAGCCGTGCAGGTATTGTTACACACAGAATAAGACGCGTCCCCCAGTAGACAAAACTCGAAGAGGGCTCATTGTGGAAACCTGGAGCTCACTGGGTAGACTGTTAGTGCACTCCAGCTGCGTAAAGCAGTGGCATTGGACAAATAGCAATGTCGGCACGTTGAGTATTGCCAAAACATGCAGGACGCGTCATGCAGGATACGTCAGCAGAATCTATCACTAATTATTTGATCATTTGATCACGCTTTCTTTCTGGCATATGTAAAGTGCCTAGAAAGAAATTCAGTTGTCTGAGGGCGCTATACAAATGGAGGTTTTACCGTGCCTTTGCTAAAAAAGCTAGGATGGCTGCCGGTTGATCAACGGATATAGAGCAAAGTTCTTACACTGACCCGAAAAGCCCGCCATGACTGGGCTCCATCATACCTAGCTACACTGCTGCACCAGTTTCAGCCTCCTCGTGCCATCAGATCTTATATGGGCAATAAATTAGTTGTTCTAGTCCTCTGCTTAAAGACCGTTGGCGACAGAAGCTTTATCTCGCAGGTCCTTGACTGTGGAACTCACTTCCGAAATTCTTAGGCAACGACAAATACTCTCCTGCTGCCGACTATGGCAATCCTATCCAGCCGTCCTGAACTGCGACTTTTTTCCACGTTACTTCTTACCTCAACTGCTCTCCTGACTTGGCTATGCATCTCAATTTCTCTCTGTTGCGTGAGATGGAGTCTTTTGGCTACCGAATGCGTACCGAAAGCGGCTAAGGCTGTGAGTGCGCTATACGAAACTCTCGTGCGTAACACCGACATCTCTTGGCCACACCTCTGCATTGTTCATCGTTGTAAAAAGAAGGATGCTTATCTAGCGCCAAACGAGAATTTGCAACAGTAGCATTGCTCGTAGTGCAGGCACGATCACGAGAATGCTTGCAGAGAATTAAAACAGCCTCAGTCGATAGCCTCGACAATTTGCACAGCAGCAGTTGCAAGGCAAGTTACGACAGTCTCAGGCTCCTCGGTGGCTATAACCGGTACAAGAAGCACGACCACTTCATTCCTCACATTGTCGGTCACGGCTAGGCTACCAGACACGTTATCAGCAGCCATTCCCTCGCTTTCTCGCGTAACCATAGAATGTGTATTATCAAATTGTACATCAGACCCGCCGATGTCACCATGAGAAGCTTCAACTGTGTTCCTGCACATGTCCCACGTCGATCACCTTATTGTCATGACATCTTCTAGATTAGTAGCAGCAAGTTCAATCCTACTGCCATCGTGAGCGTACAGCGAGATTAATATCGGTGATGTCCTGAGCCTTTAAATCGCAGCAAGCGACTTGAAGACAGACAAAGCACCAATCCACGCATGTATGCCGACAGTAGCTTAACCCGGCCGCAATGAAGAGGGCATGTACCTTGAGATAAAAAGTCCATATCCATCGGCGTTGAGAAGTCTACGCGAGAGCAACGGAGGATTACAGACTTTCGGAACCAGTCATGGCGCACAACAGCTCTCGCATGGCCCAAAATCGCAGGCGCCCTACGTCATTTCGGGCGTACATGCAGTGGGCTATCGGGGCTATCATGTATTTTTTAATAGCTTGCCGACAACGAGCGACTAGATAGCTCGAGTTCAAAAATGACTCGGTGGCGAATGACTGGCTAATAAATCGATGCTAAAGAGCGGTTTCCTCTCAGCCTGAGCCAATTGTGTAACCATTACATTAATTATACCCCGAGAGCGTGCCTGGAAAATCGAACCTGTTTTTAAGGCACTTCTCGTAGGCTGCTTAGTAAGCACATAAGCTGGTAAGCGATAACAATATGCACCATCGCAGCAAGTATAAACGCTTAGAAGACAGTTCGCCTGCCGATCGGGAAAATACTGACAGGAATAATGATAAAAAAAATAGTACATCAATATAGCACCCTCGGAGAATTTAATCAATTTCTAGGAACTTTGCATGTGCTGTAAAGGAGCACGATTGAATGGTTTGTTGTAGCATGCTCAATGTCTGCAAAAAGCGTAAGATCTGAGAAAGCCACCATTATTCGAGCCATTACGATTATTGCTTTCCTGCTCACGCGAAGCAGAGCTACCGCGCCGATATCAAATATAACAGGCCTACATACTCCCACATACCCTTGCTGTAAACGGCGACAGGCCTGCCACATTTCTTGGCCGGAAGTGGCTTCCGCTAGTAAAGCTCGATTGTGAAGGCCTTCAATCTGGGGAAAGAGGCGGCGATGCGAAAAGGAAGGCAGCTTAACATGCGTCCGTCCTAGTGTTCAACAATGCTGTCGTAACGATGGCCGAATACAGAGCCCGCGGGCTCGTCAAGCAAGATGTTATTTCAAAAACAAAGCAGGCCCCGAACACACACTTTACTGCCATAATTACGAAAGAAAAAAGAGTAAGCTTATCAAACAGCCTTATTTATATATCGGCAGAAGAGCATGCATGGCTATCACCACCGCTAGCAATGGTCAATAAGTAATTGACCATTGCCGGACTCAAACCCACGATTCAGGTCATGAAGAGCAAGTACCTTACTCTGGGCTAAGACTCAGCGGAATTTTGAGAGGCTTCATGAAAAAGACATCCCTGAGCCATTTTCCGCTATAAAGCCAATGGCGGCATTCGACTTGGCGATGACTACAAAATTGCAATAAACCAGGTCCTTGGAAACACAGTGCACTAGACATACGTTTTTGCGATAGCTCCGCGTTTTTAGCCATGGGCAAGCAGCAATTAGCTGCATAAGAACTTGTATCTCGTAACTTGAATTATTCAATTCACAGGTACACAAGGAAGGAGACCCAGTTGCACTCGCCAGTTTTCTTGAGTATTGGCAGCCAGCCGCTTTCTTCGCAGTGACGAAATTGTCAAGAAATCATCGCCAATCCGGATGACACTGTCGGCTATTCGTCGCAGGGTATCTTTCTCCAGTCAGAGCTTTATTGCTATTTGCATCGCGATTGTTCAGCATCCAGTATCTCATTATCGTGCCCGTCTTTTCTCCTAATGTGACAGCTGTCTGCACCTTGTCATATCAGAAATCGGCCCGATACTTCTCTCACAGACTGTACAATAATAATTCCTTTATATAGCGCCCTGAGCGATCTTTCTCTCTATTCAGAGGCTTGGCACGTCACTGCAAGAGGAACAATAACGAATGGCTAATTGTAAGCAAGATACTCTGCTTCGGCAAGCATGCGAATGTCAAAAGAAGACACTCACTGAGACTCTACGCAGCTTCCAAGCCGTATGCAAACGTATCCAAAAGAAGCACGGACATCCCTTCCGTATCCGTATTTGCCGTACTTTCCATGACCAGCCCCTTCAGCCTCAGGCTTCGACCGGAGCTTCGAATCCCCGCTGCCACTCCGTCCGCGTCTCTTCCTTACCAGCTAGACGCGAAAATCTAATGGCCATCTCGGGGCATTTTCAAAGGCAAGCAAGATTTCCGTTGTGCTTCGAGCAACTTCCAATGTAAGTGGCAACTCATTGCTATCCCTCCAGCCACTTCAGCGCCATCGCAATGTCGTGATGCTGTGCCGACAGAATGGCTCGACAGGCCAAGATCAGAGGCACGCCTCGAGCTGACTCGCCGTTTGCTTCAGAGGCAATGTGCTTTGATAGGCCGATCAGACTGCAGTGACCCAACGGGCACACGATACAGAACGGCCGACATTTTCTAACGTTAGCCACCTGGACTGATGCAATGATGCAGCACAAGGCTTTCGCCTTTCTTCTTCCTCTTCCTTTTTCGCCTTCCTGTGTGTTCGATTGCTTTATATAGCTTATGCTATTTTTCTGGGGCATCGTGCATTTTCGAATTCTTAAATACATCGCACAGCAAACAGTTTTCCTTTGAATACAATTTGCACGCACAACCACACATTCACATACTGTAAGTAGGTTTATAAATATACATCTACATATACGCACTGTAAATTCCTATATATGTATGTATACATATATGTATATTATTTATATACTGTATTCTTCAGTCATCTGTCGCTGCTATTTCACGAATATTATCAAGCTTCAGCTATGATCATATCTTTGCTGGCTAATATTTACATCGCTGGCAAAGCCGCCGCTCAAGAACTGAGCGAGCTATAAAAATCACGATCGCTACTTAGTCCTCAGGGCACTGTTGAAGCACGGATTTGTACATGGCACAGGGAATTAGGTCACTAGAGAATTATAGCTGTGCGTACAATATAATGGAGACACATGTGACAGCAACACTTGATGAGCATGCAGTAGCGACGACCCATCAAGTACCCGCAATGTGTAGCCGACTCGCTGTGTTGATCCGGTTAATTCGCTACAGACGGACCTCGGTGAGCAGAGGCTCGCCACGCAGGCACGCGAGTATGTTGTCGATGCACAGCTGCAGCATCCGCAGCCGAGTGGCCGTAGTGTGCGTGCCCCAGTGAGGTACGACGATGGCATTGGGCAGCGACCGAAGAGGATGTCCGATGGGTAGCGGCTCTGGGTCGGTGACGTCGAGGGCGGCAGCACGGATACGCTTGCTGCTCAACGCTTCTACCAGGGCGGCAGTGTTGATGATATTGCCTGCAGCATCAGTTCGGTGCTAATTCTTTGGAGACGAAGAAAGGGCAGCCTCAATGACAGCCAAGCGAAACTGGGCAGCTCCATAAAGAAGCTGAATAGCTGCAGGCATGACCGAATCCTGCTGCCGTAATCCATGTCGGAAGGTTTGCAGGGGAAGATAAGTACAGAGCAGCCCGGCAAGGCTATCTGCTTGACCCCACAAGGCATGTAGGAAGCACAATAAAAAAAAACAGAATTCAGACTACAATCGCGGATACGTAACCAGCATTTGCTTTGCATATCTGGAATTTATGATTACTAGATAAACAACTCATTCGCCTATAGCGATGCCTAAATATAAGTATTACCCAAAAAATAGGCAAACAGCAAAATCCCACAACGGCACAAGGAATGTCTACGCAGTTGAGCAGATGTTAGTGAAATGCAGCTCAATTTTTTTCATCATCGGACACCTCATATGAGAATCTTTCACCCATAGTACAAGCACAAGGCTGGTTTTTACCCGCCATGCTGCAGTTGATAAGCTCTCTGTGTGTATCCTGTGCAGACAAGTTCAGCAAACACATCAACAGATCATGCAAGTGAGCCGTGATGACGCACTAGGTAAGGCGGTTGCTTTTAATGAACTCGGTCCCGTGGTCGTGGGTTCGAATCCTACGGTGGGTGATTCTTTATCGCCACTGCAAGCGGTGGTGATAGCCGTAAAGGCTCTTCTGTCGCTATAAAAAAGAGGCTGTTAAATCAGCTTATATATTTTTTTAAGTAAACGATCTTTCGATGAGCTTAACTTCATTATATATAAGCACACACAATTGTTGTATCTGGATCGAAGACAAGTTCATTGCGTTCGAACACGAGTAACAATAGGCTAAGTGCCCTTATCTGGCTTTGCCACGCTCACGTGAATTCACCCACTTAACACAGTAAAACGCTTCTAGTGTCCTTACATGGTCTTCGAGCAATACGATTACATTTTTCTTTGAAGTCGACTATGTATCTTGCACAATGATGCTTCCCACCGTACAAAGGTACAGGGTTTTAACATTAGGAGATGAGACTCGCTTTGGAATATAGAGGTTATCTATGATCTCGCATCCCATTTCAATTTCATTCCACACACTAAAGCGACGATCCTCTGGCTTAATGGTATCCATCGATTGAGAGATTCTAAATATCGCAAGAGGGGAAGTAACTTTGTCATGCTCATATCACTTGAAGACTAGACTGCTATAATTAAATGGCTTGTATACATTACAAGAAGACCCTGTGACCTTTTAGCTCTTCTGCATTTAGTTCGCTATGCATGCTAAGAGTAATGAAGCCATGGGCAAAAAAGAGTCCTCCCTTAAATATGAGATGCATAGCGTTTTGCAAAAATAAAAACATTTCGAGCATATATGATCTCCTTTCATGCGGGGCTAGTAATACAAGGGTCATTCTCAGGATTTGAACCCGTGAATAGCAGTAGAGTGTATTTTGTATGCAATGCAAACCTAGCCAAAATCTCAAACTTGCACAATCAAGCGTTTGCAACTTCTCAAGATAATCGACTCTCGAACTAATCGACTAGTGAGACAACTGCCTTGAATTGACTGATATTGCCGGTGAAACTTGTTATGGGTAATTTTAAGGCTAATAGCAGTGTCTAAGCATCGTACTGTGCACGCTGAACTACAGGCACGATGAAAGCTCTAACTTACCTCGAGCAATATTCACGATGGTAGCTGTCGGCTTCATCAAGGAAAATTCCCGTTGGCCAATTAGACCAACTGTGCTGGGCGTACTCGGACAAGTGACCATAATGAAGTCAGCCTCTTTTAACAGATCGTGCAAATGCTCACAGTATGTGGCGCTCACTTGCTGCTCCTCTCCACTTGGCCTGGTGGAAATATAAGAGACTTCTTAGCACGACAGTACACAGTTAAAGGATATACACTGCTCACCAGAACAAGCTATGCAAATAGAAATGCAGCAGTTTCCTTCTACAATGTGCATGAGATACGGACGGTCAATGACATGCATAGCCACCCTATAAGAACTGCAAATATAAATATGTAGCAGAAACGTCAGCCCAATCAAAAAGCACTATACATCCCATATGGCCGTGCTAGACAGAAGAGATGCATGCACGTAATAATAATAATAATTTTTATATATTCCAATATAGTATATAATATATCTCCAAGAGAACTTAATCTCAATTCAGGCGCTTCACATATGCCACGGGGCTCGACCCCACGACCTCGGCCAGACCTCGGTCAGGGCGAGCACCTTAACCACTGGGCCAATATATAGTGCCCTCAGAGAACGTAATCTCTTTCTAGGCACGTTACATATGCAGTAAAGGAAGCATGATCAAATTGTTATTGGTAGCTTGCTCAGTGTGAACAAGTTTAACATTGCTAGAGGTGACATGCAAATGGTCAAGATGCAAATATATTGAGTGGCAGCATGCACAATGTCAGCATGTATAAACACACAAAAGACGAATCACATGAACACACGAGATGCTGTGATAGATGCGTTTTTAGCTTCTTTTTATTGTTGTCAAGTCGGGGTGCCGTGACGTCAGTCAAGAGTGAATTCCAGGCTTTGGGAGCATAAGAATTACAGGAATGGTCTCCAAAGGATCAGAGGTTCGCACGAGGTGCAGATAAACGATTTGATTCAGAAAAGCGGGTGGTACGATGCTAAGCCTGGTGGGTGCGTAGATCTGACAGGTAGGCTGGAGCCAAAGAATAAAGGGACCTAAAATTGAGTGACAGAACCGTGAAGTCGATGAATTGCTTGACTGGGAGCCAGTTCAGGTCGGCGAGATGTGGTGTGATGTAGCAACTGCGACTCTCACGACAGACAAGCAGAGCGGCAGAGTGTTGCATTAATTGTAAACACCTGATTGCACAGGCCGGTAGACCAACAAGCAGTGATTTACTAAGGCAGAGGTGTAGTATCCCTGTCAAAGCAAGCCCAAATTTTAGCAATGTTATGGAGCTGAAAGTAGGCAGACTTGATTGCCGAGCTGATGCGGTCGTCTAACGAAAGGTCATTTTGGAACAGGGCACGTAGATTTCGTGCAGATGCAACAGGAGATGTGTTGGAAGAGCCGATTTTGAGCGCCAAGTTTTCTACTTTCTTGATCGCGCTTGATTTGCCAATAACTAGTTGGTTTTATCGCCATTCAGTTGCAACGACTTTGTCGCGGGAAAATACTAGCAGCAAGAACTACTTCCTTTGGCCCCGTGAGCCAGAAAGGCTACCGCAATATTCAGACCCGGTTCACGACAAGAAATAATCATTCAGTAGATCAGGTCCTGCTCATCTACCCAGAAATTGAGTCCCTGGCATGTCACATTTAATAATAATAGTAGTGGTAGTAGTAGTAGTAATAAAAACTAAAAGATATGCCACGATACATCTGTGTCATGTCGTTATTGAGTGCTGAGCCAACGACTTCGAAACCAGAGACATGAATCATACCAAATCATCCACTACCACCAACAATGAGATGTTTTGGCACATGTAATGTGCCGAGAGGTCTGAGTCTGGCTTAAACATGACACAAAGTCAACAGCTGTTAATTCACGTTTCCTTATCCACGTAAGAAGCGATGCTCAACAGTCATAACCTGGGCGGTATTGCAATAATTACACTGCATAGCAAACTTATTTCATCTTTCGCTCCTAGTTAGTAAGAGCTATTTCCCAATGGAAAAAGTATTAACATTTTCCATTGTGCCTACATACTTTTTTCGTGAGGTCAGTCATAATTTGAAGTTTACTTATCATCCAGAATACTGCAGATACGGACAGCTACGATAAAATGTCTGGCTTCAAATTTATAAGTATTTTTCGTACGTAATCATGCTGGCAAGTCTTACTTCAATCCAAATTGTCAGACAAGCGCAAGAGTGCTCAGTAATTGATGGTTCTACCTAACGCTTTAATCCTCATCACAATTATAATTGATAACTTCCTTATTAATACTACCCAGTAATTTAAATAGCAGTATAAATACAGAAGGCCCACCAGTTCAGTATAATTCCAGTTGCTTAAGCAGATTCAAATCTGCATTTTATTTTTCTGAGATGACATCATCAGGTTAGTCTTACAGTCTAATACAAGCATCCGGCAGTCACATTTTGCTATGATACCAATTAATCAAGACAACGACGAAAAAAAGTACTACGGGAAAGCATCTGAAAAAATATGTACTACATGCGAGGCTTATTTCGGCATGCCTGCCTGGGTTAGGACAAATGCTCCTTACGTTATTTAATCTACAAGAACTGAAAGAAAGCTCAGGAAATGATGAAGAATTAAAATAAATTGTTGCTCAATTATCTAATTATTAATTATTATTAATATAATTAATTGTTATCAATTCGGTAGTCCTTAGTGAAATAAATGCGTCATTAAACGAGCCATGAGCTTCGCTGTAAGAGAATTTCATGGGAACTCACTGACCATTCAAGTAACTGCTGCTTCTGCACGGTAGAACCTTCTAAGGGTCGGAATGGCAGAGGCATGTTCTATCGCATCGCCAGACATTCCGTCATCCATCGCCCTGCCGCTGCCATAAATGTACCGCACACACTCGTCTTAAGAAAGATCAGCCGGCTTGAAAAGCAAGCAGACAGTCTCAAAGAACAAGGAAGTTGTTGTAGATCCAGATGACGATTTCTGAGGTAGAGCTCAGAAGAGAAACCCGTTAATCCCAATCAAAAAGACCTCAAAGATCTTGGTAACACCAAGTTTAATATCGAGCTTCTGACGTCTTCGAGCCCGGAGCTGTGGAACTTGTTGAATGGGAGCGGGCTGACTACAGCAGCGTGGCACAGAGACAGAAGTTATCTTTGGGAAAGCAACAATGTCAAGTGGGAGCCACTGGTGGACCCCTGGAAGGTGCTTGTGCGACTATCGTACATCAAATTGATCATTATGAAACAATTTATCACTGCAGTCGATAGGGAGTCGGCAAACTTCGAAGGTTCTTCCTTAAGCTATTGGAGGAAAGGTCAAGGCCGAAGTCTTTCTGGGACCACAGATGTGTAAGGTGGAGTGCAAGGAATTACCCAAAAAGCTCACCGGTAAGGTGGAAGTGACTTGAAAAAGCTTCGTTGCAGAGGGGCTTCCTGGTCAATCACATCCAAAAACTATGCAGAGCTTGCTGAGATTATGGCGAAGAGCTACCGCACACTGGGATGTAGAATTTCCTCCGAAGTCCATAACCTTGATGCTCATCTCGATAAATTTAAGGAAAACATTGGGGGCTTACTCGAAGGAGGAAGGTGAGCGCTAACACAACGATTTACGGGACTTGGAAAGCTGCCACACTAAGGACAGTATAACGAGAACATAAGGGGCAGACTAAATTCAGGGCAGATTCTCGTCAAGGTGATTTACAGTTTAGTCGTAAATCTCGAAGAACCACTCACTTGTAAATCTGTCGTTTTTTTTAACCCTTCAATATAAATGCATGTTAACTGCGAATCTTTTGTTTTTTCTGAAGATGTAAAATTAAATGAGTACTTTCAGACTTATCACTGTCCTGATGGCAAAAGTCGTTTGTAAAGGATGGTTGCCTTTTCTACTTACGAACATAAGCGATAAGAAAATAACCTTCACTATACACATAACAAAATTGTTTACATACTGTGCAACATACTCAGTAGTTGTAGACAGACTAGATCCCACTGCAGCACTAGTCTTTTGTTTGTAATGTTTTATGTAATGACTAGCTTAAGCCGTGGAAAATCAAGGGAAACTTCACTGTTGCATTTCAATGCGAACCCGGTTTTCGCTGACCTAGTGGTAGCCTCAGCCGAGCTGGTGAGCCCATCCTACTGTCGGGGAAGGACTCCACACCACAACTGGGGTCGTCGAGTGCTCGAATCTGACCTTCAGTCTTTTTCTGGTTTCGACCTCGTCACACGTGAGGCGTTAGCTGAGCTTTGACAGCGCGAATCTCATGCGCTTCTTCAGTCTCTTCCTGTTGCACAGTTTGTCGTTTGTGACGTTTCTGGTGAGTTTCAGCAGTTCGGCAGTTGTGGCTTCCTCTGTGTTTGTTTTTCTCATTGTTGTATGCGATAGGTACGGTACGCTTATATTCTGCTCGCTTTGCTCCTTTTTGTTCCCAATTCGTTGATGTGAAAACTCGCCGGTCCAAAATGGGGGGGGGGCAGAAATCCCAGGTTTTATATGGAAATTAGCCTGCACCCGTGAAAAATCACGGAAACCTTTTTAATCGGCTTGGAAAGGTAATCCGGGTGTCCACCAACCTAGCTGTCCTATTGACAGCCAAGCTTAAAGTACTTAGTTCACGGAAAAAATCATTATACGAGAAAAAAATTCTCTTATCATTTCCTTAAGCAAACTAATATAAATTAAATTTAACTAAATTTGTTAGTCAGCATCGGATAGAGAATCCCCATTCGAATACAGAAAGACAAGAAGTGCTGACCTTGACCTTTAAATGTATAGCAATATATAATAAGCTGCTTTAAATAAAGTAAATGTATAGCAACTTTATAATAAGCTACGTTAAATAAAGTAAATGTATAGCAACTATACAGTAGGCATTTTTTAATAAAGTGAGTAAATTTATAGCAACTATATAGCAAGCTCGACCCCTTGAAGAATCACGGGCAGATTCTTCCTTTTGTCATGTTTCAAAGTGACCTTTCATTTAGGCGATCACATCAGCTCCACATTCAAGTCTGCCTACTTTCAGCTACATAACATTGCTAAAATTCGGGCTTGTTTGGACAGGGATACCTCATCTAAGTTGGTCCATGCATTGGTGATATCCCGTCGTGACTTCTGTAACTCACTGCATGCTGGCCTACTGGCCTGAGCAATCAGGCGATTACAGCTGGTGCAAAACTCTGCAGCTAGGCTTGACTGTCATGAGCGTCAAAGTTGCCACATCACATCACTTCTCGCCGACCTGCACTGGCTACCAGTCAAGCAACGGGTCGACTTCAAAGTTTTGTCGCTCACTTTTAGGTCACTTCATTCTTTGGCTCCAGCCTATCTCTCAGATCTACTGCCCCACCAGGGCAAGCATCGTACCACCTGCTTTTCGGAATCCAACAGTTTACTAATACCTCGACAAACCTCAAATCCGTTGGAGACCATGCATTTAGTTCGTATGCTCCCAAAGCCTGGAACTCACTCCCGACTTGCATCAGAACATCCCCTGACTTGACCACACTTAAAAAGAAATTAAACAGAAAACTTAAAAAGAAAGAAAAAAAAGGACACGGTGCATGCTGCCACTAACCACACTTGCATGCTGAACCTGTGCATGTCACCTTTAACCATGTTATTCTTGTCGTTTATTGAGCATGCTACCACTAACCATTGGATCGTGTTTCCTCTACAGCAAATGTAAAGCGCCTAGAAAGAGATTAAGTTCTCCGAGGGTGCTTTATCAAGTGTGTTACTACTATTATTATTATCAGTTTAAATATTTTAATATTTCAGATAACCATTGGTTAGGCGGCTCAGGTGTTTGCAAACACTTATGTGGGAGTTGTATACTTCTTTCTTATGCAACGACAACTACTCTCCTACTGCCGACTATGGCACATCCTTTTCAGCGGTCCTGAGCTGCTACTTCTATGCTACTCACTACATCAACTGCTCTCCTGACTCTGCTACGCTTCCCACTTTCTCTTTGTTTCGTGAGACGAAGTCTGTGGCTACCGAATGCGTACCGAAAGCCGCTTAGGCTGTGAGTGCGCTATACAAAACTCTCCTAACAAAACACCCGCATGGTTTTTATGACTTTGTGGAGTTACAGACGGAGATACATTACATATACGGCTCCTCACCAGAAAACATAACTGGCTGGTTTCTGGTCTCTAACTGCGCTCTCGGTTTCTCAGTTTAAAACTAGGTCTGGCCTACAACTGCTCTTGAGCAAAACCGAATATCTCAAACCATGACCATTCCTCAAGAATGACCCGACACAGTCGCTAAATGCATTTTTCAAGAGGGGATACTTGGCATATCCAAAAATTCTGACTTCGCCGTATTCTTGTGGTGATACTAAAAGTTACCCATTGAAAGTTGCCACCATCTCTGCACCTACAAGAAACCGCCAAGCAAGGTTAAAACCACCAAGCAAATTAATTGTGCAAGTTTATCACACCTGGTAGGCTAACTAAGGTGGCAGCATGCACAGCGTGTGCATTTATTCTTTCATTCTATTAATACCATCTAGTGGGCAGTATTTGTGGCCTTGATTTTGAAACACTGCAAAGCTTGAGATTTGTGCTGATTTCAAGGATTCGCAAAAATGTTCTGCCAGCACTGTAAATGTAGACTGTATATACAGTACGTGCATCTATAGCATAAACCATTACTCGTTTTTATAAAGTATATTTTGGCTGCCTCCGGTAAGTTTTGGGGGATTTATGGGCAAGTCACAGTGGTTGAGGCCTCTGGTGGTTGAGGCTTCTAGCACTAATAAAAATTACTTTTTACTCTGCTATTGCAATATGTCTTTTCAGTCACTCGCTATTGAGTCACCTTCCATACAGAGCCTGCGCAGCCACATGTGAGGAAGTAGCAGCCTGCTATTCTAAAAAACATGCTTGCTGTGTCGCAGATAAGGTTGCTCTGCTCAAATACCCCAATACAAATACAAGCTGGATTTGTATTTCTTATCTTAGCACCATATCTCAGTGAACAGCGGCGGGAGTTGCTTTGCACTCATTTCTGCTACGCGGCACATAACCAAGCGAGTGGCCTCACATTAGCCTCACAAACTCGCCTGCAACCTCAGTTCTTGCCCCAAAATGTCATGAGCAGCAGCAGCCCCTTCATCCTGCCATTGGCTGGCCAATCACTGGCAACTGCCAATCAACCTTGACAATTGCACTACGAATCACACAGCTCGCCTGCTCCCATCGGACGGACGGAGTGAGTACTTTGCATCTTGCAGTACTCGTCCGATCAAGAGCATCCCTTCGCTGCAGCTGTGTCTGTCTTCCTCAAGCTACCGGACACACAGACCGGATTTCCTGTTCCATTTACCTACCGAATCGCCCATATGCAACGATTCGTTGACATGCAGAGCAAGGAGGCCGCGTGAGCCGCTTCTGGGATCGGATCTTTTCCGACGTATAATAATTAATTACGCACTAAAAAAAGAAAAGCAGAATTTGCAGATAAGTCGCAAGAGTAACAGATTGAGCCAAAGGGTACGTTGCTCGGTGGTCGAGTGCTACCAAGTTCATCACCTCTGCCTTGTTCAGCAAATTAGCGCGACTTAATATTAGCTGACATAGCAACCTCATTTGTATAGCAGCAGAAGAGCCTTAACGGCTATCACCGCCGATTGCAGCAGTGGCAACAAAGGATCGCCCACTGCAGGATTCGAACCCACGACATGGTCATGAAGAGTGACCACCATACCTCCTGGGCTATCACGGCCCTACCAACTCTCCCCAAGGCCATTAAGAATCTGTAACGCTCAAGCTGTTGTCAAAAATGCACTGTGAGTGCATGCACAGCTCTTGCTCACATACCTATACCTGTACTTACACGTACCTTTATATCACATGCCCGCTACCGCTGATCGGCCCCCAGGTGCATCAGTCTGTTCTATTCAAAGCAGACACCCATTACTTGGTGGCCTTGACCTGACAAGGAAAGAGATGCATCAATGTGCATGCGGTGCACAAGTCAACGTACCTTTTACGTCGGTTGTGATAGGATATCTTCATTCCAAAGGCTTTGGCCCTTTCGGCGACCTTCAGTCCAATGCGCCCCATCCCAACTATGCCCAGCGTGGCACCAGATACATCTATGCCAAAATCCGTGGTAGGCAGCACCGCCTCGTCACCTGTCATGGCTATTCGTACCCCTGGAACAACAGCATCGACTACTGTTGCAGCATGATCGCAACAAAACAGCTTGGCACTACAACAGTGGCTACCCGAGCTTCTCCTCGACGGAGGCTGCAGGGGGGAGCAGCCAGCATTCACACGCTTTCAGTTCAGCAGTGGATCCCCCCTGTGAGATGACGTACGATGACTGCAGCCCAAAGGGGTTGCTGCAGATCAAGATACTGTACCAGGTTAAAAACAGGTTAGCTGATGTAATAGTCTCATTTATACATCGGCAAGGACCCTTATAGGCTATCACCATCTCTTACAGTGGAAAATAAAGGATCGCCCCCAATGAAGGACCCAACCGAACCTACGACCTCGGTCGTGAAGAGCAACCACCTACAGGTAGTGAAGTTTCCATCTCACAAGGATCGAACGAAATCTTTCGATGCACACTATTCCGTAAAGTGCTCTCAGTTCCACGCACACGAGAAACCCTGCAGTGCTATGGCACAGCCAAGGACTGAGACACGGTGACAGAAGCACAGACACCCATTCTATGCCGCACGGATTACCTTCTATCTGCATTATCATCACCTGCAACAGCTCCGACGGCTCCGTTGCACTGAAACGGTCGGTTGCAGACCGCAGGCTCTTTGAGCAGCTCGCACACTGCTACCGGTCCTTCTCGCACCGCACAGTGCGATGCAAGAAAAAGAGGTGAAATCGACTCAGGAAATGGGCCAGACCGTGCACCCTGTCGTGCCCGGCCACTACAGCAGCGGAGTCCGGAGTCTGAGGGAATTGATGCTCGAGGAAATCCAGCGCCACGAACGGAGCCACGCAAGCGAAGGGTCAGCCCTGAGCTCTTTTCCTGAAGGTCCGTAGCCGTGGGCTTTGGCATTACAAGGAGGCCCCCTGCATTTAAAAGCACGTGGGGCAAGCAACCTGCATTTGCAGCGATATATCACGACTGCGATGAGCGGTCTGTTATCACCACACTGGCTTTGGAGCCCCACAAAATCGAATGATCTATGGGTCCTGCTGAAACACTATCGACTTAAAAGGGCGACCAACATTGTCACATCAGTCACGAAAGTAGACTCAAACGCTTCGACCGAGGTCTGGTGTTGAAAAGCTTGCTTGTCAATTAAACTAGCGAGCATACATTTCAGCAGCGACTGCAGAACAACACGCGACCGACAGTTGGCATGCTTGGACCGCTTAGTTACTCGTGTCATCTTATAATAAGCGACTGGCGATCACTTAGCGAACAGGTGGGACACGCACAGTACATTGGGCTCCACAGTCAGCACGTGACAGGTAAAAAATAATGGTGAGGATATACTACAGAGAATCGCGCCGGAAGTGGTGAGAGCTTTAGCTTGCCGCAGTCACCTTTGACCAGCTGTCGAGCTGAAGCCAGCATGAGGGCCAGGCCCATGTCGGCAGTGCTGTCGCTGACTACGTCTGGCGTGTTAGACACCAGGATATGCCTCTCTTTTAAGACTTCCGCTCGCGAAACTATGCGATCTGTTCCTGCGCCGTAGTTGGCAATAATCTTGATCGAGGGCATTAGTTGTAAGTTATCAAACAATTCCTCGCAGAACGGACCTACAAAAACGGCGGCTACTACCCTCGAGGCCAGGCGTTCGTCAGCAACAACATCCCTGTGCCAAGCGATTTCAAAATATTCCTCCAGCTGCTTCACGTGACTCTCAGGCAGCCCGTGCTCTGGTCGTTCCGCCGACGTAAAGGAGCAATAAACGCACGGCTTCTCCATCACGACTAGCGGGCGCTTACGAGCACACGGCCCTTTTTTATAGTTTCTAACTGGGCTCGCTGCTTGAGACCACATCCGGGGTGTTACAGGTCGCCGGATCGCTTAGGCCCGTTACTACCGCTGGTGGCCCGCATGGCGTGGTGACAATTGTTACCAAGAACGCTAACAATCATTAAGTGCCAACACTTTCCTGGAATGAGAGGCTGCTATGCGTACCAAGTACTTGCATGCTTCGAATGAAGTTCTATATTGTACAAGCATCACTTTTCCGAAACCCGCGGTCGCTATATGTCTAAAAGAAACTGAGTTGACGACATAGAGTTTTCCCACGGGTAAATGTTTCAAGTGTGCTTTCTTGGTGTGCGGCGGTAGCATCGCCGCTGGGCAGTGCGGTTCGTGAAATGTGCCTCGTTAGAAAACACTTATTTCGATCTTACTGAACGACGGTTACCGCAGGGCAGAATTGAAAACGAAGTAAGCTAGAGGTTATCTTACCCGGACAGTCAACTTCGTAGCGAGGAAGCGGCTTAACGGCCACCGTCCAGCGAACTCTGCATCCGCTTACCGGGCGCTAGGGCAGTCTGGAGCGCTAGGGCAGTCTGGAGCGCTACGCCGCCGATTCTACTACTGTAGCCTGGTCAGACTACCGAAACTGGTCACTCGGAGTACAGAAATGACAAGAACGATTCATTTCCTATTCAGCGGTGCTAACTGCCAGAGCAAGGAGTTATTCCGTTGTTCGAAAAAGCACTCGATATGCCGCCACCCGGAGCGTTAATTGATCTCGTTTGCTGATATTATATAACTTATTATATATTGCTGATATTATATAACTTATTATATAACTTTCGGGCTTGGAATTACGTTGAAAGAACACGTAGCTTAAGAGAACCGAGCTGACAAAATTCAACCGAAATAAAAATTTTCATTTTTGCTCGACACTTCCGAAAAAGTGTAGGCAAATGCCCGATGTGGCAATTGTCCGGAAATCCTCGACCGCAGGCAGGACTATCACCCGGCTATTCTTACTGCTACAGCGACTTCTAAGGTACGTTTGCATACACAATTAATTGAACTGGGATATCTCATAGGATCTATTATAATCAGAAGCGTAAAGGAGCTTCAACCAAATTTATTTACCTAGAGGAGGAAAATCTTATTCTGAAACCTGTACGGCTGAACTATTGATCTATTAAGCTGTTGGAGGCACCGCTGTACATAGGCGTTTCCACCTGGCGACCTCACTCGTTCAATTCTTGCGATTCGCTTAAGGTCAACACTTAAGCAGCGGTTTCTAAGCCTTCCTGTCAGCAGACATCCATTCTTGCCCACTGCAAACGGATGCTAGAGCCGAAAAGGCTCTACAGCTCTTCTTTAAGTGAGATTTAGTATAGCCAGCCGACCTACGACGTGTCAAGCTAGACTGAGAGCTGGGCACTCTGCATGTAAGCAGTGGCTTGGAATGCATGGATTTAAAAGGCGGTTGAAACAAGAGCACCGAGACTTAATCGGTTGACGGGGGTACCACAGCCAAGTCGGTTCGTGCATGTTGAAATCCAGTCTAGACTTTTGTAATTCTCTCGTTGCACACTTTACCATCTATATAATTACAACCCTTACGACTATCTCGGCATCTAGGATATCGTGTCGTAAATATCGAAAATAAAACATCAAACAACTTCTCAAACTGGCACCCGTCAAGAACTAATCGACTTTAAAGTTTAAGTCACTAACTCGTAGATCGCTGCATTCCTTTGCTTCGGCCTACCATTTGGGAATTTCGACTTCACTGGCTACCCCCTTGTAATAACCACTCGTCTGAAAATGCTGCTTTTAGCTGAGCATTAACCAACCTCGATGAGCCCTTCAAAAACCATCCCCTCTGGTCTCTATGCAGCTAATGCCTGGAACGGACTATCTACCGAAATAACATCCCCTGACTTAGCAACATATAGACCCACACGCTCCTTGCTGCATGAGTTGAGCTCGTGTGAAATGTCCTTTAAGGAGTTGTGACTATTGAAATTGGTTTGCATGCTATTGTAAGTTATCAGATCATATGCTTCCTTTCAGCGAACGCGAAACTATTAGAAAAGCATCTAGTCCTCTCATGAATGTTTTATTATCCTTATCGTTATCCAGCCTGGCCACATTGAGCAACCACACTTAATGCAGTAGAGTACTCAGCCATTCAGTTTTAATTAACCTGACAGACTAGGCACAGCTGCTGTGCAGCTTCGAAGCTCAGTCCCACAGCAAAGCTGTACTAGAGTCGGCCATAAAAACACCACTGGTGAGCTCATGTGACTGAGTGTGCCCAGGTTTATCTTTTCCTTAACAATGACGAGGTACTCAACAGTAGTTCCACACAAGTGATACAGTGGCCCTGCAGCACTCGGAGGAGGCACCGGTCCTTCATGCATGCTGCCACCGCCTCGTGGTCAGCTCTTCCTCCTCCTCCTCCTTCTGTACTTTGGCAACCATGTTTGTCCACCAAAGGATCCGACGAGTTGAAGACGGCGACAGCCAGTCCCTAAACCGGTGACCTATCGCCATGCCACCGCACCGCATCGAACGCTCGCAGCGGGAAGTTAACGTATTCTCGGCCCTTACATCCGCAGCAAATAAGTCGAAGGCCGCTGCACACCGAGCCAGGCCGAGCGGTATACATGAAATGGTGGACGACGAGGCGACAGCAGCGAGCTGGCTAGCTTTCGCCACCGCGGCACAAACCGGACACTCAATGGTCGCTGTCTCTTCCACCGCCGAGAATACTGGATCTACGACGAGACTCCACAACAAGCTCCTTGACAAGCATCCACGAGGCCACGAAGCAGCAGCCGCTGGCCGTGTCTGAGCCACGCGCAATACAGCTGCTTGCGGTTGGCATTCGGACAAGTGCGGTCAGAATTCGCTTGCACGAGCTTCGTGTCTCGATCGTCGCATGAAGCCATATTTCGGGCATAGTCTTCTGCAACCCTGCACACAAAAAGAAAGGTCGATAAACGTTCAAAGAGGCGACCGCAGTGTCGACAAAACCAGTAGCCTAGTCTCAGCCCAAAGTAGGGTGCTCGCATCATTTCAAGACATGAGTTGTGGGTTCGAGCATTTCACGACATGGGTCATGAACTGCAAGCTGAGTACCCGCTCGTTTGGTAATCCTAGCATTGTCTTGAACCGCTCAGCATGCTCCCCCTGATGCGTCACTGTGAATCTCTCTAACTTAGTGGTCATCAGGCTTGTTATAACTCCATCGGCCACACTTTGGACGCTTGCCTTTAGAATTCTTGTACATGAGTAATAAACCGCTGGCAATAAGGACCTTATTTCTGAAAATGGTATCGACCTGCTCACCCTAACTGAAACTTGGCTAAAATCGATAAACTGCCCGACAATTAAAGATGCTGCCCCAACTGGTTTCTCAATCTTTCACACCGTAAGATCAATCAAAACTGGAGGTGGAGTTGCTGTTATCGTTCGCTCGAAATTCAAGTTCAAGCCATTCCCAGTACCCTCGAAGCAGTTTTTTGAATCTATTGTCTTGGTCTCAGCCGAAAACAAGCTACCGATGGTGGCAATAGTCTATCGTCCACCAGGTACCCAATCCTCCTTAATTTCAGATTTCTCCGATCTCAATTCGATTCTAGGTGCAAATAATCGATCCTTCCACGTTATGGGTGATTTCAACGTTCAATTTGATAACTTATCTGATGCCTTCAGCATTGAATTTCGTGCGTTGACTGACTCATTGTCTCTTGTGGCTCATGTGCACTGCCCTACTCACATCAAGGGTCACACACTCGACCAGATTTTCTCATTCAACTGCACTTTGTCATCACCGATTATTACCAAATCCTACTTATCTTAACCCATGCAGATCTCATTCAATCTACAGTGTGTGCCCACATCCTCCTCTAAAATAACCTGTGAATCGTGAAACCTCAAGATCTTTGACATCGATGCTGTCCGTGCGAGAATATCTACTTCACCTCTGCTGCTCAGTCCTCCCTCCGATTTTTTATCATTGGTAGATAGCTACAACACGACACTAGCTGACAAGCTCGACGTGTTTGCTTCTCTGACTAAGCGAACTATGAGCCCTCGCGCAGACGGCCTATGGTTTATCAGAGACATTAAACTAGCCAGGTCTACTAAGCGCAAGCTTGAAAAGCCTACAAAAGATCAGGACTGACTGTCCATCGACAGGCATATGAAGACTACTGTAGGTCGTACCAATCGATCCTAGCAAAGGTCAAGTCTAGCTTCTATAAAAACATTGTTGAATCACAGATGCACAATCCAAAAATGCTGATGTCGACGATCAACCATCTCCTCAACCGCTCCCAGGTTAGCTCTTCACCTAGTGATGTTTGTGATGATCTAGCCGATCACTTCTCTCGATTCTTTGTGTAGGAGATAAACAAGATCAGGGAGTCCATCCCTGCGATGACAACACGCCCCCCACTAGCATGCTGTTCCTCAATTCCTGGCTGCAACTCAATGTCTTCATTTAAGCAGGGCACTAGTGATCTCGTCCTGAAGTTCATATCCCAATCAAAGAAGACAACAAGTCCTTCGGACCCTATTCCCACTGTCCTGCTCCTACGTTGCATTGATCTGCTGCTGCCATGCAAAACCAACATCATTAATATTATATAAGTACTATATCATTGTAATTAATATAATTAGCCTCAGGTCATGGCCCAGCACCTTGCAAAAAAGCTGTGGTCAGGCCACTTCTCAAGAAAGCGACACTAGAGCAAGAGAACTTAAGCAACTACTGCCCAGTCTCCCTTCTATCATTCCTATCAAAGACACTGGAACGGGTCGTGGCAGACCAGCTGAACTCATATATTGAAACTTCAAACCTTCCTAGTAAGTTCCTGTCTGGCTTTAGAGCTAACCACTCCACGTCAGCAAGTCAGCATTGCTTCGGGTGTACAACGACTTACTTAGGAATGCAGACATGGGTAGAGTGTCTCTGCTTGTTTTGCTCAATCTTTCGGCAGCTTTTGATACAATCAATCACAAAGTTCTTCTAGAGCGCCTCTCATCATCTCGCCTGGGCATCACTGGCACTGCTCTGCAATGATTCAGGTCCTATCTCAGTGGGAGACTCAAGAGTATTGACGTGAATGGACAAAAATCATCCCAGGTACCTCTGAAATATGGGGTACGTCAGGGCTCCGTGCTAGGTCGGTTCCTTTCACGGTTTATACTCTCCCTCTTGCTGGTGTGATTGCCAAGCACACTCTAGGCTTTCACTTCTATGCGGATGACACTCAGTTGTACTTTGCTTTGATCCCTCATAGCCTTCGAGCACCTCAAATTCTCTCAACTCACTTGCATTGAAGGTATTGATGACATCCGCACATGGATGGCAGCAAATTTTCTAAAACTAAACGATGATAAAACTAACTTACTAATTCTGGGCAAACCCAGTGTGATTCACAAATTGGAAAGGCTGACCCTCAAAATTGGCTCTGCCAGCATATCTCCTGTTGAATCAGCTCGAAATGTAGGTGCCGTGCTGCAGTGACCTCTCGTTAGACGACCACATCAGATCCACAATCAAGTCTGCCTACTTTCAGCTACATAACATTGCTAAAATTATGGCTTGTTTAGATAAGGATACCACGTCTAAGTTGGTCCATGCATTTGTGACATCCAGTCTTGACTTCTGTGACTCACTCCTTACTGGCCTTCCAGCATGTGCAATCAGGCGATTACAGCTGGTGCAAAACTCCGCAGCTACGCTTGTCTGTCGTGAGCGTCGCAGTTGCCACATCACACCACTACTTGCTGATCTGCACTGGCTACCAGTCAATCAACGGATTGACTTCAAGGTTTTGTCGCTCACTTTTAGGTCACTTCAGTTTTTTGGCTCCAGCCTATCTCTTAGATATACTCCCCCACCAGGACAAGCATCGTACCACCTGCTTTTCGGAATCCAATAGTTTACCAATACCTCGTACAAACCTCAAATCCTTTGGAGACCGTGCATTTAGTTCGTATGCTCCCAAAGCCTGGAACTCACTCCCGACTTGCTTCAGAACATCCCCTGACTTGACCACGTTAAGAAAGAACTTAAAAACACTCATATTTAGGACAGCATTTAGTGGGTCCGTGTGATTTGTCCTTCATGTGCTTATGCGTGCTGACACTTTGCATGGTGCCACTAACCACATTTGCATGCTGACCCTGTGCATATCACCCCTAACAATGTTATTCGTGTTTATCAAGCATTATATTACTCACCATTCAATCGTGCATCCCATTGCAGCAAATGTAAAGCGCCTAGAAAGAGATTGAGTTCTCTGAGAGCGCTTTTTCAAGTGCATTTTTATAATTATTATTATTATTACTATTATTATGGGTTTGCATCCTGGACCAGAAAATCCTGCATTGCCCACAGGCGATAGCCGGTAAGGTTCTTCTTCCACCACATAAACGAGTTGCTGGTGAGTTGACTTTTTTTTGAGGATAATAACCACAACGGCAGCATGTAAGCAGCAATGGCAAGGACAAAGCCGTGATTTTTGGTCACGAGGAAAAAGCAGCGATACCCTCCCAAGTGCTGCTCTGTAAGTCACATGCAACGCTAGCATACACCGCTGGCAGCAGACGGCTGTATGTGGCCTGAAAACTCAGCTACCAGCCTGCTCTGCACAAGGATTACCGTTCCTGCTGCCGGGATAAACGTTGCCCGATAGCAATCGCAACAAATGGGACTTGCTGGCTGGTTCCTAGTTCGAGATGAGCTATGCGCTAGTACAGGAAGCAGACTATCTAGGTAGTCACGATGACTTCAACAGTCAAATCGAGGCCTTTCTATAATACAATAATATAACATTTGCATTGCACCCCAAGAGAACCTAATCTCACTTCGGGCACTTTAAATATGCTGCAAAGAAAGGATGATCGAATGGTCAGTGGTAACGTGCTCAATGACAACAAGCATGACATGGTTAGAGGTGATATGCACAGGGTCAGCATGCAAATACAGTCAGTGGCAGCTTGCACATTTCGCTCCCCCCCCTGCCCCATCTTTTCCAACACATTGCCTCAGTCAAGAAACAACAGCAGCTTTTTACAGAGAGCAAAAAAAGCGAGCTGCACAATCGACAGAGGGTTGGGCAGCTCGTAAGTTTTGCACTCACGTTAGTAGCACCGATCGCCACGTTTTCGGTAGACTAGCGATTCCCTCTAAAATGCACAACGTGCCACGATCAGAAAACGTAGCTTAACAGGGACGACTGAATCACTTCGAAACGTGACAGAGCTTAAATCAATTGTCCCGTGCGATCGCCAACGCCGTCTGAGCATGTAACGAAGACTGGGCAGGAATCATGTCAACTGATATAAAAGTCGCAATGCCAGCACACAGAAGCAAACTAAGAAGGAAGGAACTGCACGAGAACTCGGCGACAGCTCGATATGGCAAGCCGACGAGAGCGATGCTGCATCACCAAGGACACAGAAATCCACACCAAGCGCGAAGCCACTCCGAGCACAGACGGCAGTAGCACGACGTCGCCACCGCTGCAGCTGCCACCACCTCTCACCGGAAAGGGTGTGTGCTCCGTGCAATTGCTCCTGACACTCCGACCACAAGATGCTATGTGCACGCGCCAAAACCGTGGCCGGTCCCGAGTTCGATGCCCCATACTGAAGACCGGCAATATAGTCAGGATTCAGTGGCACCCGTTTCGTGGAAGAGGAAGGCAGCAGCCGACTGGGGACTGCTATGAACGTCCGGGGAGTTGACACGGGAGCGTTTTTACGAATCGGGGAGCAAGCAAACTAGTCCTGGCCGAACGCGCAGGGCTACTACACGAAGCAACTCCCGTGTCATATGCAGACAATGGGTTCGGATGAGACTGCACTTGAAAGGTCGCGAGTCAGAAACTAAAGCTCGACCCCTTGCAGCACTTTTCTTTGTATAGAAATAAAAACTGGTCATGTTTGCAAAGCATCCAAAGACGGATCAGTAGCTTCACTTTGAACGAATGAAGAGAAACGATCGGCTAAGATGGAGCCTAAGATGGAGGCTGAAGCAGCACAAGTTCCAAAGAGAGGCATCCCGAGAATTGGTTCCCACTTCAACGGCAGCTGCTGAACTATGGCAAAGCCACTCACTGGCTACAAGAGGATGCAACCAATTGCATCCCGTGGCCAAAGGGCTTCGGCTTCTTCGGGTCTAGCAGCGAATTCAGTTTTCACTTTTTCAGAATTCACTTTTTGCGGTCCGAAAAAATGCCGCAGGCAGGGCAAGGGATCTAGCCTCCTTCTAGCCCTTTCTAGCAAAGGTCAGGACTGCAAGCTTGCAACGTTCCTCTGATCTTCGGGTCCAATAAACTAGCTACTTCAGTCAGCAGCCTCCAGACATGTGACGTGAGACAGATATTTTGCATGTGCAGCCGCAATCCTGAAGAATTTGCTGCCGGAGCTAGTGCAGCATGCTAGCCTCACACAAGTCTTTAAGACTGGCTGTGGGTGTTTCATTGCGTGGCTGTGACCTGGATGACCACTGTAAGGTCATCTGTAAGGCTCATCGGCAGGCACACATAGGCCACCTGCTCCTGACAGCTCCTACCCTGCTACATGAATGTGCCTAAAGATCTAGCTAGGGCAAGCAGGCATGGGGGTGATACGATTGAATGCTAGGTATGGTTATCCTGAGAACGGAGCAACCGAGCGATCATCGTGGAAGGAAGCAGGAGCAGCTACTCGACCAGGGAGTTAGACTAGTGCGCTTGCCTGGGAGAGCTGATAATCAAACTACTTGTGCCTGGCTAACAGAGCTAGCAGATCTGGAAGCCTGGAACTCCCTCCCGACACAGGCCAAAGCCTGGAACTCCCTCCGGACCTGCGTCAGAACATCCTCTGACCGGACCACATTTAAAAAAAATTTAAAAACACCTATTTAGGACAGCATTTAGTGGGTCCCTGTGATTCGTCCTTCATGTGCTTATACGTGCTGACACTGTGCATGCTGCCACTAACCACATTTGCATGCTGACCCTGTGCATGTCACCCCTAACCATGTTATTCATTTTGTTTGTTTGTCAAGCATGATTTTACTCACCATTCAATTGCATTTCCCTTTGCAGCAAATGTAAAGCGCCTAGAGAGAAATTAAGTTCTCTGAGGGCGCTTTATCAAGTGTATTATTATTATTATTAGATCTATGCAGACTGCCAGAGTCAAATGATGCTGGTGATGTTGGCTTGCTGCTGCTGGCAGGAGGCCAGCAGCAGAGATACGCATAGGGCAGCTTCGCAATAGGGAAACAAATACAGTACTAGAGAGACGAAAAATGGATGGTTGGGTGGGTGGATGGATGAACGGACAGGCGGCGGGTGGACGGGCGGGCGGCCGGACAGAAGGGTGGATGGACAGTTACATACATTAGTCAAAAAAGCATATGGACGGTCCACGATGAATAATACGAAAATCCACGAAAAATTAGTTCCGAAGCCTGAGTTACAGCCCAAGCATCTAACGAGCCGATCAAACAAACGGTTTCGGCAAAAAAATTCACACACAAAAGTACTGCATGGGAATGCTGCTTACAACAGCAGCAAAAATCCCAGCCAAAAACCCTTTAATTTCGTAAGGCTGCTTAAGCACATGCTCAAGCCTAAGGGAACAATTCAGCTGCCCAGTTACAGAAACTCATACCCCTATACCCAGACTGAAATGTACAGCGATCCCATCAAACTTGACTGTTTCTCGGGTCCGGTGATGGCTCTTCATTTACTTTGCTTTGTGAGGGCTAAAATTGTTAGCACGAAGCAGGAGGCTCGCAGAGTGAAACAGTGCAATGCCGATTCTTTAGAGTATGGCCACTTATGAAGGTTGTTAGGTAGCAACAAGTTGACATTTACGGTGCGCCACATGGCACCGGGGCTTGTGCTGCTGCTGAATCGACTTGTGACATCGAATGAAAAGTCGTAGCCCCTGTGTGTGCTGTTTTGCTTTGGCCGAGGCTGTGGTAAAGCCAAAGCGACTTAGATCAAGGAACCGAGACATCGAGCTAATAGAAGGCAGTTACACACACGCACGCACGCACACGCGCGCGCGCGCGCGCACACACACACACACACACACACACACACACACACACATACACACAGGACAACCCTACAGGGCTAATACGGTGGTTTTGGTCAGCACTAAATTCGACAGACGGCGCTTAGAATGGGTACAGATTCAGGTCTGCTAGGGTCCTAAGGACCAAGCTGACGAGTTGTCTAGAAGAGCCGTAAAGCTACTCCCGCCTGGCTCCCTCCCTCCTCGATTCATTTAAGGTGAGGCCGATGGCATTACATGCATATGTAAGCCAATATGAGTGGTTGAAATTGAGAGACCATCGCAATAGTTCAAGGCACTGGCCTAGGTATGGCATTCTAGTTCTGCCAATAGAACTTATCTGACATCAGGGGTTCACTTACACACGATTCACAGGCATATTGGCTGACTTAACAGTCACAAGTGTATAGCAGCAGAAAAAATAATACAAATATTAGCGGATTTAACAGCTTCTTTTGTATAGCAACAGAAGAGCCTTAACGACTATCGACACAGCTTGCAGTTAGCAATAAAGGATCGCTCACTACACACTAATTAAATATCTCTATGCACACTAAAATTGTTCTGCTTAGCCAAACAGTGATCCACACAAACATGTGCAATTTCAGGTACTTAAGTATTGCAGACTTCCCTTACGACTAATTAACTGCTCGAGGCTGACACGTTAGTAGTCGACCTTAACTCAGCTAAGAATGCCATTAATTAGGTCAACCAATATCCCAAAAAAATCGCTGAGTTATTGCCTATTCAGCACTCTTGGCTAACAGTTGCACGAAGCTTGAGAAATTATTAAAGTCGGCATTGTAGGGGCTTTGTCGGGGCACTAATGAGCAGATTCAAAGGGTCACGGTCACTAATGCAAGTCGGCCTTTATTTCGTCTCACTCCTTTGATATGCAGACATTTTATAACGCCCTATTCTGCTGAATATACATACTTAAGATATGAGCATCAATAGCTACTCACGCAAAAACGCCTGTGTTCGGCAAATGTCATGACAGCTGCCTCAGCAATACAAAATCATTCTGAAGTTGAGCATACAGGTCTACATCGTAAGTAGGCGGATAATGGGAAATAGACACCTCGTGTCCCAAGGGATGGTGTTATTTAAGGCGTTCGACTGGGTGTTTGCCGCTGGCCACCGGCAAACTGAAACTTCAATATTGTGCAGTACATTGCCTAGCTAACCTTGAGCACGTGTGATGTGCCTAGTATATGTTTCTGTTAGCGCTCACAAGCACACACACGCGCGCGCGCACAAACACACACACACACACACACACAGTGGGGCGATTATCGAGTCGATGCTAAGCAAATCGGGCGGTTCTGCCCCAGCCCTCGAGATTTCACTGACCATGCAGGAAACAAGTCACCAGGACTAGAATTCTAGTATGTTAGCCGCTCTATCTACAAAATTATACGTTGCATTTCACAAATTGAATAGACGAGCGTACCATTGCTGAAGCGCTCAGCAGCATCTCCATTATCATCTTCATCTGACTCCCAGCCACCGTTATCGCTGAATGTTGAGAACTCGTCATCGGCCATCGACAATACCTAAACAGATCCAGAATTGGGTGCTGCCGTGCACTGAGCATATGACTGGCACACACACAGCACTACCCACATCTATTCATTCATGCAAAGGAATACTAGTGCCTCAAGTGGCAAGCTACTAGAATTCCAGTTAGGGCAAACCTAGTGCTACTCAGAAATTGTGGCAGTGTACCTCATGCAGCAACTGCAGGAGATCTGGGCTGTGCTTCACAGTAACCTTTCACCAGACGACCAAATCTGCTCCAGTCTGGTCAACGTTCTTCTGGCTACCGAGCAACGCCAAATTTCAGGCTTGCTTAAACAGGTATACTACATGCAATTTGGTCAATGCATATGGGACATGGCGTTTAGACTTTCACAACTCACAACCTGCACGTCTTACGGGCTGTGCTTAGGTGCTTACCGTAGGTATGAAACCCTGCAGCTACATACATGTCTGTCGTGAAGGTCGCAATCGCTGCATTACAACGCTTTTCACTGGCCGCACTGGTTCCCATCAGAGCATATCGACTTCAAGGTTGTGCAACTCAAGCTTATAGCCAGCTCCCCTCATTCTCTTGCTCCATCCTACCTATCCAAACTGCTTTCCAAACAGGCCAGGCATCGTACCACTCGCTCATCTGCCTCCAATCATTGAGCCGTACCGTGAACCGACCCCAAATCCATTGGAGACAGCACCCTGAGTTCATGTGCTCTTAAAGCACGGAAGTCATTCCCGACTGACGCGACGTCTCCTAACTTAATGGCATTTAAAAAGAAGCTCAAATGCACCTGCATCTGGCAGTATTTGCTCAATCCGAGTGAATCGACCTGCATGCCCCTATGTGCAGCTGACACCGTGCGTGATCACTAATTGACAGGCTTCTTTCGGCGTATGTAAAGTGCCTAGAAAAAGACTTGGTTCTCTTAAGGTGCTAAGAGAGCACCTTATTATGGCGTTGATTAATATTGTTATTTTTCAATAGAGCTGGACGACTGGATGGCGATGGAGCTGGCTGTACGCCTCTTCTTTGGAGCTGGCTGTACGACTCTTCTGCGCCTCATGCATAACCAACATTATTAATGTCATTAGCCATATAAATGAATAAAATTTAATTATATTAGCCTCAAGTCATGTCCCAGCACCTTTCAAAAAAGCTGTAGTCAGGCAACTTCTCAAGAAAGCGACACTAGAGCAAGAGAACTTAAGCAACTACCGCCCAGTTTCCCTTCTACCATTCCTATCAAAGACACTGGAATGGGTCGTGGCGTACCAGTTGAACTCATATATCGAAACTTCACACCTTGCTAGTAAGTTCCAGTCTGGCTTTAGAGCTAATCACTCCATATAGTCAGCATTACTTAGGGTATACAACGACCTAGTTAGGAATGCAGGCATGGGTAGAGTGTCTCTACTTATTTTGCTCAATCTTTCGGCAGCTTTTGATACCATCGATCACAAAGTTCTTCTAGAGCCCCTCTCATCTCGCCTGGGCATCACTGACACTGCTCTGCAATGGTACAGGTCCTATCTCAGTGGGACTCCAGAGTATTGACGCGAATGGACAAAAAAAATCCTAGCTGATTAAACAGCCTCTTTTTGTATAGCGACAGAAGAGCCTTTACGGCTATCACCACTGCTTGCAGTGGCGATAAAGAATCGCCTACCACAGGAATCGAACCCACGACCTCGGGACCGAGGTCGTAAAAGCAACCGCCTTACCTAGTGTGCCATCACGGCTCACCAAAGATCATCCCAGGTATCTCTGAAATATGGGGTACCTCGGGGCTTCGTGCTAGGTCCGGTTCTTTTCACGGTTTATGATCTGCCTCTTGCTGATGTGATTGTCAAGCACAATCTAGGCTTTCACTTCTATGCGGATGACACTCAGTTGTATCTTTGCTTTGATCCCTCCAACCTTCGAGCACCTCAAATTCTCTCAACTCACTTGCTGCATGTATTGATGACATCTGCACATGGATGGCAGCAAATTTTCTAAAACTAAACGATGATAAAACTAACTTACTAATTCTGGGCAAACCCAGTGTTATTCAGTAATTGGAAAGGCTGATGCTTAAAATTGGCTCTGCCAGCATATCTCCAGTTGAATCAGCTCGAAATCTAGGTGTCATATTCCAAAGCAACCTCTTGTTAGACGACCACATCAGCTCCGCGGTCAAATCTGCCTATTTTCAGCTTTATAACATTGCTAAAATTCGGGCTTGTTTAGATAAGAATACCACATCTAAGTTGGTCCATGCATTCGTGACATCCTGTCTCGACTTCTGCGACTCACTGTTCGCTGGCCTACCGGCAAATGCGATCAGGCAATTGCAGCTGGTGCAAAACTCTGCAGCTAGGCTTGTCTGCCGTGAGCATCGCAGTTGCCACATTACTCTACTTCTTGCCGACCTGCACTGGCTACCAGTCAAGCAACGGATTGACTTCAAGATTTTGTCACTAACTTTTAGGTCCCTTCATTCTTTGGCTCCAGCCTATGTCTCAGATATACTCCCCCATCAGGCCAAGCATCGTACCACCTGCTTTTCGGAATCCAACAGTCTACAAATACCTCGTACAAACCTCAAATCCTTTTTCTAGCGAGTTTTGATGGTTTACTAGTGAGAAGTGATTTGGCCTAGGGGTAAGGTGCTCCACCTTTAACGACCCAGGTCGAGGGCTCGAGCACTTTTTCACAGGTAAAGTGCTTTTATTGAGTTTAAGTTCTCCTATGGCTCTATATAAATGAAGTATTATTACTAAGTGAGTGAATGACTTTCACTGCTATGCTGATAATTGAAGGCGCATGATATTGCAATTACGGCAATGTTGGGCGAAGTTATTTATGTTTAATTAGCTTCATAAGCCATCAAACATGAGCAGCTACCTTAAGGATGTGAAATGCACGGCCTCATTAAATCAATTGCCACAAAGGATTGCTATCCATCTTAATGATGTACAATCATTTGATAAGTCCTTCCTGTATCCCAAAGGATTGCTGTCCATCTTAATGATGTACAATCATTTGATAAGTCCTTCCTGTATCCCTACAGTTTGTGATGCGGATTTCTGACCCTAGAAATGCTCCTTTGATGTTACAGAGGTAACTCAAGTAGAGGCCTGACTAATGATGCTGCCAAACCCAAGTGCCTCACGTGCTTGCACAAGGAGGCGTGCTCAAGCAGACGTCCATGAATGCACACTTGAGTAGGCAAGAATCTAAGTGCGCCGTGCACACCGCACTGCGCTCGCACGCCAAGAGCATCCTCACTCGTGCTGAGGTGCGAACACCCGAAGAAACGACCTTGACCAGCGACCTTGCGGCTTGCTCACCTTAAAGAAGCTGGCCAGCTGCTCGCCTTCCAGGAATCCGTCTGCACCGTAGGCGAATGCAGTGTCTTCTGCCACCAGGCCCTGGGCAACAACGAATCCAAGCTAGCGATGCAGTTACAGCAGCAAAACTATCGAGCGTAAGAAAGCGAACACGATTAACAGAGGGTGTGCCGTGCCACGTACCATGTTCACCATTTCCTTCCAACGCTTTTGAGAGTTCTGACTGGGGTAAAACTTCGCATACGTGTCAAGCAGAGCCATAGCTGACAAATCCACCTAACAACAAAAACCAATAACAATACGAACGAACAACGAAACTATAAGTGCTGATGTGGGCATACCTAGCTGAACTGCTGCACCAATTTCAGCCTTCTCGTACCCCCACACCCTCTTTGAACAATATGTAATGTAATGTAATGTATCTGCATCTGTAACTCAACAACGCTACCAAGACTAGGTGGATGTTACGCAGAAGAGGTTTGTCTATCGCATTCACAGCCTAAGCGGCTTTCGGTATGCATTCGGTAGCCAACAGACTTCATCTCACGCAACAAAGAAAAAGTGGGAAGCATAGCAGAGTCAGGAGAGCGGTTGAGGTAGTGAGTAGCATGGAAGTAGCAGCTCAGGACTGCTGAAAAGGATGAGTCATAGTTGCCAGCAGGAGAGTAGTTGTCGTTGCGTAAGAATTGTGGAAGCGAGTTCCACAGTCTAGGACCTGTAGAGCTAAAGCTTCTGTCACCAACGGTCTTTAAGCAGAGAAATGGAACAGCTAATTGATTGTCCACACAGGACCTGGGGGCGCGAAGAGGCTGAAACTGGTGCAGCAGTTCAGCTAGGTACAAAGGAGCCAAGCCGTGACAGGCCTTGTGGGTCAGCGTACGAACCTTGCTCTGAATCCGTTGGTCAACCGGCATTCATCCTAGCTCTTTTGCAAAGGAGACACGTGCTCAAACCTCTGAGACTTGAAGACTAGCCTTGCACCCATATTCATGGTCAGCTGCAGTGGCCTAGTTGCTTTCTTTGGTAGCCCAGCCAGAAGGGAGTTACAATAATCAAGCCGAGACAGAACTTGGGAGTTACTTAAAAAAGTTTACGAGCAACTGTCGATGACAGCTCCTAATCTTGGATAGGGATCGGATGTGATGGCTAGCTGTAGAAGCAGTCTTCTGAATGAAGCTTTTAAAATTGAGGCAGCTGTCGAAAACGACACTTAAATTTCGAGCACGTGGTGAGGGTCGCACGACAGCATCACCTAGTAGAAGAGCAAAGCCTTTTAATCCAGCCACACGCTTAGAGCAGCAGTTCGGTTGTATCGTCATGTAGTTTCTAGAAGTTTTCCGACATCCAGGATCGAATGTCGGCAAGGCAACCATTCAGTTTCTCAGTTGCTGCAGCACATTCCGACGGTTTGAAGGACAAACACAGCTGAGTATCGTCAGCATAAAAGTGGTATCTATTGCATGGGTCTTAATCACTTTTCCCAGAGGTTGAGTATAAATGGAGAACAGCAAGGGATCGAAGACGGACCCTTGAGGGACTCCACAGGTGACCTGTCTCGTGTCTGAGACCTGACCCCCACACGACACGGATTGAACACGATCAGACAAGTACGATTTAAACCACGCCAGTGCCTCATCTGCCAGACCGACCGTTGTTCTCAATCGTTCAAGTAGAACATCGTGATCAATCGTGTCGAAGGCAGCTGACAGATCTAGCAGAGCTAGGGCAGTGACATTCCCATCATCGTTGCAACGGAGAATGTCATTGTTAACACGGAGGAGAGCAGTTTCAGTGGAGTGCTGCCTCCTGAACCCTGATTGAAATGTGTCTGACATTTCATTCTTTTCAATATGTTCAACCAGCTGCTTAGCAACAATTTTTTTAAGAATCAATAATTTAGCCGTACCATCCCCACACAAGACTTTTGGTGACAGAGGCTTTTGCTTTGCATGACTGTGGCATTCCCTTCCACAATTCTTCCACAGCGACATCTATTTTCTTTTGCTGACTGTGACACATCATTTCCAGCCATCCTGAGCTGCTACTCCCCTTCTACTCACTCATTCCATTGATCTACTGACTCGGCTACGCTTCTCCCTTTCTACTTGTTCAATGAGATGAAGTCTTTTGGCTACAGCGTACATACCAAATGCCGCCTAGGATTTTGAATGAATAGAAAACTCTAGTGCATAACAACCATTTAGTCTTTGCGACTTTTTGGGGTTACAGACAGAGATACATTACATGGGCACGTGAAGAGGAAAGTCTTACCATGTCGTTGACGTTTGCGCCGGGTAACTCACAAAAGCCATACATGTGAAGAAGCTGAGCATTTGATAGTTTGCCATAAGTATTAAATATTTCATCACCCTGCAACGAGAAATCGCGAAAGCTTGAGCGTTGACAGTGCCAAACGAAAAGCCAGTCAGGCAAATACAGCATTGCGAGAAACGACACTTGAATTCGATGAACATGACACAAACACTGTCAACTAATACATAGAGCACATGACCGCCTACTCTCTCGTTTGATCAGTTGATTTTCATTTGTCGCTGCTCGGTCGACACTCTGCTGGCCATGGCAAAGCGACAAACTCGTAATAAAAACCAGCCTAGATAAACAATGATGAGTGTTGCTGCCATGTCGCAGGGTAAAAAGGGAATCATGGCCTCTCACCCGAGCAATGTCCCTGGTGGCGACCATGGCCAGGCTCTCATTACCGAAGGAGAGTTGCGCGTTGTGCACGGCCACGTGGTTGAGGATGTCGGCCAATGGAACCATCATCGGAGGCGATGCGGTTTCGACCTCGTCGTCGTCCTCGTCCTCGTCGCTGGAGTCCTCAGATGATGAAGATTTGTCTCCCGAGCCGGCTGACAACGGCTCGGTGAAACTGTAGGCCATGACGAATGCGACTATGCTCTTATAATGGTCCAAAGTGCAGCAGTCGAATCTGGCAGAGGAGGCAACGACGAAGGAAGTCGACATTGCATCAGAGAGGCGATCGGTGGTAGGCGACCGTGCACAAATCACAGAATGAAGCTCTCTCTCTCTCTCTCTCTCTCTCTCTCTCTCTCTCTCTCTCTCTCTCTCTCTCTCTCTCTCTCTCTCTCTCTCTCTCTCTCTCTCTTTCTCGCTAGAGTGAGTGGGGGAGAGAGTGGGAGAGAGGGAAAGAGAGAGTGGGAGAGAGAGAGGGAGAGAGGGGGAGAGAGAGAGAGAGAGAGAGAGAGAGAGAGAGAGAGAGAGAGAGAGAGAGAGAGAGAGAGAGAGAGAGAGAGTCCCTTGTGCGCCAGGACTGCTAGAGCGAATCATTCACGGGCCAATGGGGTTACGAGTAATCGAGCCGATGCCATAACTAGCTGCTATGGATCACTTCCTAAGCATCTAAATAACCAGCTAGCCTGAAGCCACTGAGGTAAATAAAACAGCGGTAAATGTCAGTCGGTAAATGCACAGAATTTAATCTATAAGGGAATATATATACCAGGATCCACTTTCGTTTCTGCAGCATGTGTGGGTAAGCATGCATATACCAACACATTATAGGAAAGATCACACAAGCCTCAATCTTGTACTTCGGCAGTACCTCTCTCCACTTTTAAGGTGACATGTCAGAGGCTAGCATTTCAGAGCCGGCCATTAACCATGGGTCAAGTGATGCTAGCCTGCTGAGCCACCTTTAGTGAGCCACCCAATAGTGGGCACAGTCGAATGCTGAGCCTCGTCAACGCATTCATCGTGCATGAGCTTTGTCCGAGAAAATAGGCTGGTCCCCCTTTAGGCAATGGTGCCGAGTAGCAGCACATTGAGGTTTGTGAAGCTTACCTGAACTTATTCGGATGTTTTCTTAAGAACGGCTGAACAGTCTCTGAAAATTCTTCTTCAATGAGCTTGATGTCACGTTCGACGGCTGTATCCACACCAGTGCCCTTCAGCTCAGCCAAGCGAAATTCCCTCGACAGAACGAGAACACCGTACCATTAGTAACACGCAAATGAAAAAGCAGCATGCAAAGGGAATGCACACAAACAGAAAATCCATAGAACGGCTGGGTGAACGCCAGGCGTGTGGCAGGACGTTTAAATCATGCATGTGAGTGTGAATGAGGCACTTGAACTCGACCTGTGTTGGTGGGCGATAGACAAAAATCAACTAGGGGATGGGCTATTTGACAGGATCGTGGGCGCTGTGGCTGCAATGCACAAAACTCTATGGGCCAGTCGTCACAGTTTCATTTCCAACGACAACTGAGTCTTACATCTCGTTTGCCTTCACACTAGATTGTTCAGCATCACGTCTCCGTCGACTGAGTGTTGCTGCTGATGATGCACGAGCCTACTTTGCATGCTCCACTCTTGAAGTGCATACTCCATCAGCAGCAATCTCGAGCAAAGTGCAGCCAATCCAACATCCTTTCACGATGACTATGGTCTTTAGTCCTCGAGCACATGGTGTGAAGGACAGACACGGGGAGTGCAGTGAGAGAGTGGGAGGTGAGAGAGGGGGAGAGAGATAGGCAGTGAAGCAAAAAACAGTCGTGATACACGACGACATGCACATAAATAGCATCCAATGCCAAAATTTCCCCGAGGTTCGGGCCAGCCTTTCCTACATTTTCTATCACATGAGGTAGGTCTGCAGCATGAGATTTTGTTAGTCTGCTACCCTCTACGATTAGGAGAGCAAACGTACTTCTATCACAATTTCATAATGCTCCTGTCACAATAGCTCTTTTATGATGAGCATTCAGAACACCCTCGGAGGCAACTTCTCTCTTACGGTGGAGGCTGAGCTGCAGGAGTCTGGAAAGACACATCGTTACTTCTACTGGGAAGCATGGAAGACCGTAAGGCCTCACGCACGATGTCTCGATAGTAACGCAGAGATTCTCTAAATAGTCAAATTCGACAGATCAAGCAGTAGCCCTTCTTAGCAACCAACCGCTAAGTGTTGCTTCCATGAATTGCAGAGGGCATCCGAGTGACAAAATGATAATCAGAATGTTTGCTCAGCACGCAGAAAGCACCAAAGCAGGTCCGAAAGCCAGGACCGACTTACTTAAGGCAAGAAGGCGAAACTCCAAAAGAACTTGGAATGTCCAGGCCAGAGACAGACCGCAGGGGCAAAAATTTTGCCTTTGAGTTATGCCTTGAACATCTCCAGTGAGTGCACTGCTAAGAGCTACGACTAACAGAGAAGGACTTCTATATATAATTCATTTGTATAGTGCCATAGGAGAGCTTGATCTCCATCCAGGCGATTTGCAAATGCCACAGGGCTCGAGCCCACCACCATGGTCGTTAAATGCAAGCACCTTACCCCTGGGCCCACCGAGGCCAACACATCAATCAAAACGATTGTGAGCTGCTACAGCAAAGAGAAGACAGTCACTGATAAGAGCCCAAATCTTCTGTCCCCAGATAAACTTAACTTTAAAACTGCCGACCTTATCTGTCCAAGATTGATCTGCCCTAATTTTTCCAGCAACTGTATATGCCGACATACATCGTAGGGCACTGTGGATGCTACAGCAATGACTGCTGAGAACACTAACAGTGAAGCCCGGTTAGGCCGAGTCAAACTGAAGTAGGATTGGGGCAACCAATCACAAGAAACCCACGAAAATATTGGCAAATCGTACGATCGATATGTACTACACAGTGTCGAGTCAGGAGACAGCATCCCAGTCGGAATACACAGAGTTGACGTTGCACTCACTTACAATTAAGAACGTATTAAAAGAAAAAATTAAAAAAAATAACTCATTTGTATAGCACCCTAAGAGAACTCAATCTCTACCCATGCCCTTCACATACACTACAGGGGCTCCAGTTCACAACCTTGATCGTGAAAGCCGAGCACATTAACCCTAGGCCAAACCAGGGTGGCACAGCAAATCACACCTTTCTGCCTGTAAGCAGATGCATTGCCATTGAGAGACAAGTGAGAGGCTAGCAATAAAATGACTTCTGTAGCACAACAACTATAAAGCCCAACTGTCGACTAACTCAATACAACTTAGTCAGCTGTATAGTCTGGGCTTAAGAAACTGTTACCATAAAATATAATTATGTACACACACACACACACACACACACACACACACACACACACACACACACACACACACACACACGCACATACTGCAACACCCCTGTATGCAGAAAGAGCGATTCACAAACACGAAATGACTTAACATCGAGCCCTATGCCAACTCACTGTGGCCAAAACATGGGCAGTTCGACGTCCTTGAAATTTGGACAGGCATCCAAGTAATGTCTCCACTTCGACTCGGGATCAACGGTCTCGTGCATAAGGGCTAGAAGTAATGGCACCCAGCCACTCCTGCTTCTGATGTCGTCATCTATGGAGAGAACAGCGAGAGATTTCACCAAAACGATCATACCACATTTGCCAACGCATATACTGTAGTGGCACACGAAGCACAAGTTTTGCAGCTCGGTAGGTGCAAAACTCGGCAGCTCAACTGGTCTGGCATCAACGGCATAGCGGTGGCATCACACCACGTCTGCCTGAGTCTCGCTGGCTGCACACAAAGGATCGAATCGACTTCAACATCCATTGTCTGGCTTACAGGTCCCATAAATCGCTTGCACCAACCTACCTATCCGCCGCACTTGCTCCTCCAGTCGTGCTCTCGCACGTACAGGTCCCATAAATCGCTTGCACCAACCTACCTATCCGCCGAACTTGCTCCTCCAGTCGTGCTCTCGCACGTACAGGTCCCATAAATCGCTTGCACCAACCTACCTATCCGCCGAACTTGCTCCTCCAGTCGTGCTCTCGCACGTATCACCCGCTCCTCGGCCTCCAGTCATCTTGCCTTTATTAGCGCTCAATCGAAATCTACGAGCGATCGGGCCTCCAGATCGTAGGAAACAAAAGCCTGGAATATTAGCTTAAGGCTTCGGACACTGCTTGCATTGATTTTGCATCATTTAAGTCTCACCTAAAGACGAATCTGTTCCGCTCAGCACTTCCTGCATCCGAGTGAACTTGTCTGTTCTGTTCCTGCATGTCGTCAGTGCTTAGCTGCTGTACACGATTCACTGCATGTTACTAACCAGGAGTCCTACTAACCAGCAGTCCTAACTTCTTGTGTGCGTCTACATGCTTGTCTAGGCATGAAACTTGAGTGCTTTTGTATGCTTGTCTGAGCAGGATACCATGCTTGTCATTGACTCTGGGCTGTTGCATCCCTTGCAGCAAGCTGTAACGTGCTTGGATAGATAGATAAGAGCACTGGTTCTCATCGGGCACTACACAAATGACTTACATTGTTATTAACATAGATGCAGCCAGAATGTCGGCAAGGGGGACGGCCAATAACAGAGGTGGCTGCGGGAGCATCCCATCGGCTCAAGGCAGCAGTGACGCAGCGCGGTTGATCGACCCACTCAGTAAGCTGCTACTGCACAGCGAAGTCGAGAAGTCGGCCGCTGCACGAAACTATGCTCTTGAATGGAATATTATTAATAAGAGTATTCTAGAATATTGTTAATAGTTATTGATGGCAGTCAAGCTCGGTGTGCACGCTTATGGACAGCCGAAAGATCACGATCACGATAGATCACGGATTTTACGTGCGCAGCACATTTTACATGCACCTCCCTAGCAATGTCAGCCCTGCAGCTGCAGGAGCTTAGCAAGCTACTGCAGCCAGACGCCTTGCAGCAGCAGCAGCAGTCACTTACTTGAGACAAGGAGGCCAGCACAAGCACTGGTCTCCGGTTTCAGCAGACATGCGCGTGGCACCTCGAAGAGCTTCTCTCCCTCGTGAATATCTTCCGTGGCAATCATGCCCGCGTGGCAGCTGGGGCCAGTCGACGTAACCGCGACCTTCAAGTTTCAACCCGCTGCGTGACAAGGCAGCAGCGTGCAGCCGAGCATCGTCGAAAACAAACGGCCGGTGAAAACGGCATGTGCACATGGCAGCTACCGCTCTTCTACACGAATCAAGACTCGCAGCGATCAGTGCACGCTGGCAGGAGCTCATCTAGCAGTCCGACGATCAGTTCCGGTTCACCAAACTCAGCTCCGTGTTTTCCGACGGGTGCAGAATTGTCAGGGATAAAAGGCCTGACGAGGTCTGACGAGCATCAAACTCGGAATCCGTGACAGCAAAGACCCTCGTAAAGCTAATCCATTCGATTTGTCCATAAAGCATTAGAAATCACGTGATAATGGCCTTCAGTGAATGCTGCTGCATGTGCACGCCGTCCTGTCGTAAGGAACTTCTGCATCAACCGTTCAGTCGGCATGTGCCCCTCTCCTGGTCTGAGTCATTTGCCATTATAGCTTTCCTGGCTCTTAGTGACCATACCATTTGCTGCAATCGTGCAAGCCTTTCATCTTATCATTTATCTTTTATCATACCATCATATCATCTTTCGCTATTACCTTTCCATTGCTAACAACTACATGAAACTGCCACTGCCAGGGCAAGTGAATTGGGTATCTGCAGAAGGAAGATATGCTATCAAGATGCTCGACCTGATAAGGGCCAGAGACAACGGTCACTCACGTCAGCGTCAAGATATACCCTCACGTTGCCGATAAAAAAATACTAGCTGATTAAACAGCCTATTTTTGTATAGCGACTGAAGAGCCTTTACGGCTATCACCACCGCTTGCAGTGGCAATAAAAGATCGCCCACCGCAGGAATCGAACCAACGACCTCGGGACCGAGGTCGTGAAAGCAAACGCCTTACCTAGTGTGCCATTACGGCTCACCAGATGGCCTCTTCAGGACGCTGAAAGCCCTGACAGCAACGGTGCTGTTGGCTCAACCATATCAACCAATTGTTTACATTTACAGCTACACATGCATACCAAGCACACAATTCCTGGATAAATGTGTGCACACATACATTTGTGCAAGCACATACGATAGAGTTTCACACTTTAATGAAGATTCGATGGTGCCCGATAGAGAAATCTAATAAGGATTGCTCGGCAGGAAAGAATGTCCATCAGAATGAAGAAATACCCCGAGCTCGAATCCCCGACGTTTTCACAAGTCTGCATCGCAGCAGAAGTATCAAAATACAGACGTCTGATCCTAACATTGCACGAGATAAATGTACGGTAATATCCCTATTTGGCTATTTTACACCTAGAAATGGTTACGGCAAGTTGAATCGGCTTCCGGTTGCTCTAACAATGTGGGTTTGTGAAGTCTGCCTCTGGAAGTCGGAGGACGTAGCGGCGGCTTGGATGAGTCTGCGTAGCACATGCGATGATGCGAAGAGACAAAGGCCCATATATAACGTTGCACGACGAGTGTCCGTCAAAAGACGAACGAATGGCCAGCCTGCATGCTGCTGAGACAGCGCGTGAGGCTCGCACGCACATTCGATGTGTTCGATCTGTTCGCTGGAGGTCGATAAGGCAGTGCCAAGTGGGACAATAAAGAGAGGGGATCGGGTCCTTTTCAGGCCGTCGGGACAGGCAGAGTCTGGAGCAACAGATCCCGGGGAGGGGGTCGTATGACCAGCGCTGCTATTAGCTGACATGTGTCGAAATCCGAGACAGGCAGCGGCAAAGGTGTGCATGGCGTGAAGTCAATCATTGCAAAAGGCTGAGGAAAGGGAGCGGCCGCAGCACCGTCTTAGTCCAGTCAGCACCTTCGCGAAATTAGCTTTTTCTGGCTATAGACTACTTAAGTGCGAGTAATCTAGTGCTCAGAAAGCACTGGTTCTGTACTAACGCTGCCATGCTGCCTTTCAAAATAAAGGCGGTCTGTGCTAGGACCATTTCATCCAAGTTTATATTCCCCCCTAAACCACGGTATACCCATCGGAATGCAAAAGGACGGATTTGAGAGAGAGCTGACTTTCTATGGGCGGATCTCGTTTTAATTAAAATTAAATTAAGCCCAGCAAGACGGCGGTTAGCGAGAAGCAAGGCACCACCGGAGCTTACTGTACACCTGCCCCTGGGTCGCTGGGTAGACGGCACAGGTGACCATAGACCATGCGCGTTGTTGTGAGCCAATTTACCTTAGATGTGATATTGAAGCCTGATCTGTTGCACCATCTAATGAAGTCGGCTAGCTGCATAGGTGGATCAGAGCCGGAAATTAAGCGCACGCTCTCCGAGAGCCGGGCTCGCTTCGCATCAGAAGCCATGTGCTGGAAGTAAATCGAAACTCCCGCTTGTGAGAGCGTATCCGGGGGAGGGCACTGAGAGAGGTGCTGATGGGGCGTGGGTCGGACCGGGTCAAGGCCATCTGAGCGCCCCGTCGCGGTTAGAAAAGGTGATAACGTTGTGAGAAATCGCATTGCCACTAAAAAATGTCTTGTCTGTCTGTGAAATGGCTATCCTATAAGATATTGTGCCGAGAAGCCGGCCAAAATAAAAGAAAATCGGGGCAGGCTTCGCCTGGAACTAATCTTGCTGCTCACACTTGAGGCGGTCGACGAGCAGAGCTTTATGCCCAGAGGTATCGGCTGGAGCTGGAGCAGCTCGGCATTGGGGAGGCAGCGATGGCTCTAAGAAATGATACAGTTTTGATCCGGGTCAATGCCTCCGCCACCAGCGCTCTAGGATGAGACCGCCTGGCGGAGCTTTTGCAGCTCCCCAAAATGGCAAACTGCAATAATAATATGAATAATCATAGGAATAATAGCTCATTTAACAGTCTCTTTTGTATAGCGACAGAAAGTCTTTACGGCTATCACTGCCGCTTGCAGTGGCGATAAATGATCGCCCACCGCAGGAGTCAAGCCCACGACCTCGGAGCGAGGTCGTGAAAAGCAACTGCATTACCTTGTGTGCCATCACGACAATACCAGATAGTGGGCGTAGAGAACTGGCATGGGACCGACTTACACGTGCCGATGAGAGAGAAGCAGGCCAAGGGATGGGGCCACGGCCGCCAGGAGGTGGGCACAGGATCGTTTCCGACCTGCAGGCCTTGCCGGCCGAACTGCTCAAGAGCCGGGCGGTGACTAAGCAGCCTGAGATGTAGTAGAAGCGGGGCACCAGTCGGGCGACGGTGGCCCGCGATGCGAGGGTGGACCTCGAAGGACCTCAATGGCGAACTGCAATGCCAGGCCGTCTACGATGCCAGGTGGTGTAGGAAGTGTGGGCGTGGCCAAGCCTCGGATGTTCGTTTGTTTCGTGCGTGTGTGTGTGTGTGTGTGTGTGTGTGTGTGTGTGTGTGTACGTGTGTGTGTATGTGTGTGTGTCTGTGTATGAGGGTGTGTGTGCATGCGTGCGTGCATGCGTGCGTGCATGCGTGCGTGCATGCGTGCGTGCGTGCATGCGTTCGTGCGTGTGTGTGTGTGTGTGTGTGTGTGTGTGTGTGTGTGTGTGTGTGTGTGTGTGTGTGTGCGCGCGCGTGTTCAATTCTTGCGGTAATTCATCGAACCCCCCAACCTCCCTACTTCGGAGGAAGGATGACAGAGAGCCGTGTGGTTTTGGCGAGCAGTCGGGGTAACCGAGACGTACGCGTAACCCAACGCTGCCTCACCCACTGTTGGCGACTCATTTCGGGTCTGCCCTGCTCCCGAGACGAGTTTAAATAAGTTTTTTGTGGCAAACGAGAAGCAGCGGCTCCTTCCACCGGATATCGCGAGGCCGCTAAAACATTGCACGCGTAAAGGTTCTAGTCTCAGCCGACGAGCGACGAATGCCCTTGAGAGGAGCATTGAGCCTCGGAGTAACAGCTAGCAGCTTCGCCAATGAACGCACGCATGCTGACAGTAGCAGAACGTGGCAGCGACGACGAGCGACGACATCCCAACATGCCCACATCCTAACATAATATGTCCATATCCACAACGTACAGATGTCTACTTGATAGCAGCGGCAGTTTGCAGGCGTTCAACAACGGCAATAACGTACACCAACGGCTCCGCGGCCCAGAGCTCAAATCTGCTCGAATGCCAATGCTAGCTCCGGAAGCGAAACAGGCAACCGCTTAAACCGGCTCTTCTTTCTTTCGGTTGGTAACCGCTATAATAATAATAATAATAATGCACTTGATAAAACGCCCTCAGAGAACTCAATCTCTTTCTAGGCGCTTTACATCTGCTGCAAAGGGAAACGCGATTGAATGGTGAGTAATATCATGTTTGATAAACAACATGAATAACATGGTTAGGGGTCAAATGCACAGGGTCAGCATGCAAATGTGGTTAGTGTCAGCATGCACAATGTCAGCACGCATAAGCACATGAAATACGAATCACAGGGACCCACTAAATGCTGTCCTAAATAGGTGTGTTTTGAGTTCTTTTTGAATGTGATTAAGTTAGGGGATGTTCTGACGCATGTCGGGAGTGAGTTCCAGGCTTTGGGAGGATACGAACTAAATGCACGGTCTCCAAAGGATTTGAGGTTTGTACGAGTAACATGTAAACAGTGTACATGTAAACTGCTGGATTCCGAAAAGCGGGGTGGTACGATGCTTGGCCTGGTGGGGAGTATATCTGAGAGATGGGCTGGAGCCAAAGAATGAAGTGACCTAAAAGTGACCGACAAGACCTTGAAGTCGATCCGTTGCTTGACTGGGAGCCACTGCAGGTCGGCGTGAAGTGGTGTGATGTGGCAACTGCGACACTCACGACAGACAAGCCTAGCTGCAGAGTTTTGCACCATCTGTAATCGCCTGATTGCACATGCCGGTAGGCCAGCAAGCAGTGAGTTACAGGAGTCAACACGGGATGTCAAAAATGCATGGACCAACTTAGACGTGGTATCCTTACATAAACAAGCCCGAATTTTAGCAATGTTATGTAGCTGAAAGTAGGCAGGCTTGACTGTGGAGCTGATGTGGTCGTCTAACGAGAGGTCACTTTGGAACGTGACATCTAGATTTTTTAGCTGATTCAACCAGAGATATGCTGGCAGAGCCAATTTTGAGCGTCGGCCTTTCATAATACAGGGCCCGCAAATAATGAATATCGACCATAAACTGGCTGATTAAGCGCTATGCCGTTTCAGCTTGCCGCCAGACCCAAGGCCTTTAGACCTGCGCCAATAGTAGTAATAATAATTTATTTTTTGAAGCACCCTAGGGAAGACTCTCTATCCAGGTGCTTACAGCTCGTGGCAAAAGAATCAGTGACCAAGGTTAATAGAAGCACAAAGTATCATTCTTAGAACAAGCATGCAAACGCGAATAAGTGCACTGGTGCATTGGCGCATGAGTGTCCCAACTATGGAATATTTCAAGATGCGAGCCGTCTCTCAGCCGATTTTTGCTTTTGAGTTGAGAGCTAAGAAATTCGAGTTACGAGCCTGCTTCAGATACCCCACGGCTAGTTGGCGCAGCGATCGCTGCAGTGAACGCGGCAACATCCGCCCACCGTCCTGCGTCTCGCTCGTTTACTTTAAGCGGCGTTTCGTGAGCCTACGGCTTCTGCTGTTGTACGTAGCGAAGCGCCCCGACGCTAAGGGACATGCATCACCTGTGGCCAATTGTTAAGCCATCGACGCAGCTCAGCGTCAGGCCACTAATGCAAGTTGTATTTCTTGTCGTCTGCTGCGATTCGTCGAGCTCTCATATATGTACGCATTGAGAGTAATAAAGGGAGAGTCATTACCGCTCACGTTCGACCGCTACGTCTCCGAGAGACTGCCGCAAGAGACTGCCGCGGCCGGAGCCATAGTAATACAACAGCGACTAGCTCCCAGTGGAAGCACCAGTGCTGTGCTCGAATGTTGTGCTTGCAAAGTCATTTCGCAAAACTTCGCTTTCCCGCCACGGATCCGAAGAAATTGAGTGCGAAGGACAGCGCTGACAAGAAGAAGCGGACGATGAGCATTGAATTAATGAAAGAAATTGCCAAAAACCACGATCAAGTTGCACGTGTAGTCGACTGGGCGACGAGGCGCGAGCATAGCACTTCTATGATCTGCACCATACTGAAGCAGACGGAGTCGATAAAGGCTATAACGCCAGCCACGGGCGTTAAAACCATTTCTTAACAGAGAGCCATAAAAGTATATCCATAAAAGTATCGAGCTGCTGATGGTGTGGCTGCTGGAAAAGCAGCTCGTAGAGGATTTACCAAGACGGAAGCTAAAATCTTCGAGAGGGCTCGACCTATTGACGCTGACTTGCTGCAGAAGATAGACACCAGGCACTTAAGGGAAGAGGCATTGATTGAGCCATTTTTAAAGCCAGTCGGGGGTGGTTCGTGAATTTTAAAAGAGAGCCGGCATTCACTTTGCTGTCAGGCACGGTGAGGCAGCGAGCGCCGATTTGAACGCACCTCGGGTTACCTCGAACATTTTGCTAGAATTATAGCAGGAGGAGAATTAATCCCCCAGCAAGTCGTCGACAGTGATGAGACACGACTCTTCTGAAAGAAGACGCCGAGGAGGACGTACATAGCGGCAGAGGAGAAGAGGATTCCAGGCCACGAACCCACGAAGGAAGGATAGGCCTCACCCTCGCTCTTCGCGCCCATGCGAGCGGCGACTGCAAGATTTAGCCACTGCTCGTTCATCATTCGAAAAAACCCAGAGCCTATAAATTACATAAATTTCTAAAAGAAAACTGCACGATATGAGGAGGGCGATCCCGGGAATGCGGGCCACCAGGCAGTTCTTTTCGAACTAGGCGAATTTAGTCTTTGATCCTGATGCTAAGAAATATCTCCAGGAAAATAACCTATCCCCTGCATACTCTTCTCGTCCTGGACGATGCACCTGCTCAACCACCTATCCTCCAACGTGACATCGTCGAGGAGTTCAATTCTATTAAGGTTCTCTACCTTCCCCCAACACAAACCCTATCCTGCAGCCCACGGACCGGCAGGTGATTATCAGTTTCAAGAGGCGCTTCAGCAAGCATCTGCTGTTTTGCGGCTCTATAAAATCGTGATATGCCTCAGAATTTTATTATCATTCAGAAAATCATAATCAATATGACCTGGCAGGGTGTTAAAAAGAAGACCTTAATATTTGCGTGGAAGAAGCTATTGCCTGAGATTGTGTCTGAAACGGGCTTTGGAATACTCGAGAACCCGAAGCGGCAGTAGTGGATGAGATTGCATCACTCTGAAGTCCATATGTCTGGACACGGATGAAGGTGACATCGACGAACTCACTGAGTAGCACTCAGAGTAGCTAGGCAACGGAGGAGCTTAAGGAGCTACACACGTAGCAGCACGCGGAGATGAAGGCTGCAGGAAATATGTGACTTGGATGAAGTAGCCTCTACAAGTGAGAGAAAAGAAATGCTGGAAATGTGGGAAACTTTCATGCTTTATTCAAAAGAAACACCCAGAAAAAATTGCGAATGGGCGTGCGACGGAACTTTTAGTTCGCATGCTCTCAAAGCCTGGAACTCAGTTCCGACTGGCATCGCGACATCTCCTGATTAGTCTACATCTGAAAAGATATTAGAAACGCCTCTATTTAGGACTGCATTTAGTGGGTCTCTGTGATTCGTCCTTGCTCGTGCGTGCTGACACCGTGCATGCTGCCACTAACCATACTTGTGTAGCCGAGTTCCAGGGGTCAGAGGCTATTTCCCGCCCAACCCCGCTATACTCCGGCCACGCTGCCGCTCGCCATGCTGCTGAGCTAGGGTAAGATGAGCGGCCGTCAGGTTAAACCTCTTTATAATAACGCATGCGCCAACAACAACAGGGGAACTAAACAAGTCTACAGGGAGGGTCCTATACACAGTACACTACTGGGGCGCAAGACGACGCAGCAAGCGCGAACAAACGTGTTAGTTGGTCAGTCGGCTTCCGCAGTCCTGCCGTTGTACCGACTCCGAATCCAATAGTACGAGCGTAAGCCGTCCAAGACCCGGCTGGCTGAGAAACTGCTTAGCTAGTCCGAGTCGACAACTGCCACAGTCGAGAGCTTCCACCGAAAGACGCGAACACACGGGGGGGGGGGGCGCGTCACGAACACACTACACGGGGAACGCGCGGAATATACAAGTCACAGCAACGAGCGTGCTATCCAGCTCCGCTCGGGCCTTGGGTACTCGTCGCCTGCTACTATCCAGATGCATAACTCGGCGAGACCGGGAGCCTCCAACACCACGACTTACTTGGTCAACTTCTCCTACCCAAGAGCCCCGGTGACCTCACGTCATCGCACATCCGGCCATGCCGTAGGTCCGACCCCGGCCTAGCCGGTGACCCTTACCCTCGTTATAGCCGCCCGGTCCAAGCCAACTGAACGTAGCCTGGGTGCACTTGCATGTTGACCCTGTGCCCGCGTTGCCATGCTATTCTGGATCGTCTATTGAGCGTGCTACCGCTAGCCATTCCGTCGCGCTTCCTTTGCAGCAATGTGGAGCGCCTAGAAAGAGATCGAGTTCTCCGAGGGCGCAGTATCAAATGTATTATTATTATTATTATTATTTTTTTTTTATTATTATTTAATGGCACTTGCCCAGCTCATTTCCAAAACATTCTGAAAGGGATGATGAAACAGACCTCATTGGACAGGTTTTTATTTAAAAACCCGCAGGTGAAAGCAAGGAAAGAGTAGCGAAAAAGGGCAAAAAGCGGCGAATAAGATTCCGTAATTCATTTCAACCTTTCTCCTCAACTCCGCCAGCACCTTGTCGTCTGACCTCCAAGATAGATGCTGCACACTACACTTCATAAAAAATAGTGTGCTACAGTCCATTCCATTGCATTGTTTTTACACATTATTCTACATTTGTAAGAGCATCGTTTATTTAAAAACACGCGACGACTAATCGCCGTGTTTTGGGCGTCCGGAATGGCTTCGTAGAGTTTCAGTTCATGTCACGGGGAAAATTGATTTGACTTGCGGACATCGCGAGGCCGCAAATAGCGTTGCACTCGTAAAGGCGTTAGCCTCAGCCGACGAGCGACGAATGCCCTTGAGAGGAGCATTGAGCCTCGGAGTAACAGCTAGCAGCTTCGCCAATGAACGCACGCATGCTGACAGTAGCGGAACGTGGCAGCGACGACGAGCGACGACATCCCAAAATGCCCACATCCTAACATAATATGTCCATATCCACAACGTACAGATGTCTACTTGATAGCAGCGGCAGTTTGCAGGCGTTCAACAACGGCAATAACGTACACCAACGGCTCCGCGGCCCAGAGCTCAAATCTGCTCGAATGCCAATGCTAGCTCCGGAAGCGAAACAGACAACCGCTTACACCGGCTCTGCTTTCATGCTGCCTTGGCCATATATTCGGTTGGTAACCGCTATAATACAGGGCCCGCGAATAAAGAATATCGACCATAAACTGGCTGATTTAGCGCTATACCGTTTCAGCTTGCCGCCAGACGCAAGGCCATTAGATATGCGGCTTTAGTAGTTATAATAATTTCTATTTTATGAAGCACCATAAAAAAGACTCTCTATCCAGGTGCTTTACAGCTAGCGGCAAAAGAATTGACAATCAAAATCAAGGTTTATTGACGCGAACGGTATCATTCGTAGTACAAGCATGCAAAAGCGAATAAGTACACTGGCGTCTTGACGTAAGAGGGTCCCAACTAACGAACATTTCAAGATTCGAGCAGTCTCTCGGCCGATTTTCTGCTTTGAGTTGGGAGCTGTCTCTCAGGCTGCGGCGGCGGTCACGTCGCCAGCGTTCGTCGGGCTGACTCTGGCGCGTCGGGAATGTCGCTCGAGGGTATCAAAAAGCAGCTCAACAAGGCGAATCAGGTAGCTGCTGGCGCTTGCAGCTTCGCTGCCGAGCACCAGCCGGTCTGCCGGACGCACATTGAGTCGGCTGCCGGTCGCGGCAGCTTGCCAGCCTGCTGCCGTCGGTTGAGTTCGGTGGCTGTGGCCTCACTCTGTGGCCGGACCACCGACATGTGAGCCTGCTCTCGGGTGCCTACTCCCGTTGGTCTATCGGTCGGGAGGGAGGGAGGAGGTGGGCTGCTTCTGTGCTGGTGAGGAGCTTGGCTCTCTCTCACTCGCTCTCTCTCTCACACACACACACACACACACACACACACACACACACACACACACACACACACACAGCTGCTCTGCTCAGACTGAGGTGGAATGTTTCTTTCGCGAGGCCACGGCTGCTTGGTGCTCTGCCCATTATGCCCCTCTCGTCGCCACTGAGCTGGCTGTTTGGTCTCGGGCTCACGATGCAAGAAATGTGCTGCTTGGCACACAGGGCGTGTGGCCTGAACTTTGGCCGGCAGCTGCATCTAGTGATGCTTGCACGGCGGTAGTCTCTCTGTGGATTTGCAGTTTGTCACCGAGAAGATTGGCGGTGCCAAAGGAACCGAGCTCGATGAGGACTATGTAGCCATGGAAAAGGTACGCACCGCCACCGCTGCCGCTGCTGCCTCATAGAGGCAGTTAGAGGAATCCTGTCCTGTGAATCCTGCGCTAGAGAGGCTGGCAGCTTCGCTGTTTCTGCTAGGTGGTGCTTAGCTGCCCGCTGGGCTAGGCTGACCACCTGGCCAACAGCCACACTGCTGCTGCTGCTGCTGCTGCTGCCACGCTGCTGCTATGCTGCTGGTTTTTGCCACATGGCTGAGTGATGAAGCTGTCGTCTCTTTCGCCGGATTTCACATATGAATTTGATCAGGCGATCAGAGCCAACCTTTGACAGCTTTTGCTGCATGGGTTCCTTTTAGAAAGTGGACACCGTAGATAAGCTTGTCACCAACGTCATTGCGCACACTCAGGAATATCTGCAACCCAATCCAGGTAACGAGGTACCTCACTCTCAGTAAGATGTTTCGGCAGACTGCCCAAAGGGGGATTGAGGTAGTCACTGCTGACGTCGCTGGGTCGCGCCAACAGCTCGATGCAAACCTGCCTATCGAGCTGCTGGTGAATGCGAGCATCCATGCCCAGCATGCCATATCAGGCTTCTGAGTCCAGTATCAGCTCAGGTCCCCGCCTCGCGCAGACCCTGTGGCGAGCTTCCTATGGTTGCTGGTGCCCTGGTTTGCACTAGCTGCCTCTGCAGTGCGAGCATTTCCTTGCAGCGGTTCCCGTGTGCGCTGCACTCTGCTAGTGGTCCGGTGTACTGCGCACACACTGCTCTGACCGTTGTCACAACGAGTTGTGTTTCGCCAGTCGAGGTCTTTGCTGGAGAATTTGAGCCTACCCCTGCATTGTTGACGGTGTGGACAGGGAATGAAATCGGACCGATGAGGAAGCGTTGCGATAGTAGACAGATGAAGCCGGCAGATAGAACGAACAGCACAGCCAGACCCTTAGAGACACCGACATTCGGAGGTGCACGAGTAAATCAGTGCACTTGCTCGAGGGCGGTGGGCGTGTCAGTGGGCAAACATAGTGTAGAGCCCATATGATTATTTGCTTCCTTTCGAGCTCACTTGACCAGGCCTGTCCGACGTGCCTTCTGAACACTCTTCTCACACGGGAGGGGGGTTCACCTGCACGAGCTACAGCTGCGCAGGCTGCAGCTGCTTGCTCTGGACAGCTGGCTCCTGCTGTTTTTGTTTAATGCATTAGGGGCTCGGCTAGTGCCACCTTCACCCTTGCTGACCTGACAGCTGGACCGAGCACTGTTGGCTAGCCACTGCCTGAGGTTTCCAGATGCTGCAGGCTCAAATTCAGCTGCTGCCCCAGCTGCTTGCTGCCTGCATGTCTGCCTTCCCCTGCTTGCTTCTGCCACCTTTGGGACTCCCGAGTGACTGTGTGTGCTTGTGATGCTACAGCAGTCGACGGCAAATGTCAAATCAAAAATCAAAAGATGACACAATGAAAGGTAAGCAGATAGCAGGCCAAAACAGGCTGTCAAGAGTCCTCAATTTCCAACTGGCACATAGACGAATCCTTTATTGCATCCTGGAAATTCCTACCTGACTTTGATCTAATTTTGGCTCCGAGCTGAGCTCTGAGTGCTTTACTGCAAGCAGTGCTTCTACCGTGGGCTTCCAGGGTCACACTAATAGGAGCAGCATTTCATTAAGGGTGACTCGTACATGCACTTCTAACTTTAAAATAGTATGGCTGAAAAGTCACTCGTCGGTTGATTCTCGTTGATTCTCGGTTGATTCGTAATGTAATGTAATGTATCTCCGTCTATAACTCCTCAAAGTCATAAAGACCATGTAGGTGTTACACAGGAGAGTTTTGTATAGCGCACTCACAGCCTAAGCAGCTTTCGGCACGCATTCCGTAGCCAACATACTTCATCTCACGCAACAAAGAGAAAGTGGGAAGCATAGCAGAGTCAGGAGAACAGTTGAGGTAGTGAGTAGCATGGAAGTAGCAGCTAAGGACTTCTGAAAAGGATGAGCCGTAGTCGGCAGCAGAAAAGCAGTTGTCGTTGCGTAAAAATTACGGAAGCGAGTTCCACAATCTGGAACCTGCAGAGCTAAAGCTTCTGTCGCCAACGGTCTTTAAGCGGAGGAATGGAACAGCTAATTTATTGTCCACACAGGACCTGAGGGCTCGAATAGGCTGAAACTGGTGCAGCTGTTCAGCTAGGTACGAAGGAGCCAAGCCGTGGTGGGCCTTGTGGGTCAGCGTTAGAACTTTGCTCTGTATCCGTTGCTTAACCGGCATCCATCCTAGCTCTTTTAGCAAAGGAGACACGTGCTCAAACCTCTGGGACTTGAAGACTAGCCTTGCAGCCATGTCCACAGTCAGCTGCAGTGGCCTGGTTGTTTTCTTTGGTAGCCCAGCCAAAAGGGAATTACAATAATCAAGCCAGACAGAACGTAGGAGCTAGTTAAATTTGGTACAAGCCACTGTGGAAGACAGCTCCTAATCTTAGATATGAATCGGACGTGATGGCTAGCTGTAGAGGCAGTCTTCTGAATGAAGCTTTTAAAATTGAGGCTGCTATCAAAAACGACATCTAAATTTCGATCACGTGGTGATGGATCAAAGACAGCATCACCTATTACAAGAGCAAATCCTTTTAATCCAGCCACAAATTTAGAGTGTCCTATGAGCAGCAGTTCGTTTTATCGTCATTTAGTTTTGAGAAATTTTCCTTAAAAAAGATTAATTGCATCAAATCTCGTCGACGTTGATTATCATTTAGAGAGGGTGCTTCCCATAAAAGCCCAAAACGCCTTGATTGAGTACCATGCCCACTGATCACAGTCCTTCACTGCAGCAGCGCTGATTACCATGAGGCCAGGAATGCTATCAGCCACCGAAACAGCATCCTAAACAATTCATCACTTGAGTGTGTTCGCAAAAAGCGTTTTCAGTATGCAATGTAAAGCAAGATTTGTTTTTGAGCAAACCTGTCTTTCTGACTAACCCGTATGCCACCTCTGTTTTATTATGCCAACTTTGTTAGTGATGGCATTATCATTCTTCATGATTTGCGTTAGCCACGGTGCTAGTCATACTCGAGTAAGCTATTTTGAATCAGGTTTGTGAACGCACCTTTAAACTCATGAGCCGGCTTCTGCCATCTACCAAGAATTCCACGGGTTAGATTCGTGTAACCGGGTGTATAGCTAACAGGCCACTTGAAAGGTAAAATTTACTCGTGTACACTTATTTATGACAACCTCTCTAAAATAGCAAGATCACCAAATAAATTTGGTCAAGATCATCGACGAGCAGCATGACTCTCAGAGGAAGTTAGGTGACAAAGAACTTTAGCCGAGTAAGTGTCGCCCGAGAGAAAGATGCACATAAACAATAATAATGATAATAATAATAATGCATTTGATAAAGTGCCCTCAGAGAACTCAATGTCTTTCTAGGCGCCATTTAATTTGCTGCAAAGGGAAATGCGATTGCATGGTAGTAATATCATGCTTGATAAACAACATGAATAACATGGTTAAGGGTGACATGCACAGAGTCAGCACGCAAGTGTGGTTAGTGGCAGCATGCACAATGTCAGCACGCATAAGCGCATGAAGGACAAATAATAATAATAATAATAATAATAATAATTCACTTGATAAAGCGCCCTCAGAGAACTTAATCTCTCTCTAGGCGCTTAAATCAAAGGGACCCATTAAATGCTGTCCTAAATAGTTGTGTTTTTAAGTTCTTTTTAAATGTGGTCAAGTCAGGGGATGTGGTGACGCAAGTCAGGTGTGAGTTCCAGCCATTGGGAGCATACGAACTAAATGCATGGTCTCCAAAGGATTTGAGGTTTGTACAAGGTAAGTTAATATAACTGCAGCCTGATGCTCCATGTCTTGAACAGGCATGATCATCAAAGAAATATGACTAAGCACACCTAAGCACAGCGTATATGATCATCACGGTAAGTTGGTCAAGGTAGACGAATAATAATTGCATCGTGCAAGTTTAGCTTTCCAAAAATTTATTTTGCATGAAACGGTCAGACTGCATCGATAAGTGGACCCCTTTCAGTCTCTGAAGCTCGAGCAGATACCTGTGTAGCAAATTAATTTACCTCTACTTTTTCACGGGGTGAAGCCGAATGTCAAGTGTCGGCAGACAAATTGTAATACCTTGCTCAGATAAGAAAACCCTAGCTGGTGCAGTGTCTTATCTCTCTTGGCGACCCCGTGAACCCACCGAAGTAATAGGCTTTGCATTGAGCAGTCTGAGTGAGGTCATATCTCCCTTAATTTGTTAATTCACAGCATTTGTGATTTTGGTTGCCTGTGGCATAAGTTCAAGCAGTGAAGTACTCTTGGATATAAGAAGTGAAGCATGGAGACTAGTTATGATGATGAGCGAATTCAATATAGAGCTTGTTTGAGTGTTCACGAGCTGTGACTGATTTTATGGTGAAATATCTGCGAAATAAAAGCATGTGCTACCCACAGCCTTCAACAAAAGTAAAGGAATGAGCATCTCAAGTAACTCGGGCAGACTGACTCATCTGTTTTGGCAGCCTTGCTTAAGTCGATTTACACTGGGAAGTCTGCAGAGGGGATTGCTGGATCTAACTATAGCTGGCGCTCATAGTGGCAGGGTGTGTGCTCGCGAGCTTGCAAATACAGCTGCAGGCCTATAGTACAAATCTCTGTATTTCAGACTACTCGCAGGAGGATTGTAATCGTGGCTTACCACCCCTCCCCTTGCAGGCTTCTCACTGGCAGCCTTGACCCGTTACAGCTTTGAGGGCCAAGCTGATGACGCAGAACCTCTGGTCCAAGGTTCGTGGACAAGCCACCGATGCTTCATACCAGCAGCCGGAAGGCATGCTGGGTGAGACACTACTCAAGCACGGTCAGAAGCTTGGCGATGACTACGGTGAGCAGCTCATTGCGTCCCCTGATCTATGCACCTCACCACCTCCCCCCTCTTTCACCCATGTCTGCTTGAAATGGCACCGAACCCCTCAATCACGGAGGAGACTCATCCGGACCTGCCTCCTGCCTCGCTCGACGCTCGTGCTGCTCCGAATTAGACAGTGTGCACGATCACGTGGGCCAAAGTTCGTCAGACAGTGGATTTCAGCCTGCGATATTAGCTGTACAATGTGAAGCGTCTGCTGGCTATTCCTATTATTTTGCTTCAAGAAGCATAATTGTGCACAGCATTGACCCCAGTCTGATGAAGCTTTGACAATGCGCTTGTCTCGATCGGCAGCTTACAAGACCGTGAGGGCTATGGCCGAGCAATGCTGGCAGTGCCCAATCCGGGTTGTCTAGCCCTGGGCGTTTCGTATCGATAGCATAATGAAACTGACGTTGCATCCAACACAGCACTGCCAAACGACGTGCAATAAAAGAGCCAAGTCAATTAAGCGAATGATTGAAGAAGCAATACGATAGAAGCAACTGCGTGAGCCAAGTCGACATGGCAGTGCAAGAGTTGCAAACACAAGGCGAGCTGGTTTAACAACCACATTTGTGTAGTGGCTGAAGAGCTTTCACGGCGCTCACCATTGATTGCAGTGGTCAATAAAGGATCGACCACTGAGGGACGGGAACCCACGATCCAGGATCTTGTCGAGCAAGCACCTGCAGCCCCTGGGTCTTGGCCCAGGGGCAACAGGAGCTCCCGATCTCAGGATGCAAGAGACCAGAGCTGGTCCTGAGGAGGATCCTGATTTGTAGTCACTCTTCTACCGAGATTCCCTCAGATTTGTACGGAAGGTGCTTTTGCAAACCTTCCTTCTCAAGACAAGTCTGGCGATCATATTGCAGACTGCTTGAACTAACAGAGTTTGGGACGACTTTATCGTGAGAGAGTGGTGTCAAAAGTTTCACTTTTGGGCATGCCTGGGCAAACACTTGCCTTGCTTCATCGCTCTGGTCTCTGCCGATGGACTTGTACGAGCTGCCCTTTCGTATGTTAACTCTTACAGCTGTGCAGGCTACGGTTGCACTTCCTTCGGTGAGCAACCCCTTAAGTCCTTGGATCCGGCCTGCCACTGGCCCACCACCACCCCCCCCCCCCAATGGCTGTGAGTCCGGTGGCTTGACTCATGCACTATGGAGTTCTTGACAGGCCCATTGCCCATTCTGGCTGACTGTACTGTCCGGTCTACCAGCTATCTATATATATCCATATAAGTGCCAGCCTCTTACAATTGTCTTAGAATATGGCAACTGCATTAGAATAGCAAGCCCATTCGTTAGCTTGCCTACTCTCCAGGGCTAGGGTCAGCCAGTATGACCACTGGCTCCTACTGGGCTGCCTGCGATTAGCAACGAGCAGCAGATTTCTCTGTCCGTTTGTCTGGCCTGTGCAACTGCTCAACATACAAAATTAACACTCTACATTACACCTAGCATCGACATTTGCATCTGAGGCTGTGCCATGAGGCTGCCATATTTTGAAAAGTTGCCAGGTTTTCAGGTGCTGCTTTTATTAGAGGCAAGCAGAGCAAAGGTCAGGCTTTGTGGTACGGTTTGTACACAGGTGTCGTCGGAAAAGGGGTGATTCTGCTGATGCCTAAGACCTCCCCTGACGGGTCTGACTCAGACGCAGCAAACCGTAATAGATGCAGTGGTTCCCAAGCTATACAGGAGCAGGATTATACCACAGAATACATTATCGAAGAAGGAAATAGTATTTACAAATAACGTTTGACCAGTGTGTATAGGTTTTGCTATACATGCCCAAAGTATCGAATGCTGAGTCGCCTGTGTCTACACAGGGCTCTATCCAAAAGCTAGTTTAAGTGGCTTTTGATTGCCTCCAAATTTGGTTAGGTTGCTACCAAGCGATGAGAAATGGGCGAAAAATAACAGGGAATTGCTACCTTCGTGAAATGACGAATATTGGGACTGCGTTTTGGCTGTCATCGATGTAAAAGATGCTGGAACTTTGAGGGGGCTCTAGAAAAGCTACCCACGTAACAGCTCCTCAGAGGCAGTCGCACTTCGGTGGCAGTAGCCAACGGACATACCTGTATATTGCCTTGCCACATCGATGCTGCTTTGCCAGCGCACATTGAACCGACACGAGCTCGTGCTGGACTGTCTCTAGTTTCCAGTATCAGCCTGTCTTTTACCAGCGTTAACTCTTCAAGTTGTGTTTCTATTTGTAAACATCATTGTTGCCGCTGCTCAATTCGGAGAAGAGGTTAATCGAGCCCTGATGCTCTTGCTGCTGCATGTGTGCTGCTGCAGCACGCCTATATCAGCCAATATGTACCGACAGCCAGGCCGAGCTGCAGCATCTGCTCTCCTTGCTGCTTCGACCGTGCCTCTTGCCTCCTTTTTGGGGTGTGACTGTGCCCGTAGCTGCTGCTCTTTGGTTGCATCTTCGATCCATCGGCCGAGGTTAAAAGCTGCTGCTATGGCAACACTGTCCAATTGTGCTCTGCATTTTCTCACACAAGGCCACCGCCGGCACGTGGCGAGATGGGCGGCAGAGGGTCTTTCTTGCCTACTGCCGAAACGAGTGGCTTCCACCGTGGGTAGGGGGAAGAGCAGTCTGATGTCGCTGGCAGCCATAGGGCGTTGTTGCCTCGTTACAGGGCAGTCGTGCGTTGCCGTCGGCGAAGCGTTCAAGCAGCTGGCTGATGCCAAGTACGCCCTCGAGGGCCAAGTCAAGCAGAACTTCCTCGACCCACTGCTGCAGCTCCAGTCGAAAGACTTGAAAGAGATTGGGGTATGTTCATCCAACCCCCCCTCGACCGCCCTCGGACAGTCAGGTGACCGGCTCTTGGCTGCAGGCCAATCTGCTTCGGCCGAGGTAGCCCAGCCGCTGTGCAGACTTTGATTGTTGCTTGGAGCATTGACTCGAGACTAAGACCTGACGAGAGACTAAATGCTGACGAGAATCTTGAGGTAGGGCCAAGTAGGGCTTGGTCCCTTGCTGTTCTCCATTTATAGGCAACCACTGGGAAAAGTGATTAAGGCCCATGGAATAGGATATCACTTCTATGCTGACGATACTCAGTTGTATTGGAATAGGATATCACTTCTATGCTGACGATACTCAGTTGTATTTGTCATTTAAACTGTCGGAATCTGCTGCAGCAACTGAGAAACTGAATGCTTGCCTTGCCGATATTCGATCCTGGATGTCGGAAAACTTCCTGAAATTAAATGACGATAAAACCGAACTGCTTCTCATAGGACACCCTAAGCATGTAGCTGGATTAAAAGGCTTTGCTGTTCTAATAGGTGATGCTATTGTGCGACCTTCACCACGTGCTTGTAATCTAGGTGTCGTTTTCGAAAGCTGCCTCAATTTCAAAAGCTTCATTCAGAAGACTGCCTCTACAGCTAGCCATCACATCCGATCCCTATCCAAGATTAAAAGCTGTCTCCCACAGTGGCTTGTAAAAAATTTAACTAGCTCTTTAGTTCTGTCTCGGCTTGATTATTGTAATTCCCTTTTGGCTGGGCTACCAAAGAAAGCTATTATGCCATTACAGCGGACTATGAATCTGGCTGCAAGGCTAGTCTTCAAGTCCCAGCGGTTTGAGCACGTGTCACCTCTGCTGAAAGAGCTAGGATGGTTGCCGGTTGAGCAAAGGATTCAGAGCAAAGTTCTTACGCTGACCCACAAGGCCCACCACGGCTTGGCTCCTTCGTACCTAGCTGAGCTGCTGCATCAGTTTCAGCCTGTTCGCGCCCTCAGGTCCTGTGTGGACAATGAATTAGCTGTCCCATTCCTTCGCTTAAAGACAGTTGGCGACAGAAGCTTTAGCTCTGCAGGTCCTAGACTGTGGAACTCGCTTCCACAATTCTTACGCAATGACATCTATTCTCCAACTGCCGACTATGGCACATGTTTTTCAGCGGTCCTGAACTGCTACTTCTATGCTACTAACTACCTCAACTGCTCTCCTAACTCTGCTATGCTTCCCACTTTCTCTTTGTTGCGTGAGACGAAGTCTGTTGGCTACCGAATGCGTACCGAAAGCTGCTTAGGCTGTGAGTGCGCTATACAAAACTCTCCTGCGTAACACCCACATGGTCTTTATGACTTTGTGGAGTTACTGATGGAGATACATTACATTACATAGGGCTGCCTGACCGACCCCCTACATTCCCTTCTATGGCATTGGCCGTAGCTGACTCCAGTTGAATCTTATCACGGTCTCTATGGCTGTTGCTTCGGGCAGCCGACCGGGTCTTCCTGCAAGTAAGAAAATACTGGTACTAGAAAGGGAACGTCTTCATGCTCAACAGCCTCATTGGTGTAGAGGCCAGAAAGATTTCTGCTTGCAGTAGACAATTAATAATTGTCTGCCGCAAGTCTCGAACCCACGACCTGAGTCGTGAAGTGCGAGCACCTTGCTCCGAGGCTTGGACTGGGACGGGGCAAGTTCCGCTTACGCCCCCTTCCTTTCCTTTATCCTGCGGTCACTGGTAGCAAGCCTGCGCCCTTCTCAAGCCTGCAGCTCGAGGTTGGCCCTTTCGATTAGGCCCAGTGGTTAAGGTGCTCGCCTTGACCAAGGTCAAGGTGATTGTATGTGATGACAATTCAAGGTTTTGTCGCTCACTTTTAGGTCCCTTCATTCTATGGCTCCAGCCTATCTCTCGGAGATACTACCCCATCAGGCCAAACATCGTCACACCTGCTTTTCGGAATCCAACAGTCTAGAAATACCTCGTACAAACCTTAAATCCTTTGGAGACCATGCATTTAGTTTGTATGCTCCCAAAGCATGGAACTCGCTTCCGACCTGCGTCAGAACACCCCCTGACCTGACCACATTTAAAAAGAACTTAAAACACACCTATTTAGGACTGCATTTAGTGGGTCCCTGTGATTCGTCCTTGATGTGCTTATGCGTGCTGACACTGTGCATGCTGCCACAAACGACATTTGCATGCTGACCCTGTGCGTGTCACCCCTAACCATATTATTTATTTTGTTTGTTTTTCAAGCATAATATTACTCACCATTCAATTGCGTTTCCCTTCACAGCAGATGTAAAGCACCTAGAAAGAGATTAAGTTCTCTGAGGGTGCTTTATCAAGTGCATTATTATTATTATTATTATATGACCGAGGTCGTGAGCTCTCGAGCCCCGTTGCATATGTGAAGCGCCTGAATGGAGATTAAAGTTCTCCTAGTGCGCTCTGCAAATGAATTACACACACACACACACACACACACATACACACACACACACACACACACACACACACATATATATATATGTAGACCAATATGCTCTGCCATATATATATATATATATATATATATATATATATCTATATATATATATATATATATATATATATATATATATATATATATATATACAGGTCAACAAAGTATTTTTATGGTACAGGTATATCGTATTGTATTGCTTAAATTATATTTTATTGGTTGTCGTAACAATGTCAATTTATTGTATTGTCTAGATGAACAATATCTATATTATTGATATTATTGCAATACATATGGCACAGTTTAGTTTTTAAGTTGGAAGTTTTAACAGGACTTCTAGACTCCTAAGTCTGACTGCTTTGTGTGATATTTGGGCTGTGCAGTATGTTTGGTACACACAACATATATATATATATATATATATATATATATATATATATATATATATATATATATATGAGTCACACGCACGCACGCACACATATATATATATATATATCTTGGCCGACTGCTTGGGCTACGGTCCTGGGCGGCTCGTTTCTCACGCCGATTTTGCTGACCATTTTTAGCACCATAGGAAGAAGCTGGAAGGCAGACGCCTAGACTACGACTGCAAACGTCGAAAAAGGGATAAAGGTAAAGACCAGGAATTTGTTGGTGGCACTGCTAAAGGGTCGCATGCAGCTGTACTACTGATTTACTCCAGTGCCTGCGATGAGAGCCGCCACAGTGTTTGATTGAATGCAGCTGCTCGCTAAATTTACCGGTTTTTTGCTAACCGTCTTTCTAGTTGGTTTCTTCTGCCTTGCGTAAGGCTTGTGTTTTACAGCAGAAGCTGCTTGGCATTAGTCCACAAGCAGATGGCATGTTGTAGAAGGGATGACTGTTTTGAGGCTGAGCTTGAGGAACATTTTGTTCGATAGTATTCTATGAAGAGCTGTGGTGGGTGCACTGTATGTATGTAGTTACCTGGTGGTATGTAGACTTTGCCCAAGTGCAACTGCCTTAGGGTAGTGATCAGGTAGACTTTTATGAATATTACCCAAAATCAATTCGTGGTAAATGAAATTAACTCCCAGAATTCGGAGGACTAGTTGAAACGACATTTCCTTTCCAGCATGTACAGAGCGCCTAGAAAAAGATTTAGTTCTGTTCGAGCATTATATAAACATCTTGGTAAAGTGCCTAGAAAGAGATTGAGTTCTCTGAGGGTGCCATATCACAGGTATTGTTATAATTATTACTATTGTTATTATTATCTTTGATGAAGTCGTGCTCCTTAATGAAGTGGAGTTGATTCTGTTAAAGTGGAGAATTCATTGTCAGCATGTAGTGAAATAGTACTGTAGAGCTCCACTGATTCGCACGAAGCTTCTCTTAATTGATGCTCGTCGCGCAGCTTCGACGGGGCCGCGAGCGGTCGCCGCGCCAGGATGCTAAGCTCTCACACTGCTGCCGATATTGGAACGGTAGCGCCAGGTGACAGGCCGCATGCTCAAGCTCACACACAACTCGACTGGGACAGGCAGCTCTCTCTCTCTCTCTCTCTCTCTCTCTCTCTCTCTCTCTCTCTCTCTCTCTCTCTCTCTCCCTCCTCCATTTCAGCTCATTCTCTCCTGCTCCCTTTGGTGCACGCACTCTGCGAGTCGGACGGTTTTCTAGGCAGCAGTGGGCTAGACGACGCTGAGCTGCGCATGGCGGAGGAGAAGTTTGGCGAGTCCAAGGAGCTCGCCGAGCGAGCCATGCACAACTTGCTGTCCAAAGACAACGAGCAGATTTCGCAGCTGAATGCGTTCGTGCAAGCCGTTCTCGACTACCACCGGGAAGCAGCCGATATACTGGAGTCGATCTGCAGATCCAGATGAGACAGGTGAGCAGCTGCAGTGGCCTTGTCACAACCAAGGTTGCTCCTGAGTGCACCTGAGGCCAGCGAGCTCATAGGAGCACTCAGAGCCAGTGCCTGAGCTCAGAGCTTAGCAGAGTGCTCACTTTTTGGAGCAGCTCGGTTTGAGCTGCTCACTCGAAGGGCTGCTCACATGCTTGACAACGATGCCCGGCTGAGATGGAATCGTAAACTCAATGCTGTGGCCTTTGCCGCCATGTCTTAGCCCGGCTATAAGGTGCTTGTGCCTCGTCACGCACCCCGGAGCCCTGTCGCAAGTTCAAGGTCTGGCAGCTGCAGTAATCCTCCGCTGGCTGCCGGCGGTAGGTCGGATGGTAGGGCTCTTCTGATGATGCAGAAACGAGGCTGCTGAACCAGCTCAATTTTGCTCTTGTCACTGACATGCCAGCCAGCTGAGAATCAAAAACAAAAAAGACAGGAAACCGAAGCCATGCTGCATCTGTGACGTTCGAGCTGTGGCCCCTGCTCACAGCCGGACAGCAGTGCGTGTGACTCTACGTGGCACGATGGCATTGTTCGGTCTAGCCCTCTTAGGTTAGCGATTCTAGCAGACGAACCGCGATTGCAAATATCTGGTTTTTTTAAGCTGGCTTCCTGGAGGGAATATGCTGCTGCATTTGCTGCTCTGCACTCTGTGCCCAGTTCGGCTTCCAGTGCAATTCAGAGGGTGAGCTCCTTCCGGGGCTTGCTGCTCCAGCAGCACCTGTCGTGGCTCTGCAGCAGTGCGGCTCCTGTCTGCCAGCCAGCATTGGCTGGCAGACAGGAGCAACGCCTAATAGTTGACTGCTACATATAGTTATCCTGAGAACAGAGCAACCGAGCGCATCGTGGAAGGAACACTGTCGAATTGCTTAACTACTAATGGCGACAGTGAATGGTGCTAATAAGCTGCAAGCTCTGTCTCTGCGAGCACTCGGGACCATGCAGATGGTAATCTGTTAAGTTTGCATTAAATCTTAACGATTTTCAAAAATTGCAAAAATTTTGCTGCACTGATACAATCTTAGAGGCCTCCCACTTCTCCAGACTAATCAAATCTGGTGAAGCGGCTATCTTCTTCAATGCGATATCGGTTTGATAAAAATCCTACAACAAACTGCCGTGGCCCTGTAGTAGTAAGCTACTAGAATTCCATCCTATTGGGACCTCCTCAACAAGACAGAATCGGTGGGTTCTAATTATCACCTTAACCTAGATCTAGTCCATTGGAATGTGCAGAACCTGTGCACAAAAAGTATCAAGAGCTCGATAGATTGTTTATTGATCGTTATCGGGATATATTTGAGGTCCCTGCTCTTTGAAATCGCGACTCTCGTGGAGTTAACCTATAGTGCAGAAGGAGGCCCGCGAAAGGAAGCTGGCCGAGCTGGTTTGGTCCAGCGGTTAAGGTGCTCGCCCCGACCAAGGTCTGGCTGAGGTCGCGTGCTCGAGCCCCGAGGCATATGTAAAGCGCCTGAATAGAGATTAGGTTCTCTCGGGGTGCTATACAAATGAATTGCATATTTTTTATTTATTTTAGCCTCTGCAATGACTGGGCAAGGCAGGAGCAAGGGGCCGAGGTGCGGAGCTGCTTGAAGCTGAGGGATGTAGAGAGCTAGATGGTCGGCAGGAAGGTTGCCGATGTCTCTCCTTGGGCACATCGGCCTCGGGGGAGGGACGACTTCGGCATATCGAGCGATAGCGAATATATAGCGAAGCTTGCTAGGGCCAGCAGTGAGTGAGCGCATGGGGCCTCGGCAAGTTCGCCAACAAGGGCAGCCCCAGCCCCACTTCTCACCAATCCTAGCACTGTGCAGCATTCTCACGGATGAGTGACTATTGCTTGCTGTTTTCGGCATCCTCCAAGGATCACAAGCCTCAAAAGAGATACCCGGCACCTCGGTCCTTTGATATCTGGCAATCGATGCTATAAAATACCTACTCCATGCAAAGATGCCTCACTTCAATTCTGCTTGTAGTCCGGTATAAAGCCGTCTCAAATTGAATGAAGATAAAAACCAACATACTCTTTATGGGCAAACCTAGTGTTACTCAGAAATTGGGCAGCATATCTCCTGTAGCAACCGCAGGAAATCTGGGCTAGTGCTCCCCAGTGATCTTTTACTAGACGACCACATTTGCTCCCATCTAGTCGGCCTACTTCTGGCTGCGCAGCATCCTAAGAATTCGGGCCTACTTGAACATAACAGGCACACTACATGCAATTTGGTCAATGCACATGGGAGTGCCATTTAGACTTCCATAACTCACTACCTGCACGTCTTACGGGCTGTGCAATTAGGTGCTTACAGTAGGTGTGAAACCCTGCAGCTACATACATGTCTGTCGTGAAGGTCGCAATCGCTGCATTACAACGCTTTTCAGTGGCCTGCACTGGTTCCCCATCAGAGCATATCGACTTCAAGGTTGTGCAACTCAAGCTTATAGCCAGCTCCCCTCATTCTCTTGCTCCATCCTACCTATCCAAACTGCTTTCCAAACAGGCCAGGCATCGTACCACTCGCTCGTCTGCCTCAAATCATTGAGCCGTACCGTGAACCGACCCCAAAGCCATTGGAGACAGCACCCTTAGTCATGTGCTCTTTAAGCCCAGAAGTCGTTTCCGACTGACACAACGACGCCTCCTAACTTGATTAAATTTAAAAAGAAGCTCAAATGCACCTGCATCTGGCAGTATTTGCTCAATCCGAGTGAATCGACCTGCATGCCCCTATGTGCAGCTGACACCGTGCCTGATCACTAATTGACAGGCTTCTTTCGGCGTATGTAAAGTGCCTAGAAAGAGACTTGGTTCTCTTAAGGTGCTAAGCAAACGCCTTATTATGGTGATGATTAATATTGTTATTTTACAATAGAGCTGGACGACTGGACGACGATGGAGCTGGCTGTACGCCTCTTCTTTCTAGCAGCACCTCACCGTGGCGCTGGCAAGTGAAGCACAGGCCTGAAGTAAGGAATTGAAGCAAAGATTCAAATAAAGCCAGGGTATCAAGCAGCAGCCACGGCGGCTTCACGAAGCAAGTCAAGAGATGCACGATAACCCGAACGAAAACTCGGCAGCAACTGTTCCATAAATACAGAACTACAGTTGTGCCATGGACCATTAGTGCTGCACTACCCAAATACCCAGTACTGACAAAAAGGAAGAGCTGCTGAATATTTATTTATAATAAATGTAAGATGGACTCTAACGCAGCTTCTTCCTCGTCAGCAATGAAAGTCACCGAACCAAAGTTGTCGGTCATTGTGGCTTGCGAAGCCACATTTACGTACACTATTACACACATCGCAGTCACAATTGCAGAATCCAGCAAACTCAAATGTAGAGTCTTAAGCAGCCATGATCAGAGCCAATTTTGGCCATTCGACATCCTTTAATTAAAGCGAGTCGGCTGCCGGTGCTGAAGCCGGACACTTCGCAGCGGACCTGAAGTGAATGTCGACATGAATATGCCTATGCATAGCTACAGCCGTTGCACTCCATTTTCCTGCTTTTTATTTTCAAGCAGGATTTCCAAGTGCGTACTAATTCATATTTGTACTGAGAACATTGGTTGGGCCCAGGAGCAGGCTACCTCCCCATGTGCACCCATCTTTGCTCTTGTCCGAGCGGATATTGAAGCGAACAAAATAGTTACGGACACACTGGAGAAATTTCTGACTTGCTTGCTTAGCAAACAAGACTAAAGGACGGAAAATATTCGGAGGAGAGCAGAGGGTTGTGTAGTTTGACATTCTGACAGCGAGTCAGCGATACAAATACGGAAACACCGAATGTTCATGAGCAACTGTGTATTAGGGCTCGCACGTCGATGGCTCACGACCGCTGACTCACCTGCGCCCTCACCCACCGCTCCTTCTCTGCAGGCCGTGACTCATTCTCCATGCAACATCAAAGGTCTTCAAACCATAACCCTCAATAAACTATAAAACCACGGCAGCGCCATAAGACCACAGGTTGCAGACATGAAAGTGCTGGGGTGTTCGGCGTTTGGGCGCCTCGACGACGAGGGAGAGAGAGAGAGATTCCGTCATCCCAGATTCAGGCTGCATCGCGCAACGCCCCCCTCGCAATGAACCTTGATCTCGACAGCTCGAGACCTGATCGCGACAGCTCCTGACCGCAGTCGCTATCGTAGAGTCTGCCAGCCGGTGAGCCAGAGAGCTGAGCGTGAGCTGCTGCAAGCCTGTAAACTAGTGCTTTGGACGTTACTTGTCGTATCAGCCGTAACATATAATAATTGTAAAAATAAATAATAATAATAATAATGCATGTGTATAGCGCCATCAGAGAATCTAGTCTTCTTCTAGGCACTTTACATATATATGCAGGCTAATTTGTGTGCCTTTTTATATTTCGGTCTTGTTGTTCGCACTGTGTCACTATCGGCTATATATGTCACTATCGTCACTTTGTCCCTATTCGCACTGTGTCACTTTCGTATTTGTATTTCGAGCTTCAGGTCTCTTGCACATCGCACGGCTTGTGCCTCTACACAAACTAGTGAGCATCTCGCGGTCCCAACAATTGACGCAGCCGTACTGGCGACTTACAAAAAAATATGGGCTGCTTCAGCAGCCTCATTTATATAGCAGCAACAAAGGGCTAGAGGGCATCGCCACCGCTTGCAGTGGTCAGTAAGAGACCCAATGCAGTATTCGAACCCACGACCTGGTCGTGAAGAGCGAGTACCTTACCTGAGGGCTGAGATCCAGGGGACTACATACAGGTTGTTAATTCGTATGCATCGGTCGGCAAGCTCAACCAAAGAAGAAGGAAGAGTAAATGGCGTTCGCTGAGGCCGGCGGACCGGCAGAAAGTTTGTACTGCGGGGTCGTGAGGTGATATTCCTGCGGCCATCCGCCTACCCTCAGCTGGCAACTGCGAAAGGCGATGCGGCTAACTGCAGCGGCCAACGTTCCATCCGGAAATAGGAAGCTGGACAGCTGGACCAAATACATTGAGTCGCATCCAGGTGCCGGCAGAAGCCAGTGAGTTTAAGCGGCGCTAGCTGGTAAGCTGGCGAGACGTGGCAAGCAAATGGCGACGACAGCTAGTCACTCGTGATGTCCGGTGCTGAGCTTTCGTGCATGATGCTCTCAGAGACTATCAAAGAATGAAGGAAAACGACTCCCCGACACAGAACAGATTTGATAAAGCATGTGAGTATGGTTCGCCAAGTATTGATTGCGCATGAAAGAATCAATTTTACTTAATTTTTTAATTAATTTTTCGTCTTTGATGAAATACCCAAGACTTCCGTATAAGATTAAGTTAATAAGTTACGCTTACGTGCGTGAGAGATTCTGCATTTAGCCCTGCAAATATGGTCGGTTGAAAATGGCACAACCTGCCCGCTAAGCAAACCGTATGCAACTTCGTTTTCTTTCGATTGCACAGATATATATATATATATATATATAAATATATATATATATATATATATATATATATATGATAACTTTAACTCTCCGTTGTTGTCAATGAGACGTTAACGTTATGGATACGGACCAGCTATCTTAAGGTAGGGGACGCTCCTCGTTGCTTCCGCGTTCTGCGACTGTCGGCATACCTGTGCTCATTGGTGCAGCACCCACAAGTTGCTAGCCGCGCCACAAGGTTCAGCCGTCGCCGGCATTCGTCGCGCGTCGGCTGAGACTAGCACCGCTACCAGCACTGCGTTTGCAGCCTCGTTCTATTTCGACGTGGAAGCCGCAAACCATCTGCAACATAGTGTCAATTTATTTAAAATTTAGTGCTTGACTGTGTGGTGATACTCAAATCAAAAGGGCTCGTACAAGACTTACAATTGTTCGTACTGGTGATTGGTAAGCCTTTAAAATTTTTCGCCAGCCAGGAGGTCCATAGCGAGGAAGTTTTCTAGGGAAGCGCTGCAACCTCGGTCTTGATTGTCGTTGTACAAGGTCGAGGAATTTCCTTCGAAATCTGCTCAATAAGTTTCTGTAGTTCTTATGTACGTTTGTATGTATGTATTGTATGCCGGCTCCTGACTTGTGACCGTAAGGTCAAGGGAGCGTGTAGTTCGTATGTATGTATCGTATGCAGGCTCCTCTGATAAGCTACTGGTGAGCTGTTAGAAGCACCACCGAGAGGGGCCGGTGCACAGCTGGGGTCCGCCTGTGATGTGGTATGGACAGAGGCCAGTAACCAGCTGGTGGCCAGATGGTGGATTCACCATCAGGGTCGGCCAGTGCACTGCTGTGATCCGCCTTTGATGTGGCATGGACCAGCTGGTGGCCAGATGGTGGATTCACCATCAGGGTTGGCCGGTGCACAGTTGTGGTCGATGAGTCATCGGAGTCGACCAGGGGAGGGGAGTCGTGTGAGGGCAGGGGCTGAGGGAAGCCGTGCGCTCTGGGGCTCCGTGTGCTGGGAATAAACTGTCGGTGTTAGGCATCGGCTGGCTCTCTACTGTGCGAACAAACTACAAGCTATTTCGGCTGGAGCGACTGTGTGGTCCGTATAACGATGAGTCTGAAAGTACAACTAATGGAAGGAAAAATTTCGCAATTCGACGGCAGCGGAGACTTCGCTGAATGGCTAAATCGGTTCGAAAGATTGGCCAAGATGCAAGGGGTTGATGAATTGCAAAATTTCCTGCCGCTATTCCTTACACGTGTGGCATACGCCGTATGCGATGGCGTCCCCGAGGCGGCTAAGGAATAATAATAATAATAATAATAATATTGCACTTGATAAAGCGCCCTCAGAGAACTTAATCTCTTTCTAGGCGCTTTACATTTGCTGCAAAGTGATACGCAATAGAATAGTAAGTAAAATCATGCTTGAAAAACAAACAAAATGAATAACATGGTTAGGGGTTACATGCACTGGGTCAGCATGCAAATGTGGTTAGTGGCAGCATGAACAGTGTCAGCACGCATAAGCAGACTACGCCACGGTAAGAAAAGCGCTGCTGGCAGCATTCTCGCCGAATCGCTTCGATGCCTACGAGGAATTCGCCTCGCGTCGCCTTGCTGAAGGTGAAAATGTGGATGGCTTTTGGGCGGACTTGAATCGGTTGGCTAGGCTGGTGGCCGGTGATTTTGTCAAATGCGCCTTTGTTGCTGGGCTGCCGGAGGCCGCAAAGAGGCACCTCCAAGCCTCATGCAACCTCGCGGAAATGCCTGCGGATGTTCTTGTCGAGAAGGCTCGGGTCATAGTGAAGGCAAGCGTCAGCATTCCGAAGGCGGCAGAAAGTTGCTTCGCATCCGGTTCTCGTTCGGGATGGCCTCCCCAGGCACCGAATAACAGAGATGTTGTGTGTTTCCTATGCAAGGCGATCGGGCACTTACGCCGTGATTGTCCTTCCAAAGCGGGGCGCCGTGGTCGCGGGAGGCACTGTTACGTCTGTGGGAGCATTCAACATCTCGCTGCCAACTGCTCGGATCGGGCGGTCATACCAAACTGGCCAAAAAACGAGTAGGGGAGAGCACGCATTACTTCGCCGGTGCTTTCCCCTCCGTTATGGCGCGCCTTCCTTCGGTACGTGTCCTCATCGAAAACTCCGAGGCGTCTGCGCTCGTGGATACTGGGTGCTCGAGGTCCATCATTTCGGCGACGCTTGCGGACCCTGCGAGGGTGAGGCGAGCGTGCGAGGAAGTCGTAATGATGAATGGAGCCACGGCTGTCTGCAAGTCAACGTGCGTCGCTACGGTAGCCCTCTGCGGACGAACCATAGTGCTGGACTGCCTTGTGTCAGATGTTCTTCCTGGTTTCGGGTTACTACTCGGTATGGATGCCATTGAACTCCTAGGCGGCGTGATTATCTGTCCTTCCGCTGGTCATGTTGAGTTCATGTGCCAAAGGAGAGTTCCAGAGCCAGCACACCGTTCCGAGGCAGCAGTAGTGGCGTCTCCTAGTGTCAAACGTGCTGTAGCATCGTCGGCCGCTGACGTACTGCTTGAGGACAAGGACTTTAAGGCAGTTTTCCATCGGGGGCGCTGGTCAGTCAAGTGGGAGTGGACGAATCGTTGTGTCGTCCCCCAATCGACGAACCATGTCGCTTCATGTCATGTGGGAGAGGAAATTCGTGCCGAATACGAAAAGGAGGTGGAAGAGTGGATCAAGGAAGGCTGGTTGCAGCCGTTCGCTGGTCATTGTGGTGGCCTGATCCCTCTAATGGCCGTCGTACAGGCAAGTAAAGGCAAAGTGAGTTCCGTGATGGACTACCGAGAACTTAATCAGTTTATATTGAGTCACACGGCTGGTGGCGATGTGTGTAGCACCAAGCTCAGAGCGTGGCGACGGCTGGGCGAGAGCGTGAGCATAATTGACCTGCGAAAAGCATACTTGCAGGTGCATGTTGATCCCGCTCTCTGGCAATATCAGGTCGTGGAGTACAAAGACCGTCGGTACTGCCTCACACGACTAGGTTTCGGACTTAATGTCGTCCCGAAAATAATGACCGCGATTCTGACAAAGGTCTTGTCCATGGATGAGCGAGTTCGTGCTGGTACCGATTCGTTTGTCGACGATATTGTTGTCAATAACAGCGTTGTCTCGAATGGTGATGTAATCGACTTGCTACGAACATTTGGTTTGGAGGCTAAGCCGCCAGAAAGCCTCGCTGGCGGAAGGGTCCTTGGCCTTCGAGTATGCAGGCCAAACGAAGGTGAGGAGCTTCGTTGGCGCCGCGATAACGTGGTGAGCGCATTGCCTAACGCCCCATCGCGACGCCAGCTGTTTTCGTGGTGCGGGCAGCTGATCGGGCATTTCCCAATCGCAGGCTGGCTTCGCCCGGCCTGCAGTTACCTAAAGCGAGCTGCTGGCGATGTCGGTTGGGACTCAGTCGTTGGTGAAAATGTCATAGCCATGGCGGGTGAGTTGATGCAGCGATTGCATGCCGACGATCCAGTTTCAGGCATTTGGAATGTGCCGAATATGGATAGTGGCATCCTCTGGTGTGATGCCAGCAGCCTTGCTATCGGCACATGCCTGGATATAGGAGGAAGAATCGTCGAGGATGCCTCCTGGCTGCGAAAAGCGGACGACGTAGCCCACATCAATCTTGCGGAGCTGGAGGCTATCATCAAGGGCCTCAATCTGGCCATTGCTTGGTCATTACGGCAGGTGGAGATTCGGACAGATTCAGCAACTGTTCACGGATGGCTACAGTCACTGCTGGTTGGAGATAAGCCTGTACGAGCCCACGGCATGGGAGAGGCGCTTATCAAACGCAGGCTAGCACTGATAGCCGACACGGTGTCAGAGTGTGGACTGAAGGCTTCCGTAGTCCTAGTGCGATCATCCAACAATAAAGCCGACCAGCTGACCCGCGTCTCTCAGAAATGGACGAGGGCGAATGTAAGCTGTCTCGCTGTTCCAGAGCAGGCATCTTCGCCGGCGGTCGGCGTCGACCTAAAGAGTTTCCACAGCCTTCACCACTTTGGAGTTGACAGAACACTGTACCTTGCCAGAATGTGCCACCCGAAAGCTACTATCCGGCGGAAGGACATCGAAGCCGTCGTGAAGGCTTGCCCTCGTTGCAAGTCGATCGATCCTGCACCAGTCGCATGGAGTGCAGGCGTGCTGGATGTAAGCGAGAATTGGCAGCGCCTGGCCTGCGACGTAACGCATTTCAAGGGCCAAAAATATCTGACCGTGGTAGATTGTGGACCAAGCCGTTTCGCTATTTGGAGGCGAATACCCGACGAGGGAGAAAACACATTGGTGCAAAATCTGGGAGAAATTTTGAGGGAGCGTGGCCCTCCGCAGCAGCTGCTCATGGACAACGGTGCGAGCTTTCGCTCAACAGCTCTTCGCAGTCTTTGCGACCGCTGGGGCGTGGAGCCCATTCACCGTTGCGCCTATAAACCCTCCGGCAACGGCATCGTTGAGCGAAACCACAGGACCATCAAGGGAATGGCGGCTCGCACGGGCAGGAACGTCCTGATGATGGTGTATTGGTACAACATCTCGCCAACAGCCGGGTTGCACGAGGAATCAGTGCCCTGCAGAAGGCTGCTCTCCTCTGAGTGGAAAAGCCCCCTCTTCAGAGCACAGACAGATCAGGGCCCGAGGACTACTCAATATGCTGTCGGCCAGCGAGTCTTTGTGAAGCCTGCCGGCGCTCGTTGTACGACCGAGTGGCCCGAGGGCACGGTAACAAGTGAGGGGCAGGGCGTGGGAATCGAGATCGACGGTGTGCGTCGCCACGTGTCCGACTTGCGCCTCGTACCAGGGCAGCAAGAGGCGCCCCCTGCACCTGAAGGGGACAGAGCTGAACCAGTACAGCGGCCCAGGCGCGCTGTGACACTTGCCCGCCGGTACGACGATTATGTCCTGACCGGATAGAGTTGCTCATTGCTGCTCTGTACCTTGCAGCTACATGTGTTGGTGCTGCAAACTTCTGACCTTAAGGTCAAGGGTGCGTGTAGTTCGTATGTACGTTTGTATGTATGTATTGTATGCCGGCTCCTGACTTGTGACCGTAAGGTCAAGGGAGCGTGTAGTTCGCATGTATGTATCGTATGCAGGCTCCTCTGATAAGCTACTGGTGAGCTGTTAGAAGCACCACCGAGAGGGGCCGGTGCACAGCTGGGGTCTGCCAGTGATGTGGTATGGACAGAGGCCAGTAACCAGCTGGTGGCCAGATGGTGGATTCACCATCAGGGTCGGCCAGTGCACTGCTGTGATCCGCCTTTGATGTGGCATGGACCAGCTGGTGGCCAGATGGTGGATTCACCATCAGGGTTGGCCGGTGCACAGTTGTGGTCGATGAGTCATCGGAGTCGACCAGGGGAGGGGAGTCGTGTGAGGGCAGGGGCTGAGGGAAGCCGTGCGCTCTGGGGCTCCGTGTGTTGGGAATAAACTGTCGGTGTTAGGCATCGGCTGGCTCTCTACTGTGCAACCAAACTACAGTTTCTAGCCTCGCTACGAAGATATTAACAATTGAACTTTTAACTTAATTTTTTAACTACTCAATTTTGGTAGTTCGACTATCCTCTTAAAAGATATTTTGAAAGCCTTTAGCTCCGAGCCATTGCACACCAAAGCCGCTTCTGACCCAGTAATAAGGAATTCATGCTACCCTTTTCAGAGCGCCGAAGGTGCACCTCTCTGCAGGCTTCTTAAACCTGTCTGCTCTTGAGACACCTTCAAACTGATATAAATTTGAAATTTAGCAAACGTTAAAATCTATAATAAAATGACGGTCCCCATTGAAAACCGATATACTGAGCGTGAATTTAAGGCGGTCAACTAGCTTTTTTTTTAGTTTCACCTGCAGACGGTCTTTACGGAGAAAAAATGTGGATATGCGAAACCGAGAAGCCTCTAGAACCGCTGTGTACACACGGTATATTCAATAACTTTATTTACTTAATTCTTTAGTCTGAGATCCCCTCAGGAATTTGCATGACCGCTCCTTTTGGTAGGTCTGCCCGGCTTGCTCGGTACCCAGGGCTTAACGGGTAACTTCTCATTTGAGCTCACTTCCAACGTGCTCACTATCTTATGCTAGATCTACTCTTCAATGCTCTTTAAGATGCTCTTTAATGCTCTTTATGTTCTTTTTATTGCTCTTCAATTTCTTTTTTTTCGTTTGGGATTTCGCAAGGTTCAATGCATACACACACACACACACACACACACACACACACACACACACACACACACACACACACACACACACACACACACACATATATATATATATATATATATATATAAATTGACGGGCCTTTTTCGTTAGAATCTTCATGTTTGAGTGCTAGTCGGCCTAATGTTTCAACCTTTAACCCTTCAGTCGCTCGTCTCTATCATGGCACTTGTGAGCTTCATGTTTAGGACGATCCTTGAGTACATTGACTTATTTTCCATAGCTCCCAAAATCCGAAAGCGACAGCGGGTCCAGCACAGCAGCGACGGGATCTCTTCAGCTGGCAGCAAGCTTTACGGCTTTATCAGCATTGCGAGAGAGGATCTATCGGCGGTTATGGCGGTTGTGAGGATACGCGATGCACTTTAGTCAGTTCGAGTTTTGTAAGGGTCCACCGCGAAGAAGTCACAGTTGCTTGAGCAATCCGTTGGTTCCTGCTAAATTCTTGGGATAGCAAACATTCCATTATCCATTATGATACATTATGGCTCTCTTCCCCCTCTGTATGCACGCCGTAATACTACATAAACTTAGCACAATGATATTTCGTGACTCGCATAAAATTTAGAGCCAGTAGTTTCATCTAGCGAGCAGCAATTGTCCACCTTACTTAAATAGTTCCCAGCAGAGCTGTGCTCGCGTGTGAAATGAGGTGTCCACGACCTTTCCAGATCTCCGGCGGCGTGCCGAACTATTGCGTGTACGCCGCGCACAGCCTATCAAACGCTTTTGTGGAGAGCTCTTTCGCATCTGTCTTGTTAAATTGTCCACACGCGTAGGAAAAAATGCATCCGCTGGGCGCAAGCGACCTTTTGACACCTTGTCTGTCAATCAAATATGAATACTCACTGTTCTCTTACTCTGCTCTAACGTAAGCTAGAATGTTTTGTTACATTTCTACGGATACTAATCTATCTATGTAGTGAACCTCGTCCGTGCGACACCTATACCAGGAGCAGCCGACTGTCTAGGCTCGTTCGACCCCCTGGCTGGCAATGTAATGCAACTTTGGTGAACATGACCAGCAACCATCCGTTCGTGACCTGCCATCCCGCGATGAACTTTCAGCTGTTGTGCATAATGCAGCCACTGGGTCAAAAGTCATACATACAATAATCTCGTTCATTCATTATCATATATCGTGCTGCTCAGACAGCTAATACGGCGTCGTTTGTTCAAAGAGCCAGCTCACTTCCTGCTATGGGCAATGTGCCCCATAGCAGGAAGCTAAGTATGGTCGCCAGCGTCTGCTAATAATTACAATGAACAAGCATTTTTCGAGATTTATTACCTGCTTAGACGTTCTCCCTAAAAAAACTCCCACCAAACGCTAAACCCTAAAACCTAAGCTCAAAAACCTCGACGACGAAAAACTATACAAAATCTACCCACTAGATTCTGAAACGTAAACCCCAAAACTCACAGCTCCTAAGCACTACGCCAAAAATATCTTAAACTTTACGCTAAACGCATATCTCAAAACGTGTTTATAAGATAAATAAATATATATGTTATAAATAAAATAAAGTATACATAAATAATAATAATATATGAACTTATAAATAAATTATATATAAATTATAAATATAAATACAAGCATAAATATAAGCAGACACTGGTGGCCACGTTTGACAGCACGGCACGGCACGGGCACTGTGCCCATCGGTCTGCGAAACGATGCCTACGCACTGCTTCGAGGCTGACTGCTGCCCACGGTCTAGCTGGCTATAGCCGACCCATGCGCCCAAGACGCCCCGTCAATGCCGTTTACGACTACTGCCGTCTCCTGCCGCGGCGCTAAGAGGCGTATCCGACTGCGGCTTCGCGCCTCCTTACCCGTTGGCAGTGTCGGCTCAGGGCTTAATCCATAGCTTTCGTAGGAAAAAGTCTAGTCAAACCGTTAGTCGTCATGACGCACTCACGCCAGCTACTGCAACACTGCCCTAAGGCTGCCGCTGGAGGAGCAGATCGACCTACCGACACCAGACCGCGGCGACCGGCGAGTGGAGAGCGTCGATGCGCGTGCTGAGAGGGGGGAGGGAACGACGTAGTGCTTCGAACCGCTTCGGAAGTACTTCGATTGGCCAGAAATTGACCTCGCCAGACCGTGCCGATTTCGACAGCATATCGCATACATAAATGACTGGCGACGCTTCGCTGGCGAATTCTCTTGTAGGTAACCAGCAGGCGGGTCCGTTTTAGTCAGAGGCTCGGCGACAGGGCGAAGGCCGCCTGGTCGGCTAAATATAGTCGGTGATATGCTCTGATGGTGACTGCATATTGCAAATACTTGCGTTTGCAGTCTACCGCTATGGGCGCAATGTCCTTAAATAAGTTACATCCGACCCTCTACACCACATGTTCACGCTATCTCGTAATAGGAAAACGCGTGCCGAGAATAGCTAGCGAGGCGAAATCTGCAAAGCAATGGACTGTTTCTGCATTGCGTTATTGGTTCTTGCTGACTCGTGAATTCTTCCCCCCCCCCCAATCGCGAACGGTCTCAATTTGTAAGTTCTCTTTAGATTAAATAATAACCGCTTCACAATGCTTCGAACTCAAAATAACTTTATGGGAGCTTCCTACTTTGCTCTGCACTATATCATTAGGGCACGGCGAGCCCAATGGCAAAATCAACTACAAGGAATTGGTATGTGGACCGATCGCGACCGATGCAGTTTCCTTCACTCGTCTATTCTTATCGCAACGAGCGGATCGAGCTGCGTTCCGCCACCGATAGCGGCTACTATCGGGCCTTAGAAGGCCTTGAGAAGCTGTGAATTGAAAATCCCAGTTATAATGATAATAATAATGCACTTGATGAATCGCCCTCATAGAATTCAATCTCTTCCTAGGCGCTTTACATTTGCTGCAAAGGGAAACGCGATTGAATCGTGAGTAATATCATGCTTGATAACAACATGAACGATGTGGTTAGGGGTGACATGCACAGGGTTTGAAATTAGGACCCCGGTAGACGGTACTCCAGCCACTTTTGGTCGATGGATCGCGTGTGACCTTTATGGTGCTCTGGTCCGAGCACCCTGAAATGTGTGAGAGAGAGAGACATCCTAAAATCAGCGATTCATAATATGCAGTCACCACCATAGCATCGAGCCACCGTTTCGTAGATGACCAACTGACGATGCTTTGAGCAGGTGGCTACTTTTCAACAATCTACGGAGCAACTAATTGAGCTACAGAACTGCCGTTGAGCTAAAGCAATGTGGCGTGATAATGAAGCACGTCTACAAAAGCTCTAAACGTAGACCATTAGGAGAAGACCGGAAGAGGCTGCCTCCAATAAGGGTTCGTGTACTTAATCAGTAAGGATTAGTTCAGTGGCGACCCGACAAGCTCAAGCATTACAAAAGCAACAATTACGAAAGCTATAGAGTGAATTATACGCAGCAACATTCTCAAGAGGCTTCAAAGAAATGTATATTCCTCAGGGCGCTATGCAAATGTCTTATTATCATTTTATTTATGTGGACAGAAGCAACTAGTGTAAAATCCAAATTCATCAGACAATAAAATCATCTAATGGACCGAGTTTTTTCTGCTATTTTACCCTATCGATCGCCATTCCTCTACACATCTGATCACATGCGGATCTCACTTTACCAGGAATGTGTTTCTGTTTTGCAATCCAAAACAAAACGCGAGTAGAGAAACCTAAAAACTCCTGACATTTAAGCTGTCTGCAGCTAATTTTGATCCTCGGTCCTTTCGACGGAACCTCTTATTGAACTTCCCACCATGATGCCGCGTTGCAAATCGACGCTAGCTAATGCACAAGATGAGTCTAAGCCTCAGACTAAATGGCAGCTCCGTACCCACCCAAACACCCTCTGATTGTTGGCTTGCATAAACGAGCAAGAAATACTAAACGTAGGCTTGAAAAGGCAAAAAAGTCGGGACTCGCTGTCCATTGATCGGTATTTGAGAAGAGTATTTTAGGCCGTATAAATACATCGTCGCTAAAAACCGCCCATTCTTGCTAAGTGCAAATTTTACAGACAAGTAGCAGAATCACATATCAATAATCCAAAAGTGTGGATATTTGCTATCGATTGTCCCCTTGGGCTCTCACAAGTAAGCATTCTCCCCAGTGATCCCAGTGGCGACTTAGCAGAGCGTTTCTGCACATTCTTTCGTTGGTAGGATAGAATGTACGGATGAAAGACTCGATCTCCTTCCTCACCGAGTCGTGCCTGCCGCCGGACTGCAGATCCGCGACGTCCTGCTTTTCGTCTCCCTTGTCTGTCACTTCAGTCACTACTGAACTCGTCGTAGCTGTAGATACATCTGCGGTTACTTGTAAGGTCTCTTCCCTCTGAAAACTGCTGTTGTCCGCCCACTCGTTTACAAGCCGACCCAGACCAAGGAAACATAAGTAACTTTCATCAAGTTTTCTTTCTGCCATTCTCGATAAAAAAAATACGATAAACACAATAGACACGATAAAAAACTAGTCCAATTCATTTGCATAGCGACCAAGGTGAACTTAATCTCTATCCAGGCGCTTCACATATGCTACAGGGCTCGAGCATACGACAACGGTCACCGAATGCGTTCACCTTAACCTCGGTCATCAAAGGCACGCGTGGGCACCTTGACCCCGGGCCAATTCTTCTGGAGCAACTCTCGACACGCTCGGATAAGAGATGTGTGAAGTGACAAACTTGGTTGCGTTCCACTTCAGCGGCAGCTCACGGTCCAGATGTAAATGGCTATCACTCATTGGGGGGGGGGTGCTCTTAAAGTATGGGGTACCGTATGGTACCGTCGGGATCCTTATGGTACCATACGGTTCGGTCTTAAGCTTCTTTTTACAATCATTGCTCTCTCATCGTGGTCATTGGATCACCAAACAAACATGATCTCGGCTTGCATTTCTAGTCGCCACCTCCTTACTATACCAGTGTGCTTCCGAGCCACGGCTCTTCGGTTTCCAGTCGTCTTTCCATTGCTCAAGTTAAATTAAAAATTATTTTACTATCGGGCCTTCAGTTTGTATGCACCGGAAGTCTGGAACAAGCTTTCGGCTTCTGTCTCCCACCTCCAATTGCTTTGCATCATTCACGTCTCAGCTAAAGACGAAGCTGTTTCCCTAAGCTTTCCCTTAGACCTGGCGAACTTCTGTTCTAGCGTGTTTTCCATGCCCAATTCAATGCATGTTACTAGCCAGAGGTTCTACTAACAGGTGGCCCAGAGTGTCTGTCTTCTTATGGATTTTGTATGCTGGTCTATGTCTGATACCACAAATGTTATTCACCCTTGTTTATTTCCTCTCGCAACGAGTTGAAAAGCACCAGGATAGAGATGTAATTCTCTTAGGATGCTATAGAAATGAGCTTTACTATTCTTGTGGACGCCGAAGGAGTGCTGTTTTTTTACCAGCTGCATTGCTACATGGCAACCTATGATTGTATCATGTGCTTTTAGTGCAATGGCTTCTACGTGGCTTCTACACGGCGAAATATATGAAGGCATCTTCAGATCATTCGAAACTTTAGTCGAAATTCGTAATGCTCACAGTCAGGTTTTGGCTTCATGCCATCCCTCTTTATGCCGAAAATAACATTTGCAAGAGTTTACTGGACACAACACATAGCCTAGGAGAAAGCACAGCTAATCTAGGAAGAGAGGACTCCCAGAGAGACAAGCTATTGAAACCGATGTACAATAGCACTGAGATGGGGAAAGGAAATTTTTAATACATTCTCGTGGTGTCAGGTTCGTTTTCTTGCTTTGTAAAGGCCCGTCCGAGGAAATGAATACTGCGATTTGCACGGCTTGATCCACCAATATGCTTTCTATTTTACATTCATATCTCTTTTGCTCAATCGCCAAGCAATTTCGCCTATTCGCATGGGGTACTAGATAATGGGTTAGGACATCTGTCTTGAACTCCACGACCCAGGACACGGATTCAAGTCCTACAGCAGGCAGCCCTTCATTTCCGCAGCTTTAACGAACGTAAGCCATCGCCACTACACTCCTGCCGGCGAACATCTGAACCCCTCCCACCCACTCATGCTGAGGCCATTGGCCCTGCACGTCCATCGGCACTCACGTGTGTCCTTGCGATATATGAAATTTTCATCACAAGTGCTGTAAGCATCACACACTGGCTAGTTAAGAGTGCATTTTCCGTGGCGAGCCGCAAGCGTACAGACTGTGCCGAGATACTCAAGACAAATGAGCCAAGTAACGAGCCGGAAGTGGAATCTCGAAGCTCACTGCTTCTCCTGCTGCAGAAGTCGGAAGCACGAAATGGATTCGGGTGAATTACGGCCATCGCCCGCCGACAGCCCCTCCCTCCGGCGTCAAGCTTTGTGCGACTCTCAGGCGCAAACAGTTGATCGTCAGGCAGCAGCTGCTGTGGAACGCAGGCGCAAGTAGCAACCATCTTGCCATCGTCGGTCTGACGAGCTGCCCCGGATGCTGCCAGCTCTCGATGGCAACACGAGAGGAAGATGGAGGTCAGGTCGACACTGCTAGAAACCGGCTGATGGATACTGTCACAAATGGATGCTGCACAGACACTGAAAGCCGACCGTTCAGCAGCCGCAGATAGGCGCTAGCCCGTGGTTGCAGTCCTGATGGTGGGTGCAAAACGCTCGGCACTCAGGAGCCGGCAGCCCAACTCAAAGAGGCACGACGACCTTGACGTAGCTGATTGGAAAGAAGCCGGCATTGCCGCGAACTCGGCCTTCGAACCAGTTCTCGTCTATCTGCGCCCTCAGCTCGATCATGTCGCCTTCTTTGAAGCCCAACTCACCTTCGTTCTCGGGGTCGAAGTCGTACAGCGCCTTGACACAAGGTCGGTCTATAGCTAGAATGATAATAATAATGCTATTATTATTACAATTGTATAGCGCTCTTAGATAATCTAATCTCTTTCTAGGCACTGTACATGTGCTGCAAAGGCAGCACGATCAAATAGCTAGTGGTAACATGCATAATGTCTACAAGCATAACATGCACATTGTCAGAACACACAAGCACAAGCTTGGTCATCAAAGACCCCTCGGCCAAGCCATCTTCCATCGGGCAAGCTACTGGTGGCAGAGGAAGAGCCACTGGAGGAAATCCGTTCAATAAAAGGTCACGTTTGGCCAGTTTTGCCCATTTTTGCAATGATGGGCTAGTGGACCTTAGAAGCCCAGGAGGTAAGGTGCTCTCTCTTCACGACCGAGGTCGAGCGTTTCGAATCCTGCAGTGGGCGATCCTTTCTCGTGAACTGCAAGCAGAGGTGATAGCCTATAAGGCCCTTTTGCCTTTATATAAATGAGGCTGCTAAATCAGCTGAGATTGTTTTGGTGCAGAGAGTATTACGTCGGCAAACACAAATCTGGCCTCGACCGAGTATGAGAAATTCATGGAACTCCGATCACAGGAATATTGTTAAATTTCTGTCTACCCACTTCAAATAGGCTGGATAGGCGTACGAGCCGATCATTGACAATGAATGACATGCACAACTGTAAATGCAGAAAAAAGTGAAGGTAAGGTCGATTGAGTTATGTCTCATTAATATGGCTGCAGGAGAGCATCGGTGGCTATCGCCCCCATTTGCAGTGAGCAATGAAGGATTACCTGCAGAAGAACTCGGACTTAGTCGTTAAATGTCAGTACCTAACCCCTGGCCTAAAACCAAGGAGCGAGCAAATGTAAGCTCAATATAGAAAATTACCGCAGACGAAGTAAATGTTGCAATGAGCACGTGGGGTTTCAGGTTTTCTTTTAATACTGTAGCAAGTTCCCACCCTGAGGTTCAGAACAGCTCAAGTTGCAAGCACGCACGTGCATCGGATACAGCCGACAGAATGCCATGTTAATGCCAAGGGCATGCACGTGGTGGGGTTCTTTTGGCAGCAGCACGAGCAGGCGAGATGGCAGCAGGCGATCTGCACGAAGGTGCTTCGAGTTACGGCTCACTCCGCGTGCTACATCCTGCCGCTCTGCACCGATACCCGGGAGGGAGATCAGAGGGGCTACTGTAACAACAACAATAATAATAATAATAATGATCTTGATAAAGCGCCCTCAAAGAACTCAACCTCTTTCTAGGCACTTTACATTTGCTGCAAAGGGAAATGCAATTGAATGGTGAGTAATATCATGCTTGATAAACAACATGAATAACATGGTTAGGGGTGACGTGCACAGGGTCAGCATGCAAATGTGGTTAGTGGCACCATGCACAGTGTCAGCACGCATAAGCACATCAAGGACGAATCACAGGGACCCACTAAATGCTGTCCTAAATAAGTGTTTTTAAGTTCTTTTTTAAATGTGGTCAAGTCAGGAGATGCTCTGACACAAGCCGGGAGTGAGTTCCAGGCTTTGGGAGCATACGAACTAAATGCACGGTCTCCAAAGGATTTCAGGTTTGCACGAGGTATTGGTAGACTGTTGGATTCCGAAAAGCGGGTGGTACGATGCTTGGTCTGGTGGGGGAGTAGATCTTAGAGATTGGCTGGAGCCAAAAATTGGAGGGACCTAAAAGTGAGCAACAGAACCTTGAAGTCAATCTGTTGCTTGACTGGTAGCCAGTGCAGGTCGGCGAGAAGTGGTGTGATGCAGCAACTGCGATGCTCACGACAGGGGTTGAGCCTATAGGAAGAGGCTTGTTTGCGCAGCACAAACAAAGCGTGTATCTGAAACTGCAACCGGACTCACACGGTGCTGACTGATCACTCTAAGTCTAATGGAAATCTGGCAATAGATATAAGCACTAGAAAAAAATAATAGCATTTCAACTTGACAACCATCAGCGCAAGCACTGATCCAACGGTTGCACGTGGGGCATGCAAGCAGCTGCAGTCACACGGGTATGCTACAGCACAGACACTCTGGAAGTCCAGGACGAAATCTCGGGGGGGGGGATGGGCTGCTGCTATCGTGCAGGGGTTGGTTGGAGGCCGTGTGGGCACCACCCTGCCTTCCAACGCCAAGGATAATCAGCTGGAGGCTTCGACTTGGCCGTTTGTACCATGCCGGCTCGATTTGTATGACCTGCATCTCGGCTCCTTGGTTTGATTGCTTTTACAGCTGCCCACTCAGCAGGCAAAAGGACCGACTACCAAACTAGCAGGCCTAGACAGCACATACACTTAATATAGTGCCCTAAGAGAACTCAATCCCTTTCTAGGCACTTAACATTTACTGCAAAGGGAAGCACGATCGAATGGTTATTACTGCTAAAGAATAAAGCATACTACTAGCCATCCAACCGGCCCCTTGCAGCATACAAAAATTCAAATTAAAACTAACCCTCAGCACGATAGGCATAGCCAGGTTAAGTCTATGATGAGAGGAGCAGGCAGCAAACTTTTTAGGAGAAGCCAAGTGTGGAAAGGCGGAGGGAGAGGCGTTGCAGGAGGCTTAGCAGCCCGACATGCCTCTTCTGCAAGGTTCAAGAGCATGCTTCCCAAAAATTACAATCAGCATGCACAGAACGCCGAAATGAAGGAATAGATTTTGAGATAAATCAGTGCAGCACCAACGTGCAGCTCTGCTGCAAGCAAGCCAGCCAGTACATGTCCAGCCATGTCGCCGTGCAACTTTTAACTAGGTCGCACACCGAATGGCCTCGCTTTGGCGCCGTCCATTGTTGCGACACCAGAGCGAGGCTGAACGAACTGATGCCACACAACGATGCACACAGATGACGCGACTCACGGGTTGAGAGCTGTGGGGCCGACACCGGCGGTCTGGCCTGGCTTGGGACCGCGGCCACTGCAGCGGTCCTCGCAGGAGTGCTGGAAAAGGAGTAGGAGCCGGCCTTGCCCTGGTCGCTGCTGGCCGCACTGCCGCCACCGACGCTGGAGTCGTCGCTGCACATGCTGTCCCTGTCGCCATGCGAAGTGGCCAACACTCGCTTGGGCACGTGCTCCGGACGCGGCTTGTTCGCCGATGTCACGGCTCTGCAACGCAATCCGATGGGTGCATGAGCATACTCCGCACCCTCGGCGACCAGGACCGCCGCACCCCGCCGCTCCTAGCTCGACAGAAGCCGAGCGGCAAGGGAGCAGCGCCGACTCCAGGACTGCCGGTGCGGTGCCTCGAGCCACTCGCTGGCGTTGCATGCGGCCACAAGCAGCTCTCAGTAGCCCCTCTGCCGCCGTCTGGCAGCAGGCGATATGTCTCGGCCGCCACAAGGACTGTATGAACTACTGGGAGTCTCATGTGGACACAACTCGAAAACGGACTCGGTGGCGAATGTAAAGGCAGCAAGCATCTTCTGTGGCTGCACCTTAGCGCCCCTCGTGCTGATTGTGGCTACGTCAGCCCGTTGGGTGCTGCTCCTGTCTGCCAGCCAACGCTGGCTGGCAAGCAGGAGGCACACTGCTGCAGAGCCACGACAGGTGCTGCTGGGGTAGCAAGCCCCGGAAGGAGCTCACCCTCTGCGTCGCACTGGCAGCCGAACTGGGCACAGAGTGCAGAGCAGCAAATGCAGCAGCATATTTCCTCCAGGACGCCAGCTTAAAAGAAACAGATATTCGCAATCGCGGTTCGTCTGCTAGAATTGCTAACCTAAGAGGGCTAGACAGAAAAATGCCATCGTGCTACGTGGAGTCAAACGAACTGCTGTCCGGCTGTGAGCAAGGGCCACAACTCGAATTTCATAAATGCAACATGGCTTTGGTTTCCTGCCTTTTTTGCTTTTGATTCCCAGCGGGCTGGCAGTTCCGTTCCGATCAGCGGCTTCATTTCTGGAGCATCAGAAGAGCCCTACCATCCCACCTACTGCCGTTGGAAAGCGGACGACTGCTGCGGCTGCCGGGCCTCGAACTCGCAAACTCGCAGCTCCCGAGGTGCAAGAAACTTGTAGCCGGGCTAAGATGTGGCAGCAGAGGCCAGTGTAGCGATTCCACGATTCCGTCTCAGCCGGGCATTGCTGTCAAGTGCACGACCAGCCCCACGAGCAAGCGGCTGCAGCCGCACTGCTCCCTCTGAGCTAGCTTTGAGCTTGCTCTGAGCTCAGGTGATCCTCTGAGTGCTCATCCGAGCTCTCTGGCCTCAAGCATTCTCACGAGCGACCACGGTCGCGACAAGGCCACTGCAGCCGTCACCACTCACCTGTCGGATATGGAGCTGCAGACCGACTCCAGTATATCGGCTGCTTCCCGGTGGTAGTCGAGAACGGCTTGCACGAACGCATTCAGCTGCGATATCTGCTCGGCGTCGTTGGACAGCAAGTTGTGCATGGCTTGCTCGGTGAGCTCCTTGGACTCGCCAAACTTTTCTTCCGCCATGCGCAGCTCGGCGTCGTCCAGCCCACTGCCGCCTAGAAAACCATCCGACACCGGGAGTGCGTGTATCAAAGAGAGCTGGAGAGAGCTACCCGTCCGACACGTGAGGTTTGTGAGCTCGAGCACGCGGCCTGTCGAGGGGCGCTACCGTTCCTATCTCGGCAGCAGCGCGAGAGCTTAGCATCCTGGCACGGGGATATCCATCGCTCGCCCCGTCGAAGTAGCACGAGCTTCATTTTTTTACGAGCAGCTGCGTGCGAATTGCTGGAGCGTGCACTGGCAGTGCCGATCAGCTAAGCTGTGCCTGAAACAGCAGTTCCAACACGATGCATCATTCGATCGGTGCCGGGCAAAGCAGCAACCATCATGGAACTTCACTGATGCTCTCTTATAGCCAACCGTCGTCCACGCGAGCAGCGCCTGAAGATGGCCTGTGGTAGCTAGGTCTTTCCGCTGCCGTACTACTACGCTCTGGAATTTTCATTACTCGGAACAGCCGCTTGACTCTAGCTTAATTGAAAAGGGCTTGGCTTGATATTGCACTGTTGCCATGGCAGGTCGGTGCACACAAGACTATTAGTTAGGCAGCGTGCACAAACAAGTTCAGCATTTTAGTGCAAACATGCTTCTCGGCTACTATGGCACCATATAAATACGTGATTCATTAGTGGTAGTATTGAGATGCGCTAAGTAACTTTCTAGGGCTTCGGCTTACACTACCAGCTCAGCTTGCACCCGATTCTGCCCGAGCCATCAACCAGGGTTGATCACATTCTTTTTTGGGGTCAGGGCGAGTCTTACGCACAATGAAGCTTATCTTTACATCACGTCTCTTTGAGTGAAGATTGTCAGTGCCACAGCCAGGTATGACTTAGGAGAATTTGAACCCTTAGCAAGCATATGTGGTTGCTAAGACCAAATCCTCTAGCTGTTCATTAGGGCCGGTATTTTATTTAAACCACCGGCCAAGTACCGTACCACCAGCTTTTCGGAATCCAACAGTTTACCAATACCTCGTACAAACCTCAAATCCTTTGGAGACCGTGCATTTAGTTTGTATGCTCCCAAAGCCTGGAACTCACTCCCGACTTGCATCAGAACATCCCCTGACTTGACCACATTTAAAAAGAACTTATTAACGTACCTATTTATGACAGCATTTAGTGGGTCCCTGTGATTTGTCCTTTATGTGCTTATGCATACTGTCCCTGTGCATGCCGCCCCTAACCATGTTATTCATGTTGTTTATCAAGCATGATATTACTCATCATTCAATCGCATTTCCTTTTGCAGCAAATGTAAAAGAAAATTTAAAAAAATACTAGCTGATTAAACAGCCTCTTTTTGTTATATACTTATGCGTGATGACACTGTGCATGCTGCCATTAACCAAACTTGCATGCTGACCCTGTGCATGTCACCCCTAACCATGTTATTCTTGTTGTTTACTGAGCATGCTACTACTAACCATTCGATCGTGCTTCCTTTGCAGCAATTTTAAAGTGTCTAGAAAGATATTGAGCTCTCTGAGGCTGCTTTATCAAGTGTATTATTATTATTATTAGTTAAATTTTTAGCAAGCTATCGTGGTATGCAGTCCCTACTCTTAGAAAGGGGTTGGAGTGGTGTGTAGCTGTATAGCGACAGAAGAGCCTTTACGGCTATCACCACCGCTTGCATTGGCGACAAAGAATCGCCCACCGCAGGAATCGAACCCACAACCTCGGGACCGAGGTTGTGAAAGCAACCGCCTTACCTAGTGTAAAGTGCCTAGAAAGAGATTGAGTTCTCTCAGGGCACTTTATCAAGTGTGTTATTTTTATTATGGTTAGAGGGGCCATGCACTGGGTCAGCACTCAAGTGGGGTAAGTAGGATCATGCACAGTGTCAGCACGCATAAGCACACAAAGGATGAATTTGATACACAGACCTGCTAAATGCTGAGATAAATAGATGTGCATTTTTAGTTTCTTTTTAAATGTGGTCAAATCAGTGCATGTCGTGATGGAAGTGGGATGCAAGTTCCAGGCTTGGCGAGCTTACGAACTAAATGCAAGGTCTCAAAAGGATTTTATGTTTGTACGAGGTGTATGTAAGCGATTAGATTCCGACAATCTGGCGGTACGATGCCTAGCCTGATGATGGAGTAGGTCTTGTATATAGGTTGGAGCTAAAGAATGAAGGGACCTACAAGTGAGTGACGGAACCTTGAAGTCGATGCATTGCTTGACTGGGAGCCATTGCAACTCGGCGAGAAGTGGTTTGATGTGGCAACTGCGACGCCAGACACGACAGACAAATCTATTTGTAGAATAAATTTTTCACCAGCTGTAAGCGCCTGATTGCATAGGCCGGTAGAGGTGCTCGGCCCGACCGAGTTCAAGGTGAGTGTATTTGGTGGCCGAGGTCGTTGGCTCGAGCCCCTGTGGCATGTGCAAAGCCCGAAATAGAGATTAAGTCTTCTTAGGGTAGTATACAAACTGTCTATACGTATTAGAGCACAGTAAAAAGGAATTATAAGTTGTTTATACCTCCCCTTTAAACGTATCTCCATCTGTAACTCCACAAAGACTATGTAGGTGTTACGCAGGAGAGCTTCTTATAGCACACTCACGACCTAAGCGGCTTTCGGTCTGCATTCGTTAGCCAGTACACTTCATCTCACTCAACAAAGAAAAGTGGAAAGTATAGCAGAGTGATGACAGCAGTTGAGGTAGTGAGTAGCATAAAAGTAGTAGCCCAGGACGGATAGAAGTAATGTACCATAGTCGGCAACAGGAGAGTAATTGACTGACTTGCATAACAACATCCCCTGACTTGACCACATTTAAAAAGAACTTAAAAACTCACCTATTTAGGGCAGCATTTAGTATGACCCTGTGATTCGTTTTTTATGTGCTTATGTGTGCTGACACTGTGCATGCTGCCACTAACCACACTTAAATGCTGACCCTGTCCATGTCACCCCTAAGCATGTTATTCATGTTGTTTATCAAGCATGATATTCACATCAAGAGTCACACACTCGACCAGATTTTCTCATACAACTGCACTTGTCATCACCAATTATTACTTAATCCTACTTATCTGACCACATGCAGATCTCATTCAATCTGCAGTGTATGCCCACCTCCTCCTCTAAAATAACCCATGAATTGGGAAACCCCAAGATGTCTTACATCGATGCTGTCCGTGCGAGAATATCTACTTCGCCTCTGCTGCTCAGTCCTCCCTCCGATCTGTCATCATTGGTAGATAGCTACAACACGACACTAGCTGACACACTCGACGAGTTTGCACCTATGACTAAGCGCACTGCGTGCTCTCGCCCAGACGGCCTGTGGTTTACCACAGACATTAAACTAGCCAGGTCTACTAAGCACAAGCTTGAAAAAGCATACAAAAGATCAAGACTGACTGTCCATCGACAGGCATATGAAGACTACTTACTATATGTCATACCAATCGATCCTAGCAAAGGCAGGGTCTAGCTTCTATGAAAACATTGTTGAATCACAGATGCACAATCCGAAAATGCTGATGTCGACAATAAATCATCTCCTCAACCGTTCCCAGATTAGCTCCTTACCTGATGATCCTTGTGATGATCTAGCCGATCGCTTCTCTCGATTCTTTGTGCAGAAGATAGACAAGATCAGGGAATCCATCCCTACGATGACAACCTCCCCACTAGAGTGCTGTTCCTCGGTTCCTGGCTGCACCTCAATGTCTGATTCAAGCAGGTCACTAGTGATCTAGTCCTAAAGTTTGTATCGCAATCAAAGAAGACAACAAGTCCTCTGGACCCTATTCCCACTGTCCTGCTCCTACGTTGCATTGATCTGCTGCTGCCATGCATAACTAACATCATTAATATGTCATTAGCCTCAGGTCATGTCCCAGCACCTTTCAAAAAAAGCTGTAGTCAGGCCACTTCTCAAGAAAGCTACACTAGACAAAGAGAGTCGAGCAATTACCGCCCAGTCTCCCATCAACCATTCCTATCAAAGACACTGGAATGAGCTTCGGCAGACCAGCTGAACTCATATATCGATACTTCTACCTTGCTAGTAAGTTCCAGTCTGGCTTTAAAGCTAATCACTCCACAGAGTCAGCATTGCTTCGGGTGTACAATGACCTAATTAGGAATGCAGACATGGTTAGAGTATTTCTGCTTGTTTTGCTCGATCTTTCGGCAGCTTTTGATAATATTGATCACCAAGTCCTTGAAAGCCTCTCGTTGTTGTCCAAGTTGGTCCATGCATTTGTGACATCCCGTCTCGACTTCTGCATCTCACTGCTTGCTGGCATACCGGCATGTGCGATCAGGTGATTACAGCTGGTGCAAAACTCTGCAGCTAGGCATGTCTGTCGTGAGTGTCGCAGTTGCCACATCACACCACTTCTCTCCGACCTGCACTGGCTACCAGTCAAGCAACGGAGGATTGACTTTAAGGTTTTGTCGCTCATTTTTAGGTCACTTGATTCTTTGGCTCCAGCCTATCTCTCAGATATACTCCCCACCAGGTCAAGTATCGTACCACCTGTTTTTCGGAATCAAATAGTTTACCATTACCTCGTACAAACCTCAAATCCTTTGGAGACCGTGCATTTAGTTTGTATGCTCCCAAAGCCTGGAACTCACTACCAACTTGCATCAGAACATCCCCTGACTTGACCACATTTAAAAAGAACTTAAAGACACGCCCATTTAGGACAGCATATTGTGGAGTGGGTCCCTGTGATTCGTCCTTGATGTGCTTATGCGTGCTGACTCTGTGCATGCTGCCACTAACCACACTTGCATGCTGACCCTGTGCATGTCACCCCTAACCATGTTATTCACGTTGTTTATCAAGCATGATATTACATTCAATCGCGTTTCCCTTTGCAGCAAATGTAAACTGCCTAGAAGGAGATTGACTTCTCTGAGAGCGCTTTATCAAGTGCATTATTATTATTATTATTATTAAATTACTCACCGTTCAATCACGCTTCTCTTTGCAGCAAATGTAAAGCACCTAGAAAGAGATTGAGTTCTCTGAGGGCACTTCATTAAGTTTATTATTATTATTATTATTAGTAGTAGTAGTAGTAGTAGTAGTAGTAGTAGTAGTAGTAGTAGTAGTAGTAGTAGTAGTAGTAGTAGTAGTAGTAGTAGTAGTAGTAGTAGTAGTAGTAGTAGTAGTAGTAGTAGTAGTAGTAGTAGTAGTAGTAGTAGTAGTAGTAGTAGTAGTAGTAGTAATAAACTGTGGCCTCACATTTGCCCTACCTGTGCTGATGGCATGGCTTCCAAGAGCATTGTATTTTTGTGAATGATTCACATGAAGCCTATCGACTAGGGTCGAGCTATAGGCCACTTTGCGTCATGCCTCTACCACAAAAAATCCTCTCTGCCCCAGTCAAACCAAGCGAACTGCTGGGTTCGAGTGGATCAGAACTCGACGATTGATCAACCTGGCGATAGAGTATCCCCATAGCACTTAAGCCAGTCAATTATTCTCGCTAGTTCGAGTCGCTAGTAGAACGGCTTCCGCATGAAGGCCTGGTGCGCCGTCTTCGGAGAGGCGATGCACCGGCCGCCCGATGCTACTCGGTCCATGGAGTCTGGCCTCGTTGATGGCTCGTTGACGAGCAAACTGCTGGATTTTTTGCATGTAAGGAGATTGACACCCCAGGGTCCCGATCTCCTTACAGGCAAAGGGTGGGTACGATCGCTCCACACCCGATCCTTACCCTGTACAGAGCTAGATGACCAGCATGGTCCACTTAAAGCAGGCACCATTAAACTGGGGTAACGTGACCCAGATGGAGTGAAACACAAACTTTGAAGCAATGAACGCTCAAAGCAAATATGAGTATAGTACTGTGATACTATATAGTATAGTAATATGACTATAGTACTGTGAGGTCACCGAATTCATTAGCTTGCTAATGTTGTTTCGATTCCCATTTTCACCGGAGGCCAACAATGAATTCTCCACTTTAACAGGATTAACTCCACTTCATTAAGGAGCACGACTTCATCAAAGTTAATAATAATTATAACATTAACAATACCTTTGATATGGCACATTCAGAGAACTCAATCTCTTTCTAGGCACTTTACCAGGATGATTATATAATACTCAAACAAAACTAAATCTCTTTCTAGGCACTCTGTACATGCTGGAAAGGAAATGCCGTTTCAACTAGTCCTCTGAATTCTGGGAGTTGATTTCATTTACCACGAATTGATTTTGGGTAATATTCATACAAGTCTACCTGATCACTACCCTAAGGCAGTTGCACTTGGGCAAAGTCTAGATGCCACCAGGTAACTACATACATACAGTGCACCCACCACAGCTCTTCATAGAATACTATCGAACAAAATGTTCCTCAAGCTCAGCCTCAAAACAGTCATCCCTTCTACAACATGTCATCTGCTTGTGAACTAACGCCAAGCAGCTGCTGCTGTAAAACACAAGCCTTACGCAAGGCAGAAGAAACCAACTAGAAAGACGGATAGCAGAAAACCGGTAAATTTAGCCAGCAGCGGCATTTAATCAAACACTGTGGCGGCTCTCATTGCAGGAACTGGAGTAAATCAGTAGTACAGCTGCATGCGACCCTTTAGCAGTGCCACCAACAAATTCCTGGTCTTTACCTTTATCCCTTTTTCGACGTTTGCAGTCGTAGTCTAGGCGTCTGCCTTCCAGCTTCTTCCTATGGTGCTAGAAATGGTCAGCAAAATCGGCGTGAGAAACGAGCCGCCCAGGACCGTAGCCCAAGCAGTCGGCCAAGATATATATATATATATACTCATATATATATATATATATATATATATATATATATATATATGAGTAATATATATATATATATATATATATATATATATATATATATATATATATATATATATATATATATATATATATATATATATATATATATATGGCAGAACATTTTGGCATATATGTGTGTTTGTGTGTGTGTGTGTGTGTGTGTGTGTGCGCGCGTGTGTGTGCGTGTGTGTCTGTGTGTGGGCGTGTCTGTGTGTGGGCGTGTGTGGGCGTGTGTGTGTGTGTGTGTGTGTGTGTGTGTGTGTGTGTGTGTGTGTGTGTGTGTGTGTGTGTGTGTGTGTGTGTGTGTGTGTGTGTGTGTGTGTGTGTGTGTGTGTGTGTCTTCGCGCGTTATCCATTTGCAAAGCGCCCTAAGAGAATTTTAATCTCTATTCAGGTGTTTCACAATATACGCCGGGCTCGAGAGCTCACGACCTTGCTCATCACATACAATCGCCTTGACCTTGGTCAAGGCGAGCACCTTAACCACTGGGCCTAATCGAAAGGGCCAACCTCGAGCTGCAGGCTTGAGAAGGGCGCAGGCTTGCTACCAGTGACCGCAGGATAAAGGAAAGGAAGGGGGCGTAAGCGGAACTTGCCCCGTCCCAGTCCAAGCCTCGGAGCAAGGTGCTCGCACTTCACGACTCAGGTCGTGGGTTCGAGACTTGCGGCAGACAATTATTAATTGTCTACTGCAAGCAGAAATCTTTCTGGCCTCTACACCAATGAGGCTGTTGAGCATGAAGACGTTCCCTTTCTAGTACCAGTATTTTCTTACTTACAGGAAGACCCGGTCGGCTGCCCGAAGCAACAGTCATAGAGACCGTGATAAGATTCAACTGGAGTCAGCTACAGCCAATGCCATAGAAGGGTGTGTAGGGGGTCGGTCAGGCAGCCCTACTCGGCCCTACCCCAAGTCTCTCGTCAGCACTTAGTCTCGAGTCAACGCTCCAGGCAGCAATCAAAGTCTGCACAACCGCTGGGCTACCTCGGCCGAAGCAGATTGGCCTGCAGCCAAGAGCCGGTAACCTGGCTGTCCGAGGGCGGTCGGGGGGGGGGGGGGGTTTGGATGAACATACCCCAATCTCCTTCAAGTCTTTCGACTGGAGCTGCAGCAGTGGGTCGAGGAAGTTCTGCTTGACTTGGCCCTCGAGGGCGTACTTGGCATCGGCCAGCTGCTTGAACGCTTCGCCGACGGCAACGCACGACTGCCCTGTAACGAGGCAACAACGCCCTATGGCTGCCAGTGACATCTGACTGCTCTCCCCCGTCTCACGGCGGAAGCCACTCGTTTCGGCACAAGCAGTAGGCAAGACCCTCTGCCGCCCATCTCGCCACGTGACGGCGGTGGCCTTGCGTGAGAAAATGCTGGGCACAGTTGGACAGTGTTGCCATAGCAGCAGCTTTTAACCTCGGCCGATGGATCGAAGATGCAACCAAAGAGCAGCAGCTACTGGCACCACTCACACCCCAAAAAGGAGGCAAGAGGCACGGTCGAAGCAGCAAGGAGAGCAGATGCTGCAGCTCGGCCTGGCTGTCGGTGCATATTTGCTGTTATAGGCGTGCAGCGGCAGCACACAGGCAGCAGCTACAGCATCGGGGCTCGATTAACCTCCTCTCCGAATTGAGCAGCAGCAGCAGTGATGTTTACAAACAGAAATACAAATTGCAGAGATAATGCTAGAAAAGGACAGGCTGATGCTGGCAACTAGAGACAGTCCAGTACGAGCATGTGTCGGTTCGATGTGCACTGGCAAAGCAGCATCGATGTGGCAAGGCAAGATACAGGTATGTCAGTTGGCAACTGCCACCTAAGTACTACTGCCTCTGAGGAGCTATTACGTAGGCAGCTTTTCTAGAGCCCCCTCAAAGTCCCAGTATCTTTCACATCGCTGACAGCCAAAACGCAGTCCCAATATTCGTCATTTCACGAAGGTAGCAATTCCCTGTTACTTTTCGCCCATTTCTCATCGCTTGGTAGCAACCTAACCAAATTTGGAGGCAATCGAAAGTGACTTAAACTAGCTTTTGGATAGAGCCCTGTGTAGACACAGGCGACTCAGCATTCGATACTTTGGGCATGTATAGCAAAACCTATACACACTGGTTAAACGTTATTTGTAAATACTATTTCCTTCTTCGATAATGTATTCTCTGGTATAATCCTGCTCCTGTATAGCTTGGGAACCAGTGCATCTAGTACGGTTGGCTGCATCTTGGTCAGACCCACCAGGAAAGATCTTAGGCATCAGCAGAATCACCCCTTTTCCGACGACACCTGTGTACAAACCGTACCACAAAGCCTGACTTTTGCTCTGCTTGCCTCTAATAAAAGCAGCACCTGAAAACCTGGCAACTTTTCAAAATATGGCAGCCTCAGATGCAAATGTCGATGCTAGGTGTAATGTAGAGTGTTAATTTTGTATGTTGAGCAGTTGCACAGGCCAGACGAACGAACAGAGAAATCGGCTGCCAGTTGCTAATTGCAGGCAGCCCAGTAGGAGCCAGTGGTCATACTGGCTGACCCTAGCCCTGGAGAGTAGGCAAGCTAACGAATGGGCTTGCTATTCTAATGCAGTTGCCATATTCTAAGACAACTGTAAGAGGCTGGCACTTACATGGATATATATAGATAGCTGGTAGACCGGACAGTACAGTCAGCCAGAATAGGCAATGGAGCTGTCAAGGACTCCATAGTGCATGAGTCAAGCCACCGGACTCACAGCCATGGGGGGAGGATGGTGGGCCAGTGGCAGGCCGAGTCCAGGCACTCAAGGAGCTGCACACCGAAGGGAGTGCAACCGTAGCCTGCACAGCTGTAAAATTTGACATACAAAAGGGCAGATCGTGCAAGTCCATCGGCAGAGACCAGAGCGAGGAAGCAAGGCAAGTGTTTGCCCAGGCATGCCCACAGGTGAAACTTTCGACACCACTCGCTCACGATAAATTCGTTCTGAACTCTGTAAGTTCAAGCAGTCTGCAATATGATCGCCAGACTTGTCTTGAGAGGGAAAGTTTGCCACAGCGCCTTCCGTACAAATCTGAGGGAATCTCGGTAGAAAAGTGACTACAAATCAGGATCCTCCTCAGGACTAGCTCTGGTCTCTTGCATCCAGAGATCGGGAGCTCCTGTTGCCCCTGGGTCTTGGCCCAGGGGCAACAGGTGCTTGCTCGACAAGATCCTGCATCGTGGGTTCCCGTCCCTCAGTGGTCGATCCTTTATTGCCACTGCAATCAGTGGTGAGAGCCGTGAAAGCTCTTCAGCCACTATACAAATGTGGCTGTTAAACCAGCTCGCCTTGTGTTTGCAACTCTTGCACTGCCATGTCGACTTGGTCACGCAGTTGCTTCTATCGTATTGCTCCTTCAATCATTCGCTCAGTTGACTTGGCTCTCCTATTGCACGTCGTTTGGCAGTGCTGTGTTGGATGCAACGTCAGTTTCATTATGCTATCGATACGAAACGCCCAGGGCTGGACAACCCGGATTGGGCACTGCCAGCATTGCTCGGCCATAGCCCTCACGGTCTTGTAAGCTGCCGATCGAGACAAGCGCATTGCCAAAGCTTCATCAGACTGGGGTCAATGCTGTGCACAATTATGCTTCTTGAAGCAAAATAATAGGAATAGCCAGCAGACGCTTCACATTGTACAGCTAATATCGCAGGCTGAAATCCACTGTCTGACGAACTTTGGCCCACGTGATCGTGCACACTGTCTAATTCGGAGCAGCACGAGCGTCGAGCGAGGCAGGAAGCAGGTCCGGATGAGTCTCCTGCCGTGATTGAGGGGTTCGGTGCCATTTCAAGCGGACAGGGGTGAAAGAGGCGGGAGGTGGTGAGGTGCATAGATCAGGGGACGCAATGAGCTGCTCACCGTAGTCATCGCCAAGCTCCTGACCGTGCTTGAGTAGTGTCTCACCCAGCGTGCCTTCCGGCTGTGGGTAGGAAGCATTGGTGGCTTGCCCACGAACCTTGGACCAGACGTTCTGCGTCATCAGCTTAGCGCGCGAAGCTGCAATGGATCAAGGCCGCCAGTGAGAAGCCTGCAAGGGGAGGGGTGGTAAGCCACGATTACAATCCTCCTGCGAGTAGTCTGAAATACAGAGATGTGTACTATAGGCCTGCAGCTGTATTTGCAAGCTCGCGAGCACACGCCCTGCCAACATGAGCGCGGGCTATCGTTAGTTCCAGCGATCCCCTCTGCAGACTTCCCAGTGTAAATCGACTTAAGCAAGGCTGCCAAAACAGACGAGTAAGTCTGCCCGAGTTACTTGAGATGCTCATTCCTTTACTTTTTGTTGAAGGCTGTCGGTACCACGTGCTTTTATTTCGCAGATATTTCACCATAAAATCACAGCCACAGCTCGTGAACACTCAAAAACGCTCATCATCATAACTAGTCTCCATGCTTCACTTCTTATATCCAAGAGTACTTCACTGCTTGAACTTATGCCACAGGCAACCAAAATCACAAATGTTGTGAATTAACAAATTAAGGGAGATATGACCTCACTCAGACTGCTTAACGCTAAGCCTAATACTTTGGTGGGTCCACGAGGTCGCCAAGAGAGATAAGCCCACTGCACCAGCTAGGGTTTTCTTGTCTGAGCAAGGTATTACAATTTGTTTGCCGAGACTTGCCATTCGGCTTCACCCCGTGAAAAAGAAGAGGTAAATAAATCTGCTACGCAGTTATCTGCTTGAGCTTCAGAGACTGAAAGAGGTCCACTTATCGATGCAGTCTGACATTTTCATGCAAAATGAATTTTGTAAAGCTAAATTTGCATGATCCAATTATTATTTGTCTAACTTGACCAACTTACCATGATGATCATATACACTGTGCTTCGGTGTGCTTAGTCATATTTCTTTGATGATCATGCCTGTTAAAGACATGGAGCATCAGGCTGCAGTTATATTAACTTACCTTGTACAAACCTCAAATCCTTTGGAGACCATGCATTTAGTTTGTATGCTCCCGATGACTGGAACTCACACCCGACATGCATCACCACATCCCCCGAGTTGACCACATTTAAAAAGAACTTAAAAACACACCTATTCAGGACAGCATTTAGTGGGTCCCTGTGATTCGTCCTTCATGTGCTTATGCATGCTGACATTGTGCATGCTGCCACTAACCACACTTGCATGCTGACCCTGTGCATGTCACCCCTAACCATGTTATTCATTTTGTTTATCAAGCATGATATTACATTCAGTCACGTTTCCCTTTGCAGCAGATGTAATGTGCCTAGAGAGAGATTGAGTTCTCTGAGGGCGCTTTATCATGTGCATTATTATTATTATCATTATTATTGTTTATGTGCATCTTTCCCTCTGGCAACACTTACTCGGCTGAAGTTCTTTGTCACCTAACTTCCTCTGAGAGTCATGCTGCTCATCGATGATCTTGACCAAATTTTTTTGGGGATCTTGCTATTTTTGAGAGATTGCCATAAAGAAGTCTACACGAGTAAATTTTACCTTTCAAGTGGCCTGTTAGCTATACATCCGATTAAACGAATCTAACCAGTGGAATTCTTGGTAGGTGGCACAAACCTGATTCAAAATAGCTTACTCGAGTATGACTAGCACCGTGGCTAATGCAAATCATGAAGAATGATAATGCCATTATTAACAAAGTTGGCATAATAAAATAGAGGTGGCATACGGGTTAGTCAGAAAGACAGCTTTGCTCAAAAACAAATCTTGCTTTGCATTGCATACTGAAAACGTCTTATCGAACACGCTCAAGTGATGAAACTTTTAGGATGCTGTTTCGGTGGCTGATAGCATTCCTGGCCTCATGGTAATCAGCGCTGCTGTGGTGAAGGACTATGATCAGTGAGCATGGCACTCAATCAAGGGCGTTTGGGCTTTTATGGGAAGCACCCTCTCTAAATGATAATCAATGTCGACGAGATTTGATGCAATTAATCTTATTACAGAAAACAGAACCCCTTTTTCTCTAGCTCAAGTCCTGGCAGCAGGCACATCATAGCTCTCGATAGCAGACGATATGAGCACCCTACGTGGCACAGGCATACGCATAGACGTATTCTTCCCCTCGTAAGGCAAGAAAAAGAAAAAGGTAAACTATAAACTCCACAGAACCTCCGGAGAGGAGAGCAGAAGGTGGCACGGCGACCCGACGTGGGTGGACTAGAGTGGATGGCACTGCCTACATCCGAAAAAGTCCGCATCACTGAACTGCGGACCCGATTGGGCAGCTTTGGCAACAGCGGCTTTCGGTGACTGAAAACGAAGTTCAGAAAGCCGCATTTCGTTTGGATAACAGACGGCACGAGGCAGCCTCGTTCTCGCTAGCTACTCCTCTGCAGGAGCGACCACTGCTGCTGTAGCTGGTGTCTAGTCCTCCTCCTCCTTCTCCTCCTCAGCTGCTCCAGGCCTTCAGCTGAACCCCTCCCCCACATGGTCCTGGCGACCGTGTCGGTTGCCCTTGGTTACAATGCCCATTCGGTTCTTCTCGGTGGCTGTTTGCAACGCCCAGTCTCTTCGACACACCTGGCAGACGCACCTGGCTGATATACCAATAACCGAAATAACGTCAACCGTCTTCACAAAACAGCAGGAGCCAGCTGTCCATTCAGCTAGCCAGCTACTCCGAGCAAGCAGCCAGCCTGTGCAGCTGGTGCAGGCAGAACCCCCTTCCCGTGTGAGAGAGCGTTCGGAAGGCACGTCGGACAGGCCTGGTTAAGTGAGCTCGAAAAGAATCTCTAATCATATGGGCTCCCCACTATGTTTGCCCACTGACACGCCTACCACCCTCGAGCAAGTGAATGTCGCTGTCTCTAAGGGCCTGGCTGTGGCGTTCGTTCTATCAGCCGGCTTCACCTGTCTACTTTCGCAATGCTTCCTTATCGGTCCGATTTCATTTCCTGTCCACACTGTCAACAATGCAGAGGTAGGCTCAAATTCTCCATCAAAGACCTCGACTAGCAAAACACAATTCATCGCGACAACGGTCAGAGCAGTGTATGTGCAGTACACCAGACCACTAGCAGAGTGCAGCGCACACGAAAGCCGCTGCAAGTAAATGCTTGCGCTGCAGAGGCAGCCAGTGCAAACCAGGGTACCAGCAACCATAGGAAGTTTACCACAGGGTCTGCGCAGGCAGAGACCTGAGCTGACACCGGACTCAGCTGCCTGACATGGCATGCTAAGCATGGATGCTCGCATTCACCAACAGCTCGATAGGCAGGCTCGAATCGAGCTGTTGGCGCGACCACTATGTCAGCAGAGCCTATCCTCCATTTCCCTTTGGGCAGTCTGCCGAAACATCTTACCGAGAGTGAGGCAACTCGTTACCTGGATTGGGTTGCAGATATTCCTCAGTGTGCTTCATGACGTCGGTGACAAGCTTATCCATGACGTCCACTTTCTAAAAGGAACCCGTGCACCGAAAGCCGTGAAAAGGTTGGCTCTGGTCGCCTGATCAAATCCACACGAGAAAACCGGCAGAAGACACGACCACTGCACCGATCAGTGATGTGACGGCAGCAGCAGCCTGGCAGCAGCAGCAGCAGCATGGTGGCTGGCAGCTCGGCCAGCTTAGCCCAACAGGCAGCTATTCACTGCCTGGCAGCAGCAGCAGCAGGCTGCCAGCCTCTCCAGCACAGGACAGGATTCGAGAACGCCCCAGAACCACTGCTCGCCCGAGAACGTCGTTTTGCAAACGTGCATGCTGACCCCCCACCCCGCCCCTGAGCCCCCCCCCCCTGCATGTTACCCCTAACCATTTTATTATTGCTGTTTATCAAGCATGCTACCACTAACCATCCGATCGTGTTTCCTTTGCAGCAAATGTAAAGCGCCTAGAAAGAGATTGAGTTCTCTGCTGGCGCTTTATCAAGTGCATTATTTTTTTTTCTAACCGCCTTCGGGCAACCCATCCAAACTATCCCAACGGTCGGTCCACTCCTGCTCTTGAAAAATTGTTGTAAGCACTATCCTCTCATGTACCAAGCATTTACTTGCATTCACCACCATTCAATTCAATCGGGCATGTGTTTCACTACATTTCTGTTCACATGAAAATGATACAGGGCTAGCTGCGAGAGTCCCGAAAGTGCCTACAACGACAGCCCAAGGTTAGCTGTCCTGGCGTTGCACTTCAGCATCTTTGCCACGTTTGACCCCCCCCCCCCCACTCTACCAGTAGCCTTTGTATTGACGTTGGCTCAAACGGTCACCTTTTATTGATCATCGGTAGAGAGGGTTCAGTTGGCACGGCATAATTTCTTCCAATAATAACAGGATTAGGCCAAACTGCATAGAGACTGGTGGCCTTCCTCAAGGGATCTGTGCAGGGCGCTACTTTCAATATTTTCCCCACGTGGAAGACTACTTGATGGTAAACACATGACAGCATTTTATAGCTATCGTGAGCAACTCGATTGCTCTTTTGATCTGCATCATTCTTGCACGGCAATGCACCGACTGAATTCTTGACTTTCGTTAGATTCATGCCTCGAACTGTATCGAATCCCTAAAAAATCAAAAGATGACACGGTAAAAGCTAAGCAGATAGCAGGCCAAAACAGGCTGCCAAGAGTCTTCGACTTCCAACTGGCACATAGACGAATCCTTTATTGCATCCTGGAAATTCCTCCCCGACCTCGATCTAATTTCGGCTCCGAGCTGAGCTCTGAGTGCTTTACTGGAAACAGTGCTTTCACCACGGGCTTCCAGTGTCACACTACCAAGAGCAGCATTTCATTAAGGGTGACTGATACATGCACTTCTAACTTGAAAATAGTATTACTGAAGAGTCACTCCTCGGTTGATTCTCCAAGTAATGTAATGTAATGTATCTCCATATGTAACTCTACAAAGTCATAAAGACCATGTGGGTGTTACGCAGGAGAGTTCTCTATAGTGCACTCACAGCCTAAGCGGCTTTCGGTACGCATTCGGTAGCCAACAGACTTCGTCTCATGCAACAAAGAGAAAGTGGGAAGCACAGCAGAGTCAGGAGAGCAGTTGAGGTAGTGAGTAGCATGGAAGTAGCAGCTCAGGACCGCTAAAAAGGATGAGCCACCGGCGGCAGCAGGAGAGTAGCTGTCGTTGTGTAAGAATTGTGGAAGCGAGTTCCACAGTCTAGGACCTGCAGAGCTAAAGCTTCTGTCGCCAACGGTCTTTAAGCAGAGTAGTCACTGAAGCCATTGCAGATTTCTTTCAACTGGGTTGGAACCGATCAATCGACAAGCATTGTCACACTACTTCTGTCATCATTGTTGATGTAGGATTCTTATGAAATGAAGGCTTCCCATCGAGTAGCAAACACAGGTCACGACACTTGTTTCGATTAAAAAAAGTCGCTAGCATCAATCATAATTAGGCGTCTCTAATTCTGACGGTATAACGAACTAGCCGTTCCGATCAGCTGTCTCAAGAGGGTGAGTATCCTGAGTTGTCTCCCCCATCGCCGAGCTGCTTTGATCTAGATGCATTCCACAGAAGCACGTTAAGCAGGAAAGCTCCTAAGCAAGACTGTGAGACAGGCTGCAAGTCTTACTTCATCAGGGTCGACTTTGCCCTAAACGGCAGCAATGGAACATGTTCCCATTCTGAGAAGGCGATGATTACTAGCAGTCAAACACAAAACGGAAAGCATATAAAATAAGGCAATGCAAAAACGACATAAGCAGACGGCAAAAAATAAGCTGCCTTTTAATTCGGTATTTGCTTATCCCATACCAGTGTCAGAAGCATATTAGTGTTTAGACAGCTCCTCGGTCAACATAAGATTTAGAAGCAGATCTTTTTCCATTAGTCACTGCCAGCCACTATCTCAGCCTACCCTGGCGATCAAGGCTCAGCATTATCGAGGGGGGGTGGAGGATTGTGTTCAGTTTTCCCAGTTGTTACAACGGCTCTTGCATATATCGTGGGGGCTGTACGAGGTGAGTGCCCACACAGAGTCGGAGAGAGCCAGCATGACGCTTTGGCATCAAGTTATCTCACTGCAGCTAAATTGGTCAAAGCCCAGCAGCCTCAGCCACAAAAGGTTTTATCAGTTGCAACCTTTGTCTCCCACCCACCGTGCCCTGCCTACCGACAGCATTGACTTACTTACGGCAGGTGGCTTGCTGAAGGAGAGCTAGCTCATACCCTAGCACCCAGCTCCAGTGCTGGTCAGAGCAAGTCAAGGAGTGGCAAAATCTGGATCTTAACAGGGGCAGCCAATCATAAAAAGAGCTGACAAGTGTGCAGGCAGAGTTACAGCAGCAGTAGCAGCAGCCGAAGCAGCCGAAGCAGTGGCAGCAAAGGCAGCAGCAGCAAAGGCAGCAGCAGCAGCGGCAGCAGTAGCTGCGGTGCATACCTTTTCCATCGCTACATAGTCCTCATCGAGCTCGGTTCCTTTGGCACCACCAATCTTCTCACTGACTAACTGCAAATCCACAGAGAGACTACCGCCGTGCAAGCATCACTAGATGCCGCTGCCGGCCAAAGTTCAGGCCACACGCGCGGTATGCCAAGCAGCCCATTTCTTGCATCGTGAGCCCGAGACCAAACAGCCAGCTCCGTGGCGACGAGAGGGGCATAATGGGCAGAGCACCAAGCAGCCGTGGCCTCGCGAAAGAAACAGCCCACCGCAGTCTGGCAGCAGTGGACTGTGGAGGCAGCAGCAGCGGCAATGGTGCCATCATGCTGGGCAAAGCCGGGCAAGGGGCAGACATCGAGCAGCTCTTAGTGGCAACTCAGCGCCGCCCGAGCTATCGGTCAGCAGAGTGGCGCTGCCTGACCGCATCGCCGCTGCCACGCTGCTGCAGGTCAGTGAACCACACACAGCATGCAGGGCTTGCCGGCCAGTCAGCCATATCTCACCAATCGCCCTCCGAATACAGTCAATCAATCAGTGCAATAAACAGCCCCGATCGTGCACATTGCCACACACACCATGCACCAGTATCACCTTCCCTACCCCACCCATACATGGGTTAAGCTGCATCTAGTCTATTAAACGTTCAGAGTCACAAAGTTGTTTCGAGTTCGACCTCATTCAAAAGCCACGTCTACTCAGGCAGAGCTGTTTAAACTGAGCCAGCATCGTTTTGAGGCTGTAAAACTAAAGGGTAGTCAATTCAAGGACCTCATTAATATAGTAGCATGTGAGCCTTAGCAGCTATCACCCTGCTTGCACTAGGCAATTAAGGATTGCCTGGTGCAAGCAAGGTCCACCTTTACCTGGTTACTCGAGATCTTCCGACTGGAGATTAGAAGAAATTACAACCTCCATTCATAGACACACATACACACCCATCATCTCGCAAAGAACTGCTATTCGTAGCTGCAATAGTTAAATAGTAACGTTAATATTTAGCTATTGGGTAATTAAGATAGCCCTCTAAGTGACCTAAATCTCGATAACTTACTCATTGCTGCAAGAGAAGCAATGACCGAGAGTTAATGATTCCCACGGTAACATGGCATGGACAAGCATGTAAAAGCACACATACACAGACACTCGGGGCCAACAGTCTCCAGAGCCCCCGGTTAGTAATATGCACTGAATTGAACCCCAGTTGTGCTCATTAGCTCAGGATGGCTGTAATATGATACAGCCAGATGGGGGTCAAACGGCTGGGTCAAACCTGCACTTGACTTGGGGCACGATGGCTGGGCTATGACAGTGCAGGCTGGCCCTTGGAGCCCAATGAAGGGCCGGGTCCTAGGAGGGGCTGGGGGGGGGAGTTTTTCGTTGGGATCCTGCTTTTGCAGTGAGGTACTGCTGTGTGAAACCCCCTGCTTATCTCACTCACTCATCTATAGCTCATCGATAGCGAATGATGAGAGCACTGGCGATCTGCCACTAAAAAATAACAAGTTCACTGGGGCTCAGGGACCTAGCTGGCTCAAAGTCATCACAGGTGGTGACAGATGCCGGAAGTGAGTTCCAGGCTTTCGGTGCACACAAAACTGACGGCCCGATTACCAGAAGACTTCAATCAAGTCCGAGGAACAGACTACAAACCGAGGAGCGCATAGAGCCTTTGAGAATATAATATAGCATATGAGGAGGAATCTAGAAAAAAGACTGACAGACTGTTGCTTGTGATTGAAACCTTTAAAGCAAGTTACCAAAGGTAGTAAATGACCAATCAAGACGTTTATCTAATTGCGGCCTTATGCGTGGCACCATTACCAACCCCAGAAGTTGCAAATGGCTCTGCGAGAGCTACTTGAAAGGTGAAGCAGACCAAATCCCACTACAACCCAATCCACAAATGCCAACATACCAATTACGGAAAACTTAGCAGCCATCTTCGATAGGCACCTCACCAAACCAATATATAGGAATTTTAATAATTAGAACTTAAACAGCTCCACATACTGGTCTTGGCACATGTGGCAGCATCGGTGCTGCAGTTTTGATCTATTTGTGATCGGTCAGCAGTCTCAAACGCTCGGCCGTGCTCAGACGCAGGCATGTAGGCACACACAACCATGCATGCACGCGCGAACATGAGCACAAACATATATGCACAGACAACATACACATCACACACACAGTATACACACACACACACACGAATGCACACGCACGCAATACATGAGCACGCACCAGTTCCAGCATCGAGGGTTGTTGTGATCCACTGACTTAGCTCCGGTGGTCGATGAACAGATGAAAGTAGGTGGTGCTAGCCTCGGTCAGCTATTTACAGGCTATGCTCCCAGCGCCCAGCACGGAGCAAGCTTATAAGACAGTATTGCAAAAGCTTTGACATGGAGAAGGGTGGCAGTAGTGACTAATGTTTCTAGCCAGAAGAAGGCTGAGGCTAGGCTGGGAAATCTGGCGATGCCTGTTTGTTTGGTGATGACCCTTTTGGTACTAACCAACCATTGACCCATTGGCCACAATCCCTCTGCTGATAAGCAGCAGAGGCACTTGCCCCTCCCCCCCCCCAATTTTCGGCTCCACCGTTGGTGTTGTTTCGAAGCACTAAATTCAAGGCAAATTCATCCAGGAAATCGACCCCCTCCATCGCCGGACATCATAATTGCTCTCTGTCTGGCATTGGGGACTGCCATACTGGCTAGGTAAGACTTCTACGGTTGCAGCAAATGTAAAGTGCCTAGAAAGAGATTTGAGTTCTCTGAGGGGGCTAAAACAAATGTATTATTTTTATTCTTATTACTATTAAGGTTACTATTATTTATGGCTACTGTGAAAATCTTGAGTCTACAAAATTCAGACATGGCTCACACCCAGTCCCTACTACTGGATTTGCAACGGCTCTTGGTCACTTGAACAATGGACACGCCCAAAATCCTGTCTGCTAGGTTTGCCTGCCAAGGCCAGCCTCCTACATGGCTAGGCAAGCAGAACAGACCGTCTGTTACCCTCGGATCCTCTCGCAATGACAAATTATCTGCCCCTTTCTCAGGTTGACAACACGACAGCTGACGTCGCAACATGGCACTCTGGGATCGCACCGTGAGAGGCACTCATCCCAAAAAAGATGCACATGCTAAAATGCCATCTTCCCTCCTGCTACAGACGACAGCTGTACGACTTCTTTGCCAGCCACCCTTCACTGCTGCTAACTAATTCTAGGCAACACACTTGCTCCTCTGGCTGACGATGCAGTTGTGTTTGCTGCACAACGAGATGAAGGCCGTCGGCTAAAGGCTGCATGCCCAAAGATGCCAGCGCCTTTTAGTCCACTATGCAGGATACCCTCCGGCACGGCAGCCACTTAGCTTGCCATGGCTTAGAAGACCGAGTCGCAGACAAAGCGATGCACACAAGCCTCGCTGCTACAGCAGCAGGCCGCTGCAGCAGCTCAGAGGCGCTGGCCCCAGTGCATAGGTGCCTTCTTGCAGGAAAGCTTGCAGGAAGCAGAGAATTCCACAAGAGGCAAACCCTTCTTCAACGAGGGTTAAACTGTCGTTGGGGGGCCCTCGCACGGTCGATCGGCCGGAGCCCCCCTCTCCCCCCCCCCCCGTTGCTTGCAGAGCTGCTTCAGCATCGTTCGACACGACCTGGGGCCATACCGACTGGAAGAGCAACCAGCAGCATTGCAGCAGGCAGGCAGTGGTTGGGAGCCGACCCGAGGAAAGATAATACCATGAGCAGGAAGTTGGGGAAGGGGCAGTGAGACAGGGAGGCTGAAAAATAATGGTGCAGCCTTTGCAACCGTTGACTCGAAGATGACCGGCAGCTCTGCACCAGCTGGTGAGCTGCAGCAGCAGCAGCAGACCAGCGCCTGAGCTGGAGGGAGGGAGGGAGGCTGGAGAAAAACAAACATTGAGAGACGTTGACGGTCTGGCCCACAAGCCGGCTGGACTGCCGTGAGTTAAGCTCGGCCGGCTGAACAGGAAGAAGCATCCCCTGTCGGTGCACTGCCTGCATAGCACAATAGAACGTTTATCGGTAAGCAGCTTGTACACCACATCGAACTTGTCTACACAGGGGACAGCTACTCGGAGTCGAAACTGTTAGCCTCGTTGTTGAGCTGCGGCTGGTACAATCGCTCTTACTTGGCGACAAGAGAGAGAGCTGCTGGAAGGGTGAAGCTCCTAAAGTCTCTCGGTTGGCAGAAAATGAAAACTGAGCAGAGGCCACCTGCGGACACGTTCCTGCTGTTGCCTATATATGCTTACGCACAAGTCATCGAAAATTTAGTCACCATCCTTCTACAGGCAGCTTTCTTTAAGAATACATGCCTGTATTCCAAACTCATACAGTCCAGCAGGCTGGTCTCCCCAAGAAAAGCAGCTAAGAAGATGGCATTCATTTTGCTTGTTTGGGCCTGTTCCTGATTAGTCGGCTTCCTCCCAAGTCTAAGATCTACTGCCAAAAAGTAGATTGCCCTGCTAATCCTTCTAACCCGGCCCTCGAGACTCGGGATCCTTCCCATCAACCACCAATCCCCACCCCTTACCTGTGAAAACTGATGATGTGACCTCAAGATCTAGGGTGTCTGGAGCCGAACGTTCGCCGGTGTAGGCACAGCTCAAGAGGTGGGCGTGGCGATGGTCTCCAACACCCTCAAGCTGTGCCTAGATGGTCCTACATTCTTGTCAATTTCTGTATACCTATTTTCTTCCGATAAACTCTAGGATTGTGTAACTGGGAGCGCGATTTCCTTCGTTGGGCGTATTATAGAATTCATTTGTATAGTTCCATTTAAACCCAAGCACAGGCGTATCAAGGGAAGTGAGCCTTGGTTTGGGCACCGTTTAACTAAGATATGCTAAGGATTGCCGGTCGGTGCTCCGTGATGGTAAACCCTTCACGATAGTTCTGATTGGTCGTTGGGTTATGAAATACAATTCATTTGCATAGCTCCCTCAGAGAACTTGGGTCTCAATCCAGGGCTCAATCCAGGCTTTACATGATGAATGTGGCAGTGCTAAAGCAGATGACCATGGTCTCTTAAGGTGAGCATCTTACTTAAACCAGAGCAAAACCAGGGTTCACAGTTCTACAAGTCTTAGAAAAATGTAGACACATTCTCCATTGCTCACCACAAGCTTCCCTAGCTTACAAGGCGTCTCGTCCCGGCGACATGGAGAGGAAACTAGGACGATTGACGATATTCGTTAAAATAGACCAGTCTAAGCAAGGCCGATTCCCAGCCTGCTGTTAGTTTGACTTTGCAAGTGACTGGGCCTGCCGATTCCGACCGGATCGCAAGTCGAGCAGATAGCTCTCTCTCTCTCTTTTTCTACCTTTCCTGCACCATGTGAGCAGATTGGCCGATGGAGGAGCAAGTGAGAGCAAGCCGAGAGCTTGAAGCAGGTCAGGCCCCCCACAGTGGTCAGCACCCTTGGCCCGATCTGGCTGTCTTCATACAGCCTCACTCTGCTACCAGCCATTCTTGCTGCTGGTACGACTGGTGGATAAAGTTCCAATGGTCTCCGGGAAACCGCTCTGCTAAGTCGTACTTGCCAAGATGCTGCTAGGAGCCGATCGGTTCACTCGGCTCTTCCACGAAAGACAGAGACAGACAGACAGACAGAGCGACAGCAGCTGGGCGTTCACGGGTGCCTGCAGCCGGCTCCAGCTGCAAGCAGATGCATGCTCGAGCTAGATCGCCCACAAGACCTCGTGGCCCCCGCCGCTTCCACTGCTGCTCTGCTGCTGGTGGTACATGCACACCTGCAGACAGAGCATCAAACATCTAGGCTGCAGTGGAGGCACGTCTAAAAATTCGGCTGCTGTTAAGGCTAGGGTACCGTCACCAACGGTCACAGCCTATTGTGGGTAGCCGTTGGCTACCCGTGCAAAGGATGCTGGGCCAGGCCCTGAGCGGCGCCTTGGAGACACAGTGTACTCGATAGGCTCCACCTTTTGAAGAGTCAGAGCACTAATCAGGAGTTTCATGACTGTGCTCTTGAAATGCATCTCCGTTCTGCCCCCTTATTAAACAGCTCCAGAATTGAGATTTTCCGGTACCAAGTCCGACGAATGACTGATCACCTTGTGCTGCCACATGATAGCACTGCAAAGATCGAGGCAGCAGCAGAGCTGAGGAGGCAGCAGCTCTGCTGCTGAGGCTAGACAGTCAAGACCAGAAGGCACTGTCTAGGAGTAAGCTGAATGTAGAGCTCAGGCAGAAGGAGCAATCCTATCGCCCACAACATTTGCCTGCCGATCATTGCAGCAAGAGTGGATCCAGCTGTGTATGACCTAGGTATATCGCTGAAGCAGCAGACAGAGCGATGCAGCTACGTCAGGCCGAAAGTCTAGGTCCGCCGGCTGCATTGCTGGCATCGACGGACGGACGGACAGTAAGAGCCAGAAGCTCAACGAACCTGGCAAACCTTTGTGAGCATCAAATGCAGCAGTAGCTGGATCAATGGTTCCTGTCATACAGCGAGTCATCTGAGGCAGACACGGCTGGAGGAATGGACAAGCGACTCCGACTCAGCACGTAAGGAATATCGGGGGGGGGGGGGGCCAACGTGCGATGGACTTCATGGAGGAGCGAGGCTGACTCGGCAACACATTGAGCTGAGATAAGCGATCACCACGGGGGGGGGGAGAGGACGGAGGGCTCCAGCGAAAGTACGATCAAAAGACATGGTCAAATAATAATAATAATAATAACAATAATAATAGAACATTCGATATAGCACCCTCAAAGAACTCAATCTCTTTCTAGGCACTTTACATTTGCTGAGAGACTCAAAAGTCCTGACAGATGTCCAAGAAACATCTCGGGCAAAATCGGTGAAAAATCGGTGAAAAAAGAAGCGCCGAGTCCACCACATCAAAGAGGGAGAGGATCGCACGATGTGCACACGAACACACTTTGCACGTCCAGCTGCCAAATATTTGGAACCGCGAGGTAAAAGCCAATGCCTGCGTAATTCGTGCCTGTCGCTGGCTATCGAACAGGCAGCAGAAGCAGCAGCAGCAGCAACATGCTAGCGTTAGCCATCGACCTTGCTCATACCGCCAGCCAAATTGCTTCGAGCGCCGAGACATTTAGCATGCGTTGCTTCCGAGTTACATACAACGACTACTGTGTCCCTCTTGCAATAAATACTACACCCGCCGGGCTCGCGGTGGCAATAGCTCGACGCACGATCGTGCCAGCCCAGGTCGCAGCTGCGCTCATCAGCAGGAAGTCGCATCGCGAGCTCTCTGAAAGAAATCGTCGCATCGCCGACAGCAGGAACAATCGACTCCCACGATGCCAAATAGCCTGCCTGCGCACTCAGGTGCTCACAGCTGGTGCAAAACCCTGCAGCTAGGCCTGTCTGTCGTGAGTGTGTGCTTCTGCATTTCGGTGTCGTGTGCTTATTTATGCGTGCTGACACTGTGCGTGCTGCCACTGACCATATTTGCATGCTGACCCTGTCCATGTCACCACTAACCATTCGATCGCGCTTCCTTTGCAGCAAATGTAAAGCGCCTAGAAAGAGATTGAGCTCTCTGAGGGCACCTTATCAAATGTATTGTTAATATATTATTAAGCGACGGCGGCAGCCGTACAGCCAATGCAAACGTCCAATGCAAACGTCCAATGCAAACGTCCAGCCCATGCAACCAACTGCTGCAGCCGAGCAAGCGGCCATGGCTGCAGGCTGCTGCTGCTGCTGAGAGCAGCATCACGAAGCTCCTAGCCAGCCAGCGAAGCACAGCGCCAGCCCACCCCCCCCCCCCCCCCCCCCCCGTCTCACGCCCCGCCCGGCCCGGCGGGAGTGTCCCGCACGCCGACTCGCTCGCTCGAGATCCTGCGGAAGTGGCAGCACACGGCGGCGGCGACCGACCCGACCGACGGGAACGGGCGCTCGGCCGGCGGCCCAGCCACAGAGTCAAGGCCGCAGCAGCAGCTGCCGCCGCCGCACACGACCGACGGCTGTAGGCTGGCGGCCGGCGGGCTGGCGGGCAGCTGAGTCGCGTCCGTCAGGCGACGGGCAGGCGGGCGGGCGGGCGGGCGCTCGGCGGCTCGCTAGCGAGCGGCGGTGCTGCAGCTACCTGATTCGCCTTGTTGAGCTGCTTCTTGAAACCCGCGAACGACATTCCCGACGTGGCACGAGCCGGCCCGACGAACGCTGGCGCGGCCGCCGCGCAAGAGAGCGAGCGCGGTTAACGGTGACGCAGGTGCGACGCACCTGTGGCGCCCGTCCGGATGGGATGGGGAAACAGAGGGGAGGAGGAGGAGGAAAGCGGGTAGAGTAAGGGGCGCTCACGTGCGACGGGGCGTGGCTTACGGCGGCGCAGGCGCGGGGGCGGGTCACGCCCGCCAGGGCCGCCGCCGCCGCCGCCGCCGCTGCCGTCGCCGTCGTCTAGCTGACTTGCAGACCGTCGGTGGCCATGGGCTGAGCAAGGCGGGCGTCCGATGGCGCCGACGACCGTTGGCTAGGCTCGAAGCTCATTTTCGGGCGACTCGCGTTTTCCCCTGTCGCGGCGAAGCGGCTATTTCCTCAAGAGGGAACTGTTTGAACTGCCCTCACATTGGCCCAAGCCGAGCGACGGCCGCTAGCACACGAAAAGGAAACGGACCGGTTGCGAAACGACCGCGGCCATGGAGTGGGGTGGTCCGAGAGTGCGCCGGAGGTGCGGAGACGTCGGATAGATGGGTGAGCCGTGATGGCACACTAGGTAAGGCGGTTGCTTTCACGACCTCGGTCCCGAGGTCGTGGGTTCGATTCCTGCGGTGGGCGATTCTGTATCGCCACTGCAAGCGGTGGTGATAGCCGTAAAGGCTCTTCTGTCGCTATACAAAAGGAGGCTGTTTAATCAGCTAGGATGGGCTGGTGCGCGCGAGCGCTGCGGCCTGTCAGAGAGGATCTTCTTGAAGTCGATCCAATTCGAGCCTGGGGGCGAGCGAAGCGCACTCTCACAGCTCACACAGAAGCGATGCGATGCTGCGGCAACCTATTGGCGGGGGTGGGGCGGGGCGGTCATTTGCACCGCCGCCGCTCCTACCCCCCCCCCCCACCCCCGCCGCTGGCGCGATGGGGCGACCTTGTCCGCATCCTATTCCTAAAAATAAAAAAATAAATTGCTATCCTATTCCTAGGCCGACCGTCACCGACGACGAAATCGCGTCTTAATTCCTCTCAGTGAGCAGCGCCGAGTTCTTGCCGAATGAATACAGCGATTTTGCGCAATAGTCTTTCATTAATTGCGGATCTAGCTCCGCAGAAAGGATCTTGCGCGGGTCTGGCCCCTCGCGTTGATGAAAGTCCTTGCTCCTCCGCCTCCTGGCAGAGGCTTCAAAGAGCGGCAGACCGGACGAGCTGCCGAACTCTGCACCAGTTGCAGGAGATTAATTGCAAAGGAAAGGAAATACCACTAAACTAGACGCGAAGTCACAAACGCGAGTACAAGTTTGGCGACAATGATAAGCAAGAATGCGGTACGTAGTGCCGAAAGAGAAATAAATCTCGCTGCACGCGGACTTCATATAGGCTGAACAGGGAGCACGTCAAACGATTGGTAACGGCAACGCGCACGATTTTGGCGAGCGTAAGCAGTTAAGGACGACACTCTTAGCCCAGTGATGAGGTACTTACACTTCACGAACCAGGTCGTGGGTGGGAGACCTACAACTGTCAATTCTCTATTGCCCTCTCCAAGCGGGGCCGATCGCCGCTAACGCTCTTCATCCGATATGCGAGCGAGCGAGGCGGCTGTTGGGTCAGCTGGCTGGATTTTACTTTACTTTATTCGCACAGGCAGAGCATAAATGCTTGGAGGAGTAGGTAGGTTTTTAATCTCGTTTTACATATCGTATATTCAGCGGATGTCATTCGGGTGGCACTTCCAGCTTTAGGTGCATGGACTGAAAGCACGGCAAATGACTGGCAGAAGTCGGTTCGCTGATTAATTGATGGCAAGCCAGAGCAGGTCAGACAGAAGTGGTGCGGTTTAGCAGTTGTGACGTTCACAACTAACTAGCTTAGCTGTCCAGGTTTTCGCCACCGACTGCGTACGTCTCCTTTCACGTGCACGAGGACCTTAGTGGAGAGTGTCGCAGAAGTACAAACGTAACTAAAAGTCGGAAGACTTGACCACGGAGCTGATGCGGTCATCTACCAAAAGGTTATTTTGGAGCAGGACGCCCAGGCTCCGCGCGAAGTGATTTCAGGAGAGACGCTGGCTAAGCCAATTCTGCGTTTTAGTTTCTGACCGACGCTAGGTTTTCTGATAACTAGTAGATAGGCGTTGTTATCGTTTGTTTTGAGGAAGTTAGCTGCCATCTGAATGCGAATGTGTGTATCTTCGTCTGCAACTCTAAAAGACTGAGGCGATGTTATGCAGAAGAGTTTTCTCTAGCGCGCTCAAAGCGTTAGCAGCCTCCGGTGGAAAGAACGGCTGGAAAGCACATGCCACAGTCGGCAGCTGAAGAAAAGATTGTTGCCAATGCAAAATGAAATTTTTTTTATAGAGCCGAAAGTATTCGTAGGCCGGTAAGAATAAAAACACAGGTATTGCTGCTTATTAAATAGATAGAGATAAAAGCCGAGACTGTGCTTAGTAATGCCGTCAGCTAGAAGGCGAGCATTGGCCGACAAAAGACGTGGATAATCTCACACTTCAAACGTTCATTCACTACATGACTGTTTTACATGTACCGAGCCGCAGATGACCTTTACGAGGCGCCAAGTACCCTGGACGAACCATCGCTTCGTAGATGACTTTTTCGTAAGCCACGAGTCTAATTCGTCTAAGCCAGTGGTTCTCAACCTTCCTAATGCCGCGACCCTTTAATACAGTTCATCATGTTGTGGCGAGCCCCGACCATAAAACTTTGCGTGCCCAATGTGGAAATGCGTGTTTTCCGACGGCGCCTGCAGTACTAGGAGGCGCCGTGAGAGACTCTGCGGCGATTTATAACGTATCAGCCCCTCTCGCTCGCGAAGCCATTCGGTCGGTCGGTCGGTCGGTCGGTCGGTCGGTCGGTCGGTCGGTCGGTCGGTCGGTCGGTCGGTCGGTCGGTCGGTCGGTCGGTCGGTCGGTCGGTCGGTCGGTCGGTCGGTCGGTCGGTCGGTCGGTCGGTCGGTCGGTCGGTCGGTCGGTCGGTCGGTCGGTCGGTCGGTCGGTCGGTCGGTCGGTCGGGTCGGGCGGTCGGTCGGTCGGTCGGTCGGTCGGTCGGTCGGTCGGTCGGTCGGTCGGTCGGTCGGTCGGTCGGTCGGTCGGTCGGTCGGTCGGTCGGTCGGTCGGTCGGTCGGTCGGTCGGTCGGTCGGTCGGTCGGTCGGTCGGTCGGTCGGTCGGTCGGTCGGTCGGTCGGTCGGTCGGTCGGTCGGTCGGTCGGTCGGTCGGTCGGTCGGTCGGTCGGTCGGTCGGTCGGTCGGTCGGTCGGTCGGTCGGTCGGTCGGTCGGTCGGTCGGTCGGTCGGTCGGTCGGTTGTTGGGAGGCAGGAGCGGCAGCAGCAGCAGCCTAAAAGGCAGTCCGACGGTTCGACGAGAAGCCCATTCGCCAGTTGGCCTCGCCTGCCGCGCCGTCTGCTGCCGCCTCCGCCCTCTCCAGTCGGAGCGGACCAAGCTGCGGCAGATGTATGCAAACGACAGAGCGCCTGACTATAGTAAAGGATCAAAGCACGCGCCAAGCAACGAGACGCCTCGCCACGCCCCGCGGAGCGGCTCGCGGCGCGCGGCGTCAATTTGAGCCGCGCTCAGCCGAGCAGGCTTCGCGACGGCCCGAAAATGAGCGGGCGGCACGCTCGCGACAGACAGACCGACAGAAAAGCCTCCGGGCTTCAGAGTTTTGCACCAGCTCGAAGCACCATACTGTACAGGCCGGAAGGCCGGCGAGTAGTAGTAAGCTGTCGAAGTCGAGAAAGGGAAGTGTCGAAAAGGAAGGGACCGGCTTGCGGGACCGGATGCGGATGCCCATCGAAGCAGGCCCTAATCGCTGCAATGTTTCGTTTCCGAAAGTAGGCAGACTCGACCGCTGACCTGGCGCTGTCATTGTGGAACAGTACAGACAGATTTCTCGCCGAGGCTACAGGAGACTCGGGGGTGGGGAGCGGTCGAGGCTTGCGCCAGGGTGGCGGAAGTGCGCAGCCGACGACTGCGCAGCCACGCATCGCGGGAGAGAGCGCCGACGGAGTCTGCGGATGCTCCGGCTGCGGCTGGGGTGTCCTCGCTGCTGCGCCCACGGAAGCCGACGAACGTTACGCCAGAATCTCGATCGCGATACGCGTTAATCGTCGGGCAAGGGTCACCCGTTATCCCCCGTTAGTAGCGCGAAACCCGCCTACGCCCGCGCGGCGCTGGCGACCGACCGGCCTCGAACGGCCGGCCAGCATTAGTCTAAGCGAGCGCTGCTGTCGCTCGCTTGCGAGTCAGCGCAGCGGCTGTGCCGCACGGAGTGAGGAGCGCGCGCGCATTCGGTCGCACTACTTTAGCGAGACGCTAGCGTGCGGCGCCACATTTCGCACTCGCTCGCTGCGTCCGGCGTCGCCTGCTCGCCTCGTCCGGTCCTGGCGTAAAAGCAGACCGGACGTGCGCAAGCTGCGCGCGTCCGGCTATATCGAGGTCGTGTGCTCGAGCCCTGCGGCGTACGTAAAGCGCCTGGATAGATGTCAAGCTCTCTTAGGGCCGCGCTTGTTTGGCGCAGAAGTGATAATAATAATACATATATTATAGCGGCCTCGGAGAACTCAATCTCTTACTAGGCACTTTATATTTTCTGCAAAGGAAACACGATCGAATGATTAGCGGTGGAATGCTCATTTAACAACAACCGAAACATGGTTGAATCTGCACGAAATCTAGGTATCATGTTCCAAAATGACCTTTCGTTAGACGACCACACCAGCTCCACAGTCAAATCTGCCTCCTTTCAGCTACATAACATTGCTAAATACCGGGCTTGTTTAGATAAGGATACCACATCTAAGTTGATCCATGCATTTGTGACATCCCGTCTTGACTTCCGTAACTCCCTACTTGCTGGCCTGCCGGCTTGTGCAATCAGGCGATTACAGCTGGTGCAAAACTCTGCAGGTAGGCTTGTCAGTCGTGAGCGTCGCAGTTGCCTCATCACACCACTTCTCGCCGACCTCCACTGGCTGCCAGTCAAGCAACGGATTGACTTCAAGGTTTGTCGCTCACTTTTAGGTCACTTGATTTTTTTGGCTCCAGCCTATCTCTCAGATCTACTCCCCCACCAGGTCAAGCATCGTACCACCCGCTTTTCGGAATCTAATAGTTTACCAATACCTCGTACAAACCTCAAATCCTTTGGAGACCGTGCATTGAGTTCTTATGCTCTCAAAGCCTGGAACTCACTCCCGACTTGCATCACAAAATCCCCTGATTTGACTGCATTTATAAAGAACTTGTGATTTCTATGCATGGCCGGCCAACACAGGTGAAGTTCAAGTGCCCCATTCTCATTCACGCTCGCGATTTAAGCTAAGCATCCTGCCACGAGCCTGACGTTCGCGCCTGATGTTCAGTTTCGTTGTTCGTTCGGATTGTTGTTAGTTTTTGTTGGTAGGTGGATTTGTCAGCGACTTCCTTCGTCGTTGCCTCCTCTGCCAGATTCGACTGCTGCACTTTGGACCATTATAAGAGCACAGTCGCATTCGTCATGGCCTACAGTTTCACCGAGCCGTTGTCAGCCGGCTCGGGAGACAAATCTTCATCATCTGAGGACTCCAGCGACGAGGACGACGACGAGGTCGAAACCGCATCGCCTCCGATGATGGTTCCATTGGCCGACATCCTCAACCACGTGGCCGTGCACAACGCGAAACTCTCCTTCGGCAATGAGAGCCTGGCCATGGTCGCCACCAGGGACATTGCTCGGGTGAGAGGCCATGATTCCCTTTTTACCCTGCGACATGGCAGCAACACTCATCATTGTTTATCTAGGCTGGTTTTTATTACGAGTTTGTCGCTTTGCCATGGCCAGCAGAGTGTCGACCGAGCAGCGACAAATGAAAATCAACTGATCACACGAGAGAGTAGGCGGTCATGTGCTCTATGTATTAGTTGACAGTGTTTGTGTCATGTTCATCGAATTCAAGTGTCGTTTCTCACAATGCTGTATTTGCCTGACTGGCTTTTCGTTTGGCAGTGTCAATGCTCAAGCTTTCGCGATTTCTCGTTGCAGGGTGATGAAATATTTGATACTTATGGCAAACTATCAAATGCTCAGCTTCTTCACATGTATGGCTTTTGTGAGTTACCCGGCGCAAACGTCAACGACACGGTAAGACTTTCCTCCTCACGTGCCCATGTAATGTATCTCTGTCTGTAACCCCAAAAAGTCGCAAAGACTAAATGGTTGTTATGCACTAGAGTTTTTCTATTCATTCAAAATCCTAGGCGGCGTTTGGTATGTACGCTGTAGCCAAAAGACTTCATCTCATTGAACAAGTAGAAAGGGAGAAGCGTAGCCGAGTCAGTAGATCAATGGAATGAGTGAGTAGAAGGGGAGTAGCAGCTCAGGATGGCTGGAAATGATGTGTCACAGTCAGCAAAAGAAAATAGATGTCGCTGTGGAAGAATTGTGGAAGTGAATGCCACAGTCATGCAAAGCAAAAGCCTCTGTCACCAAAAGTCTTGTGTGGGGATGGTACGGCTAAATTATTGATTCTTAAAAAAATTGTTGCTAAGCAGCTGGTTGAACATATTGAAAAGGATGAAATGTCAGACACATTTCAATCAGGGTTCAGGAGGCAGCACTCCACAGAAACTTCTCTCCTCCGTGTTAACAATCACATTCTCCGTTGCAACGATGATGGGAATGTCACTGCCCTAGCTCTGCTAGATCTGTCAGCTGCCTTCGACACCATTGATCACGATGTTCTACTTGAACGATTGAGAACAACGGTCGGTCTGGCAGATGAGGCACTGGCGTGGTTTAAATCGTACTTGTCTGATCGTGTTCAATCCGTGTCGTGTGGGGGTCAGGTCTCAGACACGAGACAGGTCACCTGTGGAGTCCCTCAAGGGTCCGTCTTCGATCCCTTGCTGTTCTCCATTTATACTCAACCTCTGGGAAAAGTGATTAAGACCCATGCAATAGATACCACTTTTATGCTGACGATACTCAGCTGTGTTTGTCCTTCAAACCGTCGGAATGTGCTGCAGCAACTGAGAAACTGAATGGTTGCCTTGCCGACATTCGATCCTGGATGTCGGAAAACTTCTAGAAACTACATGACGATACAACCGAACTGCTGCTCATAGGACACCCTAAACGTGTGGCTGAATTAAAAGGCTTTGCTCTTCTACTAGGTGATGCTGTCGTGCGACCCTCACCACGTGCTCGAAATTTAAGTGTCGTTTTCGACAGCTGCCTCAATTTTAAAAGCTTCATTCAGAAGACTGCTTCTACAGCTAGCCATCACATCCGATCCCTATCCAAGATTAGGAGCTGTCATCGACAGTTGCTCGTAAACTTTTTTAAGTAACTCCCAAGTTCTGTCTCGGCTTGATTATTGTAACTCCCTTCTGGCTGGGCTACCAAAGAAAGCAACTAGGCCACTGCAGCTGACCATGAATATGGGTGCAAGGCTAGTCTTCAAGTCTCAGAGGTTTGAGCACGTGTCTCCTTTGCAAAAGAGCTAGGATGAATGCCGGTTGACCAACAGATTCAGAGCAAGGTTCGTACGCTGACCCACAAGGCCCGTCACGGCTTGGCTCCTTTGTACCTAGCTGAACTGCTGCATCAGTTTCAGCCTGTTCGCGCCTTCAGGTCCTGTGTGGACAATAAATTAGCTGTTCCATTCCTCCGCTTAAAGACCGTTGGTGACAGAAGCTTTAGCTCTGCAGGTCCTAGACTGTGGAACTCGCTTCCACAATTCTTACGCAACGACAACTACTCTCCTGCTGGCAACTATGAGTCATCCTTTTCAGCAGTCCTGAGCTGCTACTTCCATGCTACTCACTACCTCAACTGCTCTCCTGACTCTGCTATGCTTCCCACTTTTTCTTTGTTGCGTGAGATGAAGTCTGTTGGCTACCGAATGCATACCGAAAGCTGCTTAGGCTGTGAATGCGATAGACAAATCTCTTCTGCGTAACATCCACCTAGTCTCGGTAGCTTTGTTGAGTTACAGATGTAGATACATTACATATTGTGCAAAGAGGGTGTGGGGGTACGAGAAGGCTGAAATTGGTGCAGCAGTTCAGCTAGGTATGCCCACATCAGCACTTATAGTTTCGTTGTTCGTTCGTATTGTTATTGGTTTTTGTTGTTAGGTGGATTTGTCAGCTATGGCTCTGCTTGATGCGTATGCGAAGTTTTACCCCAGTCAGAACTCTCAAAAGCATTGGAAGGAAATGGTGAACATGGTACGTGGCACGGCACACCCTCTGTTAATCGTGTTCGATTTCTTTCGCTCGATAGTTTTGCTGCTGTAACTGCATCGCTAGCTTGGATTCGTTGTTGCCCAGGGCCTGGTGGCAGAAGACACTGCATTCGCCTACGGCGCAGACGGATTCCTGGAAGGCGAGCAGCTGGCCAGCTTCTTTAAGGTGAGCAAGCCGCAAGGTCGCTGGTCAAGGTCGTTTCTTCGGGTGTTCGCACCTCAGCACGAGCGAGGATGCTCTTGGCGTGCGAGCGCAGTGCTGTGTGCACGGCACGCTTGCCTGCGAGTTCTTTATCACACAATCTCAAGCTACACGCTTTGGAGCTGCTGCAATGCCAACGTTAGTAACGAGTGATTGCAGCAGCCATCGTGTGAGAATTTATTTTCACAGGAATGAGTGGAGCTCCGGTTATGAGTCAGAATCTGTAGTCATGCCTCTAGAGAAGTTAGCTCTGTTACCTGTATGGAGCAATTCGTGTGAGTTTTGATGGTTCACCAGTGGGAAGTAATTTGGCCTATGAGTACGGAGCTCCACCTTTAACGATCCAGGTCGCGGGCTCGAGCACTTCAGCCGTAATGGCAAACTAGATAAGGCGGTTGCTTTTTACGACCTCGGTCGTGAGGTCGTGGGTTCGAATCCTTCGGTCGGTGATTTTTTATAGCCACTGCAAGCGGTGGTGATAGCGGTAAAGGCTCTTCCGTTGCTGTACACAAGAGGGCTATTGAATCAGCTAGTATGGGCGAAACGCCTGGATAGAGATTATGTTCTCCTAGGTGACTATACAAATGAAGTATTATTATTAAATGAGTAAGTGACCTGACGCTATATTTCCTCTTGCTGCTATACTGATTAATGAAGTCGCATAATAGCAAAATCTTTACCATGATAAGTCAAGTTATTTCTGTTTAAATAGCTTCGTAAGCTATCAAACACGAACCACTCCCTAAGGGCCATGAAATGCATAAAAAGATTTGTTATCCATCTTAATGATTTACACTCATTTGCTAAGTCCTCACTGTATCCTTGCACTTTGCGACGCAGATTTCGGACCCCGATGTTCCGGGTCGCAATTCTACAGGTGACAGGTCACCTGACACTCGCCATGAGCCGGTGGTTTGCAGTGTGTACATGCAGCCGGTATGAGAACCCGGAAGGGTGTCCAGAGCACGATCTTTACATGGATATGTGGGATCAGGTTCAGAGTGTTCTTTCTTGTGCAGTGATCTCTAGCAATTACTTCTTTTTTAGTTGGTGAGGTCGATACATAAGCCCTGCCTAGTTTTACCCTTTTTAGTTTAGCCCTCCCTGTATAGTAAGTTTTTGAGGGTCACTGCTCGCCACCGATCACACCCCCTCTCTCTCTCTCTCTCTCTCTCTCTCTCTCTCTCTCTCTCTCTCTCTCTCTCTCTCTCTCTCTCTCTCTCTCTCTCTCTCTCTCTCTCTCTCTCTCTGGAAACCACTCGAAAAGCTACTACAACTCAGGTTCGGCAAGTGAATTAATTTCTACCGGTTAAGTGACAGTTTTCTAGGGTACGCGAGGACGCCTGAGCATATCTTGGGAGCCAGCTACCTGTGTTAGCTTCAACTGTAAATAACAGCAGAAGAATGAATGCATTGGCATGCAAGGATAAATTGGTACGACTGCTATAAAAACGCCGAGTTCTTATTTAAGTGATGTGCACCCACTACAGCGCTAGCAGTACCTTCCTGATCAATAAAATGTAGGCACCACACTAACCTCCGTTCACCCACTGTCAACAAAAGGGGAGTTGAACTGTCGCGTCTGCACTTCTTGAACTGGTTAGATCTGTCAGCAACTAGACTTTGTACATCTGTCTTATTCAGAAAAATACTGGGTCATCTCAATTCTCACTCTAAGCACACTGAACACTGAACGGAACCCAGCGAAGAAATTTCAGTCTGTAACGAAATTGCAATTGCAATTTGTCTTTTCTCAACGAAAACTCAAGAACAAATTCGAGTACCAGTAGGTCAACAATCTAGCAATTTCCTTGGCAAGATCGCTGATTTAAGGTGAGACTGGTTAGGTGGCAAACTGCCTTTTACTCACCTAGCATTTTTAATTGACCCTATTGTTGTCTTAATCCGCTTTACAGCCAGTAAGCCGGGTAGTTTTACCTTGATCTGCAGTGCAGCACTGGCTGACTCGGGACATGTCTATTTCTGGAGCCGCAGACCACTGTTGTCGCCTCTTCATAGCCAGCTTAGCCAGGAGACTTAAACCTTCTCTGCTTCTTCTCAATGTGAACCAAGTAGCTATGCTTTCCTCCTGCTCACTCGAAGAGCCTCAAACAGAATTATAACAGCGTCAATAACTTGCTAGATGTCCTGAGCTTGTACGAATTTGGCTGAAGGTCGTCGGAGACTATTCACTATTACCAATTGAGCCCGATTTCGGTAACCTGGGTTACCACGGTAACCCGGGCTCGAGCGGACTGCGATAACTACCCGAATATTGGTCCAAATTGCATGCAAATAGGCTCAACATGTCGGGCTCGTCGAGTTATATTCGTCAGCAGAAAGACAGCGATTTTGAAAACGATTATTTGTAATGCAAAAGTGCAAAGTGGTTGACCATATATAGGGCTAGATTACGAAAATTGAGCCTATTTTTCGAGAAATAGCTCAAGATTGATGGCTGATTTGGGACAACTGCTGGTGCCTTCTTCGGGCGCCCCACAGAGCGTATCTGCACACCCAGAGCAGCCTTCTGCGCTGATGCTCTTTTTTTCTTCCATGAGTCTGCGGCGCCATATCGAATGCCGCCGCCAACGGCACGCCAACTTGTCACGATCTTCGTCCTCACTATCACGATACTACCCAGGCGAGCACTGGTGCCGAGATCCGGAAATCCTCCATAATCTTTTCAGACCAGCGGGTAGCAATGTAGTTCCCAGGAAATGTTTCCAAGAACTTGCGCACTAGTTCCATTTCGTTGTTAAGAACATCATTGCTAACATCTTCTATATCGTCATTATAGCCAACCATAGCGTGAATCCTTTCATCGAGCTCTTGCACACATAGTTCTTCAGATTGCCTCGACACGATTCTGACGGTGCTGCTCCTACATCAGGTCAACGATGTTTTCGACTACGAAAGACTATATTTTTAGAGCAGCTATCTGCAAAATAAATAATTAGTTGCGATTATACTCTCGGAAATTCGGTAACCGTGTTACCGCCATCGGGCTCAATTGCCCTCCTTTTTTACTGATTGGCTGGATGTCACGTGTACCTGGGCCAACTCAACTCGTCCAAGGCCACATCGGCGACAGCTTATCGTAGCGTGCTCCTGAAGAGAAGCCAATAGCATTAGGATTTGTATGCATGAAAGCTTGCTCAGCCACTGATGTTAGTCTGGGATTACTATATAATATTGATTGCTTGTCACTCATTCTTTTGTCCATATTGGCTACGGTCCGCAGTCTCTTTTTCGGCTGCTATTAAACAGTGTTTTCTCAACCGTTGACTAGTGAATGGCTTCACGGCAGCACTGCGTACTACACCTACAGCTCGGTCCAGGCATTAGCTATTGGCCATCGTGGCCGAAATTTTTATTATCTAAAATACTTGGCCGATGATTGATTGCCCTACGAAACTGCTCGATTTTCGGTCCCCTTTTTAAGTGCAATGTATCAATGTGATGTAATGTATCTCCGTCTGTAACTCCACAAAGACTATGTGAGTGTTACGCAGGCAAGTTTTGTATAGCACACTCACAGCCTAAGAGGCTTTCGGTACGCATTCGGAAGCAACCTCATAAAAAATTGCTAGCTGATTTAATAGCCTTGTGTTGTATAGCGACAGAAGGGCCTTGACGGCTGTCACCACCGCTTGCAGCTGCGATAAAGAATCACCCACCACAGGATTCGAACTCACGACCTCGGTCGTGTATTGCAACCGCCTTACCTAGTGTACATAACCTTTCCCATGTCCGATGTGCCGGTGCAGCCCTAGCTGGCAGTAAGCATATGAAATCTTTAGCAGCTATCGAGCAACCTTCACCGACAAGGCAGTGGCGGGTTTTAGACTGATTACGACGACAGATGCATCAACTGAATCACCTTGCTATTATCCACCGTCTTTACTGGTGCGACCGTTTCGGCATACAATACCGAAGCATTGAGAAAGATTGCAGGGCTGCATATGAACGCCAAACGAACGTTCCTACCATCTTACATATGGGCTTGAGCCTCTAATTTGAAGTCACGGGAGTACGTCTCCCACCTTTAACAAAGCAAATAAATATATTCCAAAACCCGTTAGCAGTAAAAAGCACAACCAGTGTAAAACAAACCGAGCACCAACAAAGGCTCCGAACCTTGCATAGATAGCACAGCGACCAGGCAATATCAACCAAAGGCGATGTAGACAAGGCAAGTCATGGGTGTAGATGCGAAATTATAGATTCGCGGCTGGCACAAGGTCTTTGTGACACGTAGCTTCTCGTGCAGGGTCAACGCGAGTGGTTACCAATAGTTACCTACCCAGGGAGTGCAGACTAGGGACTAGCAAGTTGTGCATTCGACTAGGTGAAGCAGTTTCAAGCCGCATGCCGCGTCATCAAGCAGCATCAATGCCACCATCACGATGCTGCCTATCCACAGGCACTCAGCAGGCATCAGCATCGTCGTCATCTTGGATAAAGGCATCATTTTGGCTCACTGCAGCAGTTGGCTGCACCGACACTTCGTCGCCAATCTTCGGTGGCGGTCTCGCCGCCGAAGATCGGTGCCGGCAGCCTTGGGGACGACTGGCGATCGTGGCAGCGTCCCCTTCACTGCCGCAGCGATCGATGTCGGTCGTTTCAAACGCCTCGTTGATGTAAACCTGACACTCGGCAGCAACAAGCTGGCCAGGCGTGCCCCCACCACGGCGCTTGCTAAGGCGGACGTCGCCGCTGACAGTCTCCGGTGGCTGCCCAGCGCCACCGCTGCCGAAGCCCGAGGCGTCTTTCAGCTCCACGGCATCCAGCTTGCCGATCGAGCGGCGGTGCCGCCGCAGCCGTTGCAGTGGCAGAGCACGACCACCTGTGTGCTTGCCGCTGCTGCCACGCTCGGGCTGCCGCGCACGGCGTTCTGGTGACGACGCGCCATGGTCGAGCTTGCTCCTGCTGCCGATGCTCATCAGCTGCTGCTCCTGGCCACTCGCGCGGTCACTCGTATCGCCGCCGCGGCGCTGGTGGCGCGAGGTGTCGCGCGCAGGCGGGGAGCTTCTCGTCGGCCGCGCCGACCTGACACCAGTCGATGGTGGTGCAGCCGACGCTCGAGTGGTGGCGGCGGCCTGCGCGCGACCACGAGTGACCTTCGGCTGACTCTCGTCCGGGATGCTGATCAGCGAGCCACCGTCGCTCGCCTCTCCTTCGTCGCCCCAGGCACCGCCGTCGGAGCTGTTGCTGGGCCCAGTTTTGGCAGCTGCACATGCCGGATCGCCTGGATCGTCCTCTCCATAAATAGGAATGTCTGGAAGCTGGTTGTATAGGTCGCATTCAAAGGGAAGAGGCGTAACGTCCTGCATGTTGTAGCCTGGAGAGCAAACGTTTGTTACGATGAACGACCGATGCACTTTTCTGCAGCCACAGTACGCTAAGATAAAGGTGTTTGGCTGCGACAGGGATCACGGTGCCTCTCCATACATTAACGGAGAGGCATGAACGTTAGATCATCACGGATTTGCAGCCACGATCAAACACCAAAATTAGCAGCTAAGAGTATGTGGGAAAAAGCCCTGCATCTATAGGCCATGACTTACTTTTTGAAAGAAAGTCATCAAATAGGTCAGCCTATTGAGTATTTTATGTAAATAACCTTAAAAGAGAAGTCGTTCTCTTAGGGTTCCGTGCAAATGTCATTTGCGTAGCGCCTTATGCATTACTGACCAGTTTGGTTGATTCCTTAAAGACAATGCAAGATTTCTATGACTCTGCGTGACCCTTAGTGAGATCCAAAGCAACAAACATCTCATAAGAATAGGCGTGTTGTATTTAAGGCACAAAGTTAAGCTTGCTTGTTACAGTCACCAACTTTGTTAGGCTTACAGTCTAATGCATACAGTCACCAACTTTGTTAGGCTTACAGTCTAATGCATCTCCGTCTGTAACTAAACAAAGCCACACAGACCAAGTGGGTGCTATACACGAGATTTTCAACAGCGCACCCAAAGCCTCATGGGGCTCTCGTTGGGAAGTCTACTAATGGGGTAAAAATCTTGGAGAACACCAGGTATGTTTTAGTGTCACCGAACATTGCTGTATGGCTAACTATGAAGTAACATGGGCTCCCGACTATGTCCAAAATATTCTTGCCCCATGCATAACAAGACATGCAATCACAAGTAGATTAACGCTGGCTTCCAGACTTCTGGCACAAAACCGAGATTTTTTAATTTAAATGACAGAGGGCCTGATGAGGGGCTCATGTATGGATCTAACTAGAAAGATTTCTTCGTGGAGACACTTGCTATCTGTGCATACCATTTTGTACACTGATCATACACTTGTACCTGATGACAATTGGCAAGAGGTGACGAACCAATGTCGACCTACGAGCAGTAGTCATATGACAGTCTCTAAGTGTGTAGCATATAATTGGACCAACTGTGCTTTTGCATAGAAGTTTACTTTCGGGAAAACTTGACATGATAGATAGAGCATAGCAGACAGCATGAGCTATTTAGAGAGAGAGAGAGAGAGAGAGAGAGAGAGAGAGAGAGAGAGAGAGAGAGAGAGAGAGAGAGAGAGAGAGAGAGAGAGAGAGAGAGCAATGCTAGCAGAAAACATCTGTACTAATAATACTAAATATGAAATAAAACAAAGCTAAGATTTCCTCTTGCTATCTACTTGTATAGTATAGTTTTTTAATTTTGGAGGGATATATATAGTAATGCACTCGATATAGCACCCTCAGATAACTCAATCTCTTTCTAGTCACTTTACCTTTGCTGCAAAGGAAGCATGATCGAATGGTTGGTGAAAGCATGCTCAATAAACAACAAGAATAACATGGTTAGGGGTGACATGGGCACAGGGTCAGCATGTAAGTGTGGTTAGTAGCAGCATGCAGCAGTGTCAGCCTGCATAAGCACATAAAGGACGAATCACAGGGACTCACTAAATGCTGTTATAAATGTATGTGTTTTTAAATTCTTTTTAAATGTGGACAAGTCAGGAGATGTCGTGATGCAAGTCGGGAGTGAGTTCCAGGCTTTGAGAGCATATGAACTAGAGGCACGATCTCCATAGTATTTGAGATTTGTACGAGGTATGGGTAAACAGTTAGATTCCGAAAAGCGGGTGGTACGATGGGTGGGGGAATGGATCTGATGGATAGCTGGAGCTATAGACTGAAGGAACCTAAAACCGAGTGACAGAACCTTGAAGTCGATGTGCTGCATGACTGGGAGCCAGTGCAGATCGGCGAGAAGTGGTGTTACATGGCAACTGCGACGTTCACGACAGACAAGACTAGCTTCACAGTTTTGCACCAGATGTAAGCACCTGATTGCAAATGCCGGTAGGCTAGCGAGCAGTGAGTTACAGAAGTCAAGATGATGTCACAAATGTATGGATCAATTTAGATGTGCTATATCTGTCTAAACAAGCCCGAATTTATTATATATATATATATATATATATATATATATATATATGTACACATTATCGTGCAGTCATACACACACATGCACTCAGACACACACACACACAAACAAACACATACTGCCCTCCAAAAGTTTCTACTCACCGATCTGAGTTCGGTTGTGGTTAAAGCCGGTATTCGATTAAGTCATTATGCTACACTAATTATTAAATTGTAACAATATGCGTCAATATCATGTTGGCATTAGTTGCAGTTTGCAATGTTTGGCTTAGTGAGTAACTGCATTTCGTCGGCAACCGAGTCAACGGTTCGCATGTAAATAGATTAGCAGTCGTGGTCACGTGACCGTCCCCCTCTTGGCTGGATGGCATCCAACCAAGAGGATCCAACTTATTTTGGCCCATTTCGTCACAATCGATGCTTCGGCTAATGATGAACGGTGGTACCCGGATGTCTCATTGACCTGTTGGGAAGGGCAACTGCCACACAGACTAAGTGGCAGCTACGATGCTGGAGATCTTTAAATGGCTTACCAAAAGCGTAAGTGGCAATCAATTTGCATATGGTAACAAATAGACCTCATCTCCAGTGGAAGCAAATTTTAACACTATAAACAAGTATGGTCTTGAAGCGATAGAATGCGACAGAATATTTGAGAATTATTCTTAAAAGACCAGAGGACCCAGAAAGGCTTAAGGAGCCAAGCAAAACAGGTCTTATGGGTCTGAGTGAGTCTTGATCTGAATTGCAGCTAATTTGAAAAAAAACAAGGTATGAGCGAATCTCTTGGGCGCAAAGACCAAATCCTCTCTGTCTGTCTCTCCCTAATGTTCCCTCTGCCTCTCTCCCTGTATGCTTACGACTGGCATCGTTGAGAATTTGCAGGTAGTTCTTAAGATGAGGCTTATATACGAGGCATGCTGTATCATGAAAGTATACTGGATGTCAGCCGTATTCACTTTGTTTTTACAATGTACATTATCGTGCAGACATCTGCGAATGTGCAAACCATTCGTGTGTGAATAAGCTTGGCTTTGCTTGGACCGGTCCAACAGCAATACCCAGTATCAAATACAAACGCCTCTTTTTGGTGCTGCCAAGGGAAACTGGAATCTTTCACGGGTACATAAACTATAGTGCCCGCAGAAAGATACGACACTGAAACTGACTCTTAAGAGCATGGGCAAGAGAAAATCCACATAGTATTCAACAGAATCAAAGTAAAAACAAATAATAAAACATGAAGACAGTTTATTTTGACTATCACGAATACATTATATATGCCTGCATATATATATATATATATATATATATTTATAAGTATATATTTACTTACAATACCCATTGTAATTGCATAGAACTATAAAGTCTTAAGTGACTGTTACATAGGAGGGTTTCTATAGCCCACTCAGAACCTAAGCAGCTTGTGTTGAGCATATGACAGTCAACCGACTTTTAGCAAGACAGCGAGAAAATATTGAGAATATATAATTCCTAATATCATTCATTTGAGAAGCAGTGCTGAAGCAGGATAAGGAAGTAAAAAAAGTATGAAGTAAGCGGTGGCAGTGCAGGACAGCAGGAGCTGAGCCGTGGCATGCCAGTGGTAGGGCAAACATGGGAGCTTGTGAGTGCAACCCCCATTCGAGCAAGAACCATTGCAGGTCACTAGAGAAAACACGCTATATATGTTACAACTGAATTCCCGACACCCCAGTAGTGACGGCACTGTGAATCCTCAGTCAAGAAAGGAAAACTCAATACAATAGTTAGCATTTGTTGCCATGAGCTAGCCTGAAGTCTGGGAAGTCAAGCTACCAGTGTTTAAGATCCATGAGCTAGCCTGAAGTCTGGGAAGTCAAGCTACCATTTTTTAAGCATTCTCTGCTGCTGCTGCATAAAATGTTCCAACACCATTACTAGGCAATATTGGGACTTCATCTTTATGCTGATGCGCAGACCGGAAGTAGTCGAGCGACCCGCAGGCTGCTTGCTGCGATATTACGGCGATCAGGGTCGCAAGATTTTACTTACCAAGCCAGACAGCCCGTTCGAGTTGAGACCTGTACGAATGCAAAGCAATACAATCAATGCAAAGCGATGCAAGCACTGCGAGCTCAAGCGATGCAAGCATGTGCAGGAAGCAGCACACCGATTTCAGAAAGAGAACCAGAGCTCCTGCTCAAACAGCACGACACGACAGGCGACAGTACCCCCTGAGCGGCTAATAGTCGCTCTGTCGATGGCCGCACGAGGATGCATACACGCGAGTGAGAGATTAATGACGAATAAGAGCCTTGCATGCTGCCATCGTGGTCACGACCATCAAGGTAGTGCTGGTTTGGCCCAGTGGTTAAGGTGCTAGCCTCAATCAAAGTCAAGATGAATGTATTACATGATCGAGGTCGTGGGCTCGAGCCCCGTGGCATATGTGAAGCCCCTGAGTAGAGACCAAGTTCCCGTAGGGTGCTATACAAATGAATTACATATATTTTTTAAGGACGAATGCTTTCTGTCACGTGGCTACTTCTTACTGTCTTTCCTGCCGTTCACTACATTTAATCTATCCGCAATCCAGGAGCTGGAAGTAAAGACAGCAGCGCTACGTTTTCTTGGTCAGCACCAGTAAAATGATGACGAGAATACAAAGAAACCCGACACGCAGTAATCCTGCGTTGGCAAAGGATGGCACATTGATCAGGATCAAAATGAGGGACACTATGCATGCTGCCAGGAAATATAACAGAACAGGCATAGTTCTTTTTGAGGCGGTACACAAAAAACGGTATTGCTATTATTGTTGTTGTTGTTAGAGGATGAGCAATACACACTCCACGTACCGGCTTCGTTCTGAGGTTGTGCTATTCGTATGCTAACAGACACAGCCCCCAGATATTACTTCGGTGACTACTGTCTGAACATAGTAATACTTTGGAGGCTGAGCTGGCTCTGCCAATGACTAAAATTCTTGCTACTGCCACCTTCGTTAGTCAACGAGCTCAAAGACAAGTTCGATTTGCGCTTCCATTTTTTGCAGCCATCGTTTAGATGAGATAAGGTGAAGGAAAGGCTTTCAGCATGGCTGAGCCCATTATACACATTAACTAGGAATTTAAACAAATAATAATAATAATGCACTTAAAAAATAATAATAGTGCATTTGATAAAGCGCCCTCAGAGAACTCAATCTTTTTCTAGGCGCTTTACATTTGCTGCAAAGTGATATGCAATTTAATGGTGAGTAATATCATGCTTGATAAACAACATGAATAACATGGTTAGGGGTGGCATGCACAGGGTCAGCATGCAAATGTGGTTAGTGGCAGCATGCACAGTGTCAGCACGCATAAGCACATCAAGGACGAATCACAGGGACCCACTAAATTCTGTCCTAAATAGGTGTTTTTAAGTTCTTTTCAAATGTGGTCAAGTCAGGGGATGTTGTGACGCAAGTCGGGAGTGAGTTCCAGGCTTTGGGAGCATACGAACTAAATGCACAGTCTCCAAAGGATTTGAGGTGTGTATGAAGCATAGGCAAACAGTTAGATTCCGAAAAGCGGGGTGGTGCGATGCTTGGCCTCGTGGGGGAGTAGGTGTGAGAGATAGGCTAGAGCCAAAGAAAGAATTGACCTAAAAGTGAGCAACAAAACGTTGAAGTCGATCTGTTGCTTGACTGGTAGCCAGTGCAGGTCGGTGAGAAGTGGTGTGATGTGGTAACTGCAACGTTCACGACAGACAAGCCTAGTTGTGGAATTTTGCACCATCTGTAATCGCCTGATCGCACATCAGTAAGCAGTGAGTTGCAGAAGTCGAGACGGGATGTCACGAATGCATGGACCAACTTGGACGTGGTATCCTTAACTAAACAAGCCCGAATTTCAGCAATGTTATGTAGCTGAAAGTAGGCAGATTTGATTGTGGAGCTGATAAGGTCGTCTAACGAAAGGTCACTTTGGAACATGACACCTAGATTTCGAGCTGATTCAACAGGAGATATGCTGGCAGAACCAATTTTGAGAATTAGCCTTTCCAAATAATAAACCTTATAAATAACAAACCTTTAGTAATGGCATGCAAAAATCTGAATAGAAAAAGCTAATGATAGAAGGAAAAAAGAACAAATTATTTTTTAAATCTCTTGCTGGCTTTCAACCTTAAAACACCAGAGGAATGCCTTGGCTGCAAATCGGGCTCCCCCTGCTTGATGCACATCTCATGAAAGATATGAAGAAATACTGATAATAAACCTGTGCTCGTTTAATACCAAAACCAGAACCAAGCCCAATTTCAATGGCAATAGCAGACCTTGTACAACCTCCTCTAAAAAAGGGTCAAATCGTGTGCGATGAAAGTGATATTTTGGGGACTGCTTGTAAAATACCTCCATCCACCCTAATTCCAGTAGAATAATAAAGAAGACTAAATGTCCTTCGTCGCCATCACACTCTCGCCTATCGATATGGCCAAGATATATCTAGAATTTCCCCAATTTCGCCTACCACTAACCATTCGATCATGCTTCCTTCACAGCAAATGTAAAGTGCCTAGAAAGAGATTGAGTTCTCTGAGGGCGCTATAACAACTGTATTATTATTATTATTATTATTATATAACTCTATAAAAGGTCTCTTAGGATTAAAACGTTTTTCAAAATTTTTTCTTCTGCGGACCTCATCGATTACCAGCTTACATCGGTACATCGGTTTTGGCGGCTTCAGAATCAGTCCTGTGTTACCACTTGCATACCGAGATGGTCGTGCTACCACTATTTCTGTGAACACTCCAAGGGAGAACATCAATTCTAGAAGTGTGGCACAAATTCTAGGCAGCTCCACATCCTGGACGTGTGTCTCCTCCCTCCCTCCCTCCCTCCCTCACGAAGCACTACCCGACATACTTTCACCGGGCTAATGTGCCGCTGACGACGAAGGTCGGCCCAAATTAAGCAGCCGTGACGTGATGCTCCCTGCCCCCCACATCGGCCGGGCTGCCGGGCATTGCTGCTCGGGGACACTGGCAGTGCCAGGTGCTCACAGGCTTGCTCACTGCAGGAGACCGATCGGCAGCATTCCGGGCGACTGCTTTGGCAGAGCGGGCGACCACGCGACGGCATAAATCACCTCAGCAGCTCCTCCGGGTTGCGCCCAGACAGTGAAGGCAATGCGCCGCTGCGACCGTCTGTACCGCCGTCCAAGTCTCGCTCGGCTGCTTCGCCAAGACTGTCGCTGGCAGGCACTGCGAAGTCCGACTGCTCGCCCAGAGCCGCCGCCGCCGCCGAGGAGGAGGAGGAGGAGGACGATGACAGCAACGTTGCACACTTCGGCCATGCACCTGCTGCGCTAGCTCCATAGGCCGTAGGTGACAGGATGCTCATTTTGGAGAGCAGCTCGTCCACCAGGCACTCCATTTCGGCGAGTGCAAACTCCTGGATGCGAAAACCCACGACGACGATGCGACGCGTGCCGAAACCGCCCGCCGGCTGCAGCGCTCCAATGGCCGCGGTGGATTGTGGCGACGGCAGCAGCGTACCGGAGGCAACGGCTTGCTCTGGTCGACACTGGACTCATCTGCGGCGGCGGCAGTCTTTGAAGCCGGTGTGCAGAGCTTCAGAACTGATCGCAACTGCTCCCACAAGAACGCTACACCTTCGGTGAAGGTCATTGCCAACATTTCGTCGCGACAGGGATTTCGATAGTAGTGAAATGGAATCGCCAATGCCTACAATCGTCGCGATCACACGAGGGATGCTAAATCAATGCGACATAATAAGCCGAATACGACAAGGCCATGGTCCAGCATTGACTGAAACGAAAGTACACGTGACTCTTATGTAAACAAAGAAGCCCTGGAGAGAAGGAGCCGGCAGGCAGGCAGTGATAATGAAAATACCCGTGGATTTGGCCTGGCACGATGAGCCATAAAGTCAAACATGGCGCACGTAATATCACGTGCGTACTCGTTGCACTGCCTCTTAAGAGCTTAGCAAAAAAGTTCTTTGCCGTTGATAATAGCAATTCAAAATGCAAAGGATACCGAGGCCAGAACCCTATCACATGGACAAGACTACGAATGGCCCAGTGCAGAGACCCTTAGAACCTTACGAAGGTTGACTGCAGGATTGACACAAACTCTGAACTGCTGCACCAGTTTCAGCCTCTTCGCCCCCAGGTCCTGTATGGACAATACATTAGCTGTTCCATTCCTCCGCCCTAAGACCATTGGCGACAGAAAAATGCAACCCTTCATGTGATCTGCAGCGTGAGACCGTTGGCGATAGAAGCTTTAGCTCTGCAGGTCCTAGACTGTGGAACTCGCTTCCACAATTCTTACGCAACGACAACTACTCTCCTGCTGCCGATTATGGCTCGTCCTTTTCAGCGGTCCTGAGCTGCTACTTCCATGCTACTCACTACCTCAACTGCTCTCCTGACTCTGCTATGCTTCCCACTTTCTCTTTGTTACGTGAGATGAAGTCTGTTGGCAACCGAATGCGTACCAAAAGCCACCTAGGCTGTGAGTGCGCTATAGAAAACTCTCCTGTGTAACACCCACATAGTCTTTATGGCTTTGTGGAGTTACAGACGAAGATACATTACATTACATTACACTCTCAGCGCAAAACTGATCATGACTAAACTGGAGAGTGTGCATTCTATGATGAAGTATACCGTCGACAAAAGTTATCTCCAATTGCACAGCCCCATCCATAAATACCAGTGCTGCTGTAAACCAAGCTTCGTCCTACTTTGAAAACATGACAGCTATGGCTCTATACCTTCACTTGGTTGTTTCCATAGCAAGCAATGTGAAACCACAGACAGTGCACTCAAATACATACCGCCGTGGTTACCTGCTCGAGTCAGCATCTAGGCACAGGGTTGTCCCCGGGAATCTCAGCCCAAGGGTAAGGCACTCGAACTGGACGACCCAAGTCGAGGGTTCAAGTCAAGCAGCAGGCAATTTTTCATTGCCCACTGCAAGTGCTCATGATAGCCGTCAAGGCTCTTCTGCAGCTGTACAAATTGGGCTTTTAACTCAAGCTATTCTTTACTTTTACAGGGTACGCGACATAACATACGTGGCACCTACGACATAGATGATACCTACCACACCCCAATCAGATGGCAACATTAACATTTTGAGTTAAATTGCATCTTCCACACTTTACTTCGGCCGATCGAGTTCCGATCGACCAGATCGAGCTCTGATCGACCTACGATGAGCCACTACTCGAGTATTAACCTTAATATTTCATTAAAGCAGAGAAGCCTGGTGCCAGGCCTCTGCTCTTAAGCGAGGCGCCCCATTCTTAGAATTGCACAAATTTGAGAATGCAGCCAAAACGCCATAAGAAACGGAATAGAAATAAAAGACACTCATCTCAAACAGCAACGATCCCAGTTATATCATGCAAGCACAATTTGTGTGAGTCGATTGACGTGTGCCTAGGGCAGTCACCAGTGCCCGCTAGAAACATGTTGGAGAGAGAGAGAGAGTTAACGGCATATCCAGAAGAGCGAGCATTTTGCCATCTCTAGCTCGATTCGAGCTGAGCAGCGCGGTAGGGCCAGCTCACAGCTCACCAGGCAGCGAATCAAATAGTGACCTAGCGCAATTGCGCACAGTGTGAAGGCACTCATGCTGCATCCAGCCCACAGGCCTGCATCATGCACGTTGTGAGATACTATGCTGGCCACCGTGGTGAAGCCGGACGAATAGTCGCTGAAGTGGGCGCTGCTGCTGCTGAACAGGCCGACCCCGAGGCCGGTCCAAGACAGCACCATGACAATGTACATCGCCTATGCAAAAAGAGGATACAGTGCACGTCGAAGCACAAGGTAGCTCACAGCACCGCTCAGCTGCCGCCGGCCGGCCACGAGAATTCGACAAAGTCGCCACGAGAGCCGTGGCGACTCTCTCGTGGCCCGACACCCAGTAGCAGCAGCGCGCCACCCACCACGACGGCGGCCAGATTGGCGCGCGAGTGCCGCAGCACGTTTCCGAGCCGGGCGAACGTCTTCACGTAGCGCAGCAGGCGCAGCAGACGGCACGACGTGAGGAGCAGCATGGCGCCGAGGAGGAAGCTGGCCGCCTGGTCGCACTCGCCGATGCTCGCCATGCTGACGAACTGCTGGTGAAACGTGCTGACGTAGCGGCCGACGACGTGCTGCACGGCGACCGCCCGGTACGCGGCAGTGACGGCGTAGGCGCCGGCGGCCAGCACGAACGCCAGCTCGCCGATGCTCCACGGGTCGCACAGGAAGCGAGGCCCGTGCAGCCAGGCGGCGGACAGGGTGCCGCGCGCCTTGGCCAGCAGCATGCAGAAGAAGAGCAGCTGGCAGAGCAGCAGGAGCCAGCCGCCGCCGCTCGCCGACGAGTAGTGGCTGAGGCACACGGCGTAGACGCTGGCCGACGGCAGCAGCAGGCCGCCGACATCCACCTCGCACAGGAGTGTCACGGGCACGAACAGGGCCGTCGGCGCGTTGTACAGCGTCGCCTCGACGACGACGGCGCGCGTGGCGCCGTCGAGCCAGTCCGCCGCCTGCAGGCCGGCGAGCGCGGAGCGCGCCGCCTCCTCGTCTCCCTTGGGCAGCGTCACGCTGTAGCCGCCGCCGTCGTCCCAGCCGTAGCGCCAGCGAGAGCCGCCGTACGGCCAGCCGGCGAGACCGCCGACGGACGCCGCCGCCTCGTACGCGTACGTTCGGTTGCCGGCGGTGAACGGCTCCGTGGCGAGCGTCGACGACGACAGCTGAGGATAGCAGAGGCCTGCGGCGGCGGCGGGCGGCAGCAGCCGCGAGCCAAGCGCGCACGGCTGCGGCATGACGCGGACCTGCCGAAGGCGAACGGTGCCGCCGACGACGACCGTGTCGGCGAGCCGGCCGGCGAGCTGCCCGTACAGGACGTCCACGAGCTCGGCCTGCGCCCAGCGCCAAAACTGATCGACGCTCTTCACGCCGCCGAACGGCTGCCGCGTGCACGCGACCTGGCTGCCGCCACCGCCGCGGCTGCTGTTGACGACAGCGGTGCTGCAGTCGGCACGGGAGCCGTCGGAGCAGGAGCAAGGAGCCCACAGCGAGGAGGAGCTGAAGTTGGCCGCCGGGCAGCACGGCCGCCACGCTGCCTGCTGCCGACCGGCTGCCGACGGCGACGAGGCGTTGGCAGCACCGGAGCCAGCCGCCACCGCTTCGTCGCGCCAGAACGCTCTCGCCGTCGAGGGATCGGCAGCGCCGAACAACGCGGCCGCATTGCTGCTCAGCAGGTACGCCGACCGCGCATCGCCGGCGAACGCCAGGACGCCGAGCAGAGCGAACGTGGCCACTAGGCTAGTGACGTCGTCGACAAGCAGCCAGAGCTTCTTCTCCTTGATGCGCCGCTTGCGCGCCTCGATCAGCTGCTTCTCCTGCGGTGGCCGCGCGAGACGCAGGCGCCGCGACCGCTGTCGAGCGGCCACTTGCCGCTGCAGCTCGTCGTCGTCCGAATGAGGCTCGGGGGCGGCGCGGACCGGTGGCCGACCGATGATGGCGGCGGCTGCAGCTGCGGAGGAGGCCGTCAGCCGCAGCTGCTCCACGTCCTGAACGTAGCGGTCGGTGAAGCGAAAGAGGGTCGACGACGGCTGGTCGCGGTCGAGCCGCGCTGCGATGGCAGTGCGCAGCGCCGCCAGCAGCGCGGCGAGCGGCTGCGTGACGTAGGCGCACGCGAGTGCCGCTATCCACACCGACTGCAGCCAGACGACGATGCGACGGCCCTGGAACTGGCGCGTCATGTAGACGGTGACGCACATGCACGAGAAAAAGCCGCCGATGCAGACGAGCCAGGCGAGCAGGCGGCACCAGCTGGGCAGGCACGCCGAGGCCGAGGGCGAGTCAACGCCCGGCGGCCAGCAGCCGCCGGCCGACGACGCCGCCATCTCCCTGTCGCGCGGCCGGGCCTTGCTGACGTCGCCGCTCCACGAGCCGGATGAGCTCGACGACGGGTAGGGTGGCGGCGATGCCTCCGCAGCCATCGCCGCGGGGCCACAGCCCGGTGTGGCAGCGGCGGCCGCGGCGGCGCTTGCCGCAGTGACGGCGTACACGAGAGGCGGCGGCTGCGGTTGCTCCCGCTGCAGCCGATCGCCGACGTCTCTGAGCACGTCCGGTCCTGGCTTGCCGGCAATGTCGGTCGGTGAGGGGAAGCTGTACTGGTAGCGCTTCTCCCACTGCTTCTGAGCCCACTCCTGCAGCGACTGCCACTTCTGGATCGACTGCTCCACGATCGACGCTGCGTCGCCGTCCTGCAATAGAGACGTGCCTGCCTGCCACGTGACCGGCCATGCGCACGCGGGCGCCCACAGATCCACGCCCACATCGGTTATAGAGCTGGCACGAGTGAACCGGGGCGGCGGTGGCGAGACCTGCAGCAACACACTCGGGCGAGCCGAACTGCCGACCATCGCCCGGGGTCAGGCCGGGGTCAAGGATCAGAGCCAGTGTCACTACGACAAGATCGCTCGGGCCAGCCGAGCAGAATCATGCAGCTCAATCTCAGCACGCCTCCGTTCGGGCGACGGCAGCGGTGGAGCACTGACCTCGTCGTCGTCGTCATACGACTCCTCGTAGCTACGGTTGTTGATCCCGGACGAATCCATTTTCGAGAAACTCTTACACCCATGCCGTCTCCACAGGACGCCGCGCCACGCAGGCGGGGCGCTCTTCCGGAACATCAGGGCGATGAGCAGCAGGCTGAGGTACGAGACAAACGGCAGTGCGATGCCGACGAGCAGGGCCTCCGGCGCCAGGTCGAACAGCTTCACTTCGCCTCTATACTCGGCGACGTACAGGTCAAGATAGGCGGCCGACAGGGCCATGTATTCGGCAACGGCGAGAGCGCACACGGCGAACCGCTCGGCGCGCCCGTAGCGGCTGTACGTCGGCCTGTGCACGAGCGACGTCCACATGTGATAGTCGGCCATGTACTGCGGTATTTTCACGTGCAGCACCTGCTCAAAGGAGGGAGGCGGCACGTGACTGCTCTGAGCGAAAGGGGCAGGTGGCAGTGGGGTGGGGCTGCGATGCAGGCGGTGGCAGGCCGCAGGCAATCGATGGCCGCCGCTGCCGGACGACCAATCTTGGGGCGCCGGCCAGACAATGGCGGCGGCAAGGTGCGCCGAGCTGCGACGCAGGCCGCCAAAGCCGCACTTACGGCAAGGAAGCCGAGCTTCTGCTCACGGTCCAGCGACAGCATGAACTCGCGCTCCACTTTGCCGTCGTCTTCCTCGACGGCGAACCACTTCTCGCAGATGGTGAAGTACGACTCGGCAGCGCTGACGTCTCGCACGGTAATTCGCTTGAGATACCAGTTGGGCGACGAGCCGGCATTGTCGTGCCACAGCTGCACTTTCCACAGCTGCCCGATGCCCTGCGGCAGCCTGGGGGGCAGGGAAGCAATGCACGCTTCGCTTTGCTGGCGGACAAGCAGCAGCACCAGCAGTGGGCACGCGCAAACGCGAGCACCTAGGCACACATGCGCGCGGATGCATTCATGCCACATCCGAGAAGGGGCGTGGCCCGTGCAGCTCGAGTGGCGCGAAAAACTCGCGATCTGGGCGATTTCGTAAAAACCGAAGGAAAACCAGGGAACCACAAAAAACGAACCATATTCACCGTTTAAAGGAACGCGGCCTCACCACCAGCCGACGCACTGCAATGCTCCCCAGGAATCCCGTTGACCGAGCTTACGATGAGTGCCGGCTCTAACGTGCCATCTTGCCAGCCTGATCCTCTACCTTTGCTTTCAGTCGATGATGTCCTCCCGACAATATTTGACCCACCTATTTGACCAGCACCGAGCCATAAAGGGAGCAGAGCAGCCTGCTTCGGCAGAGCAGACCCTCGAGAGCATGCGCCACTCACTCCTTCGTCAGCGAGACACCTCATTCTTTAGGCCAGCTAGGCGGCAGGCATGCAGCGTGGTGGTGATGGGAAAAGCCTGATGCTAGCCTGATTCGGCAGAGTCATATCAGAGGGCAGCACGGGTGGTGGCAGAGCCGTAGACAGAGTCCCAGCAGCGCATCCAGGGTGCTGCATACGTTTGCCCTCACAAGGGAGAAAGATGCTGAAAACCACTTGTCAACTGCTGGCTTTGTAACAGCTCCTGAACTGCAGTGGAAGTCCAATAGAATGTGGAAAAAAGCCGTTGAATGGGGTTTAAGGAATAGCCATCGACGGTTTCTCGAAGTGTCTTTCAAGCTGAGCTCGCCCATGCAGCGCAGTGCCTTCTCACTTGCTAAAGAAAATCGAGAGCACGCACAAACGTCGTCTCTCGTAGGTCTGAACGAAAGGAGCACCGAGAGCCTCGCCCAGACGGCTGGCTCGTAGGGGGAGTGGCACAGACGTCACAGTGGCGTCGAGGGCTCTTTTGCGTCGAAACGATGACCAACGCTGCCTGCGAAGCACAGATCAGACGGCATCAACTGTTGCTGATCCGCTGCCGATCCACAGCGATCCACACTCGCACTCGGCCGAAAGCCGAGCCAACCAGCTTCTGGCGCTCTCAAATCTTCTCGGGAGCTCCGGCGCTCGACCACTCGCCCGCTGCCGCCGATGCCCGGGACTAATGTTGGGAGGCTCAATTTTGGTCGACACTATTTCATCGGCCAGCTCGAGACACACGAGCAGCTGCTGTTATTATTTATTCCTCCTCGTGGCATGCCTCATCAGGGCGGGCAGCGTGCCGCCGATCAGCTAGCCGGTCTCAGAGGCTCTGCACGAGGCCACCGCACGCCCACGCTGAAGTAGGAGCTCGAAGCGGGTCAAACAGCTGCCGCTAACGCTCGACCTGCCACGCCCCTGGCAACACTACGCAAGCCAACGCGAGCAAACTCACGTGAGCAGAAACGTCACCCTGGAGTTGCGCCGAAAGGTCGCCGAGTACTCGCCTGGTCCGCCGGCTTCACTGCCGGCAACGAGCTCTCGTGTCTCCGACAGGCCGTGCTTGCCGTGTAGGACAATGCTGACCTGCAGCGAGCGGATAGGTGTGAGGACATGATGAGGACGTCGCACATCAGCCGGTCGCAGCAGGGCACGTCGCTTACTGCATACGCAGCAGCGACGGCAGCAGAGGCTAGCGAAGGTTTGAAGAGATTTCCACATTGCCCATCGAAGCCCACGAGACTCAAACAAAGCGCTTTCGTGGACAGCATTAGGCGAGCAGGGCCAATCGCGGCGTGCCGGATGACGGGTCCATTGCGGCCATTGCTCTGTCGAGTTCAACTCCCTCCCCTGCATAGAACCACTGATCGCCCTGCCCTGTCCTGGTGATGCATCGAGATCAGCCCCGACGGTTTTTCCTGTCGGCGGCACAACGAAAAGCACCGAGAATGCCAACAGGATTCGAGCGACTGGCCGAGCTCGGCGATGGATTGCACTGCCGGCAACCAGAGCTCGGTGCCTCTGAGCAGTATCAAGAGCCGCAGGCGTGCTTCGAGTGCCACGAAGCTTCTCGAAGCATGCCGTTCGCAGGCATGGGCACAGCCCACGCAACCGGCATACGGCCGCAACATTAGCGCCAGCGCTCCTCGCCATTGCTCGTGCTGCACACGACAAGTCACGACAGCACAGGGCAGGCCGTGATGTGCCCCCAGGAGGTAAGGTGCTCCCACTTCATGGTCGAGGTCGCGGGTTCGAATTCTGTAGTGGCCGATCCTTTATTGCCAACTGCAAGCATTGGTGATAAAAGCTCTATAAAAGCACTTCTGCCACTATAAAAATGAGGCTGCTAAATCAGCCAATAATAATAATAATATTATTATTATCATTATTATATAAGAAGTCTAACTCACACCGCCACCTCACCATGTGACACCAACACACCTTAGCCGTGGTGCCGGCACTGGGAAGGTTTCCCGTCTCGATTGTGATTATGTATTTCTGCTTGTCGTCGGCTGAGTTGTCGCTAAGTGGCACCAGCCTCTCCTGAGGCGGCAGTCGCCGGTCCACTGCGCAGCACGTGACCAGAACGACGACGTAGATGCTCAAAATGACACAGCCGACGATCGATACAAAAGGGTTCCACTGGATCCTGCCAAGAAAAACTGGGAGAAATGCAACAAAGCGCCGCCGGCCGGGAAACGATCAGCTAACGATGGCAAAGAAACAGGCCGGGTACCCAGTGTGGAGGGAGGGATGGATGGATGGATGGATGGATGGATGGATGGATGGATGGATGGATGGATGGATGGATGGATGGATGGATGGATGGATGGACGGCGGGCAGTGCTAGCCGGCAGCACGGTGCAAAGGCGGCGCCGCTCTCACGTACGGGAAGAATCCGGCCAACGGCTCTGCCGACAGGCCCAAAGACAGAGCGGTCACGTCGGCAGCAACCGCGACAGAGCTGCCTGAACAGGAGCAGCGCACCAAGTCAAGGTCGGCACTCGGAACAAGGCTGCAGTTGCCCTTGGACCCGGCCGCCGAGGCAGGCTTGCCGCTTCCTGCCGGCACGGCGGCTGCAGCGTTGTCGCCGTCTTCCGAGAGCGATGCCGGAGTTGTGCTCCGCCATCTGCCTTGCGGCCCTCCCATGCTGTTGGCGTGGCCAAGGCATGCACTCCACCAGGCCTGGAGAGTGTAGGCCTGCATGGTCACTTCGCCGGCGACCGGTGGCGCTGCATCAAGTCCGGCATCGGCAAGAGCCAGGTAGTGGACCCCGCCGGCAGGCAGCGAGCCGGCATCCCAGTGAAGGACGGTGCGGCCCTGGTCGAGTTTCCTGATGGAGCCGGCCACGGGCCGTACACTCGGGTCGGGTGGCGAGCCGTGGCTGCAAACGTGCAAACAGCGAGTGCCGTGTAGGAGGACATTGTCACGTGACAATGGCAAGAAAGCAAAGACGGTGGAGAGAGTGGCCAACCGCGAGGGCGATCGGCACAGCAAGAGCAAGAGAGCAAGAGAGAGAGAGAGAGAGAGAGAGAGAGAGAGAGAGAGAGAGAGAGAGAGAGAGAGAGAGAGAGAGAGAGAGAGAGAGAGAGAGAGAGAGAGAGAGAGAGCAGAGAGCCATCGGCTCAAGAGTTAGCCCCAAGTGGAGGCACCCCCCCATGCTTCTGCAGCGGTTGTGAAGCCTAGGAGCACCAGGAGCACGTCGAGAAAGAAAGCCCGATCCAACGACAGGGGCTACAGCACAAGTGGGGAGCCATCTGCAAGTAGTGACCTCGGTGACACTACTGCAGAAAATGATGGATGCCGAAAGCCAACGAACACGGCAAGCGGTAGCAGTGATGGCGGAAGCATTAGCAGCGCTCCGGCGCTGCTTGCTTGTGAAGGCAGTGGCAGCAGGCCCACACACCTGAGGTCTTGCTCACCCTCGCGTGTACACGGGTTGAGCACAGCCTCAGGCGTGCATGACTGGTGCACCGTTCGGCTGCTGCCAGTGCTGCAGGCTTTTTTGGCCCGGCACTTTCCCAGCAAGCTCACGAGAGGCAACGAAGCTGCAGGTGAACGAGCGAGCGGTGCAAGCAGATGCCAGCCGAAAGATTATGACCCAGTGCAATGCAGGTAGGAAGCAGCTCATCCCAGAGTGACAACAGACCAGCTCGTGTCGGGATCAGCTCATTGCCAGAAGAGCCGTGCAAGCAGAGTACAAGCAATATCTCTCTCTCTCTCTCTCTCTCTCTCTCTCTCTCTCTCTCTCTCTCTCTCTCTCTCTCTCTCTCTCTCTCTCTCTCTCTCTCTCTCTCTCTCTCTCTCTGTGTGTCTCTCTCTCTGTCTCTGTCTCTCTCTCTCCCCCTCTCTCTCTCTTCTCTCTCACTGGGCTAGCACTCGTTAAGACTAAGGTGTTAATCCACAGCTAAGCAGCAATCACTTAATGATGCAGCCTTAATATGCCATTGTAGTAGAACTTTAAATGGATAAGTATTTCATGAGTAAGCGCAACAACACTTTTCTCGGCTACACAGCTTTACCAATATAATGAAAAGCTATGAACAGCTACAGTAAATTTTCAAAGCCAGGTTGTGCTTGAACATGTAGCTTTCGTAGTACAGTTTTCTGGCAGCTACTGAGCTATAGTGCCACAGATGAAGCATCAAGAGATGTGCTGCAAGAAATCCACCCTGCACGGCTGCAGCTGCACAACTGACCTCTCATACAGTGCAACTGGGAACCGATGGTCGCTGGTCACTTCCAGGTCGATCACGATTGTCAGATGCCGCATCATGTCCTCAGGAATGATGACAAAGCTGTGTATGTTGATATTCTCCTTAGACAAAGTGTGATTACTCAGATTCACCTAAGAATACCACACATCCAAACGTTTGAGTCCTGCTGGCACGGTGAATATCATCTGCATGCAATTTGGTGCAGGCAGAAGCAATGTTCGGAGGGCATTCACTAGCTAGCCCAACTTTAGTGAAGCTAGCAGTCACTGGGTAATTTGATAGCTACCAACCGACTAACGGTGACCGACCAATTGCATCTACAGGAAAGGATGGTAGCCACCATCATCAAGCCCTCAGTTGTGGCAGCAGAACCAAACTGCACAAGAAACCCAATACACAACTCTGAAAAACAGCTGAATTTTCTTCGAAAGGCCAAGCCTTGAACGAGCACGGTAGCCCATAAAGGCAAGCCTATGCGAGATTTATACCTTGCCTTGAGCTATCTGTTGCTCATTATGGCCAAGCAGTTACTAAAACTGATTCTGCTCTCTGAAGTCTAGGTTTCGAATCGTATCAGAAATGGGGTTTCACTCATCATATAACAATGCCAGGGTAAGCCAGGGAGGGGTGGAGATGAGACAGCAACCTAAAGATGTCCGGACCATACCGTCATGAAGCCACAGGTAGGTGCCATTCATCACTACCCCGAAGAGCTACGTCAGCTGCTTTTTAAGCAGAAAGAGACAGAGACAGACAGTGACCGAGAGAGAGAGAGAGAGAGAGAGAGAGAGAGAGAGAGAGAGAGAGAGAGAGAGAGAGAGAGAGAGAGAGAGAGAGAGAGAGAGAGAGAGAGAGAGAGCTGGGCCAAAATGTGGCTGCTGTCGAATTAATACACGTTTGGTGCATTTGCCAATCACCGTCTCATGTAAGAGCAGGAAAGAGAAACTCATGTAAATGACCACTGTCAAACCTCTTCAAACTGCATTCCGACTAAACAGCTAATAGGCAGGCATAAATTGACAGGGGTAGTTCATGACTTCTGACTTTGCATGGGCTATTCTGTGGTGAAATATGGGGTACCTCAGGGCTCCGTGCTTGGTCCAGTTCGTTTCACGGTTTATACTCTCCCTCTTGCCGATGTGATTGACAAGCAAAATCTAGGCTCTCACTTCTAAGCGGATGACACTCAGTTGTACCTTTGCTTTGATCCCTCCCAGCCTTCGAGCACCTCAAATTCTCTCAACTCACTTGCTGCATGTATTGATGACATTCGCACATGGATGGCAGCAAATTTTCTTAAATTAAAGGATGATAAAACTAACTTACTAGTTATGAGCAAACCCAGTGTGATTCACAAATTGGAAAGGCTGACGCTCAAAATTGGCTCTGCCAGCATATCTCCTGTTGAATCTGCACGAAATCTAGGTGTCATGTTCCAGAGTGCTATTTCGTTAGACGACCACATCAGCTCCACAATCAAGTCTGCCTACTTTCAGCTACACAACATTGCTGAAATTCGGGCTTGTTTAGATAGGGATACCACACCTAAGTTGGTCCATGCATTCGTGACATCCCGTCTCGACTTTTGCAACTCACTGCTTACTGGCCTACCGGCAAGTGCGATCAGGCGATTGCTGCTGGTGCAAAACTCCGAAGCTAGGCTTGTCTGTCGTTATCGTCGCAGTTGCCTCATCACACCACTTCTCGCCGACCTGCACTGGCTCCGAGTCAAGCGATGGATTGACTTCAAAGTTTTGTCGCTCACTTTTAGGTCACTTTATTTTTGGGCTCCAGCCTATCTCTCAGATCTACTCCCCCACCAGGCCAAGCATCGTACCACCTGCTTTTCGGAATCTAACTGAATACCTAGACTTCGTATAGACCTCAAATCCTTTGGAGACCGGACTCGCTTTACCGAGTCATAGTGGTTCCATTACAGAAGACAATGCTGCGCCATCTTGCCGCTTGACGGAAGTGCGCCATATTGCCATGTGACCAAGTGCGCCATCTTTCGGCATGAAGGACTTTCTCCCTTTAATTAGTTTATACGCCCGCACACACACACACACACACACACACACACACACACACACACACACACACACACACACACACACACACACACACACACACACACACACACACACACACACACTCTCAACTAGCTCAGCTCTGAGAAGTAACAATAAGACACTCTTGGCTCCTTTGGAGACCATGCCTTTGCTTAGTGTGCTCCCGGACCTGGGACTGACTCCCGACTTGTGTCACATCTCCTGACTTGTCCAAATTTAAGGGAAACTGGAGGCACATCTATTTATTGGCAGCATTTAGTGGGTCCCTGTGATTCGTCTTTTATGTGCTATTGCTGACATGTACTAATGTGCTGACAGTATGCACACTGCTACAAACCATATTTGCTTGCTGAACCTGTCCATGTCCTCCTAACCATGTTATTCTTGTTGCCATTGAGCATGTATAATAATAATAATAATAATGATAAACTGCACAATTACTCTGATCAGCTAGCTTTCCTTCCGATGTCAGCCTGCCATTCAGTTCGTGTGCTCTAAGCATGATCTCGTAGCTGTAGCAAGATCCTATGGTTAAGAAGTAATACATATGATGGCAAGAAGTGGCACTCGGACGGGTCGGATCTGCCACGTCGGATGACAGCTATCCTTCTCGGTGGCCCGCGCACACATGGGCACACACACACACACACACACACACACACACACACACACACACACACACACACGATCGAGTGACAGTAAACGACGATGGATGATTAATACCTGCATGTAGTTGCGAAGGTTCACCACAAAGTTGCTGGAGAAACTGGTAAACGATGGCAAGCGCATCCCTAGTGGTCTCGGTAAGTCACCGTAGTCGTAGCACTTCAAACTCGTCACCGTCACACTGGGTGCTGCTGCATTCAGGCTCATGTCGGTGCCACCACCGCCGGCACCGAGCGCCACGACTCGAAGCTCCACGCACTGCACCGCAGGGGGATCGTAGCTCGGCGAGCGGCGGCGGCGACGAGCTGCTTTGGAGAGGGATGTGGCACCAGGTGGCGACAGGGAGACGTTAAAAAAGTCGCAGCCAACCAGACTCGATGCGGCCTCGGGATCGAGGCGCTGTGTCCAGACGTAGAGCGGTGGAGACGAGTAAGACCAAGGTGGGTCGACGGTGAACTTGTGCAACTGATTAAGCTGCAACGGTCACGGCAAGATCTGTGCACTCCCTCCCCTATCTCACCTCTCTCCCCTTCTCCTTTCCACTCCTTCGGTCTTCCAGCTAAAAGTCAGCAGTGCTTCATCATTGGAGGTAGGGAGAAAAGGGGAGAGGAAGAGGAAGGAGAGAAAGGGGGAAAGAGGAAGAGAAAGGAGGAGGAGGAAGAGAAAGGAGGAGGAGGAGAGAAGGGAAAGAGAGGGAGGGACGGAGGTAGGGAGGGGAAGAGAGAGGAGGAGAAAAAGGAAGAGGGGAAGGCAAGGAGGAAGGGAGAGGGGGAAGAGGGAAACGGAGGGAGGGAGGGAGGACGGAAAAAGACAAAGGTAGAGAAATGGAGGGAGGCAGGGTGAGGGAGTGAGGCTGGGAGGAAGGGTGGGAGAGCAGGAAGGTGTGTTGTTGGGTTTGAACAGCCGTGATGAGAACAGGCAAGCCCGTAAACATAGTTATTCGAGACATAGGTGCACAGGTTATATAAAGTGCAAAAAAATGCATTCAGCACATTAGTTCATTCATCGTCATGACTAGGGAGGCGATTCACAAGACTGCTATTTGCTATTGTTTCCCCCTCTCCTTGAGGTATACAGCACTTTGTACAGCAACAGCCTTCAGGGAATTTGACCAACACCGACAAAGGCAAGCTGAGTACGAGAAGTCCAAATGCAGTTAATGGTAAAAAAGTGACAATCTAACGAGAAACGACAGGATCAGCAGCCAACACCGAGTTGCGAGTGCAAATTTGCAAATAGCTGCAGCAAGATGCACCCAAACTGTCGATAGTTCGGAAAGCAATAGCAGGTACTCAGTCTGAAATTCCCACAAATTGGTAAACACTTGTTTGCTTACGGTTAAAAGTATGCCAATGATGCCCTTTAGTTTATCTGTGACTTGGTCTCGGTAAGAAAAACTTGGATCTGTGTAGTTCGCCTGGCTAAGCTCATCAAGGATGGCCGAAGTGCACGAGAAGGCATCGTCACATGTAGCTGCTGGCACGGCTTCTCTGAACCTGTTACTCTCCAGAAGCACCAAGCTTGCACGATGGAGTACGGCCGTGGCCAGATCAAGTCTCATGATGTCAACCTAAGAAAAAAGAAAAAATTTAGGATATATAGTACACACATTCTTCACTCATGCACAATGCTGAAGCAGCCATGCCGTGATTACGATGCAACATAAATTCATACGCACGTGCACACACACACACACACACACACACACACACACACATACACATATATATACACACAAACACTAGTGTGTGCATGTGCACGCACACACACGCACGGGCACACAACACAAATTCACATGCAGGGTCTGTGGGTGCGTGTCTATAAGTGAGTGCTTGCCTGTGTGCGTATGTCTAATTAGTGTGTGCGTCTGTGTGAGTGTTTTATGTCTAAATTATGTCTAATTCGTGCGTGCCCATATGTATGAGCAGGTGCATGCATGCGCGCGTGTGTGTCTTGACTTCGTATGCAAGCGCAGTGCAGCACTGGCTAACCATGTATAGAGCAGCCCGAAGTGCTGCCACTTTGGAAGCACTTAAAATATGGCTCAGTAGGTAAAACCAGTCGAGATGATTTTCCGGATAAATCGCCCTAATGACAAGCCCATGCAAGTCAGCATTGCTACCGAACAGTAGATGCTTGTCACATGTTTTGGCTGTGGTACAAATGCAACACGTGGAGAAGCGTGTACGCACCTTGGTAGCACTTTTTGTTGCAAGCACCCACCTCAGAACGGCGAGTGTCTGCTGTGCTTCCAGCTAAAAGTATCGAAACCATCCAAGCGTCGAGCAGTCTGAGCAGTGAGTCGCCACCGAGTGCATAGTGCAGCATAAAATACAGAAAGCGAAAGCACGGGGCAATACTGTCACAAACTGTCACAACGACGATACCTGCCGAAAGCAATAGACAGAGGTAAAAGTGAGCCATCACCAGCTGAGATAAGGATTTACTGCAGTCGATAACTCACACGCAAGGATTCACAAAAATGGACAAGCAAGAGATTACTGGTACTCTTGGCAGCTGGCAGGCGAGGCTGTGGGTGGAGGATAGCCTCAATAGCCATGCTAGAGAGAGCTGACTGGCAGACATAAGCTACATAAAGCAAAAGGTTAAGGGCAGCCGGTTTAACTACTCGTTTACAACATTTAACAACATATTTGTTTATGTCGAGGCAGTGGAGCCCTCGCGAGCCCTCAGCACGCCGTTATAGAATTCCAGCAAGACGGCCTCATTATTATTAAGATTCTCACTATTTGCCAAGGGCACGCAAGAAAAAGCAGTCCAGCAAAGCAACAGGAAAGCAAGACGATTGCTCTTTATGATCGGGAGAAAAAACCACTTGCTTCATTTTTTTATGGGCGACCAGCCAGTTACGATCATTATGATGGACGGTATTTTCCTTGGCTGCAGCTGTTTTTTGTTTTCATTCATGTCACGAGAGGATTGCACGAGGTTTGTGTTGCATTCGCCGGACACCTGGCAGGCCGCTTACTTATAAAATTTAGTCATGCTGCTCAGGCTGTGCAGCACGAGCTCGGCTGCAAGTTCTCTGGGTCCGGGCCACAGGTACTGCGGGAGATGCTCACCATATTTCTGATAGTCTCGTTGAGAAGTGCATCAATCAAGTGCAACCTTGCAGAGCCGAGAGAGCTGGCATTGCATGCTAGCTCAGCGCCACCGCCACTGCTCTGGACGCACCCCTGCTGGGCGAATTTGAAAAGCTTCTGAGCTAGGAAGAGCAGAATGCTTCGCCGCAGCGCATCGTCCTGTGAATTTGCGATCAGTGAATTCATTGCAGTGCTGTAGTTGAACACCTCGTTGAACCTAGCCAGAAAAATATGGCTCAGTGCGAAGCATTGCTCAGTGGGAATTAGCAATCGGCTTAGTGCTTGACCGATTTGCTCCTCATCTCGCAAGCTTCTCCACATCTGCTATGGCTACGGAGCTTGATCGAAATCGAAGAGCCGATGCCAGCACCAGACTGCTAAAAGCGTTTGCATAAGGTCAAAAGGTCAGTGACACGTTCAGTAGTAGACACATGCCTGCACACGTGCAGCGTGCACACGTGCACGTGGTCCGAAGATCGCGGCTGCAGTCCAGCTTTCTACGAATTACAAGGTGACCAGACGGCTTAACAAGCTCAGCAGCACTAAGAAGCCTACATCCCGCCCATTTCTGAATTGAGCTGGGGCTGCACAACGATAGGGCGACGATAGCACTCACTCGAGGCCACGGTAGCAGAGTAATGAGCTACCGCATGATCTGCCCGAAGACAGCTGCAGCCCGAGTTCAAGGCCTGCATTCTGCAAAACTCTTGCTTCGATCCAAGAACTAAGAGACAGTGAACCGTACGACCGAAGGCAGAAGATGCGGTCGTCGGGTGCGCAGCACAATGTGATGCCCATCAGCTTTTGCTAGACACTGCAGAAGAGCCGCAGCACAGTCCTTCCTGTAACTGGCCGAAGCGGGAGCGAGAACAAGTTCTAGGACAAACAGCCCAAATGGCTCTTCGGCAATTTTAGCCGATCCACTCCTTGGGTGGCCTTCACTTTAAGTGTTTTTTTTACGCTGCCCGACCATCGGAAAACGAGTATCGAGTAGCTACTTACAAGTCATCAATAGTGCCGATCCTCGGCAGCAGCTGCCAGCTTTGAGTGCACGCTGTTGTAGCAGCTCCGCGGGCGTTGTACACACGAAGCTGGACAATGACTGCAAAAAACGAGCCTCAACACGGTCGCTCTCAGGCGCGACTTCACGGAGTAAAACAAAATGTCAATCGTATCTTGGCAGGTTCTAGCCTTTGAGCCTAGCTAGATCGGTGCCAGACTCGGACTTCCTACAGAGACATTCAAGCCTGCACTTTATATAGGACATTTTTGAAGGTTTTTGTGGTTAAAATAGAAAGACGTTTCTACTTCAGCAGGGCCTGGCTGCAGGTCAAGAAGACCTGCATTCCAAAAATATCTCAAAAATGTCTTAGCATCAATCTTTTTCAAGTTGCAAGACAAACTCGGTGCTCTAATGCTCATTCATACGAAGGAACAGGAACGGTTAACGAGATTGGGCAATGATACGAGATGGCAAGCAAGTACACAACAAAGTCACTGGGGCAGATATCCTTTGTGATCTCGAGATCCAGAGTACGACCACCAATATGAGTCGCATGACGACCGTGTTAAACCAAGCCAAATGTCAGCAGACCGTCAAGATCAGCCAAGACAGTTAGTGTATGCCGACATCTTCAGCAATTAACAACGACCTGTCACACGCGAATATTTTGGTGGGGAGCTCTAAAAAGTCTTCCAAAAATGAAGTTAGACAGAGGGGTCAGTGGATCATCACCAAGAGAGGCAGGTAACTTGATGCAGATCGAGACCATTCAGTGCACCAGTCACCGCACCTGATTCAGATGGTTTAAATAATGATCACATCTGGGTATCGGTGGCATAGAAGTGATTGGTGACGCCATTTCTTCACATCACTTTTCCGAGTAGTTCCATATCAATGAAAAATAGCAAAGGCCAGAGAATTGACCACTGAGAAACTCCACAGATGACTGGTCTGCTGGATGTGACATGACCACCAAGGACTTGGGGTGGATCTATTACACAAGTATTTGTAAGCCTAAGTGAATGCTTATGTGTTTATACTTTCTTCTACCCATAGCCATAAAATCAATGAATTTAGGCAGAATATTCATTTAGGTCTGGAGTGGACGGAATCAAGAAATATAGATTTGTATATAGGGCACCTTTCAAAAGACAAGCATGTTAAAAACGCAATCCAAAGTTTTGACGATTTCCACATTAAAACAAAAAATAAAAAATGATTATGCAAACCATGTATGAACCGGAAGTAAACTAGAAGCCACACAACTAAAAATATACATATCTCAACATCACATGCAACTTTTCACTGATTGACATGTAATTTGGAATGAGTGGAGCTCTGCATCTTCATCTGTTATCTACTTCATCTTTGGTGTGGCTTGGGTAAATATTTCTACACATGTCATCTAGCATCCTAGAACTTCATCTTCTGCGATCATGCTTCATTATTACAAGTCTAATTATTTTTGTGATCTTTTTTAGGGCGAATAATTGTTTAGCCAAGTGCCCTGCATCTGCTGAAGGGTTTGGGATATTTTTACAGTGCATAGTATTAAGTCTGCTGATTTTTTTCTAGATTTCCTTGTTTAGAATTCAGCCACAGACAGTGACCTTGACTCACCCAGGGCGTCAGAAGATCGATATCGCAGCGATTGTCATATTAAAAGGCAGTTAATGGTGGGACACAAGTAATTGTTTAATTAAAAAAAATAGTCAATGCTGGCAGGAGAGCACGGCGATCATTCACTGGTTCCTTATACGTGAATGATTATTAAATCTGGGGCAAATCCCACTGATATTGAGGATGTAACTCCCCATGCCTTCCCATTTCCCAAGTTTTCCTTTTAAAATGGCAGCCTAACGTCAAGTGACTATCAGTACACTCACCCGGGTAAGCAATTTCACTTAGTGTAGCATAGCAAGGTAGCACTAGCAAATGAGCAACGATAATAAATGTGCATTTACAAGGTAAGAAATCCATGACACACCAACAATAACTATTTTTAGGATTACACATTCTGTAGTGTTCCATAATATCCCATCTCAATCAACTAATAGCATCACGAACAGCATGATGAGGCAGGATAATAAAAGTGGCTAGCTGCTACTTCTTGCTGGTTAATTTTTAACGGAATCGTACTACTATCGTGCAGAATATTTGTAGACACAGAAGTATTCATATGTCTAATGGTTGGAGACTGAATATACTGTGTTAACTAAATTTAATCCTCGAGTGTATACAGCACCCGAGTCTTTACGTGTGCTTTAGGGCACATCAAGCCCCATATAAAATTTAGGCTTACTTTTTTATCAGAAAATAGGTATACATTAGTACCAAGGGCTGTTACTCACCTCCCGCAATTATAATGGGAACATAATAAAGATACAGACTGCCATATTAGGCACTGTATATCCAGCAGTCATAGCTACTCTCAAACTTGAGCATTACACAGAAGGGACTTGGGCATTTACAGTGCCCACGAATGGCACCACTTCCTCCCTTTTAGGCATTTAGGTAAAATGTTCATGGATGCAATATTCAACATCATGCGTAAACACAGACTAGAGTGGAAAAACCCAGAAAACTTGTAGACCGGTCAAGGGTGCGACACGCGAGATCCAATAAAAGACACTGTAAGCAGACATACACACGGCCATCAAAAACAGAGCCTTACCGGAATGGTTTTGTTCGGGCAAACCTGCAGGCAAATACATAGTAGTCAAACCGTTGTAGCCGCGATACAGAATGTAGCGGGCACTTCGATCTGGTGCATACGAGAATCCAACTTCATACGTTATTGGCAAGGCCTGTAAAAGCGAAAGACGAGCCCAGCGCAGTCAGCAGCTGCTCTGGCAACCACTTACAAGCACATAGGCAAGTAAAACAAAAAAGAGCAGAGGTTGCCAGACAGATGGCATGCAACATGGTTCAACTATGCCCGAGTAGCCGCAGCAATAGCTCTGGGCCCAGTGTGACTACAGAAGGAAGAGCTGACATAGTGGCTATTTAATATATAAAGCATGGCGTTGCTACTTGTTGCCATTTTTTATCCCACCACAAAGGTTGGTGGCTGGGATTTTGGAACGGGACCGAAACCAACACGGGTATGACACAAGGTCAAGGTATCTTGTTTGAAATTATAAATGATATGCTAGCTGATTTAACAGCCTCTTTTGTACAGAAAAAGAAGACCCTTTACGACTATCGCCATTTCTTGCAGCGGTGATCAAGCACAGCCCACCGCAGGATTCGAACCCACAAACTCGGGACCAAAGTCGTGAAAAGCAGACACCTTATCCAGTGTGCCATCACTGCTCACCATCACATAAATTCCCCAGGCCCTCTAAAGATGGTTTAGTTCCCCATTTTGGGACAGCACAACACTTCACACCGAATGCAACGCGGTTCGGAGGCTTCTTTCGACTCTGAATTAAAAAGAAATGAGTAACTCAGCTTGCATGGCTTGAAAGGCACGCAGCAAGGCAGGCCTCTTTTGAACCCGTCTAATGAGAATGATCTATTTAGCAACCCTCAAATATGATCGCCCCTTTCGAAAGATCACAGTACTTTGCGAACTTATCCTGAACATTTTTGGCGCAATTTAAAGATGAAAAGTTTCCTTTTGGCACCACTTCGAGGAGTTCCCTTCTGGAAAACCCCTCCTCAAAGCGACCGAGCCCGAATAAGGGCTAGGGGGCTACCAAGCAGAGGGCAGGCATAAGGGCGCACGGGCATGTTCTAGGCACTATGGAGGGTGACTGGAAGGCTGCATCTTTGGCATGGCCCCTATCAAGACCCTGACCTCTCAACCAGATTCTCAGCCCCTTCCCACCTTGACCACCGAATGCTGTGCCACTTGCAGCTCGGCACAGAAGCTGAAATATGGGCTTCGCTCTGGACACTTTATTCAATTGGGGTGTTACTCTGCCATGGACTATTATGCAGTTTTTGTGAAATAAAAGCTGCCATTTGTGCATGCGTTTGGAGACAATTTTTGCCCAAAAACCATTGCTGAAGCCTGTCGGCAGCAGCCACTAAGACCAGCCTGGGTAGTTGTCTCCCCAACCTATTTCTGCACCTGGTGATCGACCGAGAGAAAAAATCGTACATTGAATGGAGCAGTCATGCACGCCGTCACCCCTCCGTATGGCTGGTCACAGGACCAGGCCAGTCAGTCTATAAGACTGCAATTGACTCTACGCTGAACGAGACCAGTTGTGTTCCTACAAGCATGTGCACCAGCCAGCACGCACGCACGCACGCACAAGCACACACACACAAACACACACACACAAACACACACACACATATATCCCATATATATATATATATATATATATATATATATATATATATATATTGTGTATACACAACACGTTGCACAGCCAACATATCACACAAAGCGGTCGCCTTAAGAGTCTGGACATGCTATTATAATTATGCGTGTCTCATTTCTACTTCGACATGGTCATTCTTAGAACCTTCCAGCACTCTACCTAGATCATAATCTTAACACAGAAAGTATACACCCAACCTCAGATAAAGTGTCTGCTATATACTCTTCGAGCACACACACACACACACACACACACACACACACACACACACACACACACACACACACACACACACACACACACACACACGAGCAAGCGTTGCATTTCCCGTTCTGCTGAACGAAGCTCGGTTTAAGCGACAAGCAAGCTCCACGACGATCTGCCACAATGAGAGTAGCACGCTTGTTGTTGCTGCCGCCACTGCCGCTGGACAGCTGCAGTGTTAGCGCAGGACCCGGGAGTCGGAAGACGAGCCAGCCGCTGACTGCCGCCGGACGCTGACGCACCTCGTCGTTCCAGCTGTCGCAGCTCAGCAGATAGGGCGTCTGCATCTCGACGGCATTGCTCGCCAGGCTGGCGCCGCGCTGCAGACCGCACTGCCCGCCCTTCGGGCCGTAATCCGTGTGCACGTAGTAGAACGACGAGCCTTGCGCGACGGAGCCGACGTAGGCGGCGGCGCTAATTTTGTACTCCGCCCCGTCCCCCTTGCTCGTCTGGTCCGGCGTGACGACAAGCTCGGTGCCCGTCGCGCTCGCGCTCACTTTCAGCGACGCCGGAGAACTGGAAGAGTGACGGCGGCTCGCACGTGCGCACGAATATGCGTGGGCTCGCGCCAGCACAGCTGCACCATTCGGGGCTGGCGGCATGCATCGAGAGGGGTCTCGCTTGAGCGCTCTCACGAGCCGTGGTCGAGCAAGCCACATCAAGAAGAGGAGCCAGACATCGTGCTCTGCGAGTGCCCGTGCAGAAGGAGCGCTCGGCTGCATCTAGCACCACTGCCGCATAGATAGCTGCCGAAGCAGAAGAGTGCAGGCAAGAGTGGCACAGTCACTCCAAAGATGCCCACAACCGCCAACCCATACCAACGGCCTACTGGCTGCCCACTCGCATGACTGAGCTACGCTCAGTGAAAGAAAGGAAGGCCTCGCGCTTGCACGAGTGTTTGTGGTTTCCTGACGGCAAAGTATCACAAGCTGTCAACAAACACATGCGCCATCGGTAGACGGTATGCTACTGCCCCACCACAGATGCTGTCATGCTTCCAGCTCAAACAAGCGAGATGTGTGCCTTGCAGTTACCACGTGCACACTAGAAGCATTTGAAGGAGCTTCGCCATAATAAATATACGGTTCCCGGAAATTATGGCAAAGCAAATGAAAACCAGGCCGCATTCAGTCACTTGCCTGGAAGCCAACATTTGCACACAGACATACAAGTAGCACAACCAAGACGACCTCCTCGTTTTTTTCTTGGAAAGGCAGCAAAGCAATGACCAAAAATTGAAAGGATAAATGCAACAAGGGAGATCTCGTAACAACCACTGAGTGCACTAAGAGCAGCACGTCAATGCTAAGAACTATACTTCGAAAGAAACCTCAAATCCTTTGGAAACCGTGAATTTAGTTCGTATGCTCCCAGAGCCTGGAACTCACTCCCGACTTCTGTCACGACATCCCCTGACTTGACCAGATTTGAAAAGAAATTATAAACCCACCTAATTACCACAGCATTTAGTGGGTCCCTGTGATTCGACCTTTATGTGCTTACGCGTGCTGACACTGCGCATGCTGCCACTAACCACACTTGCATGCTGACCCTGTGCATGTCACCCCTAACCACTCGATCGTGTTTCCTTTGTAGCAAATGTAAAGTGCCTAGAAAGAGATTGAGTTCTCTGAGGGCACTTTATTAAGTGTGTTATTATTATTATTATTATCCTTATTATTATTAAACCACAATTCGTACAGAGCTAATCAGTGACCTGCACTTTCAAGACATAAAACGGCACGGCATAGGCAGACAAACTAGGTGCATGCACAGACTACCTGTGCCAAATGGAAACTTTGAGAGGCCTGACTTTAAAGCTGACTTTTTGCTGCAAGGAGATTGAGTAACTACAAGGTACTGGACACAGCAAGCTGCACCTAAGAGAACGACTCCTGTTACCTCCGTCTTTCATAGATGCTGAGAGTATATATTTGCCCATCAGAGGATCGGGCACAGCTCGAATCAAGAAGACACTGTTGCGGCACTGGAGTAGATGATGTGAGTGTGGCAGTTGATCCTGGACGGTTACTGTTTTCGACCAACGATCCGTCGGGCGGCGCTTGACGAGCGTTACGCACTATCAGAGAGAGGGAGTGAGACAGGCAGATGTGCAAACGACTCCCGGACAAACGCCGCACACGGGTTTGCCCGAGCAAGAGTGACTACCACAAAGCATGCGCACAGAGCATGCGGCGCTGCTGCCGTGGAAGACGAGACCCGTCGGCCAACCTGAGCTGCCGCAGCGCAACGAGGGCTGCACGTCTGCTTACCAGCCCTGTCAGGCGGCTGCTCAAACACTGTAGATGAAGAAGTAGCGGTGGGCATGGCAGCCTTGTCGATGACAGCAGCAGCAGCTGGAGCTGTTGGCAGCTTCGGCGTGGTGGACGAGATCGTCGGGTAACGCTGCGCCGGCACGGGCGAGCTGGGGCCGGCAGCGGTAGCCAGCAAGCCATTGGCAAGCAACGCGCCTGCTCTGGGCAGCAGCATCACTGCAGAAGCGCTACTTGGTAGCACCACTTGGCCTGCCTCGAGTGGCAGCATGGCCGGGTCCGAGTATTGCTTACACTGGCTGCTCGACGAGTCGGCTGCTGACTGCTGACCGCTGCTCACCACGAGGTCGACCTTCCACACATACTTCGTGGGACTCGGCAGGCACGACTCACACGAAGCTCGCAAGCGAATCAGTGAAGCGGCGTCAAACGTGCCATTGGAGCCGTATGCACGACATTGTGGGCAATCGATGGCGATGCTGCAGCAGAAAGAAATCTCACCATCATTCACCTGCTACGAGCAACTACGAGCGAGTTGGCTCGAACTCTACGGAGGGGGACTGACGTCCAAATGTCTAGCAGTAAAACATAGCGCGCCCACACACACACACAACACACACACACACACACACACACACACACACACAAACCAAACCACACACACATAGAATAGGCGACCGATCGCGGGAAAGATGCCAGCGAGCCAGTCAATGTTGATCAACCACAGCTTCCATTGGGCAGTCTAATTAGTAGTAGAACTGGCGCTTTCCACTTGTCTGAGTTTGTTTTGGTGTTGCGTTCATGCAGTCCACACAGCTACTACAATGTCATGCAATTCGCGCAATCGAGGCAGGTACTTACTTGAGCGCTCCTGCCTGTGAGAAGTCCCACATCTGGCTGACATTGGAGCACTGACTCGTACCAGGGCGGCAGACGACAACCAAGAATTGAATCAGTAGTGTACGTGGGATCTTTTTAGCCATACTGGTTGTGTTAACAATCACCATGCTGGAGTTGATTTGAACTTGCGAGTCGAAGCAAGGGTCGATGCTTACTCCAGATGATGAGCAGTACCACCAGAAGCTGAGGAAAAGGTGCATTTCCATGAAAACATGCTCCATCGATGGAGGCTGCATGTAAAGAGCTGGTACACAGAAACTAATACCTCCCTCCACTACTTTCCCCTTCTCTCTCTCTCTCTCTCTCTCTCTTCTCTTCACTTTATACGCCATTAAAAAACTCAGCAGCAATGGCTAGCCTAAACTATGCATCACTGAGATCTAGGGGGACTGCACGTGCTCTGATAGCACTGCAACATGCACGACACTGCCAGGACTGCATGCGGATCCAGAAAGCAGACAGTAATAATAATAATAATAATAATGCACTTGATAAAGCGCCCTCAGAGAACTTAATCTCTCTTTAGGCGCTTTACATTTGCTGCAAAGGGAAATGCAATTGAATGGTGATTAAAATCATGCTTGATAAACACACGAAATGAATAACATGGTTAGGGGTGACATGCACAGGGTCAGCATGCAAATGTGGTTAGTGGCACCATGCACAGTGTCAGCACGCATAAGCACATCAAGGACGAATCACAGGGACCCACTAAATGCTGCCATACATAGGTACGTTTAATAAGTTCTTTTTAAATGTGGTCAAGTCAGGGGATGTTCTGACGCAGGTCGAGAGAGAGTTCCAGGCTTTGGGAGCATACGAACTAAATGCACGGTCTCCAAAGGATTTGAGGTTTGTACAGGGTATTTGTAGACTGTTGGATTCCGAAAAGCAGGTGGTGCGATGCTTGGCCTGATGGAGGAGTATATCGGAGAGATAGTCTGGAGCCAAAGAATGATGTGACCTAAAAGTGAGCGACAAAACCTTGAAGTCAATCCGTTGCTTGACTGGTAGCCAGTGCAGGTCGGCGAGAAGTGGTGTGATGTGGCAACTGCGCCGCTCACGAAAGACAAGCCTAGCTGCAGAGTTTTGCACCAGCTACAATCGCCTGATCACACATGCTGGTAGGCCAGTAAGCAGTGAGTTGCAGAAGTCGAAACGGGATGTCACGAATGCATGGACTAACTTGGACGTGGTATCTTTATCTAAACAACCCCGAATTTTAGCAATGTTATGAAGCTGAAAATAGGCAGATTTGACTGTGGAGCTGATATGGTCGCCTAACGAGAGGTCGCTTTGGAATATGACACCTAGATTTCGAGCTGATTCAACGGGAGATTTGCTGGCAGAGCCAATTTTTAGTTTCAGCCTTTTCAATTTGTGAATCACACTGGGTTTGCCCATAACTAGTAAGTTAGTTTTATCATCATTTAGTTTTAGAAAATTTGCTTCCATCAATGTGCGGATGTCATCAATGCATGCAGCAAGTGAGTTGAGAGAATTTGAGGTAAAGCATAACACTGAGCTTTCCGAACTGCTGTTAGATTTTCACGGTGGCAAGGAGGTCACGATGTTTGACAGCAATGGGATTTTGGAACAGATGCACTACGGCAAGCCAGCATTGCACTACTCACGTCAGAGAGGGGCACTCGGAAAAGCAGTCCGGGTCGTACGATTTCGAGGCGTCCAAGGTGACAACCCTGCCCGTGCTCATCGTGCGGGCAATGCCGCCGTCGATGAGAGCTATCAGATTCGATGGAATCACGTCAAAGTGCAGCGAGTCCGAGGTCAGCTGCACTTTGGTTGCAACGACTTCCACCTGCAGTGCAGTGCAAGCATGAAAGAAGGTGTGGAAGAATGGACACGTGACCAGCCAGCACCAAGCAAAACGCACGGGCTAGACATTTAGGCTGTGCCCTTCGAAAGTGAGTGCGTGGCTGCAGATGCACTCGCATACATACAAGCACAAAGTCACTGCAGCTTGGCAAAATCAGCTTCCGACTGGTGGCTATCAACAGCAAGAGACCGGTGGCACAAAGCCTACTGCATCAGCCATCGCCAAATGCCTGCTATCAAGCAAGTCCACTAAATAAGAAAAGAAAATAGTGCACCCACGTAGAGCCACAAGGTGGCAGTGTCACTCGGTGAGAATCAAGACGCAATGTCATCTGTGAAATGCCTACAGAGAGATTCAGTTCTCCGAGGGTGTCATACAAATGTATTATTATTTTTATTTTTATCATTAAATGTTGGTGAGCTCGGTAGTATCGAGCTCGAATGAATTCTACAACAATGCTACAGGAGACCAATATGTGGAGCGAATTACACATGCTATTGATTGGGTCTGCCTACTGAGTGCAAGAACTTGCCAAATGACTTTGCTTGGTTTTGTCAAGCTGGCTGAGAAACTATTGCGGCTTTGAAAAGATAACTCTTGGCGGCACCATCAGAACAGTTAATACGCTGTCGTTTATGCATAGAGCAGCAGTGAAGTTTCTGCTACAGGCATAGTGCCCACAGCAGGCTATTTAACGTGGTTGTCAGCAGCTGTTTCGTTTATATTTGCATTAAATAAAAATCTTTTTTCTGTTTAGAGTTTCACTCAAAAACCTTAACACTAAAACCTAAAACTCAAACCCCCAAAATACAAAATCTCATCACTAAACTCTAAACCGTAAACTAAAAAAATAGGACCCTTAAATGCCACACCAAAAATCCTAAACCCTAGGTTAAAAAGATAGCTCTAAAACAAGTTTATCTAACATAAATATAACAGATGATGGCAGCCATGTTGAGCAGCATGCTATGGGAACTGTATCTATAGCAGAAACTGACCTGGCTCCATGCATAAACGATGCCGTATTGGTTAATCAGAACATGCAGCAAAATAAGATTTAGAGGATGCATCAAGTGACTACTCTCAAAAAATGGATCGCAACACATTTCCCATTTTAGAAATGGCCAAGGTTTAAGACATCCAGTATTGAGCATGAATAGAAGTAATAGTAATATATTTGTATAGAACTCGCAGAACTAAATCCTTTTCTAGGTATGTTACACAGGCCACACATAGTTCAAAAATATACTATAAATCGACGGTGCAGTTAAAAAATCACCAGACTACGTTTTATGATGAAACAAGAGCTTTAGAATCTTATATAACTGCTACAAAATTCTTGGCATAGGTCTGTGACTCCCAGACCATGGAGGACTATAGGCAAAAAATGTCTGACGACGACGAAAAGTCAGCTCGCTTTTTAGTACTTTTTCGGTTGCTAAACCAAGCGAGTCAAGATCTAGAAAAGGACTCAAATTTATTTTGCATCAGAACAGTCTGAATGGTTTTGGCTTTTTTGCTGAAGCATCTATTTCTGGCATCGTTTCAAAATATGTCTGGCACAGCCGTGCACGTTCAAAACATTTTGCTTTAAATCCTTGATTATCTCTGATGACATGCCTGACGTGATCGGTGAGATGCGATTTTAGTGTGGCTATAGTTGATATATCAAATAAGTCTTACTTAGTGCCGTTTTTCCTGTGCTAAAAAATATATCCATCAAAAAGGGCCACGAGGATATATGAGTCGGATACTGCTTTCGACATTGCTGTCGATTTTAGTTTTGATTTTTTTGCACTTGCCAAGCAAACCAATATGGCAGCATGCCATTGTTATCAACGATGCTAATTCTGACACATCCTATAATCTGGGGAAGTTTATTACCTCTTATGAGTTAATAAAACCATAACATATCTTCTGAAGTTATATCTCCATAACTAGACGTATATTTTTCGGCCCGTACTCCGTGTGTGCTACGTGAGTCCGTGTGTACAGTGCAGACCCGAGAAAGACAAGAGGCATCAGAGCATCAGGACAAAACCTCAGAAATAACTGAGTGTTGCAAAATCAAGACCGAAAATTACAACGGACGGTAGAATAAATATGAAGAGGCAATATTTTTTTAGCAAGCTATCAATGCTGAAACTTCGAATAGACTACTAGCTGAGAAAAACTAGTGAAATGAACTTGTTTGGCGGTTTCAAGTGGGTACAAAAACAGTTGCCGTTTTTGAAGAATAGTTTTTGGTACAGCAGTTAGAACACATCAAAGCACACTTTCTTCAGTGTTTAAAGTGTTTCCCTCTTTAAAAAAATGCTTTCCAAAGATTGCACTGAAGATTTACACAGGTACAGCCAAAGTTTGGGACATCTGATTTTGCATGTTGGCAGACATTAACCAGCCGAAGTTCAAGACCACACAAGAAATCGATGGTGCAGCTTGAGCAAGAAACCGCCTAAGTAAGTTTCGTACGGATAAAGAAACCGTAAAACAGAATAAAAGTGCTACAGAAGTCGAGGCAAACATCTGAGAAGCCAAAACCGTGGCAACCTACGAGGTATTGAAAGAGGTTAAAGGACGAAAGTTTAACTGAGTTAAATTTAAATAAAGTTAAATTCCCATGGCAAACCCAGCGAATTAAGACCTGGGAACTGTTTAAAATAATTCGGTAAGTCCTAATTCATTAAAAAGGCCTGTTCTTTCTTTTTTACTGCTCAGCTATCGATTTCCTCCATCGTTTTGAACCCTGTCTGGCATATGGTGAAGCATGAAAAAAATAGCTTGCTTCAAACCGTAGATAATTACTGAGATAAAGCCTGAAACAGATTCTGAAACAGACAGTCGCTCAGATGCACTTTTAGAGTGGGATACATTATGTTCACAGGAAAGCTTAATTCATTGTGTTCTAACAGTGCAGCAAAATGCCATCGTTCGAAAATGGAGGCTGTCTTGAACCGGAAGTGTATCCAGCTAGAGCAAAGAGAGGCCGTTGCATACGTTTTTTTATCTGGTAAGCAAATCAATGCCGTAGCATGTACAGGTCGCTCCGAATATTGTTAACTTGCTTGAATCCCATGTTCTAGTGGAATTTTGTTGACTAGGAGTTCATAAAATGCTGAAATTTAATATTTGAGAGTATACAATGACTCCAAGTAGGCATACATACATACATACATACATACATACATACATACATACATACATATATATATATATATATATATATATATATATATATATATATATATATATATATATATATATACACAAGCGTCCATACACACATAAACTTGAACGTGTGTGTACATAACTTCAAGAATGATGACTATCGTATAGATATTCACATTGAAACTTCTTGGTGTGATCAAGCAGCACATTCGAATGAGATAGTTTATCCTTTGCTCTATCAGTTAAATAGGGCTCAGGTGGCTCAGTGGTGCTCATAAATCAAGAGATTCCATAACATTCGGGTCAAACAAATGGCACCACACCTTATCCTTCTTGAGACTACTCTTTTGAAAGACATGCTTTAAGCTCGCACGCCAAGCTCTCGAGCATGAAAACTGTTAGCAAAGGGCACCTGAGGCTTTCCGCTGTGCCTCTTCAATCACACTAACGGTGTATCGAGCTCCCCTCCAATAACCGAGCACCGTTAAACCAATCAGGCTTAGCATCGAAAAACCGCTTTACTATCTGAAATACTTCCTAATCACGCTTTGAATTGCGCCACCTGCTCCTCTGACTCAATTCGTTTGGCTGTGCCTTTCACCAATCTCAGATCGCTAGGAGACAATGCCTTCAGTTTGTATACTCCAAAAGCCTGGAACTCACTGCCGACTGACGTCACGACAGCGGTGGAGTCCGGAGCTTCATCAAGACCTGCCAGATTTCCATGTGTGCGAGATAGACCGCAACTAATAACAAATTATAGCACAGAATCATAGTGTTTATTTGACACGAACTCGGCGGTTGCTCATCGAGAGTAATTTAACATGATTTCTTTGTTGGCGAGAGTGGGGCACATAGGATTAGGGGTGACCCAGGTCGCTGTTCTGCTGTGAGGGGGGATGCCCCCTGGCTGTGCCACTGCGTGACGACATCCCCTGGCTGGAGAACATTTAAAAAGGAGCTAAAAACCCACTTTCACAGCAGTAGCTTCGTTTGTGTCTAGTGTGCTGTGTGTGCTGGTGAGTGCAGACACTGCGTAATAATAATAATAATAATAATAATAATAATAATAATATTGCACTTGATAAAGCGCCCTCAGAGAACTTAATCTCTTTCTAGGCGCTTTACATTTGCTGCAAAGTGATATGCAATAGAATAGTAAGTAAAATCATGCTTGAAAAACAAACAAAATGAATAATATGGTTAGGGGTGACATGCACAGGGTCAGCATGCAAATGTGGTTAGTGGCAGCATGCACAGTGTCAGCACGCACAAGCACATCAAGGACGAATCACAGGGACCCACTAAATGCTGTCCTAAATAGGTGTGTTTTTAAGTTTCTTTTAAATGTGGTCAGGTCAGGGGATGTTCTGACGCAGGTCGGGAGGCAGTTCCAGGCTTTGGGAGCATTCGAACTAAATGCACGGTCTCCAAAGGATTTAAGGTTTGTACGAGGTATTTCCAGACTGTTGGATTCCGAAAATCGGGTGGTACGATGCTTGGCCTGATGAGGGAGTATATCTGAAAGATAGGCTGGAGCCATAGAATGAAGGGACCTAAAAGTGAGCGACAAAACCTTGAAGTCAATCCGTTGCCTCACTGGTAGCCAGTGCAGGTCGGCGAGAAGCGGAGTAATGTGGCAACTGCGACGCTCACGACAGACAAGCCTAGCTGCAGAGTTTTGCACAAGCTGCAATCGCCTGATCGCACATGCTGGTAGGCCAGTAAGCAGTGAGTTGCAGAAGTCGAAACGGGATGTCACGAATGCATGAACTAAGTTGGACGTGGTATCTTTATCTAAACAAGCCCGAATTTTAGCAACGTTATGAAGCTGAAAATAGGCAGATTTGACTGTGGAGCTGATATGGTCGTCTAACGAGAGGTCGCTTTGGAATATGACACCTAGATTTCGAGCTGATTCAACTGGAGATATGCTGGCAGAGCCAATTTTGAGCGTCAGCCTTTCCAATCTCTGGATCACACTGGGTTTGCCCATAACTAGTAGGTTAGTTTTATCATCGTTAAGTTTTAGAAAATTTGCTGCCATCTATGTGCGGATGTCATCAATGCATGCAGCTAGTGAGTTTAGAGAATTTGAGGTGCTCGAAGGCTGGGAGGGATCAAAGCAAAGGTACAACTGAGTGTCATCTGCATAGAAGTGAAAGCCTAGATTGTGCTTGGCAATCACATCAGCAAGAGGGAGAGTATAAACCGTGAAAAGAACCGGACCTAGCACTGAGCCCTGAGGTACTTCACATGATTTTTGTCCATTCACGTCAATACTCTGGAGTCTCCCACTGAGATAGGACCTGAACCACTGCAGAGCAGTGCCAGTGATGCCCAGGCGAGATGAGAGGAACTCTAGAAGAAGTTTGTGATCGATGGTATCAAAAGCTGCCGAAAGATCAAGCAAAACAAGCAGAGACACTCTACCCATGTCTGCATTCCTAAGTAGGTCGTTGTATACCCGAAGCAATGCTGACTCTGTGGAGTGATTAGCTCTAAAGCCAGACTGGAACTTAATAGCAAGGTGTGAGGTTTCGATATACGAGTTCAGCTGGTCCGCCACGACCCGTTCGAGTGTCTTTGATAGGAATGGTAGAAGGGAAACTGGGCGGTAGTTGCTCAAATTCTCTTGGTCAAGTGTAGTTTTCTTGAGAAGTGGCCTGACTACAGCTTTTTTGAAAGGTGCTGGGACATGACCTGAGGCTAATGACATATTAATGATGTTAGTTATGCATGGCAGCAGCAGATCAATGCAACGTAGGAGCAGGACAGTGGGAATAGGGTCCAGAGGACTTGTTGTCTTTTTTGATTGAGGTACGAACTTTAGGACTAGATCACTAGTGACCTGCTTAAATGCAGACATTGAGGTGCAGCCAGGAACCGAGGAACAGCATTCTAGTGGGGAGGTTGTCATCGCAGGGATGGATTCCCTGATCTTGTCTATCTAGTACTTGGAACTAGAAGATGCAACTGCTATGGCATCCACAAATGCCTATACGACTTTGAGAGGAGTGCTCCAGCGAGTGGCAAGTGGGAGCACGCAGGCAGGAGCTTTGCACAGCTCTCAGAGTAGCCGTAATGGCTAACTAGGTACGGCGGTTGGTTTTGACGACCTCGGCCCCGAGGTCGTGGGTTCGAATCCTGTGGTGGGCGATCCTTTATCGCCACTGCAAGCGGTGGTGATAGCCGTAAAGGCTCTTCTGTCTCTATACAAAAAGAGGCTGTTTAATCAGCTAGAATTTAGAGTAGAGGCAGTGCTCAGCCCTGTGGCAGTATCACAGCTCTAGTGATTCCAGTCTAGATGGACTAAATAGATAGGCTAGATAGAGCAGCTTGGAGCCCCCCTCCTCCCCCTGATAACTTCTAGCATCTTCACGAATCCTCGTGCAACTGCTGATCTGATGACAGCCCCGGTAGAGATACCACATTTTCCGATCAATACAGACCCGTGACAGATTTCTGGTTCAAAAGATGATCAAAATTGCAATGGGTGGGGTGGGTGCAAGTAGCATGAATCCTGAGTAGTGCGTAGCCTCGAAGCAGCAGGCACTTGTCACAGCTCAGTCCAGTGGCACATCGCCGGAGCATTGCTTGTCAGGTTCGCTTATGGGGCTACGACGATGCGGCACCACCGATCACCCCCCCCCTCTCTCTCTCTCTCTCTCTCTCTCTCTCTCTCTCTCTCTCTCTCTCTCTCTCTCTCTCTCTCTCTCTCTCTCTCTGCCTCTTTCTCCTCAGTTTTTCCCTTAACTACAACCACAGCACTCTAAAAAGAACCGAAAGCACAGCAGGACAACAAGTGGCTTGCCCAAGCACCAAAGAACACAATAGGCCGAAGCATCGAGCAAAGTGATCGAGTGCCACAACGACCGAAGCCGTGCGTGCATACCATCAGTGCAGCTGAATACAAGCCATAGCTGAGAACACCCGGCGGCAACACCAGGTTGCTCCGCTGCAGCCACGAGTTGGGAATTGTCTCGTTGAAGAGCACCTCGCTGTCCGTGGACGATGCACTGGAAATGTGCCAGCGCAGTGCCACGCCTGCCGAGCTGGTTACTTGTCCGCAGGATATGTTCATCCGAGCCTCCAGCTGGACGAAGTCGGACCGAGTGAAGCTGGCCACTGTTCCAGCACCGTTCAGAGTCGGCGACACGATCTGGAGATTGTTGATGGAGCAGGGCCACAGCAGAACCATGAGCGTTTTGTTGGCGACCGCGTAGTCGATAGTGTTGTTTGCGCTCAGCCACACAACGTACGTCCCAGCTCTGCAATGCCAGAAGACAGCGCCGTCACGGTGACAGCCCCATGTACTGGTCGCCATTGCTCCGCGAGCTGCAGACGGGTCTCTCTAGGACGTGAGAGCCACACGCACAGCATGGGCTGCTCGCGTGCAGGTGCTTGCTAGCTGGCAAGCACAGGTCACGCTACTCCCGTTTAACTTACTCAAGCAGGAAGAGCCGGCAGGAAGAGCTGGTGCCACTAACCAGCAAATGCAAGCACCGGTCAGCAATTCACTATACAAAAAGAGGCTGTTTAATCAGCTAGAATTTTTTAGAGCTGGCAGCAGCTGCATGACCAAGATTTTGCACACAAAAAACAAGGCCTCTGCTGAAAGAGAGCTGAAACCGACGGGGGAGGGGAGTGGGGGTGGTGACGCTCGACGTTCCGACTTGTCTCTTCACGGGGTTGGAGAAGAGCAAATGGCTGCTTTTGCAGAGGGAGAAGCGCTGGACAAGCCTTGCAAAGGGGGGCAACTCGCACCAACCTGCCCCCCACTCTACTGAAGAGCACAAAGGAAGGCTGCTGGCAGATTCCAACGAAAAAACCTAGGCAGGGGGTTGGGTTGGGGTGGGCACTTCCTCGTGTCGTTACAAAATGCAAAAATGAGGGTACAGTTAAACAAGACTGAGCTACAAGCCTAAAGCAAGCACATGCTTCGCCGATGCAGGAAGGATGCTGACATGACTTTGGGAGCCCAACATTGGCCAACGAGGTGGGATCAAGAGAAAGCAAGCAGGCTTAACAAAAGTCCCATCCCATTAGACACTCGTTGCAACATCGACATCAATAACGCTGTGGCCGGCCACGACACGGCAACAAGTATGCACAGTTTAGCTGTCTGGGTAAACAGCCCTATAACATGCTGCGTAGTCCCTACCGCCAGTGGCAGAGAGGAATCCGGTAATTTGAAGGGAATAGGGCATTAAAACATCTCTAGGCATGTAAATGAAGCCATGCACAAGAAGTCTGTGCCTCTTACTGTAGGTACTACAAGTACTACAAGTGGATCTGTGTGACTTCGAGCCGGCGCCCAGCGTGTTGCTGGCACACAGTTGGAGACCCAGGAGAGCTCAATCGTGAAAATTTGGATTTAAAAGCAAAAAGATGTTCTAATCAATGTGTCATTTCACTGGAAACTATCTCAAAGACTCCGTGAGGCAATGGACGTCTATAATGTAATGTAATGTATCTCCGTCTGTGACTCCACAAAGTCATAAAGACCATGTGGGTGTTATGCAGGAGAGTTTTGTATAGCGCACTCACTCACAGCCTAAGCGGCTTTCGCTATGCATTCGGTAGCCAACAGACTTCGTCTCACGCAACAAAGAAAAAGTGGAGAGCATAGCAGAGTCAGGAGAGCAGTTGAGGTAGTGAGTAGCATAGAAGTAGCAGCTCAGGACCGCTGAAAAGGATGTGCCATAGTCGGCAGTAGGAGAGTAGTTGTCGTTTCGTAAGAATTGTGGAAGCAAGTTCCACAGTCTAGGACCTGCAGAGCTAAAGCTTCTGTCGCCAACTATCTTTAAGCGGAGCAATGGGACAGCTAATTGATTATCCACACAGGAGCTCCGGTGATCGGACCGCCCATCACCTGGCTGCTGGTTTATCGCTAGCTAGCTCCGTGCCCTTGACTTCTGCTGCGCAAAGGTCAAGTGCATGTGAGGATGCCATTTCTGTAGTCTGTCTTCTCAGAAGTGGCAAAAGACAAATTTGGCAGAGACAGAACATGCGCCTTCACGCATACAGCACAACGGCATGCAACACAAGGAGCCGGCTCACAGCAATGCCTGCGGCAGCTGCTCCTTACAAAAAAGAACACGCAAACGAGCTTCCTTCCAGCAACGCAAGTCGCACGAAACAGAGCGAAACTAACGGTAACTGAAGCAGCTAGCGACAAGCAAACACTGGCACGCGAAAGCCGCGCCCGCCTATTTCGACATTTGGATGTAGCGCATCGCCCAACAGAGTGCGCCACAAGCGGCATGGCGCGCCACCTGTGCACCTTGACATAGCAGCCGGCGCAGCTCCGACCGTAGTCTTCCAAGCAGACAAAAGGGTCTGCCACCGGCAGCGACCATTGCTGGCACACATCCACACGGCAGAGGCGCGCCTCACGTCACAGCAGCCGACAGCATCTAGCTGCGAACGCAGCATACACCTCGGGGGCGGGCGGCTGCCACCGCCACCACACGCACACAGCTGGAAGCGCCCCTACCTGGGATAGATGAGCGACAAGGTGCGACTGTCGCTGGGCGTCGACCAAACGCCCTCGACTCGCCAAGAAAAGAGCGTGCCAGCGAGGCCGGCCGTGAGAGTGACGTCGAGATCGATGGTTTCGTTGACGACGAACGTCGTCCTTGACCGAGTAGAGATGCCCAGCTGCCCCAGGCGCTGGCGCATCGACAGGCTGTAGATGGGCGACTGAGCAGGGGTGACCACAAATCCGGGCTTGCTGAAAACGGCTCTCGCATAGATGGTGCCACTACAATGAGAAGTGGAGTCGAGTCGACAGCGAAGACACTCCACTCCCTGCAATCTGGCTCGTGCTCAGGCATAAGGACGGCAGTACATGGCACGCGTGCAGCAGCACTGCCAGCTGTGTGCCGCCTAGCAGTGGCATAACACGGTTTTACTCGTGACTCCGGTGAACTTGTTTTCGTCTCGGAAAGTATGCTTACCTTTGGCTGGCCTTGGGTGTGCTCATGGTTAATTCGTCTTTTAATATATGTGCTACGATTACCAAGGAATACAACAGAAAAGACGCAGCCTGACATGGCACACACACGTACACGCAGGCAAACACACACACACACACACACACACACACACACAAACACACACACTAGGCTTACGGTCACACGAATAGAACTTGACTTTTCAACTAATGAACCGAGCACTAGGAGTTTTAAAGGCGTGCTTAGTATGAATGACTAACCCCTTTTAATCTCTGGAGTCACCAGTATCTATGGCCACACATCGCATGGACAACTGCATCAGCTTCGAGGAGTTGCCAAGGATAGGCGAGCAGCAGCAAACCTTGGCGATCCAGACTGAAAGCTAAGGTAGTGCCGATGTGACTATGCAGCCGAAACGGTTTTTGGTGCATATCCAGAGCAGTAATAGTAATAACAGCTCTTTTGTATAGTACCCTAAATAAACTTAATCCTCTCTAGGTCTAGGTACTTTATAGCTTGGTGCAAGAGAATTAGTACCCACGGGCTAGTTAACACACATTGAGTGTCAAGCATTCAATAGCAAACAAGTACCGTGCTTAGGCCAGCATGCTAAAGCAAACATGAAGACATTCATGGCCACCGGTTAGTATGACATCTGGCAAGTAAAATGCAATGAATCACGCACAAGTAAAAATGCAAAAAAGGCAATGCCATACCGGAACAAAAGAGACAAGTTTACTGCAGCAACAAGAAAGGCTAACGGAAAAGTGCATCTTGAGGTGAGACTTAAATTATGCTAGGTCATTTGAGGTAGTGACCACAGCCGGGAGTGAGTTTCAGACTTTCAGTGCATATGATATTACTCACGATTCAATCGTGGTTCCCTTTGCAGCAAATGTAAAGCGCCTAGGATGAGATTGAGTTATCTGAGGGCGCTTTATCAAGTGCATTATTATTATTATTACTATTATTATTATTATTATTATTATTATGAGGTGAAGGCTCGATCAACAGAAGATTTTTCAATTTTAAAACCACTTGATTGTGCTTCCTTTGCAGCAAATTTAAAGCGCTTAGAAAGAGATTGCGTTCTTTGAGGGTGCTATATCAAATGTATTATTATTATCATTATTATTGCAATTATTAATTTAGTGCAAGGGACAGCAAGGTGACCACATGCCTATGAGCGGGTGGCATGAGAGCAAACTGGAGGTTGGATGGGCAGGTTGGCACTAGCATGTAAAAGGACCGGGAAAGCTAGACTGAGGATCTTGAAATCGATTCTATGCTTGATAAGGAGCCAGTGAAGCGCGGACGGAAGTGATGTGAAGTGGCAGCTATGCTGCTGACGGCAGACCAGACGAGGCGCTGAGTTTCACACCAGCTCCACACGATTAAGGCCACAGGCCCGAAGTCCTGAATAAAGGGAATTGCAATTATCTAGATGCAATAGCAATAAGGAGGAAGTAGTTTGGCTGGCGTACTCTGATCTAAGCAGGCCCTGATTTTGGCCTACGCTTCTTGACTTAAAGTGGGGCCGACCTGACAGCAGCAGAGGAAATGCGCTCATCGATCGATCGACCTAGCCTCGCTTTGGAACAGTAGGCCAAGATTACGAGCCGACGTCCACTAGAGTGATGCTAGCTGAACAAATCTCTCGAGGTTTAGGTCTTCCGCCTTTCGGGTGACACCAAGTTTGCCCGGTACTATTTTGTTAGTCTTACAATCGTTAGGCTTCACGTGAATAAAGTCGATGCAGCAACATGTTAGGGAATCAAAAGCGAGTCGAATGAGGAGCTCGAATGAGGAGCTTGGAAGGGTCGAAGGACGGGCAGAGCTGGATGTCATCGGCGCAGAAATAAAAACCGAGATTGTGCTTGGCTGTGACATCAGTCAGAGGGAAGAGCGTACGTGGTGAAAAGAAGCTAGCCTAAGACAAAGCCCTAAGGTACCCCATGCTGTAAGGCCCACTTTGATGACCAACAGCTGTTTACGTCTGCACTCTGATGTTTCTCAAAGAGGTAGGACCTCAACCAGTTTTGCATGGAAGCCAGCGATACCTGGGCAAGCAGCGAGGCGCTCCAGAAAAATCAGTAGTAGTCGATGGTGCCAAATGTTGCTGAGAGATCCAGGAGTACCGGCAGAGTGGCCCTACCCTGATAAGCATCGTTCACAAGATCGGTGTAAACTCACAGCAGAGCAGTTCCGATGGAATGGCTAGCTTTAAATCCCGGTTGGAACTCACAACCAAGAACTGGTGAATTGAAGTAATCGCTTAGCTGCTGGACACCACGCGTTCCAGCCTTGGGTAAGAATGGCGGAGATTAGAAAAAATAATGACAACAATAATACATTTATTATAGCGCCCTCAGAGAACTCAATCTCTTTCTAGGCACTTTACATTTGCTGAAGTAGCCTCAATTCTCGCGATCTAGGGTGGGCTTTTTTCTAACGAGTAGCCTGCCGATTCCAGGGGGAACGGACTTCAGTGGTAGCAAGGGACATATTCATAACATTTATTATGGCGGGCAGTAACAGGTGTATGCATATCGTAAGGAGAACTGTTGAGAGACTGTTTCTAGAGGACTAGTTGTCTTTTTAGAATAGGAGCCGAGCTTAGAAACGAGTTGAGAAGAGAAAGGAATGAAGTGGATGCATTAAGAAGAGTAGGGCTATGGGGAGCTCGAGTCCTATAGGGACGGCTGTGATGGGATTGAGCCCCTAATCTGTCCTATCTTACGAAGAATTAGGAGAGACGCTCTGTTACGTTGCCACTGCGATTACTTGGCACCATGCTTACCCGAGAGTGGTTGAGAAGATGGTCGATAGCAGATATTAAAATTTTTGGACTACAGATATGTGATTCCATTACTTCTCAATAAAACTCTTTGAAGACTTTAGCCTTGGCTAAAATGGATTGATACGACCTCTGATAATTTTCAAATGCCAAGTGGTGGACAGTGAGTCCCGACTTTTTGGTGACATTGTCAAGTGTACATTTAGTGCTAGCAAAATCAGCAACGCGTGTCTTGTGCAAGCCAGCTGCTATTTTGATTCTCCACTGCTGCCAAAAGTTATACGTAATACAAAAATGCAATGTGACCCACAAGCAGCTGCAGGTATTGCAATCTAAGCCGTTTCCACTTAAGCACCTGCTCTATACACTTGACACGGCTACACATGTACTGGATCTCCTACTAGACTCTTTTTTAAGTAGCCGTCAAGATACAAGTTCTCTCATAAACCAAGCTGCAACTACTAAACAAGAAGTGAATGCTAAAACTAAGGGCTGTGTGGCCGGTTGTTTGAAATCTTTAGTTGAGACAATAAGTAGTACTAAACTAACTGGTATATAGTGCGTGTAATCACCCTTGAATTGGTCATTCACCCTTTCTACTGCAAGCTCCCCAAGAACTGCTAGCAGGTTTTCTTACCACAGCGAAATTTTCCGAAAAGTGGAATTCCAAACCAACGTGGAAACTGATACAGCTATGAACTGTTTAAAGCATGTGCATGTTTTTTACCAAAGCCTGGCTTATGGATATCAAACTGTCGTCTGTGCTCACTTTCCGGTCGGCATGCGGCTCCTGTGCTGGCTATCCATTCTGCCGGTCTCTGCGCTACGGCTACCGAGCCAGCCGACAAGCGAGCCACTATTCTAGACTATTCTCCGCCTGCTCGTAGTGAAAACACTATCGGGTGCGATTGTGCAGATCTACTAGAGCTGCACAACTGCAGCTCGAATGCATTAGTGGAAGCTGCTGCTTCTGCCACGGTTCGTGAATTGGGTGGCTATCTCCCGCAGGAAAACTATATGAGGCATGAGAGGGGCAAGGGGGGGGGGCTAACCTCCAGTATTTCTTGTTCCACTGTTTCGAGCCGTCCGGCACGCACTCCCTGAAGCCCTGAGTAGTCGTCAAGTCGTCATACTTACTAATCATGCTTTGAGTTATAATATCCGTTCATCTGACTAAAGTCAGTTAGCAGTGTACCTAACCAACTTGAAATGCTATGGAGATCGTGCCTTCAGTGTGTACGCTCCCGAAGCCTAGAAATTACTCCCGACTAACGATGCGGCATTCCTTCAACTTAAAGACATATAAAAAAAGAAGGTAAAACTCCACACGGTCCGCAAACCCTTTGCTCACTCCAAGAGAATCGTCCTTTGTGTGCCTAGGCATGCTGAGAGTGTGAATGCTATCACTAACCAATAGACATGCTTGCTTACCAGCATTTTTAGGTACCTAAAAAGAGATTTGGTTCTCTTTGGGTAGGTGCAAACGTCTTGCTATTAATATCATGAACCCTGGGAGTGCTCTTTTGAAGCATAGCCGACCCCCCATTAACAGCAATGTGATCTGAATACCGCCACCAAGCGTCAGCAAAGAACGCCTTAGACAGTATTCAGTATGCTTTGAAACCATGTTGTAGTCAAAGAGCTTGTAGGAGCATAGCAAGGGGTGGGGCACTCACACTCCCCTGGGCTGCTGTCTAGCAAGCTGGCCAGCCGCCCAGGCAGCTCCTTAAGCCATCCTACGATCGGCGATGTCTTGAACGAGGTCAGGGCACGGTCTTTGATGCATGCAAATCCTGGCTATGCCACCGCTGAGACAAGGGAATCCCGAATATTTTAATGTTTAAAAAATAGCTTGCTTCGGCCACTGAGAGTAAAGTATTGACACGAAGAATGTTGACTGCGGCCATCCCACCCATGCAACAACAGCCTCTTTAAAAAGAAACCGTGAGCATTCACAACATCCATTACTAGGCAAAGCTGCAAGCCATGTGTGTACTGGCATCTCCCACGGGAGACCAAACTGAAGAGCATGGCAAAACGATGCTTTTGCCATGCCTGCCGCAAACAGAAAGAAGCTCACGACTGCATAAGGGACTGTATGGTGTACCGAACTAACCTTTCGAATGGCTGACCATGTTGGGAGGTGATTTTCTGGAATTCACCAGGTATCCCCGGTATCGACATGGGAGAAGCAATGTACCTGCAGTATGTATACACCATCCAGTCGGGATGGATCCTGGCACTGATAACTAACGACTTTGAACTGTCGAACACATTCAAACTACTTAGTGACAGAATCTGGTCATTAATGATCACTTCGACACCTACAACACAAGCGATCGACAATGCAATAAATAGAGCAATCAGTCCCAAAGTGGGTGCCATCACCCCCAAGAGGGGGCATTCAGAAAGCAAAAAGGGAAGTTAAGCGGCATTTGAGGCGTTCGGGGTGCAAAATGGCTAAGGGGGCAGGAGGGGGACTACAGGCCAACGGGGTGGCAGGGGAAGCAAGAGGTACGACATCAAGGGTGAATGTGTCAATCACGTATTTCTAAGTTACAAGCAATGTGCCAGACCGACCGACGTTCGGGCACCTGGTGCCTACAAGCCTCTTGAGTCGCTGGAATTTCCATCTCCACCTCTCTCTCTCTCTCTCTCTCTCTCTCTCTCTCTCTCTCTCTCTCTCTCTCTCTCTCTCTCTCTCTCTCTCTCTCTCTCCTTATCTCTGACTCTCGTCTTTACTTTGCCTGCTATGAGCCTGATCAGACATATTTTTACACTTGCACACAGCTGAATAATAAATAGTTGGTGTGCAAACCAGACGTCAATCGTAAAAGAGATATAACATGACGTAACAATAACACGAATAACAGAAAACAACCTCACATAACTTAAAATAAGAAATGACCACAATCACCACATGATCACAGCAGTATATTACTAGGACATCGCTATCCAGCAAGAGTGCAAGCAGAAGAAGTGCTAGCAGAAGAGCAGGCAAAAAAGCCATAGTCCCTACACCACTCATGTCACCAGCAAGCGGCGACTTTTCAAGTGTGTGTCGGCCATATATTAGTCTTTATCGAATATCTGCATTCTGGCACTGCTGACCTCTCATTTACAAGCAGTATGCTCCCTACTTGATGATTTAAGCAGTTACCGAATACTGCAAAACCGGGAAGTTCATATTCATAAGCGGCTTCATCTTCCACTCCACTGTCATTTCTTCTCCCCATTATTACTCTCTTATTCTTCACCCCTAATCTTTTTGCATATGCAATCTAGAGTTTTTCAAAGCATTTTTGTTATTGTAATAAATTCTTCAGTTCATCACATTCCTTCTCAGGTGCTGCACGTTCCACTCGAGTGCAAAAGAATAGCCCTCGTTTACGAGCAACTAGCACATGTTCCACCCTGAGGCATTACACCGAAGCACAAAGAACAAATGTGTCGATGAAAATAATGCATTTCAGTGTGGCACTCTGTAAACACGTATATGCAACAGCAAATAACAAGAGAGCATGTCTCGATACTTTGCAACATCGACTATCTTCCATTTCCAAACCTCCCACTATCGCCAATCGGCATGTCTAGACCCGCGACTTTACTAATTTAAAATGGGCAAATCAATGGTGTTGCACCAAACGGGACTTACAAACGTTTCGATAGCTTTAGAATTGCACATTTGTGTAAAAACAGTGAGATACACTCCAAAGATGGCAGCGACCGGTACTAGGGGTACAGAATGGCAACCTGTCCTCCCACGTATCACTCACTACATGCCACTTGAATAGACTGCTACAGATCGAAGTTTTGAGGCATCGTCTTGGGCATGCATGAGTTCATGCAAGAAACCTGCGGGCTGCTACTCGGAAGCTAGCTGGCAGGGATACAATTAGTTGGAGACTAGATGAACGATTATAATTATAACGTTATATAGTATATAATATATTATATATTATATATATATATTAATTATATTATATATAGTATAATTATACTAATATAATATTATAATTATAATTATAATTATATATATATAATTATAATAATTGTTTATTGTAATTATAATATAATTACAACGATTATAATCGCTCGGATCGCACAAATAAAGAAGCCCCCTTCGTACATCAAGCATACAGTGGCTCGTTTGCAGTGAGCTAGGGTTCGAGCACACTGGAACAGTGTTTCGAAGATTTTAAAGATAAACACCTTTGGAAGACATCGTCCATAGCGATGGGCTAGGCATTATGCATTAGATACCTGGCATCATGCTGCAAGATGCCTCTCTAGAACTGTTCCATTACCTTATGCAATCAGGCTAACGGAGATAGTATTTTCCCTACAAGATATTAATAAAAGTAATAATAATACATTTGTTATGGCACCCTCAGAGAACGCAATCTCTTTCTAGGCACTTTATATTTACTGCAAAGGAAGCATGATCAAATGGTTGGTGGTAAAACCCTTAGCATGCAGCTCAGAGTGCTCGATGTTTTATTTTCCTCGAAATTTGAGTTTGGTTGCGGGTGCATTATGCTAATGGAGCAGCTCGGTCAATCTCTGGACCTGAATATGATAAAGTCTCTTGGAGATTAAGTGAACAGGAGGCTCACGTGACAGGTGGGTCGTATCATACCTAAAAACTCACTGTTCTTAAGCTTACACGATGCTTATACCTCGGTGGCGCGAGGTGATTGCTAATCAAGGCGGTGCAACTTCATTATAAACAATAAATCGATTAGCATATAGTAAAGCTTTGTATACATGTTACGTAGGATTATTTTATATACATGCATGATTACAGCACGTTGCAGGAACGTTTTTCTACATCAGATTAGGAGCTTGTCGGTCCTCTGGCAATTTAGATGGCCTCGCCTAGACTTGTGTACTTGAGTTCACATATTCTAGAACTTTACTGTACATTTGTTTATAGTATTAATAATAATGCACTTGATAAAGCGCCCTCAGAGAACTTAATCTCTTTCTAGGCGCTTTACATTTGCTGCAAAGGGAAATGCAGTTGAATGATGAGTAATATTGTGCATGATAAACAACATGAATAACATGGTTAGGGGTGACACGGGGCACAGGGTCAGCATGCAAATGTGGTTAGTGGCAGCATGCACAGTGTCAGCACGCATAAGCACATCAAGGACGAATCACAGGGACCCACTAAATGCTGTCCTAAATAAGTGTTTTTAAGTTCTTTTTAATTGTGGTCAAGTCAGGAGATGCTCTGACACAAGTCGGGAGGGAGTTCCAGGCTTTGGGAGCATACGAACTAAATGCACGGTCTCCAAAGGATTTGAGGTTTGTACGAGGTCTTTGTAGGCTGTTGGATTCCGAAAAGCAGGTGGTACAATGCTTAGCCTGATGGGGGAGTAGATCTGAGAGATAGGCTGGAGCCAAAGAATGAAGTGACCTAAAAGTGAGCGACAGAACCTTGAAGTCAATCCGTTGCTTGACTGGTAGCCAGTGCAGATTGGCGAGAAGTGGAGTAATGTGGCAATTGCGATGCTCACGAGAGACAAGCCTAGCTGCCGAGTTTTGCACCAGCTGCAATCGCCTGATCGCACATGCTGGTAGGCCAGTAAGCAGTGAGTTGCAGAAGTCGAGACGGGATGTCACGAATGCATGGACCAACTTGGACGTGGTATCCTTATCTAAACAACCCCGAATTTTAGCAATGTTATGAAGCTGAAAATAGGCAGATTTGACTGTGGAGCTGATATGGTCGTCTAACAAGAGATCGCTTTGGAATATGACACCTAGATTGTTTATTAGTTGCGTAGTATTTTCTGAAAATATTTATATTTCTCCTCAGTGATAACAAATTCAGACCTGTAATTTATTTAATACTTTATAGGTGTAAGTTTTTAAATTTAAACATTATAAAATAGCAACCGCTGTAAACGCATGTGCATGCTTGCAGACACACGCGTGTACACACACAAAGGCAAACGCATGGGCGTGAGCACATAATGCAGAGCTTTGGCAAGTTCACACAGTGTAGCCACATAGAGTAGCTTGGTCTGTGTTTACGGTCACCATTTCCTAAAGCTGACTTCGGCAAGGTGCAACATACTTGAGGTAAGCTTACCAAAGCTCATATTGGCAGACAAATATATGCATCCAGAAAAAGACATCACTGAGGAATTTTTTAATCTTTGTAAAAGCTATGACAATAAAACATAAGTTTGGAAAAGCATGCATAATCGGTGAAGAACAAGTCACACTAGAAGAGAACGAGGTCCGTATTCTGCTTTGCACAAGTTGCCAAACGAACTAACTAAATTCCACTCAGCATTAATGAGGGGATCAATTGTGTAGTAAACTAAGAACAGAAAAATGTGCTTCACAGCTAGTGAAGACTTAACAAGGAATGAGTCTCTGCTTACGTTTTGGCTTTGGAAAGGAAGAAAGCATGCTTCACGAAATACCATTTTCGAAAGACATTATAATAACACACTTTATAATGGCGCCCTCAGAGAGCTCAATCTCTTTCTAGATGCTTTATATTTGCTGCAAAGGAAACACGGTCAAGTGGTTAGTGGTACATGCCCAATAAGCAACCAGAATAACAGGTTAGGGGTGACGTATACATGGTCAGCATGCAAGTCTAGTTAGTGGCAGCATGCACAGTGTCAGCACCCATAAGCACATCAAGGACGAATCACAGGGACCCACTCCACAATATGCTGTCCTAAATGGGCGTGTCTTTAAGTTCTTTTTAAATGTGGTCAAGTCAGGGGATGTTCTGATGCAAGTTGGTAGTGAGTTCCAGGCTTTGGGAGCATACGAACTAAATGCACGGTCTCCAAAGGATTTGAGGTTTGTACGAGGTATTGGTAAACTGTTTGATTCCGAAAAGCAGGTGGTACGATGCTTGACCTGGTGGGGGAGTATGTCTGGGAGATAGGCTGGAGCCAAAGAATGAAGTGACCTAAAAGTGAGCGACCAAACCTTGAAGTCAATCCGTTGCTTGACTGGTAGCCAATGCAGGTCGGCGAGAAGTGGTGTGATGTGGAAACAGCGACGCTCACGACAGACAAGCCTAGCTGCGGAGTTTTGCACCAGCTGTAAGCGCTTGATTGCACAAGCCGGTAAACCAGCAAGCAATGAATTACAGAAGTCAAGACGGGATGTCGCAAATGCATGGATCAACTTAGATGTGGCATCTTTGTCTAAACAAGCCCGTAGCTGAAAGTAGGCAGACTTGATTGTGGACCTCATGTGGTCATCTAACAAGGGTCACTTTGGAACATGACACCTAGATTTCGTGCAGATTCAACCGGAGATTAACTGGCTCAGCCAATTTTGAGCGTTAGCATTTCCAATTTCTGATTAACGCTTGGTTTGCCAATAACTAGTAAGTTGGTTCTATCATCATTCAATTTTCAAGAAAATTTGCTGCCATCCATGCACAGAAGTCATCAATACATGCAGTAAGCGAGTTGAGAGAATTCGACGTGCTGGAGGGCTGGGAGAGATCAAAGCAAAGTAACAACTAAGTGTCATCCGCATAGAAGTGAAAGCCTAGATTGTGCTTAGCAATCAAATCGGCAAGAGGAAGAGTATAAACCGTGAAAAGAACAGGACCAAGCAGGGAGCCCCTGAGGTACCCAATATTTCAGAGGTTCCTCGGATGATCTTTGTCTATTCACATCAATACTATGGAGTATCCCACTGAGATAGGACCTGAACCATTGCAATGCAGTGCCAGTAATGCCCAGGCGAGAAAGAGAGGCACTCAAGAAGGACTTGGTGATCGATAGTACCAAAACCTGCCGAAAGATCGAGCAAAACAAACAGAGATACTCTGTCTGCATTCCTAAGTTGGTCGTTGTACACCCGAAGCAATGCTTACTCTGTGGAGTGATTAGCTCTAAAACCACACTGGGACTTACTAGCAAGGTTTGAACTTTCAATACATGAGTTCAGCTGGTCTGCTATGACTAGTTCCAGTGTATTTGATAGAAACGGTAGAAAGGAGACTGGGCGGAAGTTGCTGCAAGTTCTCTTGGACTAGTATTCCTGTCGTTTAACTAGTCTTTTTGAGAGATGCTGGGACATGACCTGAGGCTTGTGACATGAATGATGACAGTGGTGCATGGCAGCAGCAGATCGATGCATCGTAGAAGCAGGACAGTGGGAATAGGGTTCAACGGCCTTGTTGTCTTCTTTGATTGGGATATGAACTTCAGGACGAGGTCACTAGTGACATTGAATGTAAACATCTAGGTGCTGCAAGGAATTGAGGAGCAACATTCTAACGGCGATGGTGTCATCGTAGGGATGGACTCCCTGATTTTGTCTATCTGCTGAACAAAGAAGCTAGAAAAGCAATCAGCTACATCCTCGCATGGATCATTAGGTACGGAACTAATCTGGGAGCAGTTGAGGAGATGATTGATTGTCGTCATCAGCATTTTTGGATTGCGCATTTAGGATTCAACAATGTTTTTATAGAAGCTAGACTTGGCCTTTGCTAGGATTGATTGGTACGACCTTCAGTAGATTTACAGTAAATACAGTAGATTGAGTTCCCTGAGAGCACTTCATCAAGTGTACTATCCTTATTATTGTTGTTATCACATGGAAGACGACGATCTTTTGGGCTGGCAAGAAGGGTGGCTACAAGTCTGAACCCATTCCACGTGTGCTAAATACTAATAACTTACCGGTAAAGTTACTGACGATGTACATGCGAACCTTGTTCCACTCGACAGAGCTCACGTTGTTGTATACTCGGACGCTGACGTTAAACCATGGTCCGGCCAAGGAGTTTGATGCCGTAGGTACCGTGTTGCTTATGCTGGGAACGCTGCTATACCACTTCAGCACGGAAGTATTAGTAATGGCTAAGTCGTATGCACCGTCTCCATATGTCCAGTCGATCAAAACATCGGTGCCCATGACAGAGAAGGTAAGGTTCACAGGAGCGTTCAGTGTCGTGTAGAACCTTGTGACATCCTTGTTCGGATCATTATCCGGTAAAGCAGACAGCCACGTCAGACAGCACACGGGCACCTGCACGCGCAGTACTTTCGACGAATTCCGTGTGGCTCCACCGCCGAGGAACGCCGTCAGATCGTGGCTGCTTCCCAATGGACTCAGGGAGGTGACCGACGGCTTGTATTCACCAGCTGAGACGCAAGAAGAAAACGGCCATGCAAGGCACAGGCACACATTTCATGACTGCCTGCACATGACTAAGCCAGACCTCCAGCAGCAGCAGCAGTGGGGGCGGCACATCAATTGCAACTACGACCGACAAAGCATGTGCCAGCAAAAAGGAGCTGCGCCTAAAGATGAGGATTTCTGCTATGCGGTGATAAAAAATGACAATGAGCAAGAGCGGCAAGGAGAAGTCTAAGGAACCGCAGTGCAGTAAAGGACGCCCATCAAGATCCCTCCGAGATTCTCCATCAAGATGCCTCTGCGTCTTTTCTCAGAGAGATGTGACCAGGTGCACCATTCAGCAAGTTGCTTCCGGGCGTGTCACTCACCCACTTACACTCAGTTTCGAGATGTGGAATGTGAGAGCAGTGGCAGTCGGCACTGCCTGGCTGTGACCTGGCAGCCAGACAGCCGACACGAGCCACAGAGAAGAGGAACTGCTGGCCGAGCTGGAGGCCGGCGCGTGGGGCGACACTCGGCTGCCCGGCAGATACAGGAGCAGAGCCAGGACAAGCGTCGTTCCGAGGTCTGCTTAGCAGTCACAGAGGCAGGGGAGATCACGAGCAGCCACTGCCAAGTTTAAAAATGACGCCTGCTGCTACTAAACTGCAGATAAAGAGCAACAAGAAGCCTAGCAGCGGACATCCAGAGGAAGGATGTAAGAAGTGAGCCACAAGGAAGGGAGGGCAGAGGAGGTGACAGGGAGACGGTGTGTAAAAGGAGGGCCCCAAGATAAGTTAATATCTATTAAGGCGCTTCACATAGGCCAAGGGGCTCGAGCCCGTGGCCTCGGCCAGACCTTGATCGGAGCGAGCACGTTAACCACTGGGCCAAACCAGCGCAGCAGAAAGAGTCCGAAATAAGAAGGGAGAAGACTTTAGGATAAGAGGAGAGGATCCAAGTGGTGAGAACGGAGAAGCAGAGGAGAGCCAAAGCAGCTATACATATTCCCACACACTCACATCCACAAGGGCACGCGTAAAACGCAAAGACAAGTATATAAGGGGGGAGAGAGAGACGGACAATGAGGGACGCGGTGGGAGGGAGGAGCAAGACAGCAATAAAGTCAGGAAAGAGAGAGGTGGGTGAGAAGGCAACGTTTGAGGTGACGACGAATGAGCCAGCGGATGAGCATCCGTTTATGTAACAGCTGTCGTCACCACGCAGCTGCCGTGCTAAGTTAGGCAGTTACTTCACTACTACGTCGGCTGTCAGGCAAGCTGGATAAGAACTGCTGTGTATCCTTTCGCAGCTGAATTTATTTTTCAAGTTGCTCGTCCACTGCCTCGATTTGCTGCACTGACGCACTTGCCAGCCATTGTATGTGCTTTGTGCAGCAAGCCAGCACTTTACGATTGACTCTCTGCTCTGCTGCTGACCGCTAGCTCCCGAACTACAGCGAACAGCCGAAACCAGGCTGTCCATGTGTTGCTATGATCGGCGATTGGCAACTATTTTGTTCTATCTATAACTATCTATAAGCACAATTAATTCATAAACTACATAGCAGAAACGGGGGGGGGGGGGAAGACGCAAACCTTTAAGATGTGCAGCAGCAAACTAACAGCAACTCAAGCACTAGTTCTAGATTTGTGATGCACAATATACAGTGCTTGCAAAACAAAACCTTTGAACAGCCCGGAATCCACACAAATCTCAAACAATACTGTATTTACAAAATCAATGACAAAAAATACTACCGAAAGGTGACATTATTATGAGAAAGCAATACCTGTTGGAATTGTGCACACTGCCACCTTGATTAGCCTGCCAAGGAGTAAAAAAACGTGAAATTAAATTATTTGACGGTTCCTAGAGGGCTCGAAAACAGATGTTGCTTTCAGAGGATAATTGCTCGTCCTATCACGGGAACACGGCGAAGTACGAATTTTTATATGAGCCAAGTATCATCCTTTCAAAAAAATAATTCTCAGCAACTATTTTGGTCATTTCTTCAGGAACGGTCGATGTTTCAGACATCCGTCAATGGGCAGGCACAGATAGGCAGGCCAGACCTGCTTCGAGACTACATAAAAAATTGATAGTGCAGTTAAAGTGAGAAACCAGCCAGCTACGGTTCCTGATGGAAAAAAGAAAGTTTTGGAGCCACACAAAACTACTTCAGATGTCGTGAAAAACACCTGCAACACTAAAACAATGGTGACTTTTGTAATAGTATTTGGCCAATGGAGAAAATTGAGATCTATAAAATTATTTAAAGGAATTCTTTTATTCGTCACTTGGCAGAAAACACTTGTCAAGTGGTGTTGACTTTCTACAACATCGTCAATTTATTGCATCGTTTCGAGCCATGTCAAGCATTTGGTTGCGCATATTCCAAATAGCATGCCTCAAACCCATAATGACTGCTGAGAAAATCTTCGACAAGGTTGCTGAAATCGATTATTAGAGAGAGGGATACTTGGTGCATCCAGTAGACCTTACTTTGCAGTGCTCAGACGGTACGAATTACGCGACGAGTCCTGTGTTTTGGTGAAATTGTGCTGAAGACCACCTGCCAATAAATCGCTGAGATATCTGAGGTTACATCATGATCCTCATCCGTGAGCTAAAGTGCTTTTGGACAGGACTGCATTTACCTATAAGATCTACAGGGGTGCTTGCAAAGATCAAGAACTTATAATGCCAAGAAAAATCCTTGCCTACACCAACATAGATATGGGGTTAATAATATAGCATCCATAGTAGAGAAAGACAAATGCACAATCAGCTGTGCACAATATCAGAGGCAATAACAAAGCAGGAATGCAGGGCTTGAAGGAATACAACTAAGAGCCACAGCAGTGCATGACGCACTGCTCGCTCGGGGCCTCGCAAGCAGCAACTGACCAGCAGTGTAATTGTGGCTGACAGTGGCAGTGCACACCGATCCACTTCCTATGCAAGGCACACTCATTTTGTCGTCTGGGCTGCCATCGTCGTATTTGAAAATCAAATTCAACATGCTCACGGCCGGCAGCCAGCTGCAAGGAAGAGTCGGCCAAAGCCACGTTAGACACAAATTAGCAGCCTGTAAACGGCATTTGCCCCGACACTCGCTACACATCATCATAAATCAAACTAAAGCAACATCCGACAGCATTGCAAGAAAATACTGCACATGAAATTACAACAATATTAATTATTACTATTGCTATTAAACTTACAACAATAAGACATTTGCTTAGCACCCGAAGAGAAAACTAAAGGTCTTTCTAGGGACTTCACAGTAGCAACAAAGACATGCCGCACGCACGCGCGCGCACACACACACACACACACACACACACACACACACACACACACACACACACACACACACTACTTACCGCACTGTAAATACCGCCAAGGTTCTCAGTGCTATAGCCGACAAAGATGCATTCTGCACAGCCAGCTCGATATGCTGCACCTGCTTCAGCACTTTCACCGGCATTTCCAGAGTGGCTTTCACAAATTGGTCCTTATATACATCATTGCTGGCGGCTACCGTAACGTAGTAAGTGCCAGGGGCATTGTAGCGGAAATAAGTGCGACTCTGTAGCTCTTGGCTGCAACCAAACAAACCATGCTAATTCTTTCAAGCTGAAGCCGGTGAAACTTTTGGCATGCATAAAGCAAGCAAAGAAATATGATGTGAAACGAGATTCTTTCGGATGCTGCCTAGCAAAAGCCGGTCAACACTTGCATTTAACCGCAATCGCCCATTTACAGTGCGAGGACGTGATTCAAGGAGTAAACTGCTATACGAGAGGACGTAATTCAAGGGGTAAATTGCGGTTTGGCCCAGTGGTGAGGGTGCTCGCCCCAACCAAGGTCTGGCCAAGGTCGTGGGCTCGAGCTCTGTGGCATATGTGAAGCGCCTGAACAGAGAGATTAAGTTCTCTTCGGGCGCTACACGCGTGAATTATATTTTATTATCCTGCATGCCAGGCAAAGTCAAACGCTTTTTTGTACATCAGCTGATAAGCAAATGAAGTCAGACGACAAGCGTCGAACACGTCAAAGCAGCAACAATGTCAGACAGTCATTGTTACTGCTGACAAACCAAGCAACCTTAAGCAGACAAACTGCTGTTGGTACCTCTAGTTTTTCGCTATTCGTAGGGTACTTCAGCACGAGTCCAAGTAGCGTTCCCCATACGTTGAGCTGGACAGCCGCGCCCCCAGGGCCGCCCGCAGAGCTTGTCCCTCATGAAGAAGCCACCTCAGAATGGCGCGAGTATGCATAGGTTGCTGCATTCCCACCCATCCACCGCAGAGCCGCAAAGCCCCCCCCCCCAACAGTAGCACAGCAGCCCCCCACCGAGCCGCAAGCACCCGCCCAAGGCACTACACACTACCCAATCCCCCTGCGGGCCCACACAAACCCCTGCGTTGCACACTTTCCCTGCAGAGGCGCCCAGCACCCAACACTCACACAGCACACTCACCCCACGATAACAGCGAGCAGGCGTAAGCAGGTGCGTCGGTAGGTGGGTGTCGGCTGAGGCCCCCTATTTGGGTGTCGGCTGATGGGGGCGGCGTCGGCGGAGAGGGTGGGAGTCGGTTGGGCTGAATAAAGCTGCATACAGCGAAATAAAAAAAACGCCAAGTGCCACCACACCCATTGGGTGGTTAAAAACTGGTGCTTGCTCTGTGTAATGACGACGAGAGCAAACTTCATCTCTTTGGGAATAATAAATAGAGTCTCTACTTCAGCTGATGAAAATTTGTGTCGAAGGGGATAAACAGGAACAGTGAAAGAACAGTGCCTACGGCATATTGTCAGACACAGCGGTGGCAGAATCACGGCCCGGAGCCCCTTTTCCCTTTCCGGCATCGGGTAGTAACATCTCATTCCTAGCATTGAGGACAGGACATCGTACCTCGGTGTGCTTCAGAACAAGGAACTTGTGTTTGCCAGAAGTCTGTTGAAGTGACATTTACACATCAACACGACGAGACCAAAGCACACTGCAGAGTGGTATGCAATTGGTTTAATGACTAAAAATCCCATTGGTCTCAGCCCAGAGGTAAGGTGTTTGCTCTTAACGACCCCGTGCATGGGTTCGAGTGGGCGATTCTTTATTGTCCCCTGCAAGCGTGAGCAAAGTGGTGATAGCCACTGCTAAGACTCTTCTGCCGCTATGCAAACAAGGCCGTTGAATCTGCCTTGACATGTAATTTTACCGTGATTGCTTGGCTCAATCAGTCGACCGATTTGAAACCCCGATTTAAAGCACTTTATGGATGACTTAGACCGGTGACTGAGACGCAATCTAAATCCGGCGGATCCTAAGCGGCTGTACCTTTCGAGCTGCTTCAAATGCTGTGGAGTCGACACTGCACGATACAGGTTATATACTTTTGGATTATTATAAATATTGCTATCCGTCATGTGCAGCCCCCTGGAGATTTGTAGCAGGAAATTCCAACGACGAAAGTTCCCCTCGGCCATATAGTTGGGGGTGCGTGTATACCCCATCTTTGGTCATTTATAAAGTCCCACAAGGTATTGAATTTTAGACCATAGCCTATATCTCACTTCCGACTGGGGTCAAGACATGCCTGACTTGACGTCTTGACGACATTTAAAAAGAAGCTAAAAACGCCATCTGTTCCTCACCGCATTCGCTAGGTCCTTGTGAATTGTCCTTGGTCTGCTATCACGTGCTTACACTGCACGTTATCACTAAGCACGTTCGCATGTTTTATTTACAGCATATGTAAAGTGCCTAGAAAACTATTTGGTTATCTGAGGGTGCTACATAAATGCCTTATTATTATTAGAATGCAAGCAAATCTTGCATTACTCATAAGAAAATACAACTTTCAAAAGATGAGTGTGCCATCGGCAGGTCGAAAAGGCCGCGAGTGCCCCACTGAGCACAGTATACATGCTCACACTTGTCTGGGTTGTATCTCTTCTCCAACACTCGATGACACGTTGCCAATACAAAAATCCCAAGAGAATTGCAACTGCCGTCCAGATGTTGCCTTCGCCTCAAAGGACACCACGTCACCTGCAGCAACCAGATAAGCACTAGCCGCCAGGGTCAGACCCAGTATCGGCTCATCGACGTAGCACAATGTAAAACACTGCACGAAAGATGCTGCATTTGAGATGTTGATGGTCACCACGTAGACATCACTCGCGTTGTAAGTGTGACGAAGGGTAACAGAGCACTTCGGAAAGCCTAAGCCTGACCTAAAACGATTACGTGAATAACTAGCTGCAGCATCACCATGCTGCAGCTGCATTGGAAGGGGCACGGTAAATATAAACGCAAGTAAATACAGTCAGGCCACACGCACGTCTCACAGGAAACACGGCCGGCTCATTGGGCCGGCTCATTGGGCCTGCTCACCACGTGACATTGATAGCAGGCATGCCATCGGTTATAGTCACTGTTTCACTGCCATCGCCAAAGTCCACGACCAGGGTGTCATTGACGGTGCTGTTGCAGCCAGAGTAGAGCACGGACAGATATGAAGCTCGACCCACAGGCACTGCAGGCATGGTGGCCCTCGCCTCAACAATTGGGTAAGCAGCCACCACAGTTTGAGAGGCAGTTGCGTGACTTACACGGTTGCTAGCTGTCACTGCGACCGTATGGATGCCAGGCCGAGTGAAAACGTGCACGGCCTGCATAAATTGATAGAGTGACGGCCACAGATCATCATCATTGTGTCATGCAGCCTACAAGACTAGCAAAGCAGCAGCAAAATCAGCCAACGGCACAAGGCCAGCACTCGTAGACATGCTTGCACTGACCGTGCTGCCAACGTTCCAAGTCTCATTTGAACTGTCACTAAAGTTCCACGTGTATTCGGCATTCGACTGGTTATCCACAGCTATTCTCCATTCTACTTCTGTGCCTTGGCTGCAAGCATATCGGGGCCCAGTTTTAAGTGGCAAGCAGGAAGAGTGTGCATCAGAGAGCTGGCTCCAAGGACAACCAAACTTATTTCCTTACAAAGGCAAAGCCGCGAGCATATTGCGGCTTCATTGAATAGCATGCATAGCCTCTACTACATCTCGATCTCGTGAAGCGTTTCGTCGGATGAGAGACAAAAAGGACTAACACAGCTACTGTACATACAGTGACAAAAGAAAATAGATTGTAGATATATAACCCAAAAATACACTCGGCATATAAAACTAAGCAAACAAACAAGAACGCACTATAGCAGCTCACACTAATCATGAGAGAAAGAAGGATCTAGCTAGAGAGGGAGAACGAGAGAGAGAGAGAGAAAGAGAGAGAGAGAAGCGATGGCAAGAGAGCAAGAGATTAAAAGCGAGATACAGGTGAGAAAATACAAGGGGAGGGAGATAGAGAAATACACGATAAAGGCAGAGAGAGAGAGAGAGAGAGAGAGAGAGAGAGAGAGAGAGAGAGAGAGAGAGAGGGGGGAGGGAGAGATAGAGAGCGTGCATTGGGAGAGATAAGGAGAGAGCAAAAGGAGCAGGAGAAAGAGGGATACTAGAGATAAGCAGTGTGCTTTACCTGAGGCAATCTAACTGCATAACTGACTACCAACGACCATTGCCTTCCTAACCATAATAATTATACAGCTAGGCTAGTATTTAAAGCCCACAGCTATTTCACAAACAATTAAAGGCATTACCAGCTAGCAGCAGCCGGCCAACTTACGGACTAAGAGCAACAACACGTGGACCACTTATCGTGGGATACGACACCGGTGCGCTGACAGCAATGTAAGACAATGAATGAAATGAAGATGGTGCATCGGCATCTGCTCGGAGCTGGCCAGCGGCCGGCTCCGAGGGACAGCTGACGTTAAGAACCAGCTGGTAGAGGCCTGGCTGTGAATAAATGTGAGTAACTGATGACAAGCCAGAAAACTCGGCAATTGGCTCGGAAGAGGAGCCATCGCCATAGTCGATGGTTGCCGATAATCCGCCTGGACACAAGGCAGGAACTGCCTGCAGTGAAACATATGTCTAATTAGAGGAGACAGCAGCAGCTCAGTCGCAGCCGCTCCGACGACTGACTCTCAAAGAAAGCAAAAATGGGTGAAATTGCCCGGATGTGATTTGTGCATAATAATAATACATTTGATAAAGCCCCCTCAGAGAACTCAAACTCTTTCTAGGTGCTTTACATTTGCTGTAAAGGGAGCATGGTCGAATGGTTAGTAGTAGCATGCTCAATAAGCAACAAGAATAACAAGGTTAGGGGTGACATGCACAGGGTCAGCATGCAAGTGTGGTTAGCGGCAGCATGCAACAGTGTCAGCACGCATAAGTACATCAAGGACGAATCACGGGGACCCACTAAATGCTGTCACTAAGAGGTGCATTTTTAATTTCTTTTTAAATGTGGTCAAGTCAGGGGACGTCGCAATGCAAGTCGGGAGTGAGTTCCAGGCTTTGGGACCATACGAACTAAAGGCACGGTCTCCAAAGGATTTGAGGTTTGTACGAGCAATGTAAAGCGCCTAGAGAGAGATTGAGTTCTCTGAGGGCGCTTTATCAAGTGAATTATTATTATTATTATTATTATTACGAGGTATTGGTAAACTATTGGATTCCGAAAAGCGGGTTGCACAATGCTTAGCCTGGTGGGGGTAGATCTGATAGGTAGGCTGGAGCCAAAGAATGAAGGGACCTAAAAGTGAGCGACAAAACCTTGAAGTCGATGCATTGCTTGACTGAGACCCAGTGCAGGTCGGCAAGAAGTGGTGCGATGTGGCAACTGCGAAACTCACAACAGAAAAGCCTAGCTACAGAGTTTTGCACCAGCTGTGAGCACCTGAGTGCACAGGCCGGTAGGCCAGCAAGCAGTGAGTTACAGAAGTCAAGACAGGATGTTACAAATGCACGGACCAATTTAGATGTGGTATCCCTGTCTAAAAAAGCCCGAATTTTATCAATGTCATGTAACTGAAAGTTGGCAGACTTGACTGTGAAGCTGATGTGGTCGTCCAATGAATGGTCATTCTGAAACATGACACATAGATTTCGTACAGATTCGGCAGAAGATATGTTTGCAGAGCCGAATTTGAGCATTAGCCTTTCCAATTTCTGAATCGCACGTAGTTTGCCCATATCTAGTAAGTGTATGATATGTGCATGATAAATGCAACCATGTGGTATGCAGATAAAACCATGTGGTTTGCAGATAACAAGAGCAATGCTAGTATCCTAGCTGCAGAGAGTTCTAGCACATCGTGGCATAATGGTTCCCCAAAAAAAAATCATACTACCTGGACACTGAGGCATGGACAGCGGCTGGTAGTCTCAATCTCAATGTGAAATCCGAGCAACGAGCCTACAAAAACTCAACACATTCCACTCCTCTTATCCTACAGGGAGAGGGAGAAGTTCGATGCAGACCCCATTTTTTTCAAGACCATAACTGGCAAAGACACTGATAGATACTCAATAGACCAAGAAAGCAGCAGTGGATTGATGGGTTGTCGTTGCTCTTTTATTGTCCACATGTGGCTTTGAATGAAGTTTGGGAGAGAATAAACAGCATCACAACCTCCGACGTATAACCAATCGATCACCTACAAATTACTCACTTTTGTAATGCACTGCAAGATTTATTGGTGGAGGGATTTAGTAAAATCCACTACGGTTGTTGCTGTTGGCAGTTGTTCCAACATTAAGTAGGAGCAGCTAGCCACGATGACGGCTGTACAGCACACAACCAACCAAGTCCGACCAACCTACCACCACGATGGGTTTTGCACGGGACCACATTCAGTGTGGATTGGACATCTACTCTCCAACTGCCGACTATGGCACATCTTTTTCAGGGGTCCTGAACTGCTACTTCTATGCTACTCACTACCTCAACTGCTCTCCTAACTCTGCTATGCTTCCCACTTTCTCTTTGTTGCGTGAGACGAAGTCTGTTGGCTACCGAATGCGTACCGAAAGCCGCTTAGGCTGTGAGTGCGCTATACAAAACTCTCCTGTGTAACACCCACGTGGTCTTTTTGACTTTGTGGAGTTACTGACGGAGATACATTACATTACATTACAACATCGTGCTCACCCATGCAATTATCCTCAACTGGGGCCAGATACGGACCACAGACGTCAGCACGGGTGTGTGACAATGCTGTGGCACAGCAAGGGACCAACAATGGACGACAACGATGCGGGCAGCAGCACAGGCAGTGAATGCCCTACCTTCAGCTGCAGCATGCCGATGCTAAGCGGCTTCGATTGCTCCACATAGAGTGCATGTTGCAGAACGAATGCGCTTCCCTCGGCAGGAAATTCGGTGGTGTTAAACTCTGTGGTCGTCGAATCGACTGAAACGTTCACAACGCCTGCATCTATTACAGCTAAGCTCTCAAACATGAAGACCAAGCAAGCCAAGGCAACCGTGCACATACTCACACACACATGCACACATACACATGCAAGTATGCAGGCATGCACGCATGTGTGTGCGTGCTCACATGCACATGCACATGCACCAAGCCTTCACCTGGCAGCTCTTAACCAAACGAATTCCTTAAGAGAGCTTATTCCGGACTGCAAAGGGCTACTGGGTAGGCAATATTGGCTATCTAAGGATGTTAATTATAAAAATGAAATGCATTTTTCTTTGGCTCCAGCCTACCTATCAGATCTACCCCCACCAGGCTAAGCATGGTACCACTCGCGCTTCGGAATCTAATTGTTTACCTATACCTCGTACAAACCTCAAATCCTTCGGAGTTCGTGACTTTAGTTCGTATGCTCCCAAAGCCTGGAACTCACTCCCGACTTGCATCACATCGCCTGACTTGACCACATTTAAAAAGAAACTATAAATGCACCTATTTATCACAGCATTTAGTGGGTCCCTGTGATTCATCCTTGATGTGCTTATGCGTGCTGACACTGTGCATGCTGCCACTAACCATGCTTGCATGCTGACCCTGTGCATGTCACTCCTAACCATGTTATTCTTGCGTTCGACCGTGTTTCCTTTGAAGCAAATGTAAAGCATCTAGAAAGAGATTGAGTTTCTGAGTGCACTTTATCAAGTGTATCATTATTCTTATTATAACTCTACATGCTAGAAATGCAGACCAAAATATGCAGATACGAAGAGCCTGCCCTGTTAGTGACATCCTGTTCAGACCGATGTGAATCATTACTAGCAGGTCTTCCTGCCTGAACAATAAAATGCTTACAGTTGATGCAAAACTCTGAAGCTAGGTTTGTCTGTCGTGAATCTGGCAACTGATACATTATACAACTTCTACTTAAGCTACACTGGTTGCCTATCAAGGTTCTTCATTCTCCCTCTCCAGCCTACCTATCAGAACTACTCCCAAACCAGCCTAGGCATCGTACCACCCACTTTCTGACTTAAGTAGATTAGCTAATCCTTCAGAGACCGTGCCTTTAGTTCGTATGCTCCCAAAGCCTGGAATTCACTCCCAACTTGAATCAGAACATCCTCTGACTTGACCACATTTAAAAAGAAGGTATTGAAGCACCTGTTTCTCATAGAATTTGGTGGGTCCTTTGTGACTTGTCCTTTGTGTGATCACGTGTGCTGACAGTGTGCATGTTCTCTGTCGCGAACGTCGTAGTTGCCACATCACACCACTACTTGCCGATCTGCCCATCTGGTTGCCCATCAAGCAGTGCATCAATGGCGAAGTATTGTCACTCACTTTCAGGTCTCTTTCTTCTTTTCCTCCTGCCTACCTATCCGACTGACGTAGCCACATCCCCTGACTTGACGAGATTTTAAAAGAAAGTAAAAGCCAGCTGTTCTTCATGGAATTTGCTCAGTCTGTGTGAATTGTTCTTTGCGTGAGTATGCTTGCAGTCACTGTGCATTTTATCACTAAGCAATTTACATGCTTCCTTTCCAGCATATGCAAAGTGCCTAGAAAGAGACTTAATTCTCTTGATGCTACACTAATGTCTAATTAGAATGTCTAATTATTATTATTATTATCGCTATCAAAAGACGCTTTCCTTCAGTGTTCATAATTGCCAGGACTAGTCAAACTGCCTGAACGCAGCGGTCTTCTCCACCAGACTTCCACCAGGCAAACCATGCGATCGACACGATCCACGATCTGAGCAAAATTATTTAACCAGGCGATCATCTCAGACATATCCAGCGGCATGTCAGCAGTGGGGACTCAGCACGAGACGCTTTGGCAATGGTTCACCATAGTGGCCAGGCACAACATGGGGCTTGTTGATAGCCGTCAAGCACGAAACTGAGCCGGACAAGCAACACACCGAGGTCACATGACGAAGAGAACCAGGAGTGCTGCTTGAAAACAACAACTCGGAGAACTTCAAGAGCAAGCTCGGCAGACTCGGCTGAGCTGCAGGGCACATGCGCAGCCTGGCAGGCTTCGCCTAGGCTCCTGGCTGAGCCTACCACCACCAGAGTGATGCTCACCTTGATTGTGCACTGTCAGAGTGATGGCACCAGTGCTGGCGCCATCCAGCGTCCAGTTGAGGCACACAAGAGGCCCGTGTCCCAGGGCTTGCTTTCCGGTGGCAAGGCGCTGCGGCTGCTGCATCTGTGCTAAGCCGTCGCCGCTGCCATTCCACGGTGACAATGGCAGCTGCGCAGAGAGCGGCTGGATGGCGCTCCACTCGTACTGCAGGTCGCGGCTCCATCTGCTCTGCGGCTCCTTTGAACCTGCGCATGAAGCCACCGGCGCAGGTGTTAATTAACAGTCAGACGACTGCCAGTGGACAGACTGTGAGCAGTTGCAGAATTGAAGTAGCTGTTGGGCAAGCCCAGTATTCAGCGGCTCGATGTTTACTTAAAGGGTGCAGAGATTAAATTGCCCAGCAGCACGGTTGACGATTCGACGATGACACCTGTGAGAGAGAGACGAGAGAGAGAGAGACGAGAGAGAGAGAGAGACGAGAGACAGAAAGAGAAAGACGAGAGAGGCAGAGAGACAGAGAGAGAGAGAGAGAGAGAGAGAGAGAGAGAGAGAGAGAGAGAGAGAGAGAGAGAGAGAGAGAGAGAGAGGCAGAGAGAGACGGAGACTGAGAGAGGCGGAGACAGAGAGAAAGAGAGACAGGGACAGACACAGAGAGAGAGATCGGAGAGAGGAAGACAGACAGAGAGAGAGAGACCGACAGAGAGAGACAGAGATAGACAGACAGAAAAAGGGAGACAGAGATAGACAGACTTTGTCGTGTGGGAGGGGGAAGGGGAGCCAAGCAATGGCAAAAACCGGAAAGCCAGTGCCACAGAAGCAGCAGGCGACTTGGCAGCGATCCGAAACTCTTACCGTTCTGCAGAGCCAAAAGAGTCCAGCCGCTGCCGCAGCCGCCGCCACGCACGGCGACCACGGTGAAGTGCAGCGGCGCCACGGGCTCCTGCACGAGCACGGGCACGCTGCCGCGAACGACCGACACGTCATTCGATGCAGCGACGCTCAGCTCGTACAGCCCGGGTGCAGCAAACGTGTAGTTGAACAGTAGCTGGTGGCCACTGTCGAGCGGCCCGAACACAAACGACCGGCCGTCGACGAGCAGCGTGAAGTTGACCGCCGTGGCAGCCGACGGTGCAGTGGCTGAAGCCGCCGGCGCCGACGTTGGCGGAAGCGTGGGCGGTAGCATTCGCCCGGCAAGCACTGCGCTTGCGGCGAATGCGCACGGCCGGCCCGCGAGGGTCGCCCGGCAGCCACTCACGGCCAGCCACGGCAGCGGCCGCTCGGCGACTACCGCTCCGAGCGGAACCGTGACGTTGCCGAGTAAGTTGCTTGCTCGCAAGCTGACGGCATAGGCACCCTCGCCGAGAAATGTCAGATAGGCAAACGTGTCCCGCCCAACAGCGTACGGTTGCAAGCTGACCGCAGGGTCAAACCGAGCTGCTGCCACCTCGGCAGCTGTCTGGCCGTACAGCGGCTCCACTATCCACGTGAAGTTGACGTCCGAGCCGGCTGTGACGTAGGCCGCCAGCTCGATGGTACTGCCGACGCTCGCCCGCCGCTCGCCGCTGCCACCACCGCCCAGGCCGCGCGTGACGACCAGGTTGCCGAGCCGTTCCTCCACGATGACCGCTACCGTGGCGTCGACAATGCCCGCAATGCAGCGGCAGCTCACGGCCAGCCTATACGAGCCGGGCGAGTCGGGCAGCCGAAGCTGTGCTCGCTCGCCGCTGCCGACCAAGACAGTCGCAAGTACCGAGCCCTGTGAAGCGGGCCCTGAAGGCGCCACTGCCGCCGCCGGCTCGGCCGTGGCATTCGTCAAGGTCCAAACGGCGCCGAGAGTGCACGTGGTCACGTTGTCGCCATCGCCGTCGTCGAGAAGCAGCGGCTCGACCTCGATCGTGTCCCCGCAGGCGTGGGCGACCGGCGCCGGTGGCCAGACGGTCACACTCAGGCCGCTGGGAAGTGCTGCGACCGTGATCGCCGCCGGCTGCAGCCGGGCTGCAGCCGGCGTCGGCCCGCTGAAGTTGTTGTAGGCCACAAAAGACGGCGCGTGGACGCCGACCGCAGAGTACACGTGCCACACTTTGGCTGTCAAGAAGCAGATGTCACCATAACTGCCGCTCAGCACTAGGCCGCTCGTCCGGTTTTCCCACTCCGCCGCGTGGGCAGCGGCCCCCGTCATCGGTGCACTGCTGCTGCCGCTCCTGCTCAGGCGCTCGGCTTCAACGAGCGCAAAAATGGCCGGCGTCGGTGGCGAGTTGTCGCCGAAGTCGACCTGAAGTATGGTCTCGTCGAACGCAGCCGTCTGGATGAGCACGGTGAAGCTTGCAGCGTGGCCGGGCAGCAAGGTGCTTGGGCCACTGAGAGTGACGCTGAAATTCTGGATGGTGCGATCTTGAACGACTATGGTGAGCGAGTGATTGAGCGAGCCCAGGTCGTTCGACACACCGACCAACACGGTGAATATCCCGGTTCGGAGGAACACGTGCACCTGCAATGATAAGTGCACGCAAAGGCTGAAACTCCTCCCATCTGCCGATCAATTTGCGCAAACGGTCTGGTTATTCATTCACCAAGGCCTCACCCACCTCAATGCCAGGATGCACATCAATGTCCAACTTGGCTGCTAAAGATGTCCGCCTTTGCATAAGCCATAGATCGATGCTACTGCTGGCTGCTTGGTTCTCACACACCCAGTCAGCCTACTTAATGGGAGTTCATAGGAGGGGGAATCTTTCTAATCCATGATGCACAGATTTATAAGCCACGAGCAGTGTTGGATAGATGTCTTCGTACCACGACTCAATTTCACCTCTTGCACAAACATCTAAAATGAGCCCTATCTAGATTTCCATGTTTCCAAATAGTGTTAAGTTCTTTGGATATCATAACCTTGTACGGCCCCACCATTTGCGTCTTGAATCGCTTGCAGTCCCGTTGCTGTAAAAGCTGCCTCTTCCAGTGAATCATTTATATTTCCTGTTCACTTTTGCCAAAGAAGACGACTTCTTCAAAAGCGTAAATATAGAGTCTGTGTTTATATATAGTTCTTTTGTACAGCACCCTAAGAGAACTTAATATCTATCCCAGCACTTTACATGAGCCACAGGGCTCGAGCCTACAGCCCTGGTCGTAAAAATCTACCAGAACCCGGACCATGTCTGTACTCCATCAGCCACGCCGGACATCTGCCTGCATCTGTTTGAAGTACACTAGGATCTGCTTCATTTTTAGCATCTCCGTGAGAAGACTCGGCTGATGACTTGCTCACCATAGATGTATGAAAAGCATCAACTTTGCCAGCTGTTTCGATGCATTTCCTGTACCCCTAACGACTCCTCTCTTGACTTACCCTGCTGCTCTTGTTCATACTTCCGACAGGAAGCTTCGAACGAATCAGTGTGCTGCTTACACTGTGCCTGCTGCTTGCTACCACCAAACATGTTACCACCAAACATTGGAATACTTTGTATACAGCATCTGCAAAGTGTCTAAAAAGAGATTCAGTTCTCTGAGGGTGCTATACAAATGTTTTGTTATTGTTGTTGTTGTTATTATTATAATCTACTTGCAATGCTAGAAACATGCTGCCCATAGCTCGGGCAACAATTGCATAATAAGCACCAGTGCTTAGTGTCTCATCCAAATTTCAAGGCACTCTGTAAATACATTCTAAAAGATGGACTGCAAAGTTCAGCCCACGCGCTGGTCAGCCCCATCCACTTGCTGTGCTACCAAGTGTTTCGCAGTCCACTTTCTAACGAACGTGCAGCAAACGTGGGTAGAGATTGGTGCCCTGAGGCAAGCGAATCACAGTGCATCACAATGGATGTAAGTTATTAGCTGGACCCATGGCTGCAGCTGAGAAAGTTTCAGGTTATTCAGTCGATAAGGTTTCTAAAAGAAATTCACAGCAACATTACACTGTCAACAACTTATCGGGTACCCGGCGGGTCACACGTGATTATCTGATATCAACTGGCCGAGGTTAATTGGGCGATGCTGTAAGAATAGTTTAAACCAGTGATGAGAGTTCGTACCCGTTGCCTGCTTCTTAATTATTAATGTTGAGGGAATTATCTCAAATAATAGACCCATTTAATGCCACCGTTGACAGAGGAGTTTTTCAGCGGGGTGGAAAAATCAGCCATCCCCCGGCCTCTTTTGGGATCCTAGCTAACTACAGCCTAGTATTGCTTCTATGCAAACTAGCAAACAATTCTTAAAAAGATCATTGCTTTACATGGCTTGAGATTTGTTTCCAAATCTAAAAAGCTCAGCATTTATTTACACGATTAAAGGAACTGCAAGAACAAACCCCAACCCCAAAGTCGAACAATCAATGCAAGCCGAAATTCTCTAATTTGGATGGCAGCCCACATTCTCATACCAATAAACGGTGCTACAGATCGGCTCCAACTTACCGATGAACCTGCTACAGCACACTCTGCCTTTGTACAGTACAGTACTCTTAGGATATACATAAGGCCACTTCTTACAACTAGGGATTATTGATCATAGGGTTTTTCTCTTCAAATTGTAGACTTGTTGATTCATTTTCCACAACCCTCACGTAAAATTCAGCACGGCTCTTACTGCCAACTCAGAAACTGTTTCCACTGATGCCATTCACTTCTACCTGCTCGCGATTCGCATCGCATCAGCGATTCTCTTACATCAGCTACATTCCTCTCTACCGTGCTGCGTTATATGGATGCAGCCATCAAGGCCTGAAAGTTCTACACAAAACTTGGAACAATAACTCTCTTGGCTTTTGAAGTTGCAAACGAAACATCAACAACCATTATGCATCGAACAGCAAATAAGCTGCTCAGTTGAAATTCTCTAGTTACATAACATTTAAAAAAAGCTGAAAACACACCTGTTTATTACAGCATTTAATGGATCCTTCTGATTCGTCCTTTGTGTGCTTATGCATGCTGATACTGTGCCTGCTGCTACGAACGACATTTGCATGTTGGCCCTGTGCATGTCACATCTAACACTGTTATGCTTGATGACATTGCGAATGCTACCACTAATCATTTGGTCAAGCTTTCTTTAAAGCATCTGTGAAATGCCTAGAAAGAGATTCAGTTCTCTAAGAGTGCTATACAATCAGAAATTATACGTTGTACCTCAATGATATATACGAAAGAACAGCGTTTATATGTTTTAAAAATTTACTCTAGCTTTCTCTGTGTTTGCCTGCTAAACGCTTGAATGCTGAAAAAACAATTTTTTCGAAACTAGTGTCAAGACACTACCACAATGCCACATGCAGGTTACTGAATATCATCAGTTTTTCTCTCATGATCAAAATTTGATGCAATTTTTCATTGGTGTTTCATTAAACATGCAGAAGTCATACAAAAAGTAGTTCACAGGCCCAAAACTCACAGGTGCTACACCCACCTCATGGATTTGTATTCCATGTACCACAGCAGATGAAATTCTAAAGAATAGCTGCACAACAAAGTCTAACCAAATTATATAACATGCATCGTTTGAAATGTAAAAGTGCATGGTGTAAGGGTCCACGGCCAGGTGTTGCGAGTACATACAGCAGATCTAGAGACCAACATGGCAAGCAGATTAAAGTGACAACAACACCTACGGGTAATCCCAGTTGGGCTATGCGGACTTTACAATTCACGATGCATGAGGTGTGGGTAAAGTAGTACGCATAGCGTCGCATAAACAAGATGATATGTCAGTAGGTCCCAAGATAAAGATAATAACTTTACATGCAGACGTGAAGTAAGCTCTAAACAAACCCTTATCTTAGAGCAAGGGGTCAGGCCTGGTCACTATCGGCTAGCGGACCTATCCTGATGGTCTCACGTGACCTCTCCAGCCGTAGGCCGCCATGCTTATACTTGGACGTCCTGCCCCCATCTCTCGGGCACAACGATAGCGGGTACCATCGCCTCGAGCGGAGCAGCTCGGCAGACAGGCGGCTGCAGCAGCCGAGGACCGTCGAAGCGTCCTTGCTCACCTGTTGCACGCCGAGACAGCTCCTACCGGTGCACGATGCAGAAGGCGAGCCGGTCGCCATGGTGTTGTCGTCTGGGAAATACCACGAAAACGTCAGGTTCCTGCCGACATACACGCTGGCCTCAAAATTGGCCGACGTGTTGACGAAGAGCTTGATGGCCTCCATGCTACGAACGACTGCCGACTCGTTTCGATGCAGACATGATGGCTTTGCCGTCGCAGCTGAGCCGGGCGTACCAACGAGGAGCACGTCCAGGTTAACAGGCCTCGGCACGTAGCTCCACACCAGGAACGACGTGCTGGCAACGCCCCAGGGAGTCCTGGCCGTCACAGCTACAGGAGAGTGAAGGGGAGAAACGCTCTGACTTCGGCGGAGCGCAGCCGAAGAACTGCCCGGGCATCAGCAGACGGAGCGCTCAGCTCGGCTGACGCGGGCAGAGACGGCTGCCCCTTAGTGGTGGTCTGCGACTATGCGCAAGGGCCGACACGTCACGAGCCACTTCGAGGACCATCCTCAAACCAGCTGCTCTTGAGCCTCTCTAAAGCACTTTCTTGGAACCACGTTAAGACGCAGCCTGTAAAGAGAGAGAGAGAGCAGAGAGAAAGAGAGAGAGAGCAGAGAGAGAGAGAGCAGAGAGAGAGAGAGCAGAGAGAGAGAGAGAGAGAGAGAGAGAGAGAGAGAGAGAGAGAGAGAGAGAGAGAGAGAGAGAGAGCAGAGAGAGGAGAAAGAAGGGAGAAAGGGGGAGGGAGAGAAGGGAGAAAGAGAGAGTGAGAGAGAGGGAGCCTCCTTCTTTAGTAACTAGGCTTCACAAAGCTTGGCAAGCCCTCGTGCCAATGCAACACCAGAGGTCCGCTCAGCTGACGGCTCCACTGGCGAGGGAACTGTTTGTACACTGTGCTTGCTAAGTGTGATGCTTTACCCTTTGAAGTGCCTTTCTGGCTTTTAACACTACATAATCGGACAGCTGTCGGCTCAGCAACTCGGCTATTAATTTGTTTATATTCCCACCAATTCACAGAAATGCAACCTACATTGCGGCGCTCGGCTCTGACCAATAGATAGACGAAAATCTGAAGAAAATCTGAAAAAGATCAGACAGAAAATTGTGGGCTTTGAATAGCACTCTACAACAGCTGACAGCAGATACATTATGACAAAGACATCCTGGCATGCTCGAGGCAGGTAATTGGTCTCATAAAATTTTCCTTGACCTGCAGTATGTTTCCAACTTGCAAGTTCGCAGAGTGCAAACTCCTAGTCACTGCTTTTCGGTGCTCGTCTGCTGGGCATCAATCTGGGGCAGCTTGCAACAGTTCCTCGGTGGCATTGTGACAGTTGAGGCGAGATACTTGAAGGAATGCTGTATAAAGCTGTAAAGACCCAAATGCCATAAAGACTCAAAGCAAGCTGCATCCTGGATCAGAAGACAGTTTTACGACTCGTCTGTTATCTTTACAGATTCGCCTAGTAATAAACAAAACAAAACCTCATTTGCACCTCATACAACATCTAAAGGATGCCGCTGAAGTGAGAAGCAATCCAAATGAGCCAACACCAGTGGAGGATTTTTTCGAGTGGCTTCTAATGCTGTGGAGTCGACACCGTATGACTAAGTTAAGAAGCTTGTGGTTTTACTATGCTATTACGAGAGCAGGACTGGAATATCCTTGCACTTACGCGAGCAGGTGAATTGATGAAGGCTCTGTTGGAGCAGCAGTGGCTGACACAGTAATAACACTTAGAGCCCAGATACCCATCTCAAGATGATTCCTGGCTGAGCATGCGCTGCTGCGGCGCATTCAGGAACAGGTCATCAGAAACCAAGGTGGGCCTACTTCTTGCCAAATACAATGTTCGGCATTGCTGTTTTATATACTCCCGAGTGCTTAATTAATATTGCTGAGCATCGTGCGCAGTTTTTGTGGCCTGCAGCTCAGAGAATGTTAACCTGGAATTCCTACAGTAGATCCCATCGGCCATATTGGTAGTGCATAAATACCCGTGTACATTAGCATAAATAAAAAATAAATTGCATAAGCAAGTGCTTACCCTGTTGGCAGATTGCCATTTTCCCCTGGCTAATCACACACTGGTGTAAGCTGTACTTTTTAAACTTCCATTAGAGAGATCTTTTCATGGGTCAGTGTAGCAACATCTAGTGACTATATACACCACTCTGAAATATGGGGTACCTCGGGGCTCCTTGCTAGGTCCGTTTCTTTTCACGGTTTATACTCTCCCTCTTGCTGATGTGATTGCCAAGCACAACCTAGGCTTTCACTTCTATGCGGATGGCACGCAGTTGTACCTTTTCTTTGATCCCTCCCAGCCTTCGAGCACCTCAAATTCTCTCAACTCACTTGCCGCATGTATTGATATCATCCGCACATGGATGGCAGCAAATTTTCTAAAACTAAAAGATGGTAAAACTAACTTACTAGTAATGGGCAAACCCAGTGTGATTCAGAAATTGGAAAGGCTGACGCTCAAAATTGGCTCTGCCAGCATATCTCCTGTTGAATCAGCTCGAAATCTCGGTGTCATGTTCCAAAGCGACCTCTCGTTAGACGACCACATCAGCTCCACAGTCAAATCTGCCTACTTTCAGCTACATAACATTGCTAAAATTCGGGCTTGTTTAGATAAGGATACCACGTCTAAGTTGGTCCATGCATTCGTGACAACCTGTCTCGACTTCTGCAACTCACTGCTTACTGGCCTACCAGCATGTGCGATCAGGCAGTTGAAGCTGGTGCAAAACTCTGCAGCTAGGCTTGTCTGTCATGAGCGTCGCAGTTGCCACATCACACCACTTCTCGCCGACCTGCACTGGCTCCGAGTCAAGCAACGGATTGACTTCAAAGTTTTGTCGTTCACTTTTAGGTCATTTCATTCTTTGGCTCCAGCCTATCTCTCAGATCTACTCCCCCACCAGGCCAAACATCGTACCACCCGCTTTTCGGAATCCAACAGTCTACCAATACCTCGTACAAACCTCAAATCCTTTGGAGACCGTGCATTTAGTTCGTATGCTCCCAAAGCCTGGAACTCCCTCCCGACTTGTGTCAGAGCATCTCCTGACTTGACCACAATTAAAAAGAACTTAAAAACACTTATTTAGGACAGCATTTAGTGGGTCCCTGTGATTCGTCCTTGATGTGCTTATGCGTGCTGACACTGTGCATGCTGCCATTAACCACATTTGCATGCTGACCCTGTGCATGTCACCCCTAACCATGTTATTCATGTTGTTTATCAAGCACAATATTACTCATCATTCAACTGCATTTCCCTTTGCAGCGAATGTGAAGTGCCTAGAAAGAGATTGAGTTCTCTGATGGCGCTTTATCAAGTGCATTATTATTAGTATTATTATTATTACCATTATTATGAGGGGAGTGTGGTGCATTGTAGCTTCCTGCCATATTCCAGTTCCAAAACATCACAAGACTCTGTCTGGCATACATCATATGCCCATACAGAGGCTTTTTAATGTAAGATGACAGGCTTCAAAGTACCACAGAACAGGCCTGACTTGGATTATTTCTGAATTTGGTTTAGCAAGCATCGTCCATCACTTGTCAATAATTATAATTGAGTCTATTAACATCTAAATGCTTGCCACTTATATGATAAGCCTCTTTGCTATGATAAGCTCTGCCCACTCTTTGGCTACCATTGCATTGACTGTCTAATTTCGTATTCATCTGCCACACTTTAAAACCCTGCAGCCACTCTTAAGGGGTACCGGTTGAATTCATGCTCAATGTGCAATAAACCCCTAATAATAGACGGCATTCTTCTTGAAAACGATCTTGACCTGTTTGCAGCTACGGTGACCTGACTGAACTCAACTGCATAGAATCTGTCACCAAAGCCACACCGACAGGCTTCTCTTTCTCCCATACCCCAAGGTCAATAAAAACTTATGGTGGAGTACCCAACTTTGCTGGCCCCATGAAGCAGTATGTCAAATCTCTTGGAGCAAACCCCCAACAGCAAATTGCTAGTGGCTGTACTGATCAATCGCCCTCTCTCGAGGTACCAACATTTGATTTGTTTTGGATTTTTCAAAACTCATTGCAGTCCCAAGTCCCATGGTCCATTTCTTTCACTAGGCGATCTGTATAAATTGATTGATCCAAGCTGACCTACTGCCATCGAATTTTGTAACTTGGATGAATAACTTTCTCTTTTCGTTCACGTACATGCCTCTACTCGAAACAATGGTAATGCTCTCAATCAAATATTCTCCCCTCCCGACGGAATGCTGTCAACTCCTGTTGTAACTAAATTCTGCACATCTGACCATATGCTGATTTCATTCTCTCTGCAATGTATGTCCCTGTAGCAACCAGCAACCAGCGGTTGCTACATTCCCTTTGGTATCATATACCGTCTGTGAATCGCAAAACCATAAGACCCTTAGCATTGATGCAGTCTGCAACAAAATAGCTTACTCCAATTCTGTTCAATACTTCATCCTATCTTACCGAATAGTTGAGTGTGGCAACACGATTTTTTTACTGTTATTGATGACTTCGCTCATCTAGTATGCTCCTCTATTACGTACAGTGTACACCCTCGTCCAGATGGCCCAAAGTTTAAGGTAGGCAATGAGCTAGCTAGGATTACTAAGAATAAGTTTGAAAAAGCATCGATATATGAACAAGGACTGGAAGACCATTGACTGGCATACCAGGACTTTCGAAGGCCACACCAATCCATCCTAGCTAAGACTAGCTTCTGTAAGACCATAATTGATCACAGCAGTATCTCCAAAACTGGCTATGTCAACCATCAACCATTTCCATAGCTGCTTCTAGGTCAGCACCAAACCTGGTGATCACTATTGATCATACATCACACACGCACGCACGCACGCACACACACACATATATTGATACATCACCTATTGATCTAGCAATTCACTTTTCTAATCTCTTTGTAAGCAATATAGATAAGATATAAGAATCCACCCACAGAGTAGCATCCCCTTAGGACTGACTGTTCACTCTCTTTTCCCAGCTCTACTTCAAAGCCCATCCTCAAGCATAACGCAGCTTACCGCTACTCAAAATTCATCAACCGGTCTAAGAACACTAATAGCCCTTAATACTCCATATCTACTGCCCTCCTGCTGCAATGACTGGATCTGCTGCTGCCAACCATAGCTGCTATAATAAATCAGTCCCTAGTCTTAAGTTCTGTCCCAGCATCCTTCACTTCAAAGGGGATGCTGCCATGCCACCCACTCATTAAAAGTCAACAGATGACAATGAGAACTTAAATGGCTTCTATACTATCTCCATTCTGTCGTTCCAATCAAAGGCACTCGAACAAGTAGTGGCAGACTAGCTAAACTCTTGGAAATAATCATTCCGAAAAGACAGCATTACTGCAAGTACAACGACCTTCTCAGGAATGCCGACCAGTGGCGAAGCCAGAGGACAGGATGGGTATCGGCTCCCCCTCCATCCAGCGGGGCAGCAACCTGGGTTGCCCCCTGCTCCTAAGCACCCCCCTGATCACCAACAACGAAATAATGTCCACTTTGTTCCACTTGATGTGCAACCGCCGACTTCGAGTTCGAGTCGAATAAAAACCATAATTGCACGACAATCTTTCATTTTTTCAAGGTCTATCCCCCTACATCTCATAATCCGGCTTATCTAATACTAATAATGATACTAATAGCAATCACAGTAATTTCTTTTGCATAGTGCCCGGAGAGAATCAAACCTCAGTCCAGGCATTCCAAAAATCGCTGCAAGAGAAGCAATAACCAAGAGGTCTCCGGAAAAAGGCACCAAACTTGGACTTGGACACTTGGACAACTGTGCAAGATCACACAAGCACACATGCTTTGCTAGCACGAACATGAAAATGTGCACAAGAAGACACTCGTGGCCGTTGGTCACGAGAAACCCTACTTTGCGACATACATTGAATCATGCACATGTAGCCCCCATTAGGCGCACAGACACGAAAGCCGAGTTCATAAGAAGGGGGTGTCAGGAAAGCTAGTCATAACAGGTGCGTCTTTAGCTGAGATACAAACGAGGCGTCTTTATATGTGACACAAATGAGGCAAAGTCGATGCAGGTGGTGACACAAGCCGGAAGTGATCCTAAGACTTTCGATGGATAAAAACAGAAGGCCCGATCGCCAAAAGACCTCAGCTCAGTGCAACGTACCGATTCATCTGACATCCTTACTCCTCATGCTTTTCTTCACAATACCAACTCCTCAGACTCCAGTTGTTTAAAAATGCCTCTAACCACCCTCAAAATTTTTACAGGCCGTACACTAACTTCCACATATCTAAAGCCTGGAACTCATTACAGACTAAGATCACGAACAAGTGAGTTGACATTTGCAGCAAAGATATGCTTTGACAGCCACACGCGACATCAGCAAAAGCAAAATCCGGCATTTTCAGCTTTCCAACTGACTGAGCATCATCTGATTCTTGGACCTCTCTCTGCAGAAAGATGCCATCTAAGCTTCAGACTTACTTCAGAAGATGCCTCGGCCTATCGGTAGACACAAGGAGGACCTATTTGGTAGGTAAGGCCTACTAGATATAGTTGAGTTACTATTGTTCCACGTGCACTGCATCAGCATGAAAAACGAGTGAACAGCAATGCACTTCACGGCATCATTCTCAGGCCAGAGGTGAACCAGCTGGCTGCATCAGCATCCAAGATGTCAGAAAAATTATGCTTTATTGGCTTGCTCTACACTTAGTTTACGTTAAGCTTGGCATCATCCAAACAACTTACAGACTCTTACAGCCTATTCTGTCAAGCTAGGTATATATTGACCAGATTGCATGATACCGGTAGTACAACACTTACTCAAATTGTTAACATCCTCGGTAATAAAGACATACGAAAGCATGCATCCAACGGCTTGGTGTTGATCTCTGCAAATAGCTGCACTCGATATATTACCGAGAAAAAGCTCACAGACAACTGGGACATCCGAAGTCTCAGAAGTAGAAGTATTCATGGTAAAGCCTAGAAAAATAAATCACGCTTGCTGAAAACGGCATACCATACAACCCGTGTTGCAAGCTTCTTACAGTCAACAACCTTTGGACACGATTAGGTCATACCGAAGCGGCTGCCCACTGATGAACTGACAGTGATGTCAAATCTAACCGGTTCCATGGTGATCACGGGGTCAACCCAATTTACAGTGACTAAATCCATCTTCAGCGGGATCGTATTGAACACACTTAATGACCCATTTCCACCACAAGGCAGACCTGAACACCTGCAAAACAAGAGGGATAAAATGCGTACGCTTAGCAACATACTAATATAATAACAATAACTATGCATTTGATAAAGCGCCCTCAGAGAACTCAATCTCTTTCTAGGCGCTTTACATTTGCTGCAAAGGGAAATTCAATTGGATGGTGAGTAATATCATGCTTGATAAACAACATGAATAACATGGTTAGGGGTGACATGCACAGGGTCAGCATGCAAATGTGGTTAGTGGCAGCATGCACAGTGTCAGCACGCATAAGCACATCAAGGACGAATCACAGGGACCCACTAAATGCTGCCCTAAATAGGTGTGTTTTTAAGTTCTTTTTAATGTGGTCAGGTCAGGGGTTGTTCTGACTCAGGTCGGGAGGCAGTTCCAGGCTTTGGGAGCATTCGAACTAAATGCACAGTCTCCAAAGGATTTGAGGTTTGTATGAGGTATTGGTAGACTGTTGGATTCCGAAAAGCGGGTGGTACGATGTTTGGCCTGATGGGGTAGTATATCTGAGAGATAGGCAGGAGCCATAGAATGAAAGGACCTAAAAGTGAGCAACAAAACCTTGAAGTCAATCCGTGGCTTGACTGGTAGCCAGTGCAGGTCGGTGAAGAGTGGTGTGCTGTGGCAACTGCGATAATCACGACAGACAAGCCCAGCTGCGGAGTTTTGTACCAGCTGCAATCGCCTGATCGCACATGCTGGTAGGCCAGTAAGCAGTGAGTTGCAGAAGTCGAGACGGAATGTCACGAATGCATGGACCAACTTAGACGTGGTATCCTTAACTAAACAAGCCCAAATTTTAGCAATGTTATGTAGCTGAAAGTAGGCAGATTTGACTGTGGAGCTGATGTGGTCGTCTAACGAGAGGTCACTTTGGAACATGACACCGAGATTTCGAGCTGATTCAACAGGAGATATGCTGGCAGGGCCAATTTTGAGCGTCTTGTGGCAGATAACTGTGCCAATGACCAAACTTTTGAGAAGTTAGGTGACTGTTGTTTTTGCTATGACATTCCTCACTGCATAACAGCTAATATGCTGATGTATCTCCGTGGAAAGTGTGGTCTTTTCGTATGAGCACAGTGCTCACTGCAGTGAATTCAACATGGTAGCAGTAGCACTACTCCCTTAATAGTAATCTTAAATCCTAAGCCCTATGCCGAAAGACCATCTCAAAATAAGTTATAGAATATCTTAACATGTTTTGCAATGCGTATACATCCACAAAAAATCCTTAATCTGTCCTTCAGTTCCGTGGACAGAGAGGCCATAACAGAATTCATCACTGGGAATACATCGCCGTTTTAGCAGTGCATTAATGCATAATCACTATCAAGAGCATGCTCAGGCAATAACGGCTGCAAGTTGCTGGCAAAAACATCAGCTCATTGTTTTAAAAAAGAACCCACACGGCATGACAGTTACAAGTGGGCAAGTGAGTTGTGAAGAAGTTGACTAATTGGGAGGGATCCTCAGCACAATCTGCAACAACGAATTGACAAAAATCGGACCTACACTAAACACCATAAAGTTGCAACACAGAAATAACGATTTTGCTTCGAAATGGGCATTTAAAACTACAAGTGTTGTCCACAAACGTGTAACAGAAAGTGGACCTACTTTGAAAGCTATAGCCGAAGCAGACAAAGGCAAATTTGAGACCTCTATAAAAGAAAAACCAAGAGGGGATATGTGGCTGCTCTGCCCTAAAAGTGGCATCAACCATGGGTTTAGATGCTATTGAGGTAGTATGCAATTGAAATTCTGGAGCAATGCTTAACATATGTGCCCACACAAGTGCCGATGACAGGAAACCTATTGCTTGATGCTGATAGAGTATTTTAAGGCTGGTGTCGTTCTTAGCTACCAGAAACGCTGCCTTCAGTTTCACTAGTAGTAATAATACTATTTTTTATATTACATTCGTACAGCAGAAAACTTAATCTCTTTCTAGGCACTTTACATAGCTATAAAGGACGTGTGATCAAATGGTTAGTGGCAACACGCACAATGTCAACAAGCATAGCACGGTTAGGGTGACATGGACAGTATAAACTTGTAAATGTGGTTAGTGCCAGCATGCAGTGTTAATGGCAGCATGCACAGTGTGAGCACACGTAAGCACATAAAGGACATATCACAAGAACCCACCAAATGCTGTGAGAAATAAGTGTGTTTAGCTTCTTTTTAAATGTCGAGTCAGGGAATGTCATGACGTCAGTCGGAATCGAATGCCAGGCTTTCGGAGCATGCGAACTAAAGGCACGATCTCCATAGGATTTGAGATTTGGACCAAGTATAACAAAACAATTTTCCAGAAAAGCATGTGGTACGATACCTAGCCTAGTTGGGAAGTAGTTCTAATACGTAGGCTGGAACCAGAGAATTAAGGAACCTAAAAGTGAGTGACAGAACCTTGAAGTCGATTTGCTGCTGGATTGGAAGCCAGTACAAGTCGGCAAGAAGTGATTAGAGGTGGCAACTTCGAAGCTCATGACAAGCAAGCCTAGCTCAGAGTTCTTTATCAACTGTAAGTGCCTGATGCCTGATTGCACACACCAGTAAACCGGCAAGCAGTGAGTTGCAGAAGTTGAGAAGGGATGTTACAAATACATAGACCAATTTGGATGTAGTATCCCTGTCTAGGCAAGCCCGAATTTTAGCAATGTTATGTAGCTGAAAGTAGGCAGACTTGACTATGGAGCTAATGTGGTCTAGTGAAAGGTGCGTTTGGAACATGACACAAAGATTTCGTGCAGATGCAACAGATGTGCTGGCAGAGCCGATTTTGAGCATTAAACTTTCTACTTTCTGAGTCACACTCGGCTCAACCATAGCTAGTAAGTTGGTTTTATCGTCCTTTAATTTAAGAAAGTGTTCTGCCATAAACGAGCGGATGTCAGCAATGCCGTAATGGCTAACTGGGTAAGGTGGTTGCTTTTCACGACCTGGGCCCCGAGGTTGTGGGTTCGAATCCTGCGGTGGGCGATCTTGTATCACCACTGCAAGCGGTGGCGATAGCCGTAAAGGCTCTTCTGTCGCTATACAAAAGGAGGCTGTTAAATCAGCTAGTATTTATTTATTTATTTAATGCATGTAGCAAGGTAGTTGGGATAGTTCCTTGTGCTAGAGGGCTGGGAGCAATCAAAGCAAAGGTACAACTGAGTGTCATCTGCATAGACGTGAAAGCCTAGATTGTGCTTGGTGATCACGTCGGCGAGAGGGAGAGCATAGACCGTGAAAAGAACAGGACCAAGCACAGATCCCTGAGGTACCCCATATTTCAGAGGTTCTTCAGATGATCTTTGTCCATTCCCATCAACACTCCAGAGTCTCCCACTGAGATAGGACCTGAACCATTGCAGAGCAGTGCGAGCGCTGCCCAGGCGAGATGAGAGGCGCTCAAAAAAGACTCGGTGGTCGATATTATCAAAAGCTGCCAAAAGATCGTGCAAAATAAACAGAGATACTCTACCTAAGTCTCCATTCCTAAGTATGTCGTATACACATGAAGCAATGCTGACTCTGTGGGGTGATTAGCTCTAAAACCAGACTGGAACTTACTAGCAAGGTTTGAAGTTTCAAGATAGGAGTTTAGCTGGTTTGCCACGACTTGTTTCAGTGTCTTTGATAGAAACTTGATAAAAACTTGATAGAAACTTGTCTTTTGATAGAAGGAAGACTGGACAGAAGTTACTCAGGTTCTCATGGTCTAGTGTTACTTTCTTGAGTAGTGGCCTGACTACAGCCTTTTTGACAGGTGCTAGGACATGACCTGAGGCTAATGACATATTTATGATGGTTATGCATGGCAGCAGCAGATCGATGCATCGTAGAAGCAGGACAGCGGGAATAGGGTTCAAAGGACTTGCTGTCTTCTTTGATTGGGATATGAACTTCAGGACGAGGTCACAAGTGACCTGCTTGAATGTAGACATTGAGGTGCAGCATGGAATTGAGGGACAGAATTCCAGTGGGGATGCCACCATCTTAGGGATGGAATCTCTGATCTTGTCTCCCCTGTTATGGAATTGCTGCTGGGATTGGACACTACCACACTGGTTGAATAGGCCGGGAATTGTAGCAGCTTACGGTTTATGATTGACAAGTCCGATCATCCATGCCTGTTTGAGTAGCTTGCTGTGCTTTGGAGGCACTGTCACTGCTCCTCGAGGATCTGGCTAAAGCTAAGCTGCTTGGAGCTAAGCCCCTCCAGGATGTGAAGGATCTGAGTGACCAGACAGCTCGGATCGTGTTCCTTGTCCTTACTCTTGCTGCGTCCTGCTTACTTTAAAGCTCTCTTCTCCTCGGCTATTGATCACCGGGCATGCAAGCCAAGCAGCATGATAGTATGACAGACAATTAGATTGCTCGTTAAGCTATTGCTCCTCGCGAATCGTGGCTTGAGGATCGCTTACACATGCTAGCATCCGCAATGCCAGAAAATGGTTCTCGAACATGTGAATTAATTCCGTATTATGAATCGGCTTTTGATTAATGCTGTGAACATATCCACTCTGATGAAGCCAGCGTATGCCGGAAACACGAAGTAGGCGAAAAAAGCTAAATCACAATGAAAGCGCTCGTCAGTATATTTATGCCCTTCCCTGTACAAATGACTTTTGTGGGAGGTGGCAATTTCCATGTCAACGATGGACTCTTTTCACCTTCCCAAACATAACCATCTCTTTGGATGCCGATCCCATTAGTTACGAAAGCAACACCGGACCAAGAAAACGTGAGCAGCTTCCGCATGATCTCCCCTCTACCGTTCCTATCAAAGAGACTGGAACAAGTTGTGACAGACCAGCTGAACTCTTGCATAGAAACTTTAACCCCAGAAAGCAAGTTCTAGTCTAGTTTTTATAGCTAATCACTCCAGAGTCAGCATTCCTTAGGGTGCATAACGTCCTTTTTAGGAATGCAGACTTAAACTCTGTCTTATTAAAGTCTTTCTGCTTGTTTTGCACGATCTTTTGGCAGCGCTTGATCACCAAGTCCTTCTCGACCGCCTCTCATCTCACCTGGGCATCAAAGGCATTTCCTTTTCTCAGTGGGCGACTCCACAGTATTGATGTGAGCAGAAATAGAGCATTATACTCCTGGTGTCTCCCAAGCGAGTTTGACAAAGGGGAGAGACTACAGTCACCCTAAAATATTTGAGGAAACACTGAAAAGTATGGGGCACCTCAGGGCTCGTTTCTTGGTTCGCTCCTCTTCATGCATCTCTGGCCAAGTTTATCACACATACGCACGCACGCAAGCACCCACGCACGAACGCATGCACGCACATGTGTGTACACACACGCGCACATATACTGTACTCAGTTATCTCTCCCCTTTCTCTCTCTCTCTCTCTCTCTCTCTCTCTCTCTCTCTCTCTCTCTCTCTCTCTCTCTCTCTCTCTCTCTCTCTCTCTCTCTCTCTCTCTCTCTCTCTCTCTCTCTCTCTCTCTCTCTCTCTCTCTCTCTCTCCTTCTCACACACAACCCATCTCTGTGCCTGTCTGTCTCTACCTCTCTTACTGTATCTTTTTTTCTTTCACTCTTACTCTAGCTGTACATTCCCTTTGGTATCCCACTTACCGTGTATCACAGTAATCCAATGGCAGCTGAGTTGCGTTGGCCACTTGCAATCTGTTTAAACACTGGCATAGCCCAGTAGGTGCAAGGGCAAACAACGGGTATCTGCAACAAAGACGAAAATAACCATGAGACCTGTGGTATCAGTAAGCCCAAGGCTGAGAAACTAGAGACGAGATGACAAATGCCAATACTTCTAATACGACGAGGGGAGCTCAAGTTGGAAAACGACAACACTCGACCACATTCTCTGAGGCTAGATGAATGGCCAATACTGGAATCCTATTCTACCACACCGGTGCACAAACCGAAGGAATCGATTACATACAAACAGTCATTACAGCATTGCAGAGTTTATTAGTTCTTGCTATCTACCCATTAGCCCACAGGTCAGCTGTCAAGTCTGGCAACTTTCAGCTACACAAATAGCAAGAATTCGGACTCGCTTAGAGAGGGGTAGGTAGCACAGCCAAGCCGGTTCATTAATTTGGGACTTTCCAGTGAGGCTCCTGCAACTTGCTACTTGCAGGCCTTCCTCCCTTCCTGCAGTATAGAAAGCTAACAGTTGGAACAAAACTCTGAAGCTAGGCTGGTCTGCCGTGAATGCTACAGTGGCCACATTAGACCAGTCCCCACTGACCTGCACTGGTTAACCATCAAGTAGCATATCGATTCAAAACTTTACCTTCCTAGCGCCTGCAGAGCCAGCTGTGGGACAGCCTCACAAATTCCGACTATGATATGTCCGCTCACGAAAAACCAAGGGGCTCCTTGTCCGCAATCAGGCTACGCAGGAGAAGCTAGATAAAAGTTCTGCTGACCGAGACATGGATGACACCCTGCTCTGGTGGCGGTGCATATTCAAGACCAGCCCACCCGGATTTTCATTATTTCAGTCTATGTGGTCAGACAAGGTGGTTGGCAGGTTGCTGCCGTTGTTCGTGAATCGTTTGGCAAGCTTAGCAAACCCAGGGGCTTCTTGTTTCACTCGAAAACTGAATTCCTGCCACAGACCCAAAACATATGTATAAGACGGTGAGCAATTGCTTGCCATTTCTGACATGTCCCACTCACCAGACATTAATAATAATAATAATAATAATGCACTTGATAAAGCGCCCTTGGAGAACTTAATCTCTTTCTAGGCGCTTTACATTTGCTGCAAAGGGAAATGCAATTAAATGTAAGTAAAATTGTAAATCGTAAGTAAAATCATGCTTGAAAAAAAATGAATCATACGGTTAGGGGTGACATGCACAGGTCAGCATGCAAATGTGGTTAGTGGCAGCATGCACAGTGTCAGCACGCATGAGCACATCAAGGACGAATCACAGGGACCCACTAAATGCTGTCCTAAATAGGTGTGTTTTCAAGTTCCTTTTAAATGTGGTCAGGTAGGAGATGTTCTGATGCAGGTCGGGAGGGAGTTCCAGGCTTTGGGATTAATGGCCGGGCGATAAGTTTTCAGCCTTCTTCAGTCAAAAAATGCTGTACATTCGTGCCTCCACAAAAACCCCTCCGACTAAAGCAACTGTTGAATTGAAACCTGTGACCTACCATAAGAGATTTTCCGAGGTTTCTGCATACGATGTGGCTACCTTAATAAAGTCTAGTAAAATGAGTTCATCTGCTGAAGACCCTGTACCATCATCTCTGCAGTCTTCACTGGCAGACAAACTTAGCCCAGCCCTAATTGAAATTGGTAACGCTTCTCTGGAAAACAGGGGTTGTCTTCAAGACCTTCACACCGGCAATAGTTAGACCAATACCTCAAAAGCTCGAATTAGATTCGGAGGTCCTAGCAAATTATCAGTTTCCCTTTTCCTTGTTTGTCAAAGATTCTTGAAAATATAATCGCTAAGCAGCTTGTAGCACGCATTGAAAAGAATAAATTGCCAGAAAATTTTCAGTTGGGGTTCAAGAGGCAGAAACTGAAACTGCTCTCCTCCACGTAACCAATGACATCCTATGCAGCAAAGATGACAGGAATGTCACAGCCCTAGCAACGCATGATCTATTAGTTGCCTTCGACACTAGTGATCACGATATCCTACTTGAAAGATTGAGTCTGGCAGATGAAGCCCTGGGGTGTTCAAATCGTACTTGTTCGATGTGTTCCATCCGTGTCGTGTGGGAGCCAGGTCTCATTCATGAGACCAATCCCCAGTGGAGTCACACAAGGGTCCGTCCTCAGCTTTTTACTATTATTCACTATTACTGAACCTCTGGGAAAAGCAATACATGCCCACGGAATCGGCTATCACTTTCATGCTGACGATTCTCATACTGTATTTTTCGTTTAAACCATTGGAATCTGCTGCAGCAACTGGGGCTTGCCTTGCAGACATTCAATCCTGGATGTTGGTAAATTTCCTTAAACTTACGGATAATAAAATGGAACTGCTACTCATAGAACACCCCAAGCACATGGCTGGACTAAAAGACTTGGCTCTTCTAATAGGTGGTGCTGTTGTGCTACCATCACCTTATGCTGGGAATTTAGGTGTCGTCTTCGACAGCTGCCTAAATTTTGAAAGCTTCTATAAGAAGACTGCTTCCACAGCTAGACATCACATCCGATACCTATCTATCTAAGATGTCTAACTGTCCTAACCTAACTAACCTAACTGTCTTCCACGGTCGCTTGAAAAAAATTTAACTAGCTCCCGGTTTCTCTCTCGGCCGGATTATTGCAATTCCATTTTGGGTGAGCTACCAGAAAAAGCCACTAGGCCACTGAAACTAGCGATGAACATGGCTGCAAGGTTAGTTTACAAATCCGAGGTTTGACTATGTATCTCCTTTGCTGAAAGACCTTGAATGGCTGCAGGTTGATCAACGGATACAGAGTTAACTTCTTACGTGGACCCACGAGGCTTCCAGCGGCTTGACTCCTTCATACCTAGCTGAGCTGTTGCACCAGTTTGCCCCTGAGCCCTCACGTCCTCTAAAAGGACAATAAATGAGCTGTCCCATTTCTCTGCTTAAAGACAGCTGGCGACAGAAGCTTTTGCTGTGAAGTTTCTTGACTGTGGAACTCACTTCCACAATTCGTACACACTCACTACTCACTACCTCAACTGCTCTCTTGACTCTGCTATGCTTCCCACTTTCTCTTTGTTGCATGAGATGAAGTCTGTTGGCTACCGAATGCGTACCGAAAGCCGCTTAAGCTTTGAGTGTGCTATACAAAACTCTCCTAACACCCACTTAGTCTTTGTGGAGTTACAGACCAAGATACATTACATTACATTATGGGTATGGTGGTCCGGCGACCGAACTTCTGAGGGAGGGGGTCGTGTGTAGGCAGGGCCGGCTATCTTTAGCAACGGTTGCCAATGGGTACCCACCCAAATGGCAATTGAGGGCTCTGATGCATACAGAAAGCCGCTTAGGCTTTGAGTGCACTAAAGAAAACTCTCGTTCGTAACACCCAAATAGTTGTTATGGCTTTGGGGAGTTACAGACACAAGAGCTGGCCAGTTAGGCACCTAATGAATGATCTATGTTACACGATGTGGTACTGAGGGAGACATTTATTAGCTTTGCTAAAACACTCATCTATATACGGCCTCGACAAGCACAACCTCCGCAAGACAGCTCCACCCGATATCATGCATGTGCACCGTCCCAGGCAGGTGCACCCCTTTCCCATCCATTCTGATCCAAACAGGTAGCAGAGCTCAAAATTTGGAAAAAAGTTTGCAGGTTCATCCAAGATTAAAGATATCTTTGCAAATGCATATGTGCCATACAAGCAACCCTCTAGACATTCATCCCAATTATAAATTAAAATGACTACGATTGCATAATATGCTGCCGCTGCTGCTTAGACGTAAGTTATGTCACTGAAGAGTACAGATAAGTTTGGAGTTCAGAATAACGGGCTACAATATTGCTCTCCAGAACAATGTGCTCAGTTGCATTGCCAGAGATTCATCGGCTTGCTTTATAATATTGTTCAAAGAGATCCTTTGTATTAAAAATCGGTGCTCTCAATTAAAAAACTCAAGCACCAAGATTAAAGACCACTTGCCACGAGAAACCAATACGGTCACATGACCAGTCACTGCACTTCTTCTTTGTTATCTGGCTACCATACATCAAGGATGCGTGACATGGTTTTCCCTATGCCAATGCCTCATTTTTTACTTAGCACATTACAATACCTGGCCCTAATCGCCTCGACAAGTTAATAATTTTTTAATATGGCATTCTTTTTCTGTACCCTCGAAGTGATGTCAAACTTGCATATGTTTATTTACTCACACAGAAATAGCCTTGGTGGATCAGCTGACTTCCAGCAAGCATCCTGCCCTTCATACTTTGATTGTGTGATAGAGCTGCTGCTCTGTAGCAGCTGGGAATCTTTCAACTTGTGCTAGGCATCGTCCGACCAACTCAAGCTTCGGTGGCTTCACGAGTAAGCTTGTGAGGACAGGTGATTCTCAAGAAATTTATAATCATGACAGTCTAAACTATACAAGATGACTTTCACAATACTGTAAGGCACAAAGAAGGCATTGTAAGGTTCGCTCCTTTAGATAGCTGCAGACCCTAACGGGCAAGTGTTTTACCACCTAGCAACTACATTTTTAATCCAACCCCTAACACATGCATCAAACAGTCACAAATGAGTGCATAGGCCTGGCTTTTAGCCACCAGAGCAGAACCACCAGTAAGCCTGTCAGCAGATATACTGATCCCAATCCGGAGCCCTGTCCCGCATGCACGAAATCTCACGTTCAACCCGATGGGAGCCAATTCGACAGCATCACACGGCGCATGCCAAAAGTTACTTCCCAAGCACTAGATGCCTGTGCCTTTGCTGATCGTTCGTGTGGCGATGCTGGAAGACAACTGATAGAAGACAGTGAAAGAGCCGGTTTGGTCCGGCGATTAAGGTGCTCGCCCCGACCAAGGTCTGACTGAGGCCGTGGGCTCGAGCCCCGAGGCACATGCAAAGCGCCTGAATAGAGATTAAGTTCTCTCGTGGCGCTATATAAATGAATTATTATTATTATTATTAAAAACCAGCAGCGCTGCTCCCACTGCTTGAGAAAAGGCACGAGGTCATGAGTTGTCGATGTACTTACGCAGATCGGGTGCATGAGCGCATGCAGGCAAGCTGCGCCAGATTGCCAAATCCTGATTCATCTGGAGCGCTGGCCACGACGGTTGGATTGAAAAATGGAGCAGTGCTATTTGACAGCACGTCAGAATGGACACTGGTAGCTGAGACGCATGACTCATACCATTGAGCCCCTACAAAATGTGTCGGCTCAGCACATGTGCCTACCGAAAAACTACTAGCACACAGCGTGGACATAATTCGATGCACAACCACGCATGAAACACCTCAACTGATATTGAAGGCAGAAGAAGATCTGCCCCAGCTGCAGCACAGCTACCCCTCCTTCCGACGGGTACAGCTAATTGCGATCAGTTGAGCAGCTATCATAATTTCCTGTCATCCAAAACCGGGCATAATAGACAAGAATACGGGTGCTGCTGTTTTCGGGAAAAGGTGAAAATATAGCTGAACATCAATAGGATTTACATACCCCAACCAAGTAACAGCAAAACACACCTAGATGTACCATGTCACCGCCTTCAGCTCCTAACTTACCAATGCCGATGGCAAACACGTAAATAACAAGCTGGGTGTCCAAGGTTGCAATTCATAAGTGGTCAGACACCAGTAACAATAGCCTTGATGCCGAAGCAGTTTGTTTTTGACACGCACAGCTGTTGCCACTGATTGCACAAAAAATACACGTATCTTTATACCAAAGTGCTTACCAGAATCTCTGGCCCTGATCTGCTGGCTAACCCAGACGGATAGGACACATTCTCATCCTCTAGCACTCAGACATAGGTATGTCGAACGCCACAACATGATCTGCATGGTCACAGTGCTGATCAATTTAAAGAAGCGAGTGCCCCGAGCACATACTGAGCATGCCTATATATCTCGGCTCGTTCCTGTGTGGGGATTACGGCATGCGTGCGCAAATGAGCATGCACGACTGTGCATGTGCGCAGCCACCAAGAACCATCTTCGGACATGGACGACTGAATGGAGCAAAGCAAGTGAGTGAGGTACAGAAAGACGGAGACATGCAGCAACCCTAGATACTGACAGTGAGTGCTGAGAGGCAGAGAAGAAGAGAGAGAGAGAGAGAGAAAGAGAGCACGATGATCTCACCTGTTAAGCTTCGTTTACAGCTTTCAACCTGTGTACGACCAAGTCGTCCAACATCCCCTAACGAGTACGACGTTTTTTTAATATTGGCCGAATTACTTAGATGATCTCACATGTTGTGAGATGGTCATATAAAATTTGGATCGCATAGTTGAAACCTAATTACTCTGACCACTTGGCCTATGCAGAATGCAAACATCAAGGCAGATCGCTGGGCGTCTAGCTCTGGCTATAGCTTTAGCTGAACCACATGCGTCTTCTAGATGTCGAATGACTATCAGCCTATCGAATGCACCTACATCGAGTTCATACATAAGTGCATAGCCCTAAACCAGCTGCCAATCACAGGAAATGATTCAGTACTGCCACCGGCAAACAAAGGCAACTGACCTGAAGCAGTGCTGCCAGACAGCACAAATCGACAGCACGATCGCACAAGTCGGCTCCAAGAACCAGGACATCCCATGGAGCTCAAAAACACAGCCAGTTGGCCTTTTCGTGTATTCTTATTGCGCAAGGCATTTTTTTGAGGGCTAAACCAAAAAAATTGCTTCTGTTCTATCCACGTGCACAGTCCAAGATGGAAGCTCAGGTCTACGGAAATGAGTCATGCCAAGACGCTATCCCACAACACCTACAATATGCTGCTAACACCTCACTGACAAAGTTCTCCTTTACATGGAATCCTATTCCATGTGCTACAATAGGCCAACTAAATGCTATGGGTGCTAAATCGGAGTTCCGTGGATCTATTGGGGAGTTTGTTCTGTTTTTTACTCAGCGAGCAACCTTGTCTGCATCGACTTTCATCATTTGCAATCGCCTGAGGCTAGTATAAAATCGGCCGACAACACCAACAAACGGTCAAGCTTGTATCTTTTCCACACCTTTGGCAGGAGTGAGCATGACCATGCGGCATCAAACTCAACCCAGATTGCCAGGACAGCTCGGCCTACTGCCAGGACAGCTCAACCCAGACTGCCAGGACAGCTAGGCTGTTGGCAGAGCCACCTTTTTTTTGCCACGAGGCAGGACTTTCCAAAGCAAAGTTTCCATCGACATCTCAGAAGACGAGTGCCACGAGAGCACGAGTGCCGAGCGAGCATGACCGCAAGGCTGGTTCTCTTTCTTGCTCAGAGTGAAAGCTGTTCGAAAATGCAGCTGGTAATATCGAAGCAGCGTAGAGAGAGCAATTCAGCGCATGCCACGAAGGCAAGGAGCAAATAAACATCAACAGCGATCGATTGGCAGTAATGTAGACAGCGGCAACTTTTGCACATCAGTGAGGACTGTGCAAAATGGCAAAGCTGAGCCTCGGCAAGCTGGCATCCACCAAGAACAGCAGCAGTAGCTGCAGCCACCGGCTAATGGTGGTCAACTTCTTTCCTCTTTAGCAGTCCGGTGTCTGACACACTGGTCTATTCCTAATCTATCCAGCCAGCCACTTGGGTCACAAATCATTTTGCTCACCACGGAGTGCTGTTCACTGCTACTGCCTCCCTATTAACTCTATTAGAAATAGAAAAGTAAATAAACAGTTAAAGTGGCTGATTCAGTAGCCTTATTTCCATAGCAGCAGAAGAGCCTTGTCGGCTACAATCCTGCTTGCAGAAGGCTATAAGGAATCGCCAGCTGCAAAGCCGTAATCTGCTACCTGGGCCGTGCAGTGCAACCGCCCTTTGCGCTAGGCTAAGACCCACCAGAATGTAGCACCGACAGCAGCCCTGTGCAGCGATCTAAGGCATCGTGGGATTTTCAACGCCTGTCGGACTGCCTGCTCTCGATCTTCCACGTGCTACTACTTGCCCAAGGGGGGGGTTGAAAAAACCTGGAAGCTTATTCCTTAAGATGTGTAGAGGTGTTCTCTGCCGTCCTCGGTCAGGTTATGGGCTTCCGAAGCTGGATGCCAGATCTCAGTCTTGCTGTTCGCTTGTGGAACTGCCTGGCAAACTCTTGGAATGCAGACTACACAGCAGACTCTGCAGCATGAACTCGGCCTGATGCTCTGCCAACACTGACGATTCTTTTCTGGTGCAGCCAAAGGTGGCATAGTGACATCACAGACTGGCCTCCCAAAAATATGCCCATACTGCCGATTCGTCGGTTGCCTAACAAAGTGGGAGGAAGTAGCTGGTCGGTTTAGTAAGTGCTAATAGCATCCATCACGAAAGGCATCTCACTCACTTTTTTAAGTTCCTTCATTCTTTGGCTCCGGACTACCTATCAGATCTACTCCCCACCAGATTAGGCATCGAACCGCCGCCGGCCTTTCTGAATGAAATCGTTTAGCTGCACCTCACACTAACCTCGAATCCTTTGGAGGCTGTGCCTTTAGTTCGTATGCTCCCAAAGCCTGGAACTCACTTCCGACTTGTGTCACGACATCCCCTGACTTTACCACATTTAAAAAGAAACTAAAAATGCATTTATTTATCGCAGCATTTAGTGGGTCCACATGATTCTTCCTTTACTTGCTTATGTGTGCAGACACTGTGCAAGCTGCAACAAACCATATTTGCATGCTAACCCTGTGCATATCACCTCTAACCATGTTATGCTTGTTGTTCATTGAGCTTGCTACAGCTAACCATTCGATCATGCTTCCTTTACAGCAAATTTAAAGTGCCCAGAAGGAAATTTGAGTTCTCTGAGGGTGCAATACCAATTGCATTATTGTTATGCTTGTAGACATTGAGCATGCTACCAATAATCATTCAATCATGCTTCCTTTAAAGCATATGTTAAGTTCTTGAAAGAGATTAAGTTCTCTACGGGTTCTATACAAATGTATTATTATCATTAATATTGTTACCACCACCCCACCAGTTTGCCAGCATTATCTGGAACAGGCAGGCGGCTTCATCTTCAGCATCTACAGCACAATCAAAAGGAAGCTGCCTACGTTGAACGGTCCAACCTTGCCTAACCGAGCTGCCCAAGTTTTCGGCTTAATTAAGTCAGGCACTACTGCAGAGGATTGCCAGCACGAAGCACTTAAAAACAACAACCAAAACACCAAGTTCGCATGGTGAAAAGGCGAAAGCAGAAGCGAAAACATTCCGCAGCGCTTGGTAATCGGCAGAAGAAGGAAGCAACTTTGATTGGGGTTGCCAGCCGTCAAACAAAGGGGAAGGACAACAGGTGGCAGGCGCTGCCAGTAAACAAATATTTGACGAAACGACCGCCGATCTGGGCGCCGCTCGGTCGGCAGGTCAGGGTAGGGGCTAAGCACTCGCAGGACTTGCGATGCGCCAGCTGCACGTGGCAGGATCATCATGCGCAGCAGCCACTCACCCTACCCCCCCCCGGAACCTTCGCATTCTTGGCGGCTGCAGCGCTGTACGCGGCCAGCACTCAACCCTTGCCAGACCAGTGCCGAAGCAATGATCCGGAAGCGGCGAAAGATCGCAGACGAGACAGCAAAGCAACGCGGCACTCTGCAGGGGCACGCTTCTGACGCAGCGATCGCAGTGACGCCGGCGCAACACTTCTTACCCGCCTGCTCCAGCAAGCACACCAGCAAGAGTAGACCGTAAGCAGGTCTTAGACGGTAGCGTGCCGTGCGATGCATCTCTGCCGGTACTTTCACATCCTGGTTCCGCTAGAATTCACGTGCAAGTAATGAGTTGAAAGCTGCGGTGCTTCGAGGTAAAACGGGGAGGCAGCCATGATGAGATAGAGATGTCAAGCTAATCTCCTGCGACAGCGGTGGATATCTAGGTAAAATAACAAATGTCGTGACGTCACTGATTAACCACGCCCCCTTTGGATCTCGCACCCGCCAGCTCTTCGAGTCCGCTTCTTTACAGTTAGCTTTCGCGAGCCTGTTCGGCAAAAGAAACCCAGATGAATGCACATAAATTGAAATTATGTTTTATGCTAACACTTCCGATACACACTAGCTAGTAGCAAAGCTGAGCTAACGGTGACCGATATTACATAATTTCGCATTTTAAGCGTCAAGAGATGTTGTTCTTTCAGGGCGCTTTGTAATGTCTTGTTAGTATTAAAGGCGAGGAATAAATACGTGCCGGAAAAATTATTGCGTAATCTTCAGTTTCATGAATTCAATCGTCCTACCTACAAGTCGACAGCATATACCGAGTACGCGATTCCTCACTGTTGCAAAATAGGTATAGCGGCTTCCACTTCCGGACAGAACTGTGCCGCAAATGCAGCGCTCGTAATGGTGCTAGCCTCAGCCGGCGCGTGAAGACTAGCGGGAAGCCCCTTGGACTCACAGTTAGTGACTTTTAGGCGTGCCACCAATGCACGCAGGTATGCCGACCATAGCGGTACGCGGTAGCAACGAATACCACCAGTAACTAAAGATAGCAAATCCATATCTACGGAGTAGAGAGTAACGGATGGTTACAGGTGTCCAGAAGCAGCCATGACGTACTGCAACTTTCGTACGGCCCAGAGTCTACAGCACAACTCAGCTAAACTACTAAGACACAACTGGTTGCTAATTACCTAGCTTCAGCATTTTTGCTGCATAACCGTGGATTGGCACATAATATCGGATCCATGCCATAATAATTCGGGTACCGCGAATATTAAATATCTATGCAGTGATAATCTGGCTAATTTAGTACGCCACCGTTCACTACTGGAAGTAAGTTCTGCCTTAGACGAGGGCAGTCGGCAGGCCCGTTGGCAGGGGGGCTGGGTTTAAGCCCTCTTTGAGAAGCTCTATTGAGTGCCACGCTGAGCAGCCACAGCAGAGCGCCGGAACCCCCCCCCCCCAATAGCCTTACATTGGAAGTCACCGAAATGTCTATACTTGATACATGCTCCCTTTTTTAGATTATGCTAAAAACGTTGCTGAAGCGAGGCGTACGTTGTGTGTTGGTTTTTAGAAGGGCTATCACTATTTAAAAGAGAACGACCCTATTTGAAGTGCGACATAAGGGAGAGTGCGTAGCCATCATTTTGGTATGGGGGGGGGCTAAACTACAATCTTGAGGGGCACAAGGTCCAAGATAATTTTTTCTTCTGAATCGCTTGAGAAAAGCCCTTTGCCGCTCTAAAAACTTGATATTTTAACACTAATTGTAATTATAAAAACTGTTTCTTTTTAGTTTTTCTATTGACACCTGCAAATTTTGGGAAGCCTGCAGCTTCGTGCTGTAGACAATCAACAAGAAGTCTCTTAAGATACTCTAAAGAAAAACTCGACCCCCTTGTTAGGAACTGTGAAGCAGCTGACCGGATGCGTGTAACTCGGTAGGCCTCTTTGAACCGGCCAAAAAGAGCTACTTATATATATATATATATACATATATATAGCTATTATACCAAATTAAAAACATGATCACCTCAAAAAATGCTAGCCCTCTGGAAACGGTCACTGAAAGTTCGCGGCGAAGGCACGCCGCCCGAGCAGCCATTCAAGCTCCATCTTGGAAAAAACAGGGCTTCCCTATGTGAGAGGAACTAAAGGCTCACTAAATACTATTTATTTTACCTCACCGTTCATTCTAATTCTCGGGCAATCACAAATGATCTAGCTCAATGTTACCAATCGTAAGCGACTTACTGTGGTTAGTATCCGTACGTAGTAGTCGCTTTTCAGCAGCCTACAGTGCTGACTTGAAAACTCAACGTTCAAGTAAAGTCTTCTCCGGATGTTCGCTTCAAGAGGCGACAACTAAAGCTGTGGAGGGGGCCGTATTAAATGCCATTTTCGAGAGCACTTGCACTTCCTCAGATTAAACACCCTGAAGCAGCTTGTCGAAAGCGCGCCGTCTAGAAATGCTCTTTGCACACTTCAGAAATTCATTTTGGAAGCACCCTACTCTACTCAGAAAAGCGTTCCGCCCGGTACCCGTTTAGAAAAGATGAGCACCCCAGTTTAGATGTTTAGGCCGAGCCATACCACCAACGCCTGCACGGACGTATCTGCAAGCTGGTCGTTGCCTGCGGCTGAGCCTCCTGCTGCTGCTAACGAAAGCCGTTCTGCTCGCCACTTGTTGTTGCAACGACACAGTCGCCCAGAGCAGTCGCCCAGCCCGAGCCGGTAGCAATCTGGTGGCTGATGGCTCGATCAGAGAGCTGAGATCATTGGCTGCGGCGATGATGCCACGTAGGGCTGCAGCAGCCGAGCGCGTGACCGCTAAGAATTTAGTCGCTGAATTTAGAATTTAGAAAAAGAATTTAGAATTTAGAAAAAGATTTTAGAAAAAGAATTTAGAATTTAGAAAAAGAATTTAGAATTTAGAAAAAGATTTTAGCCTGCGGCACTTGCAGCACACCGGAAATGGAAGCAGCATGAGCACGGAGGCGTGAGCGCAGGTTCGCCCCAAGGTGCGAGCAGGCGCAGCGGGTGTGCACGGCGGGTGGGTGAAAAGTGGATGGCGAATCATAAGCAAGCTTGAAGTTGCATCTTCTGAATTGCTGCTGTCAGCCGGCAGCGCTGCAAAAGTGCCACCAAAAAAAGCTCCACAAGAAGTGACAGCAGATGTGAGATAACAAAATAATAAATAACGATAATAATAAATATAATAATAATAAATAATAAGTCTAATAACATACAACGTATAACTTCTGGCGGAAGCTGCTCTGCTGGGTCGCGCCATCTACGGAAACCTGCCAAATCGTTTACCTTTTAAAACAAGCCCGGCAGCCTGTTAGACAGGTGCAAACTATATTCGATGACCAATCGTCTGCAAGTGGTGAGTGCCACCTACCGGTGGCTCAGCGATACCGTGCAAGGCTTCGGCACGCACAAGCACATAAAGAGCAATTCCCACGTATGTAGCAAACGCTATGAGGAACCCATGGGCGCTTAGCTTCTTTTTCGATCCCAACAAGTCGGGGGCGGGCTGCCGTGACGTCAGTAGGATGTGAGCTCTACACATTGGGACCGCACGAACTGAAAGTACGGCGGTCGCAAGTCGCCTAAGGATTCTAACATACAGGCACGTCGCTGCTGGTTGTCCTAGCCTACCGCAGCAGTGCGGCCGGGTGGGCCGATATCTTTTCATTCGCTTCATCGTTAATTCGTTGCGAATTGCTAGGCTTTGTATAAAGATATGTATATATATATATATATATATATATCATTTGTATAGCGCCCTAAGAGAACTCACTCTATTCAGGTGCTTCACATATGCCATGGGGCTCAAGCCCACGACCTCGGGCACACCTTGATTGGTTCGAGCACCTTAACCGCTGGGCCAACCAGTAACGACCAATTTTCTATAAAGTGCATCGGAAACACTGCGAGTACTGCTAGCTAATACTGATTACTATTCCGTCATCATAGAAGCTCAAGTATGGGAGCCGCGTCCACTAAGCTACCTCTGGCACTTACCGACCGCTCCTCCGCTTTCAGTAAATTGGGCGCGCTTGGAGGAAATCGATTCAGCTCTCGGCTCGATAACCAGCCGCGATAAGACATTTGGCTGGTTGACGTCACGCGGAGACTCTCGGCAATTCCGCTAGACGTCAAGGTTTAGCCGACGTTTGAACGTTTAAAAACGTTTACAACATTAAACGACTCCTTACTGCGGTCCTCGACACTGGGATGAGACGCCGACGGCGAAAGTGCACCGTCGTCAGCTCGAACTCTCTTAACCTTTTGGCATTCGCTGCAGGCTCCTTCCTGGTAAATACGATTCCGCGTAACAGCGTAGGATTTCGAAGCGAGTTCCCCTCCGACCGCTCCTTGGTAAAATAGTGTGATGGGAAATCTGCAGACACCACTGAGCAACGACACCTCCTAGCGCATGCGTAATGCGGTAGCTCTTCATTGTACAAGAAAACTAGTTCTTCGCGCCCGGAAGAAACGATAACATGTGGTAATCCCCTTATCATGTCGCCTCGCCCGCTCTCGTATATCGAGTAGTATCGAATGGTATCGCCGGCTCAGTAGATCGAGCAAGTTCAACCTGCAAACATCGGCACCTCCTTCGCCTCGCCGGCCGCTGCACGAATCTTACTATGATAACAATAATGATAATAATACACTTGGTAAAGCGCTCGCATAGAACTCAATATTTTTCTAGGAGCTTTACATTTGCTGCAAAGGGAAACGCGATTGAATGGTGAGTAATATCATGCTTGATAAACAACATGAATAACATGGTTAGGGGTGACATGCACAGGGTCAGCATGTAAGTGTAGTTAGAGGCAGCATGCAATAGTGTCAGCACGCATAAGCACATGAAGGACGAATCACAGGGAGCTAGTAATTTCTGTCATAAATAGGTGCGTTTTTAAGTTTTTTTAAATGTGATCAAGTCAGGGGATGTCGTGACGCAAGTCGGGGGTGAGAGAGTTCCAGGCTTTAGAACCATACGAACGAAATGCACGGTCCCCAAAGGATTCAAGATATGTACGAGGTATAGGTTGACAGTTAGATTCCGAAAAGCGGGTGGTACGATGCTTGGCCTGATGGGGGAGTAGATCTGAAAGATAGCCTGGAGCCAAAGAATGAAGTGACCTAAAAGTGAACGACAAAACCTTAAAGTCGATCCGTTGCTTGAGTGGTAGCCAGTGCGGATTGGCGAGAAGTGGCGTGATGTGGCAACTGGGATGCTCACGGCAGACAAGCCTAGCTGCAGAGCTTTGCACCAGCTGTAAGCGCCTGATTGCACTGTGGAACTGCCTAACCCTTTTTTAAACAGCACGCATAAAACACAAAATAAACTTCTTTTTCTAACTTTTTTCCACAGAATAACAAGCGGCGGTCATTCGTGCGTTACCGTATTTAATTTTCTCGCACGCACAAGCAAACGCTCGCAAACGGACGCAGGCTGCGTTGGGTAGAAAGGCCAGCGGTCGTACATCAGAGGGAAATCTCACCGAGGAATCTTAGCGAGTTGTTCCGTCGTCGAGATTGTCTCCACTCGTTGCGGGGAAGCGTGAATTTTCTCTGCGCATTTAAGAGGTTCTGCCCTACGACCATCCGACCCTCGTAGTGTAACGACACAATGTTAGAACCTACGAGGTTTAATTTAAAACACTATAAATAAAAGTAATACGAAATCCTTGGCCTAATCAGTCCTTTTTTGGAAACTTGAGACAGCTGATCCATTCAAAGGCTTTTTCCATCCGAATATGTGAAGATCCTACAAACCCATTTGGTTCGGTTCGTAAGCAGTCACTTTTCCGCCAACCAGGATATTCGTAACCCAGATTGTTCATTACCGGAAGCGTTTGTAACCCAGGACCTAAATTTATATCGACAAAGGGCATTGAAGCTGCTCACATCCAGATTACACAACTACGAAGCTAGTAGTCCTTTGAAGCTTTCCGAACACTTTAGAACTATTGCACCTTTGAAGCGTGTTTTTTGTTACCTAGCGAACCGACATTGTCTAAGGGAAGTACAACATTCAAAGTTATAGTCATAGACCTAAGAAAAGCTGAAGAAGATTGAGAAAATGAAGCGAGAGAAGGAAGTTTGGTGGTTTCTGTGGTGAGAGATTGCTGCCATCGCACACGAAAAGGCGCCGCAGAAGCCACGATGACGTGCAGAAGGACATCATCTTCGCACTCGCTCGCCTCGTTCTTAAGCGTCTCGACGATGAGAAAGGCAACGCTTATTACTGCACTAGAAGTATTTCCGTGAAAAATCACGGGAAATTTCAGTGTTGCGTTACAATGCAGACCTGACCGTCAACTGGCTTACTGATGAGACAGCCTAGCTGATGAGCCTGACTTACTGTCATACCACGACCTGGATCGTCCAGTGCTCGAATCCTACCTTTAGGCTCTTTCTATTTCTGACCCTGCCACAAGTGGAGCGTTCGCCGAGCTTTCACGGAACGAAGCTCCCGGGCCTCTTCTTCAGTCTCTATATATATCGTAGAGTTTGTCTTATGCGATGTTTCTCTTGATTTTCGGGCAGTGTGGGACAGAGTGGCTTCCTTTGTTGCATGTTTTTCTCTTTGTTGCCTACGATAGGTACGCTTATATTCCGCTCGCTTTGCTACTTTTCGTTCCCAATTCGTTGCTGTAAAAACTCGCCGGTCCAAAATGGCCGGCGGAAACCACAGGTTTTATATGTAATTACCCTGCACCCGCGAAAATTATTGAAAACTTCAACTTTTCTTCAGAAGGTGGGCCTGAGTATCCGCTGATCTAGGTGACGAGCACGCCCCACTGACTATCAAGCTTAGAGTTCTTAGTTAAGAAAGCAAAATCTGTATATGAGAAAAAAATTAAAACGCATTTAAAAAATAAAACTTGTATTTAAATATTTATTTGTTTGTTATTTAATTTGTAATTAAATTTAAAAATAAATTATTTATAAAAATGTGTATCTAATATCACGAAATCTGTTCGTCAGCAAAGAGTAGCGACATTTTTTATTTATACATGTCCATCGCTTAGCAAAGGCAGGCTCAGCAAGGTAATTTCAGCTAAAAACAAAAGTGACTGCTGCAGGTAGACAAACAAATTAGCAAATTATCTCCCTTTTTGAAATTTCGGCATGACAGTAGTCGCTGCTGTACCCTCGCAGTAGTGCTATACAATTCACAAAGGAAATTACGAAGGCGTGAAGTGGGTGACTGTGGCGGACTAACTGACTTGCTAACGAACCAGCTAGCGTAGCTTGTTGCAGGGATTCATTGTCGCAGACGAGACACGCGGTGAGAGCAAAAAGGAGAAACCGACTCTTGTGAACAGCTTCGATCAGGTTAAGACCGGTGCCCTGCGCGAGAGGCTCTTAGACCTGAATTCGTCTAATGGCGAACTGTCTTGGACAGGGATGTGATGGTGCGGCCTATCTAATTAGTGAGATTGACGGTCTGCAAAATTCGAACACGAAATTGAACGAGTTAGCGCGCTACGGGCATTGCTGGATACCGAAGCTCCAGGTAGACCAACTTATTTCGACACGCGCTCGGAAGGCGTCTCTAATATTGACCATTTTCTTCGAATTGGGTCGCTGAAATTATCAACGACTGGTTGTTGCAAGCAAAATGACAAACTACTCAGTAAGCAAAGGGAGATCGTATCGGACCTGTTCAAGGACCTGCACGTTGAGGCAGGCTGTAACATGAACCTGCACCGGTGATCCAAAGAGATACTTCGAGGACGTCATATTGGCAAGCGCCACATCGCTTTATCGACATGTGTGTCCTGACCATTGAATTCATTGAGCACGTCGAAGAGAATGGCTACACGGCTGAGCAGATAATCAAGACCCTCGAGAAGCCTCCAAGAATCAAGAAGCCTCCTCGACATGCTGTAATTGAGGAACCCCTTCATCATACATCTCATCCAGCACTTTCACATAACTATGCACATAATATCGAAGGTTTTGCATAAACAGGATTGCCAGATTGTCAATGGCTTGCGCTTGGTAGATAATATATCCCAACGTTCAGACGCTGGTGGAGATGCGACGGCTGGCTAGGGTGATCAACGGTGCAGAAGCTCAGTGAGCATCGTGAGATGGAAGTGTGCGACAGGATCGCCAACGACTTCCTACACGGTCGTCTTCATCGAAATAAGCAAACGAGTAGCTGAGAACACTTCTCCATTGTCTACTTATTCTACGCTGCAATTGACACAGCGACATTGGACTTAACAGATGCAGAGATTGGACTTTCGGTTCGACAAGGAGTCGATGGAAAGGCTGTGCCCGGCTGCATGCATCTAACCTCATTATAAATTCTCTGCGAACTCAACGTCGGCAAACCTCTAAGCTTGCAACCCAATTCCACAGACAGACTTTTAATATGTCAAGCTGATCCTCTTTAGACAGGAGCTTCATGATTTTCTAAGGAAAATAGATGCGGACTCGGCACTGAAGAACTTCGGTACGCTTCTCGACTTCGCAGTCACGCGGGCAGAGTCCGATCGGGCCGAGGCCGGCTACGACCCACTGTACAAGCTGGTGCTACCTATCCTGACATAACCAGCGTCAACCGTCGAGGCTGAACGCGTGTTCATCGTAATAAAACTTTTTAAATTGCCTTAGAATAATGGTTGGAGTGGGCTGTACCATCGATGCCATGCTATCGTATGTTGAGGAAAAAATTGGCAGCTACGGTGATGAAGGATGAGATCGTCACATACTTACAGTCTAAGCACTGCCCCCCCCACTCACGTGTCAAAGAAAAGCCCTTCGATTACCGCTATATTTATTATTGTCGGCTTGCCCTCTAACTTGAAATCCTGGCTCCATTAAAGTACCAAAAGTCCTGTATTCGAAAGTGACACTCCGCACTCCCAGCGAGAGAGAGCCCCAACTGCTCTGCCGCGAGCTCACTTCCCCACTGCCCCTCTCCTCCCTATCCATTGCAATTCTCCACACCCATGGTCAGGTGGCTATAATAATAATAATAATAATAATAATAATAAAACACTTGATAAAGCGCCCTCAGAGAACTCAATCTCTTCCTAGGCGCTTTACATTTGCTGTAATTACACGATGCATGGAGCTCCTCTTTGGAGCTAGCTGCATACCCAGCACACCCATCACAGCCTGCACATCCAGCAGGTAAATCACAGAGGAGAGCCGGTCATTGCACGAACGGATTTATATCAGAGCGATAAAACCCAAGCGGTATCGCAGCGTCATCAGGAGCAGAACTCACGACCTCCGACACTCGAGCCCCTACTGATGGATGCATTTCGACAGATGAGTAGGCCCAACTGGTACTGCGGACCAACGGCGAAGATTGCTTAAGCCCTTGTTCACGTAGTCCCCCCTTGGTACGTAAGTGTATCGCTATTGACTGCTGCTTCGTCTCGCTGTCATGGGCCTCTATCCGCCTACGAAGCAATAATCGCCCGTACTGCGAACCGACGAAAGACGAAGAGCGAAGCAGCTACGCCCACGAGCTACCTAAAGCTCCGAGCGTTCACCAAAAGCAAGAAGAGTGATGTCTCGTGGCCTCGAGAGTTCGCCACATTTCGCGTTGCCGAGAAATCGCCAATGCACGATTTATAAGTAACGAATATTGACTTGACGATGTGTACAGCGTATGAATGGCGAGCCTCGCAGGCTCAGAACAACTCCGAAGCCGTTCGTTCTACCTACCATACTCGCCGCAGCAGCGGTGACCCGGCGGTCGCTCGCAAACAAGCTGGCGAAAACACGACATCTTAGCGGAGGGCGGAGGCCACCCAGAGGCCGGTCCGTCTCTGTAGTGGCGAGAAAAAGACAGAGTCCAAAGTGCATGAGATGCACGAAGAGTGTAATTAGAAGACGGCGCGTCGAATGGTGAGCTTAAGAGCTTCAACTTAAGAGCTCCAGCTGTGATAGATTCTGCGTACAAGTTGACAGGCAAGCAGCAGCAAAGCGAGCCATGCCGATGGGTACATGATCAGCGATGCTCTTGGCAGACTGGCAGGCTGGTGGCTGGCCGAAGCTAACAGTTGCCCGTGAGTGCAGGGTGAGTGGCCGACCGTCGGATGCGCCGGTCGCTGGCGATGCGAGAAAAGGAGCTGCAGAATCAGTGCTGACAAGTCGGTACCACGGCGTCCATACCTGCCGCTGCACTGTGCCGTTCGTGGGTAGAATGGCTGGCCGAGATAACGAGCACTGTTGACTTCTGGGAAGGGACACGGCATATCGTCTCTCTTTAATTTAGTAACTCACCTCTCAGAGACTATTCTCATTCCGTGTGGACGGGTAGCGGTTTTCGACAACTACTCTCCTGCTGCCGACTATGGCTCATCCTTTTCAGCGGTCCTGAGCTACTACTTCCATGCTACTCACTACCTCAACTGCTCTCCTGACTCTGCTATGCCTCCCACTTTCTCTTTGTTTCGTGAGACGAAGCCTTTCGGCTACCAAATGCGTACCGAAAGCAGCTTAGGCTGTGAGTGCGCTTTACAAAACTCTCCTGCGTAGCACCCACATAGTGTAACGCCGAAGGCTCGGCGGGGTAGGCTTGACCTGCCGCTTACCGAGCGGCGCCTACTGCCATTCGGTGCGCGCCTACGCGCAATAAGCCGGCCGCCACGAAACGAGCGTTTCTGACGCTGACCTGCTTACCGTTACTAAAGGGGGTCGTGAGTCTGCGGCGTGAATTGGAAAACGAGACACACAAATTGGGGATTTTACTGAACTTTATTCGCAAGCGCACAAAGTCGCTTCGCGCCTAGTTCAGCTTTATCTCCACACTCCTCGCACGTTCCCAACCGCACCAACACTCTTGCGGAGGGAATACTTCTCCACACTGATGTGCGAACCGGAGCCTAAACCCTAACCGGAGAACTAGAACTCGGTTTCCACCAGTGCGGCCGAAATACTCCACACACGCCAACTCAAGCACTCCTGCGGAGGAAACACGTCTCCACACTTACGCTACCTACATCTGCAACTCACTGCTTACTGGCCTACCAGCATGTGCGATCAGGCGATTGCAGCTGGTGCAAAACTCTGCAGCTAGGCTTGTCTGTGGTGAGCGTTGCAGTTGCCACATTACTCCACTCCTCGCCGACCTGCACTGGCTACCAGTCAAGCAAATGATTGACTTCAAGGTTTTGTCGCTCACTTTTAGGTCCCTTCATTCTATGGCTCCAGCCTATCTGTCAGATATACTACCCCATCAGGCCAAGCATCGTACCACCCGCTTTTCGGAATCCAACAGTCTAGAAATACCTCATACAAACCTTAAATCCTTTAGAGACCGTGCATTTAGTTCATATGCTCCCAAAGCCTGGAACTCCCTCCCGACCTGCGTCAGAACACCCCCTGACCTGACCACATTTAAGAGGAACCTAAAAACACACCTATTTAGGACAGCATTTAGTGGGTCCCTGTGATTCGTCTTTGATGTGCTTATGCGTGCTGACACTGTGCATGCTGCCACTAACCACATTTGCATGCTGACCCTGTGCATGTCACCCCTAACCATATTACTCATTTCGTTTGTTTTTTCAAGCATGATTTTACTTCCCATTCAATTGCATTTCACTTTACAGCAAATGTAAAGCGCCTAGAGAGAGATTAATTTCTCTGAGGGCGCTTTATCAAGTGAAATAATATTATTATTATTATTAAATAGACGGAGCTCAAATTGGAGCCTAAACCCTAACCGGAGAACTAGGGCTCCACACACGCCAAGTACGCCTAGCTCGCACCGGCAAATCCCTATGCCGAGACCGCGTGCTAGCGCGCACAAACAAACACAAAAGAAACACAGAATGCCAGCTCGGGCGCTATACGACCGTGTTCGGTGGAGTCCACCGAATCCTCCTAGCGCTGCCTCATCCTGTTCCGTCAATCGCCGGCGAACAGCCCGCCCTCCTCCCTCGCTTTCAGAGAAACGAGTCCGACAGCGTCGAAGCGCAGAGCCGGACAGAAGACCAGAAGAGAACAAAGGCACAAGACCCAGAGCGAGCGTCGCTCGACTCTTAAATACTTGGCTGAAACCATGGGGCAAGAGCTTAGTGGTATTGGGCCCGACCCATTACCCCGGCCCATTACGGCAAGGAATTAATACCGTCAGTAGGCCACTGGAAGGGCACCTCTGTCCAGTTTGAATGGCGAATGTGTTCCAGATAATTCTTTCTTGGACCGAGTGAAGGCGGAGGTTGACAGGCCAGCCAACATCAATCAGCAGCTTCCGCGGGTATCGGACCAATTCTAAAGGCCGAATCGCCACCGCTGGTCTCAGCTTCCTGGCTTGCTCTTAAGCTCTTGCTCTCTAACCTCACTGACGCTCCTCTCTGGGTCACTGCTCAGGACAAAGGAGTTCTAGCCCGCGTCCGAATAGCTCTTGTTCGCGCTAAAATTCAGCCAAGGCCAGCAGGGCGCTACAATAGTCTTTATGACTTTGTGGAGGGTTTCCCTTTGCAGCAAATGTAAAGCGCTTAGAAAGAGATTGAGTTCTCTGAGGGCGCTTTATCAAGTGCATTATTATTATTATTATTATTATTATTATTATTATTGTTACAGACGGAGATACATTACATTACATTACGTTCACTCTTTTAGAGTTTTTTGGATTTCCTACCATGTTCCTGGTCGCTGCATCGCACACCGCGGAGCGACTGCACGTCAAAGGCCGCTTGGCTAGGCTTTGCACTTTACGAGACCTGATTTTTGTATTCATCAATCATCTCGTCGTCGTAGTTAAATACAACGAGCCTACGAGCAGAGGCGAGTGGGGACTGACCTGAAATGCATCCGCCGGAAGACCATGTCAGTGTAGCTCTCACCGGGCCTAATCGGCCCCTGGTGGAGGAAGCTTGAATTTGGCGCCATGAGAAGCCTGACGAGCCAGACCGACTGTATTGCCGCACTCGGTACGCGTTGCTATCGAATGAGTGATCCCATGTTTTCGCAGCTCCTTGCCTGTACCGGAGGGAGACGGTTTACAGCAGTATGTTCGACCTTCACCCCGCGTCCCGGGCGTGCGTAGGTGCGCAGGGTTGGGGCCTGAACAGAAGGTCACATCAGCGTATCGTGCCGACCACGTACTGCCATGCTAGACATTCTCTTGCTTCGCAGAAACTGCGCCGTATTGAAAATCCAAGCAGTTCTACTGCGCGGTCGCTGCCCGAAGCGTGCCCGAGGGCGGCTTCCCGACGCTCGCAGTTTGGAAGTCCCGAGTCAAAGCATTCTGGCTAGGTCATTTCTGACGACGATTCGGCTGTTCGCTGTGCCGCTGGCAGAAATTTTTGCGCGACGCCGGTGATAGCGGCACTGCAACGCACCGTAGCTGCGCGCTCCTTCGATATGCGTATTTAGTTTTTGAGTTACCTTCGCAGAAAGAGCTAAAAGACCGACATGGCAAGTAATGCAGATCCTGCAAGTGAGACGAATGCATCCCTATTTAAATAAAGCCTTTCTTTCGGTAAGGTGCCGGCTATACTACAAACATCCTCTGGGCCACCCTGGCTCTGCGTGCACGCGGCAGATTCGCATGGATCCGAGTCGTCAGACTCGCAAGGCTGAGCTCCTCCCATTTTCTATAGGCTAAACAGCGACTGCAGTTGGAAAGTGCAGTGCACGCCACCGCAGTCGAATCACTTCTCAAGTGCCACCGTACAGTGTTTGCTAGGCTCTAAGCTATCAAGCTTGACGAACGTATAGCCAGCTATGAAGCTTGCACTCTCAGCTAGCAATAGCCCAGTTATCATTCCTTCTCGGCTAATAGGTCTTTTTGTTGCCGCGGAAAAACTCAGCGAGCTACATTATTATATTTGCATGAAGCCTCCGTATTTGTGCTCGAGCGTGCTAGCGGTTGAGTGGTTAACGAGTAGCTTTTCTTGGAATAGCTATACTTGGTAACCACTGTAGTAGTGCTGCAGCAAGTTGGGATAACTTGAGCGATAGATGAAGAGAGTTTACCGAGCGTGCCAAAAAATGTAATCAGCGTGTAAGGTTATATCAATTCGATTGTATTATCGTTCATCGCAGCTGTGTAACTGCTCCGAATGACTGCACGTCCCAAAGTGCATGTGAATAATCGCAAAGGATAAGCAGTGTTGTCAAGCACTCACGAGGCTTTACTTTAATAAATCCAATTTGCTGTTGGCAGTTAGTCCGTGGCAGATTTAACCATTGGCAGGCTTCGTCAGCTTGCTGTTAAGCAAAACTGTCTAAAAGCCCTAACGTGATCGTTATTTCAGACATTCTCATGTCAAGCCATCACACGACGGTGCATTAATCTCTCTGCAACTTATAGTAGTTGCCCTATTCTTTTTTTATGTTGTGCAGGACTTTTTCAGGGACAAGTGACCTTCAAAATCTCGATGGAGATTGCAGATACTACAGAATCTCACATTCGATGCTCACATTTCCTGGCAGCTCACCCCGTGTGCCCCCTCAGCGCGAGAAATGGCCTCGTGCTATCATGCGATTGCAGTTGTATCTGAATATTTGCTAGTATGTATAGGTCCGTTCGTTCTCTTACTCCGGCCTTACTTACTATTCGAAAACTTCCTAGCCAGGCTAGGTATTGAAGCTCCCACTATTCTGACTCTCAAGTCTTCAGCTGTGCCTCTAAACCAGCCTCAAATCCTTTGAAGACCGTACCTTCTGTTCCTGTGCACTCAAAGCCTCGAACTCACTACCAGCTGACATCGCGAATTCCCCTGACTTGACAACATTTAAAAGAAGCTAAAAATGCACGTGCTCCTCAAAGATTGGCTGGATCCAGGTGAATTGTCCGCTTTTTGCTTGAGCATACTGGCACTGTGCATGTTATCACTAACCAAATGACATGCTTCGTTTCCAGCATATTCAAATTTCAAGAAAGAGATTTAGTTATCTTAGAATGCTATGCAGATATCTTATTTGTTAATTTTTATTTTTGTTGTAGCCGGTCTGGCAGAAAGACACTATGGAACGTGTGAGCGGTACGTTTGTTTTTATTGCATGCTTGGCAGGCATGCATCTGCTGTTCGTTTACAGGCCATGCTGCTCACGTGTGTGTCTTTTGAGTGCTATTGAAGTTGTGTTTTTCGATCTCGCGATTCGTTGAACCTCGGCCAGATGTGATAGCAGCTGATTTAGTTGTCCACCTACTAGAGTTGCTTTCTGTGCCATCAAGCATTGGCATGGGAATACAATTATATATCAGTAGAGTTTATGCTACACAATTCGACAAGGCTGAAAATGTCAGTTCTGCACTGGATGGTCATATAGTGCACAGCCAGACTTTTTGGATAAGCGAAAAGTTGTATCTGTCAAATGTGCACACACCGTGAAGTTCCTTGTCTGCAGCTTTATCTGCACGTAAAGTTATTCGTGATTGGCTTTTATCGAAGAATCCATCGAAAGGAATTTCTACTGTGCAATTCCAGCGAGTCATTCAGCATGGCCTCTTCAGAGCCCTTTCGACCACATAAACGAAATCGCAGTGCAGTTATTTTGACACTTGGTAACTTGTTGTTCTGCTTTTGGGATGTTTCAGGTTCATATGCGTTACAGGGGAGGAAGAGTTCATTTATTCGAGCTGCTTGCTACACATATTTCACAGCTTGGAGCTTGAGGTGAGACATGCTCTGCCTCTGTGGCATGCTTCAAAACATCTTGGCATTGCTACTCATTTCGGCTATGAACTGCCTAGTCTGGCTAGTGGCTGCTGCGCGATGCCGAAAACTGGGTGACTTTGCCACTGGCGGTACTATAAGCAGCCTGTTAGTCGTTTTCCATCATGGTGGTTAGACTTTTGTCATAGGCAACATGGTAGTAATAGGAGCCACGAATGCTATATATCATATCGGTAAGAAATCATATAAGTTGGTAACATTTAATGTGTGACATATTGATGTATAACTTGAAAATCTGCCGTTCATATGTGCACTGATTGTCTAATTAGATGATCTCTCTGCAGATTTTAAAATCTGGTTAGCTGCAAATAGCATGTAAATTGCATACACATACAGTTTTCACTTTGGCCCGATATTGCACCCTACCATCTTGAATCAAAGAAAGTCAAGTGTATGGCACAGTCAAGTCCTAATTCATTATCATTTTGTTAAGCAGCCTTGGAAGATGTTGGTTACAAAGTATCTCTTTCGGTGGTCGAGCCCGGCAGGGTGCTTTTTCTGATCATGTCACATCTCTATCGTGTCACTTCCGATCGCGTGTCACTTCTTAATTCCTATCGGGACACTTTTTTTGGCCTGCTCTTTGCTGATAAATAGCTGCTGTTTATTCCTTAGCTATTCCCTCACATTTATAACCGTGTGTCCCTTGTTAAAAGTATAATCAGCTGATCAAACAACCTCATTTAATATAGCAGCCAAAGATCCCTAACGGCTATCACCACCTCTATCAGTAGACAATGAAGGATTGCCTGCTGCACGATTTGAACTCACGACCTGGGCCATGAAGTGTGAACACCTTACCCATGGGCTAGGATCCATTTGTGCTATGCTGCACAGGATGTGAGTTGCATGGCCTTGCTAGGAGCTTGCTGCGGTGTTGGTCTTTATGCCACCGGCATGGGCAGGATGATGGCAGTCACATTACTCTTGAGTGTTTATAAAATAGGCCAATGTAATCTTGAATTGATTAATGCATTGTTGTTACATCACAATGATCTAGGCATTCGGTGACCCATCGTGCTGAGAAAAATGTTTATGTGTATCTCTGCTGAGCAGTGCAGGTTGGCATGAATGGCCTGAGAAATAGCATTTGGGAATAGCATTTGACCTGCATATATTGCAGATAGCTGTTAATGCAGATCTCCGGTACGTTGCTGACACACTTTTCTCATCGGCAAATTATCTTATTTTGATTGGGTTTAGTTTCTTTGCTCATCAAATTCTACTTAGTTTGCCGGGTTGATTCAGCACTATTGAAGGCATTGCTTTGCAGGCTGCTGTTAAGCAAGCAGCTTGATCAGTTTGTGATAAAACTTTCAACTGTGACTTTGTTCACACTGAAGCTCCATTGTCCAATGTTTTCTATTGCAATAAGCATAGCTTTTTTAAAGTCAGGATGTTTTCCATTGAGATCCCTTCTCAGTGTGCAGCTATGTTTAGGGAAATCCGGTCGAACCCGAGAATCCTAAAAGCAAAGCACGCAGTCACATCCTGTTGGATGGTCAATGGGGCAGACACATGCTAAACGCTCGCATTTTGCCTTTGCAGCTTAGCCATCCGACTTGAATTCCCATCCTGAAATTCTAGCGTCCCTCTTCAATTGTAGCATCCCATAGCATCGATCGTGCTCGACGCTTGTGAGTACCTGCACGACAAGCATGGCTGTGGCTTGCGGACACTTCTGTGTCTGATGGGCGTGTGGGCCAGGTCTGCGAGGCTGCTGCAGGAGCAGGTGAGCAGGCAGCCGAGCTACCGTGCGTGCGCCAATCGCGCCGTGTCCTCCTCCCTCTACCAGCGCATGGGGGAGGGGCAGGTGGTGGAAAGAGTTGGGGGTTGTCTCCTTGCAGCCCTCCTCCCACCCACGATCGATTGAGCTGTTCGGCTCGTACAGATCCGCGCTTTGCCGCCGCGGCCAGCCGGAGCTCTGAAGCATCAGAAACTCTCCCATCATTCACCGCTAGTGCCTCAGTGCACCTCCGGCACCTCTGAGCACTGTGCTCTCACGAGGGGCCACTATGAGGCCATCTGCTGGCTTTGACACTCTAGCCCAGCCTGGAAGTGCACGACGCTCTGCAGTTGGAGCCTTGCGACTGTTTCAACCCCCTGCTCACATTGCGGCCACTGTCGTCGTCCGAGTCGCTCGTGCTACCATTAAGGGAATCCACCCTGTGCTCTTAAGCCGTGTCATTCAGAACCACTGATGGGCCTGTAGGTATAGCAACATCGTCTACATCCGGTATGTTCTCGGCATGCCGAGAAGATATTCTGGATGACGCCTGCCGTTTGCATGGTCAGTGATCTTAGGGCCTGCTTGTTCTATTCATCTCTTGCGTTCAACGGCCTGGCGTTTAGGAAAAGTAGCCGTTTGTCGTGCTGTTACTGAGCAAGTGGACACCCCTCTCTCTCCATGCGGCTTGAGAGCACTCCTTGCTCCTGCGCGGTCGCTAGGGTCACACAGGGCGCAAAGCACGGCAAAGGCACTCCGGTCCCTGCCTCTAAGAAGAAGAAGGCAGCGGCAGCCAAGTCAGTCTGACTGGCGATTGACAGCTGTGATCGCTTTCACCACCCAGTTCGGGGAGGGGGAGCTCGATGACGACCCTTCTCATAGTGTTCAATAATAATAATAATAATAATAATAATAATAATACTAAATAAATAATAAATTCAATGTATCTTCACAAGTTCGAGCATGATGGGCCGACGTTTCAGCGCACCGGTTACCTCTATCAACGAGTGAGCGCTGGCCATCGTTGAGTGCAAGAACCAATGTCTGCTGTCAGAGCGCTACCCAGCAGTGAGGCCTTCTTGGACAAAGTCTACTGCCAAGCAACTGTAGGGGCTTTCTAGCATGCACTGGCAAGCTAGCTCGTGCATGCTAACCTTGCGCTATGTGCTTGCCTGAGAAAATCTGGTGGGAGGTCTGCCGTATGCCTTTCCTTTTTTTTCTTTGCTTTCAGAGATTGGGGGGGTATTGAATCCTACAACCGATCTTGTAGCTTACACTACACTACACCCGATAGAACCTTACAAACTCTGATAGGCACTAGCAACTGATCACCAGTTGGCTCCTGCTCTTGGCTTTTTTTTCTCTGCATGATCTAGAAATTTATTTAGGTAACTACGCCTGCCCGATATCTAATGACGTCTTGTTCAGGTCATCGTGTTTGGTCATCGTGGATGGATCATCTAAATACAAGGACCACCTTGTCAGCATATCCTATGTGGGTTTGAAAGCTGGATTTTTGGCCCGGTGCAAATCAACGATATTCAAGTGACCGTTTGTGCTGTGTTGCAAGCAAAAACTGCCAAGAAGCACGCATAGAGTAGGGACCTGCCTGCACACCATCCAAGCTTTACCCCTTAGCTCGTGTTATCCTAATAATGTTCACTGAGACATGCCTTTTAAATTTACCTGACAGTGACTATTTTGTTCCAAGCTTGCTATATAGCCGATTGTCTCAGTGTACTGTAATGTGCATTCAGACTCGTGATGGCATTATATAGTGCTCGGCCAAAAAATTGGTGCACCCACGTGGATCAAAATTTAACCTCTGATATTTCAGAGTTTCGTGTACTGAAGGCCAACAACAATTTCACTGGAGCATAGTATTTGCATGAGTTGGCGATATTTGTTAACAATTTTTTCATGCCATCACCTTGGTTTTCTTACCTGTTGCAAAAATATAGGCAGTGACTGTTTTTGCAGTCTCTCAGCCTATTTCTGGCTCCTAACATAGTCGTCATTCTCGGTGGATATTATTTTGTATCACCGTGAGCAGTACTGTGAAGTAAGGTGTACAAGATGTGTCAAGTATCCAAAGCTCTAAAAATGTATCTCAACAACAGAATCGGGCATTGTCTCAGCAATCATCAATGGTTCGAAGCTTGCTATTTTGAGCATGCACAACCGTAGGCTTGACATGGTTCAAATGTTCAAAAGTTCAAAAGAGATGCAAGCAATCGTTAATGCAGTGGGGAAAAAACCAAACAGGATTTTTTGATAAGTAAGGAGTAAAAGAATTCTTTTTAAATTATTTTCTAGGTCTTAAACTCTCTCATTTTGCCAACTGCATGTACCAAATTAAAACTACCTTCTCATAATTTCAATGAACACTTTTTAATGCACTCAGATCACCATGGTTTTGGCATCACGGGTTTTTGCTACGACTTATTATCAGTTTAATACAGCCCAACAACTCCTTTTCATCCGGAACTAGAGTAGGATACCTGGCACTTGCAAATATTCTTACTTCGGCCTGTTCTGATTGTGCTATCAAAAACTATCTTTTGAAAACCGAAACTTTCTGAATCCATCTGAAACGCCAAATAAGTTAATATTGCATATTCCTTAGTGTACTAACCAATGTGGCAGCATGCACAATTTACTGCTTTATTGGTTCCTCATATTAATCCTACCTCGTGGTAGTAGTTATTTTTGTCTTGATTTTTATGAAACTCTACAACGTTTCAGATTTATGTTGATTCACAAGCTGCATGGATGTTTTGGGCGAAAAATTTACGCACCTTGTCAATCAACATAAATCTGAAACATTTTAGAGTTGTATAAAAATCAAGGTCCGGTATAATAATAATAATTATAATAATGCACTTGATAAAGGCGCCCTCAGAGAACTCAATCTCTTTCTAGGCGCTTGACATTTGCTGCAAAGGGAAATACAATTGAATGGTGAGTAATATCATGCTTGATAAACATGAATAACATGGTTAGGGGTGACATGCACAGGGTCAGCATGCAAATGTGGTTAGTGGCAGCATGCACAGTGCCAGCATGCATAAACACATCAAGGACGAATCACAGGGACCCACTAAATGCTGTCCTAAATAAGTGTGTTTTAAAGTTCTTTTTAAATGTGATCAAGTCAGGGGATGTTCTAACGCAAGTCGGGAGGGAGTTCCAGGCTTTGGGAGCATGCGAACTAAATGCATGGTCTCCAAAGGTGTGTGTGTGCGTGTGTGTGTGTGTGTGCGTGTGTGCGTGTGTGCGTGTGTGCGTGTGTGCGTGTGTGCGTGTGTGTGTGTGTGTGTGTGTGTGTGTGTGTGTGTGTGTGTGTGTGTGTGTGTGTGTGTGTGTGTGTGTGTGTGTGTGTACCCAGGAACGGCCACCAACTGCCCACTTTGCTACACTGAGGCTGAGACCGGCTGCCACGTCCTGAGCCATTGCCGGCCGATGCCGTAAGCGATAACGGCTTGCCACATTCTTGTTCTGGGTCGCCTAAATAGGCTTTTTCGGCCACCGTGCTCTCCTGCCTCTCGGCGGGTTTCGCCTTCCCGCTAGCCCGGGGTCCGGCTTCACAGCCAGACCTGGTCATCGACACCGGCACCGACGCAGTCATAGTCGGCAAGGGTCCCTGTTGGTGGCAGCCCAGAAAATGGTCGATAAGTAAGAGGCCATAGCCCGGTCTTTCTTGACTGCTGGCTACCGGGGCCGGTGGCTGGATAAAGCAGTCTGCCTGGCAGACCTCGTCATTGCATGGGAGAGGAACTCAAAGCCCAACTGCTTTCGGTGTGCATGCAGTAGCCAGCTGACTTCATCTCTCCCACAGCAGCAAGAACAAGAGAGCTACCTCTTGAGTCAGTAGGATTGCCGGGGCAGTGACCGAAGACGTCATTGAATAAGAATTATGAAAGCGAGTTTTGCAGTAGGAAAAAAGGAATCGCGGGTGGTAGTTTTGTAGTCTAGGATTCACAAAGCAAAAGTTTCTGATGCCCACTGTCTTTGAGTGAAGCCATCTTCAGCGGAGATCTCTTCTCACTGCTTTGGACCACAACCCTAAACATCGAGCGTTAAATGGTCATCACCCGGGCTGCCGTTTTTGCCTACTGAATCGGTCCTTCCGGACTGCTGATCTGCGCTGCACTTGTTTCCATTCAAAAACGTACTCTTGCTCCCACGTGAGCACGGCCAGCATGGAGCTTCGCTGTGCCACCCCCAAGCCTTGTGTCGGTGCGAGCAGCTTAGCCGTTTGGCATCTCCTGAGCAGCGGCGCAGGCTAAGCGACTATTACCAGTGCACGAGGATGGGTGCCGTGCTCTGTGCCTGGCGGCAAGTGGTCGTCGCGTGTGCATTTAGGCCGTCGGCTAGGCCAGCGAGGCGCATCTCACGTTTAACCAATCATGCCCTTGGCCCAAGTCGCTCCTAAGCGTACCTAGCACGCTGACCTCACTTACAGGGCATCCCTGCTGTCGACGTCTTCTGCCATTTTTCTGAACTAGCCGAGCTATGCAGGGGACGCCTCGAGAGGTGCTCCGTGCCCATTGAGGCCGTCGCGATGGTGCCATCCACTGAGATGCACCGAGGGCTGGCCTCTACCGACTTGGCCTGCACGGCGCCATTTGCCGCCCGAGATCCGGACCCGGATCACTGCCAAGACGACGGCCGTGGGCAGACCTGCGTGCTCGCGTCACTGGGCCGAGCGAGGCCGCCGATGCAACGGGCAGAGTCACCGACGACAGCTGCGATGGCAGCAGTCGCATGTCATCGCGACGACGCAGACGATGTCAGCTGGTTCTTTGAGGACGACTGTAGCGAACGAAGCTGCGAGCTCGACGAGATTGGACGGAAGGCGGAAGTGCTGCTTTGTGCGACGACCCTCGGGAGTGGCACTCAGTTCGAGCCGCTCGTGCGCTCCGGCGCGGAGCGTATCGGCTGTCCCACGGCACCTGCCACTGCGCCCGAACTCAGCTGCTGCCGCGGTGACGGGACGCTTGGCGATGGGCCTCCAGCAAGTGGCCATCATTCGATCTCGGTGACCTCGCTAGCTTTGCAGGCAATGCCAGCCTGGCAGCTTCTGGCAGCTCGGTCTCACTCACCGCTCGGCCCTCGGTCGTCGGCTGTGGAGGAGTTAGCAGACTCGCCTCTGAGCCAAGCCTTTGCGTCCTTTCGGGAGGCGGCGAGGGCCAAAATGGCCGACGGCGGGACGAGCGTGGCCACGCCATTCGACGCCGCCGAGCCGCCTCGCGCTGGGAACCGTCCACTGGCTGCTCTTGCCGACAGCCTGCAGCGGCACTCGAAGGCCGCCGGGTTAGCGTCGCTGCCGCAATGGTCGAGGCACTTTGGCAGCCTGAGTGGGGCACTTGCTGTCGAAGCCGACGACGAACCGAAGCCTGCGCTCGAGGGTGTTACTTCGTTGGCCCTCCCTTGTGCATCTCCGCCGAGTCCCCACCGCAAGGAGGTCGCGCACGACGACGTCGGCGAGCCGGCGCCGGCCGGTTCGATATTTCGTGCTCTTCCGGCGCAGAGCGCCAGCACCGAGCCTCGGTTCCGAGTCTCGGCTGTTGGCTACCACGCTAGCCGGGTCGCACTGCCGGGCGCATGGAGCGCAGCGCCAGGGGACGGTGCGTGCACCGATGACGCCAACTCGCCGCGGCCAATCTTTGCCGCTCTAGTCGCTCGAGACGAGGCAGTCGCGTCGTCGTCGCGACGCGTGGCAGCGGCGGTGGCAACATCGGACGGTCTCGGTGGCCCGGCGGCTAACGTCACCCTTTCCCGCGAGCCGCTCGTGCGCGCTCTGTGCCGCGGGAGCGCGCCGCTCGTGTCGCGTCTCGTATCCGAGCTGATGGCAGCGTTCGTCAGCGGCGGCAGGATGCTTCCGGCCGCTGGCATTCCGAGGTTCGACTGCGAAGACCACGTGGCCACTTGCGTGGTCGCCGGACTGCCGGCCGACCGCTCGGCCGTGCTCGCCCCTGGTGGCCTCGCAGTGGGTGGAGTGCCCGCCGACGTGGTGCACAGCGTCGCCCGTCGGCCCAGGGCACTTCGGTACAGGGCGCTGGTGAGCTTATGCGCAACTGCTGCGCCCGCCCTGTTCAGTGTCGGTGAACCCCGGCGGTCGGGCTGTGCATCGGAAATGCCTGGCTAGGCGTGTTGGCTGTGGACGGTTGGGCAGGACACTGCAGTCGACAGCTCACTGCAGCTGGCTGATGGCCCAGCAGGCTGTATGCGCCGCCGGCTTGCGTTGCCACAGCTGGCGGGTGGCTGCAAGCCGGCGCAGCGTTCTCGCTGCGCTTTGCTGCTGTGTCACTTGGCATGCCGGAGGCCAAGCGCTTGAGGTGGCATCTGCCGCGGGCGGCGCTTGCAGCTTCTGCAGGGCGATCTCAGCCCGGCATACAGGCACACGGGCCATCGCGAGAGCGTTCGCGTGCAGCGAACCGTCCTGCGACCAAAGGAGTGCTCCAAGAACGATCTCTGGCTCGCCAACGTCCGCGAGGTCGTAAAGGAGGTATATGCAGCTCGTCATGCTCTGCTTCGCTCCAACTTGCGTGCGTTCTATGCCAGATTTTCGGCCATCGCAGCATTGCTAGTCCTTATCTTTTGTTAAAAAGTGGCCTCGGTGCTTGTCTTCGCTGCCTTCGAAATTTTGTTGAAATAACAACCCTGTGGTTTCAGGGTGGGCTGTCGTCGTCACGATCGTTGTCCACAGACTTGCATGTCAAAGCATCTGTTTGGTCTAGCTGCGGCAAATGGTTGCCACCAAGTGGCAACGATCACGTGGTGCTGCTGCATCCTCGGCCTCCTTGCTTCCCAAAAACTGATTCGGGAGATACGTTTTAAGATGTATACCCGTTTTAAGATGGGCCCATGGCTTTTAATGCAAATGTTGAACGGCAACTTAATGTGTATTGGCGATGTGACAGTACAGTTGGAGTATTTAGTAGCATGAAAAGCAGGGGTACGGACATTTCCCCCCCCCCTGGACGTTTCCCCCTCCTCCTCCCCCCCAACATTTTCCTCCTGGGGTATGACATTCTCTCTCCCCTATATGGTTTAAGGTTTAGGGTTTTAGGATTAAGGGTTTTGGGGGGCTGCGCCTCCACCGCCTAAATCCAACCTTGATCGTATTCCGAGCTTTAATTAGTGTGTATTAGGGCGTAACGAGATCTCTTGAGATCGACTTATACTAAGTAGACCTCTGAGGCTTCGCACTCATTTGCTCGCGGGAAACCGCGGCATGCCGTAGCTCGCGCCCGCTTTGACGAGTACGAACACGTGCCTGGCGGCGTCGAGCAGGACCGAAGACCTGCGGGACCGAACTGTATAGCTTACCGACACCTCAGTTGCAGCTGCTGCTGCAACCGCTTGCTCCTTTAGAAACCATCCTTCCAATCCATCCATTCATCCTTCCAATTATACTGAGTTGAGTTTATTTCAATAGAGTGTGAACTTCATTACATCATGTATATATATATGTATGTATTCTTAGTTATACATTCATGAACATAGGGTGGGGAATGTCCTACCAGGGGGGAATGTCGAGGGGGAATGTCCTAGGGTCCACCAGGGGTGGGAATGTCGAGGGGGAACGTCCATGGGGGGAAATGTCCTACAACCGAAAAGCATGTGCTTTTCGTAGCCCGTGGAAAAGACAGACATTGCTACTAATTCTAACTACCGCCCACAAGGCCCACCACGGCTTGACTCCTTCGTACCTAGCTGAACTGCTGCATAAGTTTCAGCCTGTTCGCACTCTCAGGTCCTGTGTGGACAATAAATTAGCTGTTCCATTCCTCCGCTTAAAGACCGTTGGCGACAGAAGCTTTAGCTCTGCAGGTCCTAGACTGTGGAACTCGCTTCCACGATTCTTACGCAGCGACAACTACTCTCCTACTGCCGACTATGGCTCATCCTTTTTCAGCGGTCCTGAGCTGCTACTTCTATGCTACTCACTACCTCAACTGCTCTCCTGACTCTGCTATGCTTCCCACTTTCTCTTTGTTGCATGAGACAAAGTCTGTTGGCTACCGAATGCGTTCCGAAAGCCGCTTAGGCTGAGTGAGTGCGCTATAGAAAACTCTCCTGCGTATCACCCGCCTAGTCTTTGTGGCTTTGTGGAGTTACAGACGGAGATACATTACATTACATCACCTTACCACATTCACGGCTAGTTTGTATTGCTAATTCTAGCTACCAAGTATTTCATCTTTGTTGTGTTTCTGGGTCTAGTCCTGTAAAGGCAACTACCGGCTGTCTTTAGGGGACTAGGATGCTGATCATTCGACATGAGATGTTGTGTCTGGCCAGGGGTGCATAATATCGCACTGCTTCTTTATTAAATAAAAAAATTATATAATTCATTTGTATAGCGCTGTAATAGAACATAATCTCTATTCAGGTGCTTCACATATGCCACGGGGCTCGAGCCCACGACCTCGGCCAGACCGTGGTCGGGTCGGGCGAGCACCTTAACCATTTGGCCAAACCAGCACTGCTAATGAGGCCTCTTTACCTGTGTCCAGTGTTATTCAGTTGGTATCTTATGCATAGCAAGTGCAGTGTTTTCGTGGAGCAAATCAGTGTGAAAAGTTAAGCGAGATGTCGAAAGCATCACTGCATTAGTAGCTTAGCTCTATTTCGATAATTAATCACTAGTGTGTCACGAGTCGATCGCCTTCAGTGCTGCCGAGTTTGCAATACTGATTCGCGTATGCCACCACCGTTTGTCTCACGCAGGCTCTGTTTGTTGTAGCTGGGAGTGACAGCACTTCTTGTCAAGGGCAGAGCTCACCAGTCCGTGAGAGACTGGTGCCAGCAGCAGCAGCCGCGGACCGCCTCGTCGGCGGAAGTGAGTGACGAGGAGCAGCAGCAGCTGCCGCAGCCGCCACTGCTCCTGGAAAGTGTGCCGTACAAGGTGCTGAAGCGCTTGTCACGTGTTGCACCTGGGTCATCCATTCTCAGCTACCTCGCCGATGCCGCCGAGGTTAGCTGCAGTGCTCTGCGAGCCCGTGCGATGGCACATCGACGCTGATCGCCCTGCTTTGTCTTGCTTGTCGCCGCGTTGGCGCGAGCATCCGGCTGGTGTTTGGCGTGCTAGCTTCATCCGGCTAGCTTGTTCGTAGGACGATGTCATCGAGGGCCTGCTGATGGAGCCGTGGAGCGGCGCCGAGCAGCTGCTCCAAGCCAGGCCGGCATGCGGCGGCGTCCTGGTTCTGACCACAGCCGCACAGCGGAGGCGCGACACTCAGGTGAGCCAGCCCGGCAAAGCCGCCAGCGGACCGAGGTTTCTGCTGTGCTCCAGTCATTGGGCCTTTGGAGGGTGCACCGCAGATAGCTGAGCTGAGAGGCTCCATCGCTGGCCAAAGCTCTCAGCATTTCAGGCCACTCAGCACTTCACTGGCCAGCCCACGCTTTTGAGCGGGCACGGAAACAGAGGCTACAGCAGCGTGGGCGCTCTGCTCTGCAATCTCAGATTCATTTCCGACTTTCTCCCAGTTAAAGAATTGGGAGGAAGTCAGAAGCGAATCTGGGAATCGCCCTCTTCTCATGCTGAGTGATTTTATTTCCACCTTGATAAACCATCTGGTCCGATGTGTTACAATGAGTTTGTATGGACTGAGTTGTTCTGCCTCTGCACTCACGTTTAAGCCACGTACAGATGTGTTGATCCGATGGGTTACAATGAGTTTGTATGGACTGAGTTTCTCTGCCTCTGCGCTCACGTTTAAGCCCCGTGCAGATGTGTTAGGCCAGACCCGTGACCAAATTTGTACCTATTGACCCCCATCGTAAACCCTTTCTGCACATCTGATCAAATCTGCAATCTGATCATGCAGAGTTCATTCTCCCTTGAACGTGTTTCTGTTTCGGCAACCAAACTTGCATTTGCATCAAGAAGCCTCACATTTCTCGTTATGGATGCTTTTTGCAGCCAGCAGAGCTGAGTCCACTTGTACCCTATACCCTCCTACCGACCTTTCCTCTGTGGTGCAGTGCTGCAGCACGATGCTAGCCAACGTCCTAGATGGGTTTGAAGCTCTGGCTAAACAATGGGTCCTTAATCATCCACATGCCCCCTTTGATTAACGGCTGATATTAATGTGCAAGGTAAATTGATCTGATTCAAGTAGGATCTCTCTGGCAAAAGCGATGCTCTCGCCGGTTGACCCTGGGGTAAGTTACTTACGCTTATGCGAGCAACCCAGATCGCATGTTCTAGTCCTGCAGCAGGCAATCCTTCATTGTTCTCTGGAAGTGGTGGTGACAGCCGCTAAAGCTCTTTTGCCGCTTTATAAAATGAGGCGGTTCGATCAGCTAGTCTTCACTTTTACTCGTGCACGTGTGTGCATGTGCACCTCGTGAGAGAGAGAGAGAGAGGGAGAGTTCGTGTGCTTTCATCAGCAGGTCGTCACGGCTGTAGTGTGCCACCCTGTGGCTGCTGTGGCAGAGGCCGTGGAGGAGCAACTCTGGCACTGCCTGCATCGCATAGCCAACTGTGCGGAAAAGCAAGCTGTGCTACCAAGTGGCCCCCTCGACAACCACGTCTGCCTGGCTCTGGCTGAGCTGCAAGGTGAGCAGTGACGTTGTCTTCCAGTCTCCGCTGGCTGCTGCCACTGTCGTGAACTAGCCACGGTGTGCAGCTGCTGCCGCAAGCTGCTGGCTTGGCTTCGGGCAGTTGCCAGTTGTCTTGGACGTTTGCCACCGAGGGTAATTGCCCAAGACTTGTCCTGAACAGATGGTTGCAATGCGTACTTGCACGCATGAGTAGGGTTCTTTGCTAAACAAAGACGTTTTTGAATAGACAGCAAAGACTAATTCCCCTAAGAAGGCATGTTTAAAGGTTGCTTTTTTGTTTCACCGAGGAAATATGTCGGCAGTCGGGACCAAGCTGCTGCCAGTGTGGCATCGATGCAGTTACCTTAGCCGGCTTTGATATTAGACTGCTGAAGCTAGCAGCTCTGAGCACACTTGACGATTAAGTACATTGACATGTCCGGTGCTGTGGCCTTCTCACTTGCAAGAGGAATGAGGTATTCTGCACATTAAGGAAGGCACTTGTAGGCCGGCTGCGTCGGTTTTTGGGTTTTGGTTGTTGTTTCTCGACGCTTTTTCAGATTTGCACTTGCTTCCTTGGAATAGTGCTCTGCAGTAAGCAAAGAAGCATCTTGAAGCGCTGCGCTGTACACAATTTCAATTCATTTCACATTTTCTGGTGCACTTTTCAAAGATTGGCTGCAAATCTCCAAAGCAGAAATCTAGGGCCTAATAAATTACGTGCTTGTGGATATCTAAACACTTATCGCTTCGGGCTGCTGGGTCTCCCACGACGGCAGTGGCCTTAACTAACATGCATAACTAACATACCGCTAACTTGCTACCGTCTTCGCATAAGACATCGGGTGCATGGAGGACTGCTACATTTATTAGTTGTGTGTGGGTGGCATGGAGCGAAACGTAGAGCCGTAAAACGTGGAGCCATAAAATGTAGGTGTTATGTTCGTCCAGCCCGGGCTTTCATCACGTGCCAAGGCACCTGACTATCTGTTCAATCGCTTTAGCAAAGTGCAGTTATTCTTACGGGCATACTGGACATAGCAGTAAGGGCTGCCTTGGCCACATCGCTGTCTTTGCTGTGGCCACTATGCCAATAGAAAACCGCAATCAATCAGTTGTTTATAGTTTAACAACCACGTTTTGAGATGCCTATATACGTACACGGTGGAAAGCTGTTCTTTTCTTTCTACGGGGATACTGGGCATAGTGGGCGCCCACAGCTACTGGAGTGGACGTAAGACTTGTATTTCCGGCTGGGCAGTAAATTGAGGACCGGTCTTCTCGGTACTTCATAGTAGCAACCGTGGAGATCATGATTTCCTTAACGGGTAAGATGCTATGGCACGTGTTCGGCATTGAAACCGTAGAGCCTGTTAAGGGAAGATGACATGAAATTAGTTTATTAATAGAAACCCAAAGCGTGGATCCTTCAGTATGTGACACCCCTCCGCACGACCTGTCGTCTGGCTGGGTAGCGCGACCGAGCAACAAGTCTGCTGGCTCCAACACCAAAACCTTTATTTCAAGCTACGCCGGCCAAGCCCAGTCTACACACAATAGACGGCTGCCGGCGTCGAGGGATCTAGCCTTCCCCTCCCGTTGTACTCCTTCATCAGCCCTTATATTCCCTGCATGCTTTGTTTTTCGCACTGTCTGGCCATTATTCGTTCCGAACCCGCACGGCAGCTGGCGGCAGTTTGTGGTAGATTGTTGTCCCCACAGATGCATGGATTTGGGCAGGACTGCCGAGTCATCGTCTGCCCTTCCACCGGTCGTGAGTTTGCGGCTGTAGGCAGTCTGAGAGAGCCCTCGCATGGCCTCCGCCCAGTGCTCACAGGCTGCAAGAGTCGTGTTCCTTCACACAGTAGTATACCTGTAGTATTCAGTAGGATACTAGTAGGATACCTGTCATGTGATAATTGTGAGCAACACGGATGTCATCGGCTTGATAGTGTTCTCACTCTTGCTGTCTGTAAGTGGCTACAGTTATAGTACACCTCCGAGATATTACTGCAGCGTTGATGTAATATCAATTTTGACTTCTCATACTGGCTTTGACGGCATGGGCCATATTGCTGTTGCAGAATGGCTGGCCTCCATGTATACCTCTGGGGAACAACTGTCCACTGCCATGCTTCAGCGCATCGCCTGTGCAGAGGCAGTGGTGTCAAACCTGGAGCGGCTTGCATCAAGACACTGCAGAACGCGTGACGACGGCCAATTGAGTGAAAGTCACGGCTTAGACGATCTGGCCAGCATAGCTGAGGCCTGGAGGTTGTCACTGTCGGTTGTGCGGGTCTCAGTGACATGCAAAAGCTTCATCAAAATGGGATCGACGTCCGATTAGCAGTTCGATGCATCGATGACATCAACTTCTGCATCCACCTGCTGCTTTTTTCTGGGTTCGACAATCAGTTTTCATTAATGGCACAGAGCCGTTTGACTTCGACAGAAAATGTGCTGCTGATTCGTCAGTGTACCTGTCACTGGAGCTGTATAATCTTGTTCACATAAGCATCAGGCTCGTCCCTAGTTGGCTTAGATTGTTTATCCAACTCAGCATGTTACAACGGCTAGGATGTCTGTTCGGTATTGAATGACTACCGAATAAAGTGTTTGGTCACGTATGCACACGTCAAGAAGCCATGGTTCACCTCTTGGAATTAAGACGTTCCTTTTAATTTGGAAAGCACCTACATATGGACGTTGCTGCGTATTTTGTAGCTATCTCTTTCTCCGTGAGCATGCGCCACTTTCAGAGCTACTTAGTTGCCTGGCCAACGTGTTCGCTTGGGCACTGACCTACACTGCGGTTTGGTGGTTTGCTTATGGAGTCAGCTTTATTACACCATCGGCTTCTGCATTAAAATATGACTACTTCATTACGCAAGTTTCATTTTTGGTCGGTTTCAGCTCATTGCACCATTTACAACCAACCTAAGATTTCAAATGTTTCAGTAGTCAATCAGCACCTCAACACCGGGTTTCATTCGTGTGCAACAGTTGCTCGATTTATGCTCAATTTCCTCTGTCGTCCCACCTCATCGGCCTCAGCTATCGACAAAGGCAATCATCCATGCCTCACAGCCATTTCACCTTGATATCGACAAAGTCCCAAAGGATAGCGCTGACTAATGAAAAACTCCTCCCGTCGGAAACCCTAAACTACCTCTGATGCACGAAAGTTTGCAATAACGGTGAGGTATTCATACCATAGAGTTAATAACAATATTAATTAGCCCTTTGCATAGCACCCTAAAGGAAATAAATCTCTTTATAGGCACTTAACGTATTCTGGAAATGAAGCATATCAACTGGCTTGTGATAATTTGCACAACTTCATGACGCCGATGCACACAAAGGACAATTCACACGAACGAAACAGATTGGTGGAGCAAAAGGTTGTTTTTTAGTGTCTTTGTAAATGTCAAGTCAGGGATGTCGTTTCGTCAGTCAGAGGTGAGCTCCCGGAGGCATGCGAACTGAATGCAGGGTCTTCTAATGATTTGGGGGTCGATCGGAGGCATAGCTAAGCGGCTTGAGTAGCAAAGAGCAGCAGGTACGATATTGAGCCTGATTGTGACGAGTTTCTCATATAGGTAGGGGCAGAGCTAGAGAATGAAGGGAACTAGAAATGAGCGGCTGAACCTTTGAATCGATACGCTGCTTAATTGAAAGCTAGTGCAGGTCAGTGAGAAGTGGTGTAATTTGGCTGTTGCAAAGTTCACGACAGACAGGCCTATCTTTAAAGTTGTGCATCAACTGGAAGCATCTTATTGCACAGCCAGGAAGACCTGTGAGTAGTGAGTTACAGAAGTCCCGAGGGATGTCACACATGCATGGACAAGCTTGGTTGAGGTATCTCTGCCTTAGCAAGCCTGAGTGTCACATTTAGCTGAAAGTATGCAGACTTGACTGAAGCTGATGTAGTCATCTAGTGAAATGTCACCTTGGATCATATTTCAAGCAGATGCTACGGGGATATTGGCCGGCTAAGCCCATTTTAAGGGTTCATCTCAATATCTAGGTAGCATTTGGTTCGCCCACAACTAGCAGGTTGGTTTTATCTGCACACAATTTTAGACCCTTTGCTCCTCTGACTACAAATACGCACAATACATGCAGAGTTTAGAGCGTTCGAGGTGCTGGAAGGTTGGGGAGGAATTAAAGCAACAAAATCATGCATATAGCTGTGTGTCACCCGAGCCAATACCAAAATCCACGCCCAGGATCGCTGCAATCGCTTCCGTCGATTGCACTGGATTGCATCAAAAATTGCACGGTGCAATGGTGCAAAATTTCATGGGTACTCCTGAATAATAGTCTAGTTTAATATGCAATCCACATTAGAGCTTTTTTTGTAGCCAATTTTCCGTGGATTTGTGCTGTATTCTGGTGGTTGCCGACGTCTTTGGAGTTCATTTGCATATGAAATCGCTGGTGCAGTGGCAGAAAATTTGTTGGATACTTAATATAAAGAACGTTTACTACTACATTCATTTGAGCTTTGCGAAGCCGATTTCTGGTTGATTTTAACGCCTAATTGGAGTGGATTTCGGTGGATTTTGATAATTCGTCGAATTCCCTCCCAACTGAGATAGGATCTAAACTATTGCAGTGCACAGCGAGTGATGTCTAGACAGTCAAGAAGGGCTCGCCAATCAACAGCATAAATCGCTGTCGAGAGATCTTGCAGAACGGAGACTCTACTTACATAAATCAGCCTTCCTGAGAAGGTCGTTGTACACTTGCAGAAGTGCTGACTCTGTGGAGTGATTATCTTTAATAACTTATTGGAACGTTGTTGCTGCTAGGTCTGAAGTATCGATTGAGGAGTTCAGCTCGTCTGCCACTACTCGTTCTAATGGCTCGCTGAAATTATTCTTATTTAATGTTGAGTTCATAACATGTGGCGTAAAAGAGGCTTTTCGAAGGAGGCATGGACAACACTTTAGGCATTTGACACACACACACACACACACACACACACACACACACACACACACACACACACTCACACACACACACACACAGATATATATATATATATATATATATTGTTATAGTTATTTATGCACTTCAGACGGAGATCAGTAAGTGTACCGTTTATAGAGCTATTATTACTACTAAATATTTGAGATGAACTTGGAGATGAGATTACTAGCCGCCGGCTTGTAGGTGGAAGTTGAGGAAAAGTGAGGAGCGGAGGGCGAGGGGTCAAGTGCGAATGTTTTCTTGGGGTTGGACTATTTGATTGTAACTCTCTTTCTGAAAAAGGCTTCTACAGAAACGCTATCCTAATTCACCGCAAGATTCAATAGGCAAAGCGCTGACGGTTAAGGAGACGGGACGACATTGGCTGCATTTTTGGCCTCTGGCATCTGGGATTCTACCGTGTTTTTAGTGAAGCCATACATAGCTGTAGCTATGATCGGCTGATAAGACCTTCTACTAACTAACTCGTCGTTTTCCGAACTTTCTCTCAAGCTCAAACTTTCTCAAACTGTCTCTCAAGCTTGCGCTTAGTAGTTTGCTTAGCTGGTTTAATGTCGTTTGTGTCTGAGTGCCAACGCCGCTGAATTATTTTCTTATAAACCGAACATAAATCTAATTGTGTGAAATTGATTCGCCAGCTCCTTGTAGGGAATCAGCATTGAGTGGCGTGCGCGGGACGTGCGGACCGTCTTTAAATTTATAAAAACTATATAATAAGCGAAGTGTGAAGAGTCACGGGAAGACTCTGTATGTTGAAATGTATTGTATGTATATTGATATGTATAAGCTGAAAAATCTAAAATGCCCTCGGATGCCATCGTGGACATAGGAAAGGGGGCCAACTGGCCCTGCCCCAGTCGCGCGAACGGCGACCGGGCCGCCATAAGTCCGATAGGCTTCTTAACCTACTGCAACGGTCACGGTCAATCTCAACCAGGCTTAACTCCTACTAAGCCGTTGACGCTACGCCGAGACTCGTTAACGAATCTTCAAGCCGCATAGCCCGCCGCCAAATGATGCTTCGAGAATCTCATTAACCCAGCAGACTTGGGCAAAATTAAGATTCGGTGTGACAGCCGACTCCACGAATCCCCAGGAGGCAATAAGATCAAAAAACTATTTCGGGGTCTGCGTCGGCAGCAGGCGCTTCGCGAGAGCTCAAAGGTCACTATTTCTTAAGCACTTGGGCATTTACTGGAGAAAACTATCGGCTATTCATCTGCATTTGAATAGCACTCCTTGAATGCAGACGTTTCCGGAGCGATTCGTTAGGGCTCGCCTCTGGTTAGCATAGTAATACTAATAATACTTATATGTAGCTCCCTCAGAGAACTTCTCAGAGAACTTCTCAACATCTCTTTCTGGGCACTTTACAAATGCTGTAAAGGAAGCATGATGAAATGGTTAGTAATAATATAAACAGTGTCAACATGCATAACATGGTTAGAGGTAACATTCACGGTGTCACCACGTAAATATGGTTAGCGGTAGCTTGCATAGTGTAAGCACGCATGAGCACACGCAGGATAAATCACAAGGACCCACTAAATGCTGCGATGCCCAGCCTGGTCGAGGAGTAGTTGTGATAGGTAGGCTGGAGCCAAAGAATGAAGGAACGTAAAAGTGAGCGACAAAACGTGGAAGTCGATGCGCTGCTTCACTGGTAGCCAGCGAAGGTCGGTAAGAATTGGTGAAGATATGGACATTTACCAATGCCAGTAGGCGACCCAGCTTGCCTAATACCATTCTGGCATAAATACGTACGAGTGCAGAGATTGCATTTTTGCTATCTGGGTCACGAACCTTAAATCCTTTGGAGACCGTGCATTTAGTTCATATGCTCCCAAAGCCTGGAACTTCCTCCCGACCTGCGTCTGGACATCCCCTGACCTGACCACATTTAAAAGGAACCTAAAAACACACCTATTTAGGAGAGCATTTAGTGGGTCCCTGTGATTCGTCCTTGATGTGCTTATGCGTGCTGACACTGTGCATGCTGCCACTAACCACATTTGCATGCAGACCCTGTGCACGTCACCCCTAACCATATTATTCATTTCGTTTGTTTTTCACGCATGATTTTACTTACCATTCAATTGCACTTCACTTTACAGCAAATGTAAAGCGCCTAGAGAGAGATTAAGTTCTCTGAGGGCGCTTTATAGAGTAAATTATTATTATTATTATTATTACAGCAGCTGGGTGGGGTGAGGGTGGGATGAGGGTCGGGTGAGGGATTCTAAGCCTCACGCCCATGATCCGCCCAGGTTCGCATGCCGCTCGCTCGTACGTCCACTCGCCGACCTTTCGCGCGCAGACCTTTCCGTCGCAGCGTTCGGCCGGTCCCTCGGCACCCCTCCCTCCCCCCCCTCCCCCCCCCCGCGCCGAATTCCAGCGCTAGCGATGCGGCTTCGAGCGCTAGCGCGGGTAGCTGTGCGAGTCTCCTTGTCTCACCCCCACCCTAGTAGCACTCTGCAACCAGAGAGCCTTAGAGCTGACATTCAGAACGATGCAAATGACTATACAGGTACGTCTGCGGTATAGAGGCCGCAAGAGGGGCCTGCAGGCGCTAAAGCCGAACGGGGCCAGAGCCCCGAGAGCCAGAGTCCCGGTCGGACGACGAAAGCAGTAGCAGACTGCGGCGAGGTCCGCGAGTACCGTTAGCTTGAGCGCCACCAAAAGAATCGTTAATTTAATGCACTGGCTTGAGATTGATGGCGAGCACCGCAAGACTGCCTCGATATTTTCACAGACCGTACGGGAGGAGAGGATACAGACCTGCGAACGCTGTTCTACCGCAGACTCTGCCTGTCTACCGTTGCGCTTGCTTACCACCAGAGAGAGAGAGAGAGAGAGAGAGAGAGAGAGAGAGAGAGAGAGAGAGAGAGAGAGAGAGAGAGAGAGAGAGAGAGAGAGAGAGAGAGAGAGAGAGAGAGAGAGAGAGAGAGAGAGAGAGAGAGAGAGAGAGAGAGAGAGAGAGAGAGAGAGAGAGACAGAGAGAGACAGAGAGAGACAGAGAGACAGAGAGACAGAGAGAGAGAGAGAGAGAGAGAGAGAGAGAGAGAGAGAGAGAGAGAGAGAGAGAGAGAGAGAGAGAGAGAGAGAGAGACAGAAAGACAGACAGACAGACAGACAGACAGAGAGAGACTGGAGGAATTGACATATTTAAATGGGCAAATGCTCATTTCTTTTGTGTCATTTTCCCTCGACGCGTTTCTGCTGGCTGAGTGGCGATGCGTTTTCCTCGCCGCGGGGCCGCTATGAGATGCAAGGTAATTCGGAGGCTTCGTGAACGGTCGGGTCGACCGCCACATGCCTTCTGCTCAAAACTGCGTCATGCTCCGTTCATATGCCTCACAAATATACAAGCAGGTGTGAATTATTTGCTATTTATCAACGCACGTCGATCGACTTGCACGAACTGGGCCACCGGAATTCCCGGCGACCGCAGCCATAGATATACACACCCAACCGCTCCAAGTGCTGCTCTCCCGTATCGGAGGCTCAAAAGTTCTTCTTATTCGCCGCGCCGGACGTATTGGGTGAGTTGTTACGCGTCTCGGACGAATCCTTCGCAATGCTTAACAATTCTTCGCCATCGCAGCCTTTGAAGCTCAGGCGAATGCAATTTTACTTACTAGCGTTAGATTGACGCCGAGATACGTCGTACGTTTGACCTATTATCATAGTTGTATCGATGTTTACGTAGTGCCGGCACAGAAATCGGTTGCAGCTGGGTCTAGGTGTATGCGTGCGTAGCTCGCGGAACAACCTCGAGTTCTTAACGCTGGCTAGGACGTCGTCTTTCAGGCTCGCGAGTGATGCAGCGATACTGGCTGGTTGTATGTTGCCCTGCCTAACTTGAATAATGTCAGCGTTGTTGATTACGTTGCGCGACTGGCGTCTGCGCTTCCATCGCACGGCGTACGCTCCCGATCTTTTTTTGCCGCGCATTTGGTCAAGAGCTTTTCAATTTCGCTGGCTAGCTCGAGACCTCTTGGGGCTTTTTTGTAGCGTTCGAGAGCGCTTGGAATAGAGCAGTGGCTGTTTCGACTCGAAATAATTGCTCCCTACCCCTGCAGTTCTTTAGCTGGAGCGGTAGCAGCAGTGTCTTTTTAACCTACTCGCGAGACAGTCCTGCAGCACCCCTGCTTAAGCGGTGTTAGTGCCTCCGCTGCCCGCCTCCCTCCCCCAATGCTGCGCGTTGACTTTTCTCGGGCGCTGGGGCTCGCCAGAAGAAGCTGCTGTGGACCAAATCGCGAGCCTTGCTTTCTCGAGGCACCGCGCGTGAGTTTGTGTGTGTGTGTGTGTGCTTCGTATCATGTACGTGCTTGCTTATCGAGTGAGCTCGCTAGTAGACGTACTTGATAAACCGCCGAATTCCGTTGCACGCTGTAACAGCAGCCTGTGCTAAATTTATTTAGGTGCATATCGGAGATGGCTAAGTCGAAGAACCATTCTAATCATAATCAGAGTGAGTACCATTCGAAGCCGATCGTTGTGTCGCTATTGTTACTGTGAGCTGACCCTGCAGCTAGTTGCGACATGTATTATTTTCCGTTTTATGCCTTGTGTGTGGCTATCGGTGGTTGTGTAGGTCTGAGAATCACCCTATGGCTGATTGTCTTGGGATGAATCCTTTAATAGGTGTAATGTGTTTTGGGCATTGGTATACTACAGTGCTGTTAACGCGGTGCCAACCATAGTTGTGACACTGTCAACGTGACTGCTAGAGGTGACCAACACCAGCATATCCTTGCCATGCTCTGCAGATTAGATTGCTTCTTAATTTGGTGGTCCCAGAGATGTTGCTAAATACTTAAATCGATTGAGAGAATTGGCGCTCCATCGTGCAGACAAGTGTGGTTTTGAAAACACTAATGAATCTGGCACAATGCTGCTGGCCGTCAGCAAATTTTTGTTTTGAGTACACAGTTGACGTGCAGTTGCATGGCAAGATATTAGTGTTAAAAGATTGCTATTGCTGGCTGGTTGTATTCTTAAAATGTTGCTTTCGGCTAACCATCTGTTTGTATGTGTGCTTTAAACCAGTGGCAGCAGTCGGGCAGCTTTAATTTAGTGGAGTCGACAGGTTTGTGCCAGGTGAATATTAGCTTATTCTAGCTTGTGCCCAAGATTTGCTCTTGCAAATGTGCGACGTTTACTTGTATTGTCTGGAACTTGACCGAGTATACAGCTCGTTTTTGTGAGTACTTTTGGGGGACTTAGCGACAGCTGTCATAATCAAATCGCTTTTAGCCTTCTCTTTTATTTGCCCGGTTGGCTTTAGGTTTTATGATTGGCTGGCTATCGATTAGACCAGCCTGTTGCTATCTCGTGACCTTCTTTACACGACTATAGATAGCTATCCGACAAGAGCTGCTGGTTCGAAGCAGCAGCTTTCACGGTTGCATAGTTACTCCTACATGGCTATTGAAGTTTTTGTAAGTCTCGATTGCTGGAGTTATCTTCTGCATTGATAGATCGGAAACAGCACCGAAACAAGATCAAGAAGCCCAAGTCGTATCGTTACCCATCATTGAAGGGGGTATGTGTATGAGCAATTTTGTATGCGATGCTGGCTTCTATTGCATTTATTTGGAGCCATTCATTTGTAGTAAGTCTCAAGCCATAAATGTATGGACTTTTGTAGGTGGATCCTAAGTTCTTGAAAAACATGAGGTTTGCCAAGAAACACAACAAATAGGAGGCCGGCGATGTTCATGGCACACTACCGTAAAGGTAGTTGGGAATAAAGTATTTACTGTAAACTATATCCGTGGTCTTGGTTGGTATCTTATATTGCATCCGCACTAACATTTGCTTGTCTTGTGATTCGGGAAGTTCTGGTCCCGGTTGGGAGATGCATACGAGGTTATGGTCGAAATTCTGCAACCGTAACCGAAACAACAAGCTAATGTTTTAATTGGAAACAGCCACATTAGAAGTCTAAATAATCTTAATGACTGGTCTTTATCTGCATGCACAAATTAACTGGTTTGTTGCCCATGTCAGAACTATACCTACCCAAACTTTACTGATCGGGTCTTGATGTCTAACGACAGGAATGCAAAGAGTCTGGGTCAAACCAAATCATCCTAATTAGGTCATGTCTAAATTTTATTTAACGAAATGTACATTAAGTATTTTTACGAAAATGTCAAGTTCTAAAACAACGAGCGCTCCTTGGTCAGTATCTTATGTAGTGATCTTTTTAGTGCTCGTCCAGGTTAATTGTAAAACGTATCACTCAGAATGGGCTCTCGTCAGTATGTCTTCATAATTGTTGTTCGTTTGATTAAGGGTCCTCAGATTAATCCATGCCTTTCTGGGCACTTAACATTTATTGGAAAGGAAACACGATCGAGATGGTCAGTGGTAGCATGCTAAAGAAACATGGTTAGGGATTACATGCACTGGGTTTGCATGCAAGTGTGGTTAGTGGCAGCATGCAGTGTCAGTGTGCAGTGCATAAGCACATCAAGGACGAATCACAAGGACCCAGTAAATGCTGTGATAAAAAGGTTTTTTACTCGTTAAATGTGGTCTAGTCAGCAGATGTGACATCGGGAGAGGTCCTCGCTTAGGGGGCATACGAACCAAAGGCACGGTCTCCACAAAGGATTTAAGGTTAGTACGAGGTATGGTGAGACAGTGAATGCTTCGTTTGAGACCTGCGTTTTTAAACCAACCGTAAAATTAGCCTCTGTCTTGGTTTTAAACACCCCGTCACAGCGAGCACACCTGACGTACGTATTATTCGCTCTCCATGGCACAAAAGACGAGAATAAAGGTCGGCGCCCTGCGTGCTATGTATGTACATTTTCCCGGGAAGTTTGTGTCGGAAGGATTGAAGCTGTCGATTTCCATGCCTATATTGTTCGTCCACTTGTGTGGATTCACCTCAAAAGATAAAGCAACATCTACTTGTAAAAAGAAGCCAGCAGCAGGGATCGGAGGAACGCCGAATGGATATTCAAAGCCACCCTTCAACCCTCTCGATATTGTCGAACTTGACAGCTCTTCGCCGAAACGTTCGCCGACGAATTTTGTACATGTGAATATCGGCCATTGACCAGAAAACGTTCTAATTGGCGTTTGATGAATAAATCTTGCTTATAAAGGGCGCAGTGGTTTTCGGATAAGAACTCAACTAAACCAACCACCGGCCGGAAGAAAGAACTGAATAGAGTTTCTTCGTAAACAAGTAAAAAAAAACAATAAAGCCGCAAAAATGGTTTCAAACCACCCGCAAAAAATCAATTTGGTTTCTAAACCAAACACTAAAGTTGCATTTAGAAAAACGGTTGGTACTATGCTTACTTAGCCTGGTAGGAAAGTAGACAGGCTGGAGCCAAAGAAGGAGGTATCTTCAGTCGCATCTGTGCGAAATACATGCGTCCTGATCCGGATTGACCTTGTCACTTGACAAAAGCTCTACATTCAAGTCGACTTACTATCAACTACGTAATGCTGCAAACTAAAATGAACTTGCCGACAAGTTGTCAAGGTATTTGCGACACCACGCCTTTACCTCTGCGACACTTCTTTCAGGTCTTCCGATGTGTGCAGTAAGGCAGACGTTTGCCGCAAGGCTTGGTCTGTCGTGCTGCCATAACAACGTTAAAATTCTCACCGACCAGATCTGGCTCCTCATAAAGCAGCATACCAACTTCAAGACTTTGTCTCACATTTAGGTCCTTTTAGTCCCTCGCTCCAACCTACCTATCCGAAGGACTTCCCTAATAGACCAGGCATCGTACCACCTACACTTTGATCTCGAAAATAACGTGGTGCCTAATCCATCCCAAATCCATAGGAGGCCATGCCGTTGGTCCGTATGCTCCCTCCCAAAGGCTGGAGCTAAATCCCGACTGACGTCTCACCATCCCACGAGATGACATCTACTCGGTTGCTAAAATCCCATAATAATAATAATGATAATAATAATAATGCACTTGATAAAGTGCCCCCAGAAAACTCAATCTCTCTCTAGGTGCTTCACATCTGCTGCAAAGGAAAATGCAATTGAATGGTAAGTAAAATCATGCTTGAAAAACAAACAAAATGAATAACATGGTTAGGGTTGACATGCACAGAGTCAGCATGCAAATGTGGTTAGTGGCAGCATGCACAGTGTCAGCACTCATAAGCACATCAAGGACGAATCACAGGAACCCACTAAATGCTGTCCTAAATAGGTGTTTTTAAGTTCCTTTTAAATGTGGTCAAGTCAGGGGATGTTGTAACGCAAGTCGGGAGAGAGTTCCAGGCTTTGGGAGCATACGAACTAAATGCACGGTCTCCAAAAGATTTGGGGTTTGTATGAGGTATTTGTAGACTGTTGGATTCCGAAAAGCGGGTGGCACGATGCTTGGCCTGATGGGGTAGTATATCTGAAAGATAGGCTGGAGCCATAGAATGAAGTGACCTAAAAGGGGGCGACAAAACCTTGAAGTTGATGCGTTGCTTGACTGGTAGCCAGTGCAGGTCGGCGAGAAGTGGTGTAATGTGGCAACTGCGATGCTCACGACAGACAAGCCTAGCTGCCGAGTTTTGCACCAGCTGCAATCGCCTGATCGCACATGCTGGTAGGCCAGTAAGCAGTGAGTTGCAGAAGTCGAGACAGGATGTCACGAATGCATGGACCAACTTGGACGTGGTATCCTTATCTAAACAAGTCCGTATTTTAGCAATGTTATGAAGCTGAAAATAGGCAGATTTGACTGTGGAGCTGATATGATCGTCTACCGAGAGGTCGCTTTGGAATATGACACCTAGATTTCGAGCTGATTCAACTGGAGATATGCTGGCAGAGCCAATTTTGAGCGTTAGCATTTCCAATTTCTGATTAACGCTTGGTTTGCCAATAACTAGTAAGTCGGTTCTATCATCATTCAATTTTCAAGAAAATTTGTTGCCATCCATGTGCGGATGTCATCAATACATGCAGCAAGTGAGTTGGGAGAATTTGAGGTGCTCGAAGGCTGGGAGGGATCAAAGCAAAGGTACAACTGAATGTCATCCGCATAGAAGTGAAAGCCTAGATTGTGCTTGGCAATCACATCAGCAAGAGGCAGAGTATAAACCGTGAAAAGAACCGGACCTAGCACTGAGCCCTGAGGTATGCCATATTTCAGAGGTACCTCAGATTATCTTTGTCCATTCACGTCAATACTCTGGAGTCTCCCACTGAGATAGGACCTGAACCACTGCAGAGCAGTGCCAGTGATGCCCAGGCGAGATGAGAGGCACTCTAGAAGAAGTTTGTGATCGATGGTATCAAAAGCTGCCGAAAGATCAAGCAAAACAAGCAGAGACACTCTACCCATGTCTGCATTCCTAAGTAGGTCGTTGTATACCCTAAGCAATGCTGACTCTGTGGAGTGATTAGCTCTAAAGCCAGACTGGAACTTACTAGCAAGGTGTGAGGTTTCGATATACGAGTTCAGCTGGTCCGCCACGACCCGTTCGAGTGTCTTTGATAGGAATGGTAGAAGGGAGACTGAGCGGTGGTTGCTTAAGTTCTCTTGGTCTAGTGTCGCTTTCTTGAGAAGTGGCCTGACTACAGCTTTTTTGAAAGGTGCTGGGACATGACCTGAGGCTAATGACATATTAATGATGTTAGTTATGCATGGCAGCAGCAGATCAATGCAACGTAGGTGCAGGACAGTGGGAATAGGGTCCAGAGGACTTGTTGTCTTCTTTGATTGCGATACGAACTTTAGGACTAGATCACTAGTGACCTGCTTAAATGCAGACATTGAGGTGCAGCCAGGAACCGAGGAACAGCATTCTAGTGGGGAGGTTGTCATCGCAGGAATGGATTCCATGATCTTGTCTATCTTCTGCACAAAGAATCGAGAGAAGCGATCGGCTACATCTGCTCCTCAAAAAAATTAACCTCGAGAACACAGGTTTTGCTGTGGGCACTGAAAATTTCTTACATGGGTACTGGAAATTTTATTTTTGCATTACAATGCGGGCCTAAGCGTCCGCTGACCTAGTAATAAGCCTAGCCTGCACGATAAGCCTGGCCTACTGTCGGACAAGAACTCGATACCGGGATCTGGGTCTTGAAGTGCTCCAATCCAATCTTCCGTCTCTTTTTGTTTTTGACCTAAGCATACGTGAGGCATTCTTTGAACTTTGACAGCACGAAGTTCCCGGGCTTTTCTTTCGGTCTCTGCCCGTTGCAGAGTTTGTCGTATGTGACGTTTCTGTTAACTGTCGGCATTGTCGCACTGAGTGGCCTACTTTTTTGATTGTTTTTCTCGCCGTTGTTGGCGATAGGTACGCTAATATTTTGATAGCTTTGCTCCTTTTTGTTCACTATTCATGGCTGTGAAAATTTGCCGGCCATCAGTGGCGGCGGAAACTACATTTCGTTTGTGTTCGGGGGGGGGGGCATTGTCCGTATTTTAAAATAAATTTTAAAATACTGAAATATTTAAATGTTTTTCATTCAACTGAAACAGTTGCCTTCTTCGATGCCTTCTCCAACTCCTGGCCCCCAAACATTGCTCCAGAATGTTCCAGCGCTCGTCAGAAAGCTGGCATTGATCCTAAATATCGCTCGGGCGGTCCTTTTTTTCCCTCCTGGCCTTTCCTTCCAGTGGGCAGCAATCTTATTCTCTTCGGTAAACGACGTGACAATCCTTGCCTTGCGAGTGTCAAAGAAATTGTGCTGCCGCACACGAGAACGATTTGCCACAATGTTTGCACTGAGCTCGATTGCATTCTAGGTCTCCAGCGTTGCAGATTCTTTTAAACTCCTGCTGCACGAGATGGTGGCTTGAGGGTCCACGCTCGAGGCACTGCAGCAGTAACTGTATTTTTTTTTTAGCTAAAAAATTGCCCGGGAAATCTGGAAGTATTTTAAAATATTTTAGTGTCATTTTAAATGAATTAAAATCTTCGCACCACTAACCGCAGACAGCTCCCTGTGTAATTGCGGGCAGCTTCTGCTTATAAATAATGTTTATAATTCATGTAGAGCTCGCCAAGAGTACTTCAATCTCTATCCAGGCGCTACACATGAGCAACATTGCTCAAGGCAACTAATTTGAACTATTTGATCGTCGAAGGCGAGCGAGCAACGCTTAACGCCAGGGCCAAACCAGGGTGGCATATCCATCATTCACCAGAGGCAGGCGAAGCACGATTTCCGGTAAGTCGCAGCCAACTCAGCCAACCGGCAGACAGGAAGCGCCGCAAGTGGCGGTGGCCGATTCGGGCGACAGTAAAGGGAGTCGTAGTGCAGAAACCGCAAGTTGCTAAGATGTCATCGGCACCATTTGAAAAAACCCTTCAATTCTTAGTCCTGTGAAGTAAGTTGTAGCATTTGTAGTTGAAGTTGAATTTATTGAAATTGAAAAATTAAAGTTGAATTATTGAAGTTGCAGCATTTCAATGCTTAATTTCAACTATGAGAGTGCGCGGCGGTGCAGGTAATTTGATAGTAGGCATACGTACAAAAGCATATTGGTAAATTTTATTTCCCTTTTTACAATTACAATTGCTGTTCCCTCGTAGTAGTGCAATAAATATCTCATGAAGGACTCATTTTAAACGTGATCTCAGTTAGTGCGACGGACTAACCTACTCACAGACTTAGCTTGTTATATTACTTTCACAATCCAAAATGTCTCATCGGACTTCTCGTCGTTCTTCGACTCAAGTCGCTTAGCCGTGCCTTTAACCAAGCTCAAATTCAGAGCAAGCCCTGTTTCAAAGTTGCTGTGCTCTCAAAGCCTGAAGCTCATTCCAGACTGATAGCAAGTACATAACACAATTTTTACCCTCAGTTAGTATTATTTCTTACTTGCTTATGCCTCAGAAATTCAGAAAATGGCTTCTATTCCTCACAAACTTTACTTCTGTGATCAGGATAGTGATTAACTTGAAATTAATCATTTCCATTGAGAAAACTAACAAATTTGCGTCTTGTGGCTCGCATTTAGTCTGGACTAAAAAAATATTTTCCGGGGTCCAACAAAAACGACCATCCAAAAGGGTTCAGCAATGAGTACATATTTAATGTTTTTATGCTGCTGTACTGCAAATTGCTTTCTCTTAAGAAGCCTGCAAACACAATTCTCCACCAGGCTTTCATTATACAGTATTTGGTAACGACGTTCAAAGTCTAGAACATCCTGAGGAATGCACTCATCTTACTCCTCTGAGGAACTTTCAATATTCTCCTTGAATTCGTCAAGATGAGCATCAATGATAGTTACACTCTGTTTCCCGTTTTGGCAAAGTCTTTTATGAGAGCCTGAATCTGCTAGTTTTCAGCCTTATAATAATAATACATTTGATAAAACGCCCTCAGAGAACGCAGTCTCTTTCTAGGCACTTTGCATTTGCTGCAAAGCACATTGCGCCCAGAAAGCCGGGAACGACTGCATCGAAACTGTTTCCAGTCGCTTTCTCCGTCCTATTCAGCTTCTATGCGAAATCGTCGCACTGCATGCACGCTCTTATTCTCCCTCTAAATGTTGCCTCTCACTACGGAGAACTTGGTCCGCTTTAGCCAGTACCTATTGCGATAGTATGCATGTATTCCTGCTGTCCTATAAGCTTAGAGATTAACTCGATGAAACCACCTTAAAATAAGATTCAAATTCATAGTATCACTTCTGCTGCAGCCGAGCAACTTTTGCATGGTAGCGGCAGTTAAGCTATTGCGTGGGGCTTCGTGGGCTGATCGTCTGCAGGTTCTATTTACGCTGACTAGACCCATCTCCTGTACTAATCCTCCAGCTAATAACGGCCCGATCTCAATTAAATGCTGCTCTTATGTCAAGAAGAATGTGTCGTTTTAAAACCGACGGTCGAGGTAGATCTGGCCAATGCGGGAGATCGTGCATGCCAGTCGTATTCTAAGCAAATTCACATTCACGTGGCCGCCGCGAATCGTTTGCTCGATCGCCCAGGCCGAGCGAGCGTTCGTCTCCTCGAGTGCTGACTGTATAGCTGAACAATCTTGTGCCTTCTTGACAGACTGTGCGGCTTCATGCATCCAATATGCCCCTCCAGTTCCTGCTGCTCGAGTCCTGCAACCTTACTGAAGTTGTCTTAGGTTTTCAAAGATGGTGCAATGCAATAGTCCAGGCCTCAACATCGCTCTTTGGTCTGCATTAGTTGTTTACATTAGTCCCGCTAAGTTTTCGATATATCACTCGATAAAGGTGTTACCACCAATGCCATCGAATGGGCTATTGCTCAAACTCTACTTGATAGGATTGGATTGATTCTGAAGGTGTGCAAATTCTACCCAGTCCCTCTCCTTCCGTTTTTGTTGAAGATCTACTCGTGTCTGACCGGGAATAGCCAACTAAAAATCCAGTTGACATTACTGCCGGTGCTGATTGGACAGTTGATATCATGGCCACTATATTGGTCTTTAAATCCAAGAAATATTCAGTCGTGCGTCCTTCTTTGCCACTTTGGAGCTGCGGTGGCTTCTGATAGGGATAGATAGCTGTCATGAAGGAATGCAGTCGCATTACCACAAAACATGGCCGGCTCAGACAGTAGCAACCACGTGACCGAACACTGGTGAAACTAGCCTCGAATGAAGGCTAACGACTCGTGCAAGCAGCTCCATCACACCCAGCCTGCCATCGATAGTGGAGCACCGGTACCAATAGTACCTATAACTAAAATCATTATGACCACAGGCTTTGTGGCTTCATGCTCCTCAGCCCAAGAAGACGACCGTGCACGAGGAAACCGACGAAATCAGCAGTAGAACGAGCCAGAAAACAAGGTAATCGCCCACTCCGGCTGCACTTTTATGAGATCTAAGGCATGGGTGACTGCCACATCTGGCCCATACTAATCGCAACTGTGGAGCTGCTATTAATCTCAAGCAACTGTCATAACCGGGCTGATTAGCAAGACAGCATTTGATTACAAGGCGAAGTTCTTCCTTTGATCCACAAGGCCCACAGCTGCGGCTGAGCTTCCGAATACCGAGCTGTTGCACCTGCTCCAGCAATGTCACGCCTCTCCTCTCAGGTCATAGACTAGCTGTCCAGTTCTTTCACCTAATTTCACTGCTGGTGGCAGCCGCTTTTGCCCTGCACGTCCTGCAACTGTAGAAATCACGCCCACAATTCCTGCACAACATCATGTCTTTGCTCCTGCTGCCGACTCAATCTCTCTATTTCTTCCAGTTTTTGCTACTTAACTTATTTCCGTGATTGTCCTGATTCAGCCATGTTTTCCTTTTGTATTTGTTTCGTGAGACAGGTACAAAAAAGAAAAACCTGGGGTAGCATCAACTTACTTTCTGACCGAGATACATTCCTGTACACACCAACTCAAGTTTCAGGGGACGTGATAGCAGGGGTTTTTAGGCTTGGCACATGTTTACCGCTAGAAGTTCAGCAGATCCATGTAGAGCCTATTCTGTGGCCGAAGCTTCATACAGAAAGGCGACTGCTTTACTGTTCAAAAGAATGCTTTCATTTTCCTCCTGGATGACTTATTTGAATGCAATAGTCTCTCAGCAGTAGCGATAGTAGCAGTACTCGTTTTCCATCGAAAATCGCCAAAGCAATTCGTGGGCAAGTACAGGCGTGAAATAACGGCTGATCCCACAGTTGGTCGTAGCAGCCTTGAAGGCTACCACAGAAACGGAAGGAAAAATGCCGTCCTGCTTTGTTGTCAGCCCATCCGTGTCGGACGTAACAAGCGGTGGCATCGCTTAAAACGGGCTATTTCTAAAGCCCTTCAGCAGACTAGCACGCAGCGGCAAGGCTGAGCACATTTTATAGCAACCGGCTACGAATTCTACAGCATTGCAAGATTGTCAAGGAGCTGATGGCGACAGCCCATGCGTTCGAAACAGACACCCTAGGCTCCAAGACTCTAATGCAACAAAACCAGCACACCGTCAGCTTTGAATGGGATACTACTTTCGAGAAAGCAGGCGCGTATGACAAACCAACAGCTTGGTTACGGAAGATGCTCCGGATTTCTTTCAGCAAGCAGCCACTCTTTAGCAGTCTATCAAAAACTAGGTGCATGCCCCGTTGCAGCGACTTCAATCTCGTAGTTTTCTGCTGGAAAAAATTAACGGCAACTAGCGGCTCAGGCTCGTCTATCGATTTTCACTTTCGCGATATCTTACCGACCCGGAACTAAAGGGTGCCATCTTCGACTTACCCTACGGTCTCACGAACGCAGGCAGCCAGCCGTATGACAGCGGCTGGACAAAAAAGAAAAAGACATTTCCAGCTTCTCTGGTCCACCTGTGCTGGACAAGAATTACCGTAACAAAACAAAAAAAAGTCCGCATGCTGCAACATCAGAGACCTACTGGTGCTGTGCCCAGGCAGCGCCGGTCGGCGGTTCGTGCCCACGTGCCTCCGACTCGCAGAGGCGCGAACGAGCGTTGGCAAAGGGAAATAAAGGCGGACACAGCCACGGGCACCGGGTCGCTGGCCGTCAGCCAGCCAGCCAGCCAGCTATCTCGGTCGGTCGAGACTTCCGCACCGTGTCTTAGTTCCAGCCCCTCCCCCGTCATCTCCAAGATGCCTTGAGTTGGTAGCAAGCGCATTGTCAGAGCCGCCGGTTTGCCTGTCAGTCGGCAAAGCAAAGAGAGCAGGTCTGGCCAGGCGGAGCCGTCATCGTCGGCACAGTCGTTGGCAGTGGCGTCGTAGGACCGCATGCGCCGCCGGCATCAGACGGCAAGGAAATGACGTCAGGCAGCAGAGGAAATATGCCATTGCCGCCCGACTTCGGGGCTTGCTCGAAGTCCAGCAGCTGGCCCATGAAGTTGAAGTTGGGCGATATGTTTGGCTTTGCCCTCTTGACGAAGTCGTACGCCTCGTTCAGCGACATGCTCTGGCGCGCCATCAGGTAAGCGACCGTCACCGTCACAGAGCGTGACACGCCGGCCAAGCAGTGCACCAGCACGCCCAGGCCCTGGGCACGGCCCTCGTCTGAATAAGGTGAGAGCGCTGCGGTTTGCATGCGGCAATGGCGGCCGGCGCCATTTCGAGCGCCAACGTCGCGATGCTTGCCACGCGACGCTTCGACAGCTGCCGTGCGCTCGCCAGCAGTCTAACAGGGCTGCGCAAATCGAGCGCGTCCAATTTTTCTCTTGCAACTCCACTTGGCTCGGACGGGGGAAGGGGAAGGGGAAGGGGAAGGAACACGTCGGCAGCATCGCAGCACTCTGCGGCTCGCTGCCCAGCCAAGCGGCGGCGCCTCGACCTGCCCGACGTCCCCGGACGAGCAGCAGGCAGAGGCGGACACCACGTGCACGACGGCTGCAGGAGGCAACCCGCTCCGATCTGCGCCCTCCTCCTCCTCCCCCCCAGCAAAGCAAGCCACTCTTCTCTGCTCGCTCGGGCAGGCCTGTGGGTCGAGATTGCGGCCTGCTGCCCAACGGTACGACTGTGCGCTCGCAGAGGCACAAACGTGTGCGAGACGAGCATGCGCACAGAGAGCCGTGCAGCAAGCGTGCCAGCCGTCCAGCCATGCTGCAGCAAGCCCGAAGTTCCCTCTCCGCTTCGGTCACTGCCTCCTTTCTGTTCCCATTCGCGCTGCCAGGCAGGGAAGGAGAATCGAAGCGGGCCTCTCGCCTGGCTCACGTGACGTGGCTGGCAGCAGGCTGACAGAACTGGGAGAGGGGCGCGCTTTTCCGGTGGATGTGGTTGGCCGACGGTCATCGCCGGTGGTCGACAGACCCACTTGCTGCTGCTGCTGTCAGACTAGAGCCGAGCAGGTGGTGGCAGAAGCAGCAGCAGAGACAGAGGCAGCAAAGCAACCGCAGCAGCCCAAACCGGTTGCGGCCGGTAAGCGATGCTGCAGTGTCGGCACGGCCACCATAGAAGGTGAGCCAAGCCATTCGACCTTGAGCCGAGCAAACAGCAACGCTACCAACACACTTGGCCCTTGTGCCCAGAACCTCATGGCCTGTGCAAACAGGCCGACAAGGGGGCGGAACTGCCCGACAGCTGCGCTTCTCGTGCGTCACGAGCGCCGAGCGGGAGCCGTCTGTAACCGTCTGTAACGGGCCTTTTATCAAGAGTGTACAGCCCGGAGCTTGCCGATAAGCCATGGGGACATTTAAATGCCACTGCTAGCAGCCTTCTGCCAGGAGCACTGTCCACAGTAGCAGGCATTTCGAAGGCGCTCTCTGCCCATAGGATGGAAGGTGGCAGTATACTACTTACTGCCCACGATAAGACTACAGCCCACACTACCATCGCAGCCCTTGCTGCTACGAAGGGAGCCTTGTGCCAGCGCTGGATGGTCGGAGTGCAGTTGGGGCGCCACAAAACCGATTGAGCAACACACAAGTGGCTGCGTGGCCTAGTGCTCCTTACCTAGCGCCCCTGCTAGGCATGATCTTCCTTGATCTCCGATCCCGACCATCCTCTACCTCATTCCTCTTCTACGCGTTTCTTCCATAATGCATTCCCTCTATTGCTCTCTTTCCATCACCTCTCTATGTCTCCCTCTTTTTCTCTTTTCTGCCTCTGCCCAATCTCTTTCTATTTTCTCTCTATTTATATACTTATTTATCTCCATTTATATATCTGTCTGCCTATCTATCTAATCTATCTGTTCTGAAGCTCTACGAAGCAGCTCAATCCACAGCTGAATCGCGGCACACATCTCTCCAGAACAAGAAAACTCAACGTGAGCAACATATGTGCACGTTTGCATACAGACAGAGAGGGGAAAACATGTGAGCACACCGCTGATGTCACCCAGTACTCTCTTTGGACTCATACAAGCGTCTTCATTTCAAGCACACGACAACATTTCCCCTCTCACTCCACTTCTGCGCCTTTTCTTTCTCCCCTTCTATATCTCTCCCATCTCCTCTTGATCGCTCTGCCTCCATTACGAGGCAAGAAGTAAATAAGATGTCCACCAACACATGCAGCCAACATGAGGTGGAAGGAAATTGTTAAGCAATGAATAACGTTGAACTACATTCTGATCCCCGTCCTCTTCTAATTTTATTCCTTAAGTGTCGCATATTGACTATTGCAGCTCCCGATAGCAGACGACTCCAGTGGCTCATCGGCACATGCAGCAGACAATGTCTCACGCACTACTTCACGTCAGCCGGTTACAATAAAAAACTAACTTCCAAAGTGATTGGAAAAACACACCTTAAATAGACTCAAGCCAGGTCACAGCTAGCGAGTGAAAAAGAGAAAGACACCACAGCACAGTACAGGCGATGCGAAAGTTGCAAACACGCAGTTATCAGAACCTCGTGCAGGTATGCGCATGCTTGTGTACGCACGTGTATGCAAGACCACAAGCGTGTAGCCATGTGATGTCATCTCGTGTGGAAAAACCCACTCCAACTTGCATGGAAGCAGCAGCAGCAATGCGGACAATGTACCGAGGAAGAGCAGAATGATCAGCAGCGTGAGTGAATGCAGTGCAATTCGACAGTGGCAGCAGCAACGACATGTGAATTGAAAAGGTAACAGCGACCAAGCGAGAGAGAGAGGGCAGAAAGAGAGAGAGAGAGAGAGAGAGAGAGAGAGAGAGAGAGAGAGAGAGAGAGAGAGAGAGAGAGAGAGAGAGAGAGGCAGGAAGGGAGATTGGCAATCGTTAGACCGATTCTTAAAAAGCCTGGATTAGATAGAGGTCCTTACAAACTAAACCCCAGTTTCCCTTCTCCCTTTTTTGTTAAAAATTCTTGACAAAATTGTTGCTAAGCAGCTGTAGCACATATTGAAAAGAATGAAATGTCAGAAAAATTTCAAACGGGGTTCAAGAGGCAGCACTCCACTGAAACTGCTCTCCTCCGTGTTAACAATGACATCCTATGCAGCAACGATGACGGGAATGTCACTGCCCTAGCTCTTCTAGATCTATCAGCTGCCTTCGACACCATTGATCACGGTGTCCTACTTGAACGATTGAGAACAACGATCAGTTTGGCAGACGAGGCACTGGCATGGTTTAAATCGTACTTGTCTGATCGTCTTCAATCCGTGTCGTGTGGGGGTCAGGTCTCACCCACGAGATCGGTCATTTGTGGGTCCGTCAAGGGTCTGTCCTCGGTCCCTTGCTGTTCTCCATTTATATTCAACCACTGGGAAAAGTGATTAAGGCCCATGGAATAAGATACAACTTTTATGCTGACGATACTCAGCTGTATTTCATTCAAACCATCGGAATCTGCTGCAGCAACTGATAAACTGAATGCTTGCCTTGCCGACATTCGATCCTTGATGTCGGAAAACTTCTTGAAACTAAATGACGATAAAACCGAACTGCTGCTCATAGGACACCCTAAGCATGTGGCTGGATTAAAAGGCTTTGCTCTTCTAATAGGCGATGCTGTTGTACTACCATCCCCACGTGCTAGAAATTTAGGTGTCGTTTTCGGCAACTGTTAAAGTTTTTAAATGCTTCATTCAGAAGACTGCTTCTACAGCTGGCCATCACGCCCCATCCCTAAGATTAGGAGCTGCCTTCCACGGTGGCTTGCAAAAAAATTAACTAGCTCATTAGTTCTGTCTCGGCTTGATTATTGTAATTCCTTTTTGGCTGGGCTACCAAAAAAGAAACTAGGTCACTGCAAATGGCCATGAATATGGCTGCAAGGCTAGTTTGCAAATCCCAGAGGTCTGACCACGTGTCTCCTTTGCTAAAAGAACTAGGATGGCTGCCGGTTGATCTACTGGTACAGAACAAAGTTCTTACAAAAGATTCCTTTCCAGCGGTCCTGAGCTGTTACTTTCATGCTACTCACTACCTCAACTGCTCTCCTGACTTTGCTATGCTTCCCACATTCTCTTTGTTACGAGAGGCGAAGTCTATTTACTACCAAATGCATACCGAAAGCTGCTTAGGCTGTGACTGTGCTAAACAAAACTCGCATGCGCAACACCCACAAAGTCTTTGTGGAATTACAGACGGAGATACATTAAATTACATTAGGGAGACAAGGAGAGAGAGAGCAAGAGAGCAGCAGAGAGTGAGAGCAAGAGAGCAGCAGAGAGTGAGTGAGAAAGAGGGACACAGAGATAAAGAGAGAGAGAGAGAGAGAGAGAGAGAGAGAGAGAGAGAGAGAGAGAGAGAGAGAGAGAGAGAGAGAGATAAAGAGAGAGATAAAGAGAGAGCTGCGGCAGCCCAGGCGGCAGCCGTCGTCGTCGTGCCGACCAACGGCTCAGGCCGAGCAAAGCAGTGGGCGGGGCCTTCGTTTGCAGCTCGACTTTGGCTACCATGATTTCGTCTCCAGCAGCCGAACAAACATCGATCCGGCACAAAGAAAAACCGACGTCCAGTGGCAGTCGCAGCCACAGCGCAGCTACCAGGGAATCTAATGCCAGGATCTCCTGCTCCCAAACAAGCAGATCGGTCGGGCCTGCAGTGACGCCCGGAGCTACCCCCTCTCCGAATTCAGTACTTTGGTCAGGCAGCAGAGCCTCGAGAGCCAGGCACACGGCTGTTCTGAATAACAAGGGGCGGAGCCAAGTAAAGCCGAAGGGGCAACAGCAGCTAAGAACCTTATTAGGCAAGCGCATCAAAAAGTGTGATGCAACATAGCGCCCTACCTTCGACGCGACAACACGCGAGTCAGTGAGGCCTCTGCAGCTGGCCCCCTGCAGTAGTCATATGCGCGGAGCAGGTAAAGGCATCCTGGGGAGCAAACACTGCGGCCGACGAAGAGACAAATCAATCGGCTACAGTGGGAGGCCAAGATTCCTCAGGATGTCTGGATACATGACAACTCGATAGGGCAATCGGCCGCACCAGTAGTGGTTGGTGAGAAAAGCAGCGGCATATTCGTGCTGGCTCGTTGAACACCATATAGTAGTATGGCACTGCATACGCACAGGCAAGGGCATGAGCTGTGTCGGCGGCATCGAACTGCACTGCTGCAGGGGCCTAGCGGCACCTCGATGCTTCGCCATCGATATCAAAGGAGGCCAATTGGCGAAACTGTGTGAAAACGGTTGACTACATACAGGCTTTACTCTCTGTCTGTCTGCCTGCATGTCTCTCGCTATCTCTGTCTGTCTGTCTGTCTGTCTCAGACCATTCGGTGCCTTGCCAATTGCACGACCAGTGAGACACACCTGAATGCATGATACAAGCCATGAGCAAAAAACAAATTAATGTCTCACTCTTAAGCTTTCTCAGGATGTAAACTCCCATGTTTTCGATGACCATTCTTATCGCATGCTGAGATGAAATATCACGTAAAGTGAACTGTGGCAGCAACGCCTTGTCAGCAAGGCTTCAAGTCCCGAGAGTCGGCGGGCTTGCATCTTTTGAGGTTAGAAACCCACCCGCTCCTCACACCATTTGCTGTCAGCACGACTTGCCCCCTTGTGTGCTTGTGCGGGCTGACATTGCACATCGTTTCACAATTCGATTGATATGCTTCCTCTCCAGCTCGCGTAAAGTGCAACGAGGGCTTAGTTCTGCTGTGGCACTAATAAATGTCTTACTATTGTTACTACTATCCATATATGGTATGGCATAGAGCACGAAGCCGACACAATCCTTTAAACGAAGGCAGTTGGCATTTCCTTTCGGTGCTCGACTTTTTTTTTTTTAGAGCTAGCTCTTGGCATCCAATTGCCGTAAGTACGTGGGCACATATGACCGTGACTGCACCAAGCCACCACGAGCAAGCAACAGCTACGTTGTAGTTTTCCAAGCTCAAGAAGCTCCCGGTGCACATCCGATGGACAACAGCCACCATCTCACGAAGCACGGTCAAGTGAGAAGCATAGCTGAACTGGGTCGGACGAGGATGCAATAATAATAATAATAGTAATAACAATAATGACCAGAGAAGACACAGCAGTGATGCATGGCAGGTAAAGGAATTTCAGAATCAGCAGGAGAAGAAACAAGTACAGTACCGCTACCGAAGAATTGGGGAGGTGTGCACCTTCAGGCTACGACTTTCAGCACATCTGTTGCCAAGGATCTCGAAATGAACGAAAAAGATCGTTAATCGGCTGTCCTCGCAGGCAGCAGGGGTAGCTAATGCGGTGCAGATACCGATGAATGGATTCACACCAGCCTGGACACTAAAAAGTACGAGTGAGAACTGTTTGGCTTCTATCCAGGGCTGGACATGAAGGCTATTGCAGTTCATTCAGCAAAGGAGTCACGCAAGGAGAGGACAGTTTCTTGAATTAAAAGACAAAGCTAGAATGTCATATTTTTAACTGACAGTACAAGCCTGATGAAATATATTTTCGAAAGCCCTGCTAGAAGAAAGTAGCAGTGGTCCCGTGCTGAGATAGCCAGGGAGCTAGTTGAGATCTCGGCCAGCCACCGAGGAAGCAAGTTCACCAATTTGACCGATTCAGACTTAAGTCAGTCTTCGTGCACACAAGGACTCTTTCCAGTTTCCATACTTCGGCTCGGGGCCGGGTCGACGGCAAACCATAATGGCAGCAACGGGACAAATCTCCAAATCTGTCTACTCGTTGCACAGTATTTCTGAATGGTAACTTTTGGACGGCGAGCTGTTACCAGCGAAGCAAGTGAGTGACATGCTGCACAGAGTGCGAATGTGAAAAAACCTGCAAGCCAGGCTCCTACTCAAGGCTTCACATCTTTTCACGGGCTCCTATAAGAAGCTCAGCTCAGCAATAGTTAGTTCGGATTGCGCCCACACTCTGCATATAGGGGTTGTTCTTGATTTCAATACCAGCTTGCCATCCCAGCTTTCGGCCTTCGAGAAGAGAATAAACGCTGCTGCGTAAAAGTTGTCCCTCTGCTGCAACTTGCGTATTCAGAAGGGCACATATATTGCACACATACCAGTGCAAGAACACAGTGTGCACGCAACTTATAGGCGTCTGCTAGGTCTCCACGACAAATAGCAGCAAGCAGACATGTCAGGAGCATAAGCTACCTGAAGTGAGGTATAGTGTACTTGGGTAAACTAAAGGTATACGTTAACAAGGCATTACAAGCTAGGAATAAAGGAGGCATTGCAGCACTCAAGCTAGCCTAGAAACCATACAACTCAAAAGACAGTTGCTTTGGAAACTGACAACTCATCACCAACGACGTACCTCTCTCTTCAGGTGGTAGCGAGGACCTTAGCAGCAGCCGAATGCAAGGCACCCGGCGTCGGGAGCGTAGCCTTAATTGTGGCAAGGGATGGGGGGGGGGCTAAACCTCGGTTCTTTCGAGGGTTGTGGCATATGGTCAAGGCCTTCTCTTCTAAAATCTGTTCTTTTCCCCTCCTCGGGAAGGCATTTCTTGGGAACAGAAAAAAGCAAGAGACGTTACCTGAAGTGTTTGTTTGTGTGTGTGTGTGTGTGTGTGTGTGTGTGTGTGTGTGTGTGTGTGTGTGTGTGAGAGAGAGAGAGTGAGAGAGAGAGCCAAACCTTGACAGCAAGAAATCTGGAACACAAGAGAACAAAAGGCATCGAATATTTGTAGAACCATCGAAGACAACGATGGGAAAAGCCAATAATAGGAAGGTACTCAGCATTGCACTGACAAAGCCCAGCCAAGCACGATTTTCTTTAAACTCAACAGCTAATACTTTTTTCCTCCCACGACGATTTAGAAAGCTATATTAAGAAAGAACTGTAACATTTCCAATCATGAGTGTGGGCTCACAAGCTGTGAATTTTCACTTGCACAAGATAGCAGAGCATGTATATATTAATGTAGGATATATATATATATATATATATATATATATATATATATATATATATATATATATATATATATATATACATACACACATACATATAAACTGTATATATACATTCACACACACCCCCCACACACAGGCATTCATGCGGCACACACACACACACACACACACACACACACACACACACACACACACACACACACACACACACACACACACACACACACACACACACACACACAGGCACACAGGCACTCATGCGACACGCACACATATGTACAGTATAAACATTGTATATTTTTTTCCATGCACCTCCCTTCCCTTCACTGCACCTCCCTTCACTACGCATCCTCAAAGCAATTAAAGCAGGAACTAGCCCCCTTCCAAATTCGATCGTTTGCACACATACCACCCACTAAGACAAAACAGGAGGATAACAGGCAGTTAAAAAGGGTAAAAATGTTCAGCCCAGAAGCCAATGCCATTGAGAGAGCCAATGCCACGGGTAAATTGACTGTGTGGATTCAGCACATCACCATTTGATAGCAATTGAAGCTGTTTGATTGATATCAGCTGCGTTGGAAGGAATATTCGATATTGGCCATGCAGAGGCTTTGGCCTAAGGCAGCGCACTCCATGCACACAAAGATTGTGCTGTTTTTCTCGTAGCACATTGAAAGGCATTCCCAAGGCGTAGATCGCCCTGATCGCGCTTAAACATCGCTGAGGCAGGCAGGCAAGCACCAGACAACTGTCAGCAGCTACAGAAAATATCTATATATCAAGATATGATTATTAAGGCGATACTTGTGCTCACAGCTTGCCCTCAGATTCCCGATCGAGGGCATAGGGAGAAGGTTACAAGACTGCATTACCTCCGTTATGGCAAAAGAGATGAGACCACTTCAGCCTTCAAGATGATTGACCGGCCTGGCCAAGGTCAGGTGTCAGCTCCCTTAATAAACTGCTAGACAAACATCGAGTCCTGATCGCTTGTGTCGTCGGTCCAGCAATTTCCACACATAATGCTGTGTAGCATCACTTTTTACAATGCATACTCTTTCTCTCTTGCTAACATAATCGCTAAACAAAATCAAGGCCATCATTCATGTGCAAGTGATACACAGCTGTACCTGTGCTTTGATCATTCCTACTTTTCAACACCTAAAACTCGCAAGTTCCTCGTGGCTTGTATTGAATAACAATAAGAACAACTAAAAAGTACTTGCGTCAGTCAGAAACTGAAAAGCCTAACCCTGAAAATGAGCTGGGCCATCACGTCTACTATAACCTCTGCATAGAATCCGGGTGCCTGGTACTAAAATGACTTTTCGCTAGGCGACAGCATCGGTATAGTCAAATCTGCTTTGCCAATGAATATTGCAAAGTTCAGGCACGCTGAGACAGTGATAAAACATCCAAGTCGGTTCGTGCCTCTGTGACATCTCGTCCAACTCATACGAATCACCACTCGCATGCCTTCCTGTCTGTGCAATAAGATACTTACAGACGTCGAAAAGCTCTGCAGCCAGGATTCTCTCTGATGAAAGTCACACTTGCCACATTGCACCACTTCTCTCCGACTTGCATCGGCGAGCAGCATATAGTTCCTTAATTCTTTTGCTCCGGTTTACTCATCAGAAACACTTACTGCTAATACTGCCCATCATACCACCCACTCCTCTGACTCTGGTCATTCAGCTGTGACTCTGGCCAGCCTTAAGCCCTAAGGAGGCCAAGCATTTAGTTCCTATGCTCCCAAAGCCTGTAACTCAACATAAGGGCTGACTAAACGCCATGGTTTGCCTGCTGAACGCCTACAGGCAGCATACTTTGTGTCTCAACCAGCCGAAGATCAGCATACTAACAATGACCGAGAGGTCTTAACATTAGCCTCGAAGTGCGGACTGCACAGCATGCCTATCAAGGCTTGACTTCACAGAGCACGATGCAAGGGCTGCGAGTCGGCACGTGACTCGAGCAAGAGCAGGGAAGCTATGAGGGAAAAGTTCGAGGGATTTGGGGCTCGACAGAAGTCAATCACAGGCAGCATCGATTCCACAAGAAGTTCTGCACAACAGGTGTGAGCAACATCGGACGACCAGCCTACACAATTTCGCTCACTACTCTGACAGGCCACGCAACAGATGCAAACCTACATGCGCACGTCAACAGACGTGCAAAAAACCGAGCATGCAACCCATGTATCCTACCCAGACTTCATTACTAGCTGGCTTCACGCCGGTCCTGTGTGCCTGAAGCTCAGTGACCAAGCAAATATGCATGTAGCTCAGTTACCAAGAAAATATACACACGATCGCGCATCAAGCATAGCAAAACGGTCACGATAATAGGTGACTGCAGTAAGGCAGATTGTGCAACGACAGTCACCGATAAGCTGTGTCCCAGTGAGACCTAAGCAACCTAGGTCAAAGAATCGATGATAACATACCTATAAAGGCGATGGCCTCTGGGAAATGGGCCAGCACGTTCTGAGACCAGTGGTCATTCACAGGTATCCGCTTGTATTTGAAGGACGAGTTGTGCTGAAACTGATTGGGCAGGTTTGGTGTCACATTCAGGATGTATTTGATGTTGTATCTCTCTAACGACTGCAAGTCGGCCGAGTTCTTGGCATCTCCAAGGAAAAGACGTGGGATGACCTCAACTGGGCAAGTGCTCTCTGGCAAGGAGTCCGCCGGCACAATTTCTGGCTGGGCAGTTTGTCCGAGAGAGTTGAGACCCAGCATCGATGCAGACAGGCACTCGGACGTCACCAGCGATGGATAGACCGCTTGAAAGCGTGCAAATCCTCCTATAGAAAAGCGATTCGATAAGCAGCCAGCATTTACTGTCTCATCTAGACGAGCCGCGTCAGCTACATCGCAGCCTGCAAACCGTTTTAGAATGCAAGGCATGAAAACTCACGGAGGCGAGTTAACAAGCCACCCCCTCCCCAGCCCAACGACATATCCCAGAGGGGCAAGACGGCTGTCAGCATCTGTGGCCAGCAACGACAGGACCTCAGCTCCGGCAGAGGAAGGGCAGCTAAGGTGCTACCATCGACGAGTCCGAGGATCTTTGGAATGGCGCGAGCCTTGGTGGTTCTTTGTAAGCATTTCCTTTTCCATATGTTCGGCATAACGACAAGGCACCCAATAGGCCTCAAAGACGGCTGGGCTACAAGCGCTAGAGCTGGTGACTTAGCCATACGTGCGTTTGCCGAGTTGCTGCTTCTGGACTGTGAATTGCTGCTGGACTGTGCTAGAAGTTCAACTTGAAACTTGTTACCGTCACAGAAAAGTCAAACCAGCTGGTCAAGGCCAGCCACGGCTTGGCTTCTTCGTACCTAGCTGAACTGAAGCACCAGTTTCAGCCTCATCGTGCCCTCAGGTCCTGCATGGACAATAAATTAGCTGTTCCATTCTTCAGCTTAAAGACCGTTGGCGACCCCTAACATTTGCCCGTGCTCTCTACATCTCTTCGACTTAGGCTTTCAGCATAAACCATGCACTCACACAGGCCAGGACGAAATCCAGCCTAAAATCGCATGCACCCAGCTGCGTTAAAACAAGTTTTGCTTACCCCCCCTACGGTCTGTAGGCTCTCGAATCTGGGCAGAGCATGCACGGTCCGGCAAGAACGTCTCGCAAAAAATCGCTTGCGAGCGGCCGCGACGCGATTTCTGCGCACGAACACGCCCACACACGTGCCGACACACGCACGCACGTGCACGCACGCACACACACACGCACGCACTCACACACGCATGCACTCACACACGCATGCACGCACATGCACACACACACACCCACACATACACACACACATCCAGACCCACACACACATCCACACCCACACACACAGGTACCCACACACGCGCCCACACGCGCACACACACACACACACACACACACACACACACACACGCGCGCGCACGCACGCACGCACGCACGCACGCACACACACACACAGCCTCAGCACGGATACAGCGATGCAGCTCAGCTGCAGAGACATCTCGAGCGCGAGGGCGGGTCGCGCCTTTCGTCTCGGCTGCAACGACGCGAATTCGCGAGAGGCGTTACCCAGCAGCATCTTCGCTCTGCAGCCGTCCCTCGTCAGCGTCTCGAGCAGCAGCGCCAGGACGCCGGACGCGTTGGCGTTGGCGTCGCCGTCACTCGAGTCGTACAGCACGACGTCGTGCGTTCTACTGCGCTGCAGGAATTTCTCCTTCATCTGGTTGCAAGCTATCGCGCAGGCAACGGTGAAGTTGCCCTTTCGCAGGCGCCGCTGCAGCAGCGCCGGCAGCGACACGTTGATCGAGCCGACGACGTGGCCCGACGCGAACTCGCTCTGCGGCCGACAGTCGATGAGCAGCACCCGGTCGTCAGCGAGAGCTCCGACCAGCCACTCGGCGGCGCAGGTTCGGCTCTCCATTCGCGCTCGCTCGGCGCTACGAGGACGAGCGCTGACGGCTCGGCCGTGAAATGCAAAGCGCCATTGGCAGCTGGCGCACACCGACCGATACGAGGCCTCGACGGCGTCGCGCCAAGCGCTCGCCAGCCGTATCCGTTCGGCAGGCAGGAAGTCGAGCCGCTGGGCGGGTGAGGGCGCGGCGGTCAGCCAATGGGATCAGCGCGCGGGCGCCTCGCGCGCGGGCGCGCGCGCCATGCGCCTTCCCTCCGCTCTCTAGCCGCTAACGGCGGCGGCGGTTGCGCAATCCTTGTTTATTTCCCAACAGCCCGGCAACCGCTCTTCGCTTGAATGACTAGCGGCTCTCCGCTGAGCGGGTCTTTTCGTAATTCGAGCCTGGTAGGACGGCGGGGGCGAGGCGAAGGCCGCGCCAACGCCGTCCCGGAACCCCGAGCGCCAGGCGCTGCGGCCAGCGCACACCATTTTAGACGCCGGCAGGCTGCCTAGTCAGCGTCGGGCGCTTCTCGAACGGTAGCTGGACGACTGGTGCTTTGCGCCGTGGCCGCGAGGTGCGCCGGCGCTTGATGAAGCAGCAGCTGCTGCTGCTGTGGCGCCGGAGGCGGGAGATGTCGGCTTTGCATTCCAAAGATCGTTGGCCGAGCCCATCCGACCGCTCCGCTCCCGACGGTCCGTCGCCTGCTCTCTCCAGCTCTCTGCGCTCTGTCTGCGAGAGGCTCCTCTCGCTCGCAGCTCGCGGCGTTTGAGCAGTGCCCGTGCAAGGGCGGCGGGTAATTGTTTCTGGACGAGTCTCTCGGTGGGCGGTGCTAGAGAGAGGTGCGATTTCCTGCTGAACAGCTCTGCTCGCGGACTAGCACGAGGCTCGTGCCGCGGCCCGTTCGCACGAAAGAAACAGTCAGGAGAGAGCGGGCGGCGGCGGCGGCTGTGCGACCGATGTCCCTTGCTTGCGTCGACTTTTTTCGAGCACACGGGAAGGAGGAGGAGGAAGTCCCGCCGTTAGCTGCTACGTCGGCATCTACGCGAAGGATGCGCGTGTATCTCGGCCCTTTCTCACTCTAAATTTGCGCCGCTTGCAAAACTGAGTTCCGCTCCCGGCGCTCTGCTCCTTCCAAAGCGTCTCGCCAAACTTAGGCTTCGATGTGCAGGCACGCACGTGCGCTGCCCCGCTCGCGTACCTGGCACCACTTCGGAATTTGAAGGAAAAGGTCAGCTAACGGCGCGCCTATCTCGCCGAGGAGCGATCTCGCGTTTCGGCCGCTGAATCGAGTGCTGGCCGTGCGAAAGCACGCCTTTCCCCTCTATGCGATCACCGCACGCAGAAAGTAAGGGGAAGGGTGGCTATTAAAAAGGAGGGGTTGCTGACTCAGCCAGATTGTGGCGGCTGAGATATTTTTTTTTAGTAACGGCTTATTCCTGAATTATAATAATAAAATGCTAATAATAACTCATTTGTTTAGTGTCCTAAGAGAACTTAATCTCCTATCAGGCGCGTCATATACGCCGCGGGGCTCGAGCCCACGATCTCTCGTCATAAATACCTTCACCTTGACCTTTATCGGGACGAGCGCCTTGACCGCTCGGCCCAACCGGCGCTGCATAAATCAAGGGGCTTACGAACCGGTAGATAATCTATGCTTAGACAGCATAGAATTCGACGACGCGCAATATTTTATCAGTTGAACTCTAGGCTTTGAGCCGGGCGGAGGTTGCCCTCGTGGCTTTGAGCCGGTCGGCAGCTCAGCGGTGCTCAGCTTTGGGCGCCGTTCGAGACTCGTTGTACGCCTAGTGCAGCTGGTTCGTGGAAGCCTGCACCCCTCCGTCGGACGCCCTGCTGTCGGATAGACTTTCTTACGCTACGGATATGGACTCTTTACCTTGAGGTGTGAGCGATCTTCGCCGCTGCTGTGGCCTGGTGAGCCGTGGATGGCACACTAGGTAAGGCGGTTGCTTTCATGACCTCAGTCCTGAGGTCGTGGGTTCGACTCCTGTAGTGGGCGATCCTTTATCGCCACTGCAAGCGGCGGTGATAGCCGTAAAGGCTCTTCTGTCGCTACACAAAAGAGACTGTTTAAGCAGCTAGGATTTTTTTGCTACGCCACCGTCAGCACAGCTGCGCGCAATGGCGCTGCACCTACGAGTCGCCGGCAGTGCACCAAGGCTTGACACTTCATCGATATCCATCGCGCGTCAGCTGCTGCTAGAACCACTGCGAGCGCTGCGTTTGCGGCCTAGTTCTGTAAGCACGCGGAAGCCGCCGCAGCCCGTCCGTAACGCTATCGTCAGCGACGTCGAGCTCGACGTGGCGAAACTCGGTCATCGACGTCGCCCTCGCGCTGTTGCTGGGCCAGTGACGCGGCGGTAGTAGCGCAACGCTTTGCCGTACCGCTCGACGAGGCCGGAGCCGCTCGCTCGCTCAGTCAGTCAGACGCGAGTGGTCTCGACTCGCACCAACTGCACCGGGGTCCTTGCGCCGCAGCAAGCGCAGCGATGGTAGCTATTGCAGGCGCCATTCCGATGCGCCGAAGCGATGCGACGAGTGTCAGCGAAGCGACGAGCCTCGCAGCATTGCATCGCGCAGCTAGCGACTCGCTCGTGGGTGCAGGCCTCAGTTCGCGAAGCTTCGCCGACGGCGACGTAATACGGCATCAATGAAGAGCGCCCTCGGCGCCCAGTACGACTGGCCCAGATCTATGGCTTAGAGAAGTAGACTATTTGAAAGTCGCGGCGTGCTACAGGCGCCCGGCACCAGCCGTAGCGTACAGCGACTTCCGCTTGACTCCCGGAGAGCAAAGCGCAGACTTCCGCGGCTCGAGTCTTCCTAGCGCGAAACTGCACGACTATTACACGACTTCGGCTTTTTATACTGCCTTCACATGTAGGCTTTGACATAACCGGCTCCTAGTTATTGTAGCTGACCACCCGCGAAAAATATCCAGGCAATCATATTCTGGCTGATGTGGCGGGCGCACCATCGTTTTACTACAGCTCCGTATTGTTAAGACCGTCGTCGACCGGGATAATAAAGAAAACCTAACACGACCACCTACGGCAACTGACAGCGCTCGGCTTCGTCTCCTGGTTAGACTAAACAAAAACGAACAGCTAGGATTTTTCAAGCGCCTTCTTCGAAGCTGTCGATGTCTTGTCTTTATCTTCATCACTGACAGCCATGCCACCAACGAGTTGGGCTTTCGCTAACGCGTCTCCAGAGTCCTTGGACGTTCGGATCGTCAGCATTTTACTTGGCTAAAGACAAGCGAGTACCTGTCGCTTCTTCTTTATCTCAATATAGACTTGGACAGAGCTCAAATTTAAGCAAGATTACGGGTACGCGGTAGCATGCGAACTAAAGGCACGGTTTCTAGAGGATATGAGGTTAGCTCGTGGCACAGCTAAATAACCCGAGCCATGTCGCGCCCAGCGGTTAAGGTGCTCGCCTAGACCAAGGTCAAGGTTAATGTATTTACCAACCTAGATCGCAGCGTCGAGCCCCGTGGCATGTGTGAAGCGCCTAAATAGAGATGAAGTTCTTCCAGGGCGCTTTACTGCTGGTGGCCCAGCGTAGATTGCGACATTGAATCTGTGCAACACCGCGGCTGGTTGCAATGCAACTCAGTCAGGCTCCACCGGCGGCAACCTCACATACCCTATAAGTATATTGACCCAGCGGAACCTAGGCTGCGAATTATCTTTAACGCCGACTTATCAACAACTATATTCTTAATAGTGGTAGTTGCGTCCTCGAAGTTGCTCTAAGTGATTTGTTTGAGGGAGCCGACTTCCGATAGCACATTTTTTATTCTTCAGACACTCGGCGCTCGATTGGGTCTACCCAAAATAATTGCCTCAGACAGTAGGATGGTCCACAGGTATATGGAAAAAATGAAATTTATATTATTGAAAGTTGGAAGGTGCCAATTGAGTCCAATATATAAAATATTAAATCTGGTGAAGTTTTGAATCACTTTGTGAATATTTAGAGGTTGCACAAAGTCTCTGAACTTCAAGCAGCTCTTGACCCTGAGTTTTTATATCTTGCATGTGGGCATCATATTACGAAAATTTTAGCTGAGAAGGCATTTTTTAAATGAAAATAGCTAACCCACAGGTCCAGATATTCCCTTATTTAAGAGATTCCAAGAAAATTGGAGTCGGATCGACCAAAGCAACTCCAAGGGAGCAGCAGATGCGGTAGAGATTACCGATTTCAAAGCTTGAGTAATTCATTTCACTGAGAACAATATTAAAATAGATCAACCCCGAGATAATTACAAGGAACGTTTGGAACTAGTAGTCGTCTTTCTAGGTGGAATTCCACGGTGTGGTGTTCATTTCAAAGCACCTAGAGCTTTGCACCTGGATTGTCAAAATTACCTATTCATTCAAAATGTGGATGTTCAGGTCTAAGTTCAAACTTAAAGATGGTGAAGAAAAGCGAATTTTTCAGTTTCTCTTGCTTATTTGCATTGAAGTACGGTTCCAGGATCCTTTCGCAGTTACGGCGCCCGCCAATGATCTTCGTTTGCTTCGCAGATTGTCTGAATATAGAGTATCAAGCCACTAGACTGGCTATAGTTACAGCATTCAACCGCCATCTGCGGTATTTGAGTGAAGTAACTATTGGTTTAGCTTTCTTTGATTCACAGGCCGATTTTAACGAAAAACAGACAGCAATCAGCAACATGCACCGCGTACAGGCTGGATCAGATCATCCAACGCCAAGACTCGACTCTAAATTAGTCAATACTTCACAGCCACTGAGTGCATTTGTAACCTCCAACACCAGGAAGATCATTGAGATCTTGTAGCTGAGTCACGGGTTTCTGAAGTTGAGTCACCAATGAGCAATCGATCAATAGAAAGAAAACTATAACTAGCGTTGCCTCATGAAACATTGTGTCGGCTCCAATCGTAGTTACTGACTCCTCTGACTCTGAGGAGTGAAACTTTATACAGGATTACAACTCACTGCTAATAAAAAAATGGAGATCAGTGCCAGTACTTACTGCAGGTTGTCCAGGAACATCACCACAAATTTTCCGATTGCAGGAAAGGTACTCTGCTGCTGGGACTTTTGAAAGCCGAATAAATTCGTAATAGCACTGAAGATCGACTGTATTGACTGCTGTTCTAAGCTTGCAGTACAAAACATCTGCAATTGAGAGAACTCAGTCTTACTTTGTTGTTGTCAAATTAGCGCAATGGTAGAGTTGCATAATAATAAATCATTTGCTGTTGATATCCACGTTGAATAGTTTAACCTACCAAAAGGTCGCTTTTGTGATATAATTAGAAATATTGAATGACAGCCTGTAAACACTTGGAATTTCTACCAAATTGTTTGATTTACTAGATGGATTAGAATGAGAGATTTCAATGCGCATTTTGTGGAAAAAATTTAACCAACTTGATGGGTTTTAAGCTTGTGCTGGCAGTCGCGCACAGATCAAGACGGCTCAGGCAGCTGCCGTTTATCACGGAGACGCGGAACCGGGCCGCATGGCCAGCACGTGGGCCTGCAAGCAACTGCCGAAAGTGGGTCCGCTGTTATCGCCTCAGCAGCTTCCGCCGGACTAGTCAGCTGTGGCACTACAGCAGACCCAACAATGGGGGGATGCTGCCATCCAAACATCTATATCGCCTCTGAGGTATGCAAAAGGCCAAGCTTGTTCAGCGTAGGGATTACCGAAAGCCCCGGGGGGCCCCCCCCCCGATAATATGGACACCAAGAGCCATAAAGGCAGAAAAAAGCTCCTTGATTTATTGTGACCGGGTCCAGGCAGGCAGGGCCAGAGAGGGGAAGGAACGGAGCCAGTAATCGTAGCATTGGCAGAGCGAACGGTGTTTTGCGGCTTCGGCTGAGACCGTCGATGGAATCGGCTGCGGCTTATTCTTAGCAGCAGACCTTGCCGACATTCAATCCTGGATGTCGGAAAATTTCTTGAAACTAAATGACGATAAAACCGAACTGCTGGTCATAGGACACCCCAAGTGTGTGGCTGGACTTTGCTCTTCTAATAGGTGATGCTGTTGTGCGACCATCACCACGTGCTCGGAATTTAGGTGTCGTTTTCGACAGCTGTCTAAATTTTAAAAGCTTCAATCAGAAGACTGCCTCTACAGCTAGCCATCACATCCGATCCCTATCCAAGATTAGAAGCTGTCTCCCACAGTGGCTTTCAAAAAAAATAACTAGCTCCTTATTTCTGTCTCGGCTTGATTATTGTAATTCCCTTTTGGCTGGACTACCAAAGAGAGCTATTAGGTCACTGCAGGAGCCTGTGAATATGGCTGCAAGACTAGTCCTCAAGTCCCAGAGGTTTGAGCACGTGTCTCCTTTGCTAAAAGAGCTAGCATGTATGCCGGTTGAGCGACGGATACAGAGCAAAGTTCTTACGCTGACCCACAAGGCCAGCCACGATTTGGCTTCTTCGTACCTAGCTGAACTGCTGCATCAGTTTCAGCCTGTTCGTGCCCTCAGGTCCTGTATGGACAATAAATTAGCTGTTCCATTCCTCCGCTTAAAGACCGTTGACGACAGAAGCTTTAGCTCTGCAGGTCCCAGACTGTGGAACTTGCTTCCACAATTCTTATGCAACGACAGCTATTCTCCTGCTGCCGACTAAGGCTCATCCTTTTCAGCGGTCCTGAGCTGCTACTTCCATGCTACTCACTACCTCAACTGCTCTCCTGACTCTGCTATGCTTCCCACTTTCTCTTTGTTGCGTGAGACGAAGTCTGTTGGCTACCGAATGCGTACCGAAAGCCGCTTAGGCTGTGAGTGAGTGCGCTATAGAAAACTCTTCTGCGTATCACCCGCCTAGTCTTTGTGGCTTTGTGGAGTTACAGACGGAGATGCATTACATTACATTACACTTTAGACTGCAACGCGACTGACCGACGCGTACTGGCTCGAAGCCAAACTTTGATAACTGCTGATGCTAGGGATTTTATTGTAGCTCCACCGAAAGCGCGAGTGAACATTTGGAAGCAAATTCCTTGAACATCGCCGCAGCTGGACTCATCTCGCATAGACAGGCAACCGGCTCGCGAGCCCAGCCAATGTCGACTCCTGGGAGCCAAGGACAGCGCCTTACGACGGTCTACTTTCGAGGCAATGCAGACCCTGAGACAGGTGCACGTCGTGGGGAGAGAGGGTGTTAAGTCCATCCGACAAGCCAAGCCATCGCGCATCTCGGAGCAGGAAACAACAGACCCACTAAATCGCTTTCTGGGCGCGGCAGCCTGCGTGGCGTTCGCTCCTGCATCCGGGCTCTATTCGGTCTGGAAAAGACGGGCGTTGGTACCGTTTCTGCAATCGATGCTTTAAACGGTCCCCAGTTACAACCGAAGCCGGCACTGCTGCGACCGAATCAGAAGTCGCTGTTACTACGGTAGTTTACGTAACCTGGGGGTGGTGGTGATTGCGGGTTAGACGGCCGTAGCCAATGCGGACGGCTCTTCGTGTTCACCCAGTGCGGCGGTGCGACAGACTGCCGAGGGCGTTGGTTGGGGTGCTGTTGTGTGCGCCTGCTGCTTGTGCTATCGTAATTAGCGCAGCAGCGCCAGCCGCTAACGTGTGCCCCACCTGCAGCAGGTAGTTGGGCAACTGACTCGGCGCAGCGTCCGGCCCTTGATGTAAGGATGTTGCCCACCACAGCTGCACACCCCCATCTGTGGTGAGTCAGCCGGCTCGTATACGTACGAATAATTTGAGTCTCGTTTATGTTCGCTCACGTCCACCAGCTGCGTCTCCGTGATACTCATCAGCAGCCGCCGCCGTCGGAGCCGCTGTTATACAGCAGAGCGTAGACCCGACTGTCCGTGCAGCCGCGTCGGCGTTTTCGCGTTTTCGCCTCTGGCTGTTGCTCATTGCCATGAATTGCCTCGAGAATAGACTAGCTTTTTCACCATTACGGAACTGACATCGAAGCGTCTGCGAGTGTGGACGCCTGCACTCTTAAAGGAAGAGTCGCTGAAACGGCGGCGAGCTAAATCAGCTGGATTATGATTGACAGTCGGTTCCTGAATTTAAGCGGCTAGGAGTCGATTATGCGATAATCTATGGCCGAGGCCACATACAAACCGTCTTCATGAGATAGGCAGTTGTGTTTTAAGAGTTGGCCGATGCATTTGAGCTGATTTAAGCTGTGTGCCGCCGAGCCACGTGTGCACGTCACGGCCCGCGTTGAACGCCTGTAACTCTCCGCTGCTGTGCAATACACGTACGTTTATCTACATTACGGATATGGGCTTGCTATGCTAATGTATGAGTGCACTTCTCTCTTCCGCGTTCCTGCTAGTTTCGGCATTCCTGCGTGTATTGGTGCTGCACCTACAAGGCGCTAGCCCAGCAACCGGGTTCGTCGCCAGTATTCGTCGCTCGGCGGCTAAGACTAGACCCGTTAAAGGCGCCGTGCTTGTGGCCTAGTTCTGCCCGTTGCCGTGAAAGCCGCACGCAGCGTTTGTAACATCGCGAAGTAGGCGCCCATTTAGAACTTGGGTTTGTAGAATTCTAAACTCATCAGGCAAGCTTCGGCTGAGCAAAATGGCGGTTGCGGAGGATACATTCACTTAGCGAAAGTGACGTACGGAACCGTGCCGCTTGCGTTTCAGGTCAGTCCGACTGCGACACTCTTCGCTCCTCGAGCCGAGCCTGCGGACGCCGCGCGAGCGATTGCAATCGATCTGTCCGCTGGCGTTCTCCTGGGTCAGTTCCAGAAGAGGCGTCCGCGTTGGTCACGTCACCAGGTGTCGCCTGCTGGCAGTGACGTCAGTCGAAGACGCCTGAGTGCTTAAGGGTGGAGGTACGGAGGCGTACACCAGAAGTGGCTGCCACTCGACTTCCGATAGCAAACAGTCTGCCGCCGCAGCGCGAGATCTCCTGCCGCCAGCGACGGTCGTCGGCAGAAGGGGAAAATGGGCGTCACGTGACGCCGACCCGAAGTTAAACGAGAAGGCATGTCCGGGCTGGTTCGGCTCAGGCGCCCAGCAATGTCGCAGACCGCTCGATTAAGACCGGTTCGTTGGGATAGTGTGACCAGGGTCGCATACCTCTGGTGTCGTGTTCTGTGCCTCTCTAAAATGTAGACACGCCGCCGGGCAGCGCACCAGGACAGGCCGGTATTCCCGGTGCCTCATGCGGACGAGAAAACGTGCGTGGCTGGCAGCCTCTCGGTTTACTGCTAGACGTCACTCTGCTTGTTCCCTCTGACAGACCAGCACAGCAGCTAATGGGAGTGATTGCATTATGAGCCCAACAAGAGGCGTAGTCCGAAATCAATGCCGCGACAGTCAATGCGAAGGACCGACGAATCCATCTTTTCGGTATCGGTGTTGCCTGCGCTGGTTACGTAACAACGCACGTACCTGCGGCAGCATTTAAACCTTTACAGGGTCGACGATTCTAGTTGCTACAATGAAGCTGAATGAAATGCCACAATGAAAAGAACGTGGCTCAAAAATCACATGCTATAGCGCTACAGCGACCGTAGACACCGCTGTCATTGCCGCTAGCGGCGGCTGTACTGTCTGCTGAGGCTTCGCTGATACTTCCAAAGACTTCGTAGTAGGTACTGACTGTCATCTGCTATGACCCGTTGGGAGAAACGGCTCCCGAGCCCTAAAAAAGGCACACTCGTAGTCGGAGAGACTCCGACGCAGGAAATTATCGTCAAGTTGGTCATTAGACGGCGAAAACACACGTATTTGGCCAATTAAATAAGCCTCTGAGCTCGGTACATTCAGGAGAGCGCATGCCTTGACTTAATCACTCTCCTCTGCTATCCATCACAAACTTCTGATATGGACGCCCCAAGCGTTGTTCTCGCATAATTTCCTACGAATAGACACTCCTTTCCACCGATGAGTTTAAAACGGAGACTTCGACTTTGCGGCTGCCTCGATGTCTTCAACAGATGTCATCAACTTGTTCCGTAAACCACTAACACTAGTAGTAACGTTTCTGAGCCGACGTCAAGCGAACACTCCACAAAACCGCACCTGTTCCGTAACTGACGCACGTGTTTTCCAGTCCCGCCGTCTCCGGTTAGATAACAACAAATATCGCTGAAAGCTGGCATTCGGCCACCAGAGAGGGTTGCGAAAAGGGCGCAACGAATCGTATTTTTCTTGAGTCGCTGTAGCATCCGCTTGCGCTCCCTTTCCTTTAAACGTGCATACACATCCTGCATTGCGAAGTCTGTCTCATTTCGCACGAGGGATCGTACGAGGACTCATATCGCGTGATCCCGGCTGCATGGCATACAGCTCGTCAAAGTTATTTCTCTGCGCTTCTGCTTAGTGTTAAGCGTCGCGTGGTACGCATAGAGGCGTGCGACTTGGTGCCAGCTCGTTGTCAGTCCTATAATAATACAAAATAGGTGAAGTGTTACTTTGGCTCCGGTGGCGGCAGATCTTGGGAATCTCACGGAGGCACATGCGTAGACGTGAACTGTACAGGAGACTCAACCTCTATTTCTCTCAACGCGTACGTACATGAGAGCTCGATGGAATACCGCGGCTACGTCGGGAAGTATAGCGAACATTAAGAATAACGCTGAATGCTGAGTCAATGGTTTAACCATTGGCCAAAGGTGAGGCGTTCGAGATAATTACGCAGCAGCAGGCGCACACAACACGGGTTTTCCAAAAGCCGTGGCAATGACTGAAGCACAAGTTTCTTGCTGCCGCTAGGACTCGAGCCCCCAAACACCGCGTTCGCAACAGGAGCTATTGAAACGCTGGCGTACTATATTACTCAGATTCCGACTGCCGAAAGAATCATGCGTAGTTCGTGATTCATAATGGCCGCGAGAGCCGTTTATTTCCTAATCTATAGTTAAGGGTGTAAAAGCCGAACTCGTGCAATAGCAAGCAGTTGTGCCCTGAGATTCGGGGCAGGCAGTTAAGCTGTACTCTGTCGTTGAACTGTGAGCTGTGTGATGTACTATGGCAGGCACGAAACTCCTCCTGCAGCACTCCCTGCAGCTGCCGAATAGGCTGCTCTTCGCAATAAACGTGGACTTGTTAAAAAGGGCATCGGAGTTCTTTATTGTTGCAATGTTTCGCTGCCGTTACCGGTAGCCTTTATTTGTGCCACGCCTACAAATCGCTTGTTCGTGATCTACGGCCAACCGGTAGTCTCCAGAGAATGGTGCTGAGATTGCTACGGGGCTGAAACTTGAGTGCACCAACGGCGGCAGCAGGATTGAACTCAATACCGTGAATACAGAGCATGTCAAAGGCGATCAGGTGACCGGTCAAGAAAATTTTTTCAGACCCTGGCTGAAGCTACGTGCGTTTTTAAATCGGGAAACCAGATACAAGGTTTGGGATGTCAGGGTTTATAATTTTAAACAAGGGCACGGAGCCAATTGCTGGTAGCGTTAAGGTGTCCTGTATTTTGGCATTGCCTGTAGGTGTGAGTATAGAAGCGGTGGTTCTTCCCGTGCAGGTTTTAGCCGCCGAGGAAATAACTCTTGTAACTCACCACTCTCAGGTCTTCTAGCCTATGCACTAAAAAACTTACAGGCGGTGCAACACTTTGCACCAAGGCTTGTCTATCGTGAAGATCGAACCAACCCTGTTGCCCCATTTTTACCGACCTGTACCGGCTCCCAATCAAGCAGCGTCTCGACTTCAAGGTTCGGTCACTCACTTTTAGGTCCCTTGATTCTCTGGGGCCAGACTATCTGTCAGAACTATTCCCAAACCTAGCCTAGGCATCGTACTACCTGCTTTTCTTCGCATTCTCGCAACTCGCCTGGAACTCACTCCCGCCTACTGAGGTCGCGACATCAATTGACTTAACGACATCTAAAAAGAAGCTAAAAACACACCTGTTTCTCCCAGGATTTGTGTGTGTATCTCCGTCAGTAACTCCACAAAGTCATAAAGACCATGTGGGTGTTACGCAGGACAGTTTTGTATAGCGCACTCACAGCTTAAGCGGCTTTCGGTACGCATTCGGTAGCCAACAGACTTCGTCTCACGCAACAAAGAGAAAGTGGGAAGCATAGCAGAGTCAGGAGAGCAGTTGAGGTAGTGAGCAGCATAGAAGTAGCAGTTCAGGACCGCTGAAAAACATGTGCCATAGTCGGCAGTTGGAGAGTAGATGTCGTTTCGTAAGAATTGTGGAAGCGAGTTCCACAGTCTAGGACCTGCAGAGCTAAAGCTTCTGTCGCCAACTGTCTTTAAGCGGAAGAATGGGACAGCTAATTTATTGTCCACACACGACCTGAGGGCACGAACAGGCTGAAACTGATGCAGCAGTTCAGCTAGGTACGAAGGAGCCAAATCGTGGCTGGCCTTGTGGGTCAGAACTTTGCTCTGTATTCGTCGCTCAGCCGGCATACATGCTATCTCTTTTAGCAAAGGAGACACGTTCTCAAACCTCTGGGACTTGAGGACTAGTCTTGCAGCCGTATTCATAGTCAGCTGCAGTAGCCTAGTTGCTTTCTTTGGTATTTGGCGAGTCCTTGTGTGATGATGTGTGCTGACACTGCATTTTACCACTAACCATATTTGCATGTTGACACGGTGAATATTACCTATAACCATATTAATTATTGTTGACATGGTCAACGCTAATACTAATTGTGCTTCCATAACAGCATGTATTAAGTGCCTAGAAAGAGATTAGTTCTCTGAGAGCGCTACAACAGCTTTATTATTATTTTTATTCTTATTGTAATTGAGCTTAACGACTATTGCAGCTGAAAAGATTGACGCCACTTTTGCCACACTTTCCCAGCTGCAGCATCCTTTGAGTTCCAAAGAGTTCCCTTAAATGCGGGAGCTGTTCGCGATTTCGTCGGCGAACTGATCACTTGGGTGGCTATAGGTCATTAAAAAAAGGCAAGGTATCTCGGCGACTGCAGGCTCTAGTCCAACCCACTCTGCGTTCGTCGGTGGGGATACGCAGCCCTGCCATGCAGGTATTCGTGCCTTGCGGGATAAAGGTGCGGTTTCCAAGCCGCTACGATCGCTCGATCCAACCTAAAAAGGCTTGGCCTAAGCTTGTGCTGCTACTTACCCCATCATTTCGCTTGTTCTTTGTGCAAAGATCTTTGAAACGCTGGTCGTCGACATGCTTTTCTAATGCGTGTAAATAATAGTGCATCGGAAATATTTCAGTCTATTATAGCACTGGCATACAATGTCGACCCTCTGTACATTCAGAGTGGGCTGCAGCGGGTCCCACGAATAAATCGCGAATTATCCAAGTAATCCCACGAAATAACTGCTAGCTGCTTCGATATGCACGTTGCACAAGCTCAGGTAGCAAGGACTTCTTGTACAACACTGTGATTAGAGTGGGTCTCGTAAAGATTGCAGCGAGCTTTCTCCAAAATTGTACTACCAAGCGGGTTGAGTCGCCGGCAGACCAATCAGTTTTCTGCGCCACATGTACTTCACAGCCCTCCCCAGGAACTCGAAGCAAATAGAGTGCCCACCGGAAATTGAGCGGAATTTCTTGAAATTTTAAGGATGCGCTCTAAACACGCGGTGCTGTCTAATAGTGAATGATTACCCCGGTGCTTCGCAAAGCTTGTCTTTGGCATTTCAAGCTAGACGGAGCGCAGTTATAAGCGGAACGTTACAATCGAAAGTGAATAGGCAGCGGGTATCAGCAAGCGACAAGTGCTACTGAAGTGCGGCGGCCCAAGTTCGATCATAGCAAAGGCCAAGTCTAGCTTAGATAAAAAAACATTGTTGAATCGCAGATGCACAATTAGAAAATGCTAATGTCGACGATCAACCATCTCCTCAACCGCTCCCAGGTTGGCTCCTTACCTAATGATATCTGTGATGATCTAGCCGATCGCTTCTCTAGCTTCTTTGTCCAGAAGATAGACAAGATCTGGGAGTCCATCCCTAAGATGGTGGCACCCCCCTAGAGTGCTGTCCCTCAATTCCTTGCAGGACCTCAATGCCTACATTCAAGGAGGTCACCAGTGACCTCGTCCTGAAGTTCATATCCCAATCAAAGAAGACAAGTCCTTTGGACCCTATTCCCACTGTCCTGCTTCTATGATGCATCGATCTGCTGTTGCCATGCATAACTAGCATAATTAATATGTCATTAGCCTCAGGTCATATCCCAGCACCTGTCAAAAACGCTGTAGTCAGGCCACTACTCAAGAAAGCGACGATGGACCAAGAGAGCTTGAGCAAACTTCCGCCCAGTCTCCCTTCTACAAGTACGGCGGCCCAAGTTCAATATCGGCCCGGCGATTCTCCTGTCTCAGCGAGTGGATCTAATTGCTTGCTCAAGCATAGGATCTGCTTTGAGACCCTCTGTCTGGCATCTGACCGCTTCAATCGCTTGCGAAAGCCTATCTACTCGACCACCTTGCTCCTCCGGTTTGCTTTCGCACCAATCGCCTCTCGGCGTCCAGACATCTGGTCGTTCCTCGCATAAAAACTGAAATCCTTTGGTAATCGTTTATTTAGTTTGAATGCATCACATGTCTGGAATTAATAAATGGCTTCTGTCAACACCTACATTTACTTTGCACCATTTAGTCTTGGCTAAAGAAGTATCCGCTCCGCTCTACTTTTCCTGTGCCCCATTGAACTTGTCTTTTTGTTTCTACTTGTGTACCTTTCTCGCTTTTGCATGCTGGTGTAACCACGATACATGTATGCTTTTGCATGCTGGTGTAAGGATAATTTATGCATGCTTTTGCATGCCTCTGTAAGCGTAATAGCCTAATAATAATAATTATTAATCATTAAGTCTTGGTTGATGCTACTCTTGCAGGAAGCTGTAAAGCCCCGGATAGAGATCTGGTCCTTAGGGAGCTATAAAACCACCAGTTATAGAATAATAATTATTATTATTATCGTGCCGTGCCTTCTAGTGCCAGATCCGACAAATACACTCTGAATGGCATAATGCCGGAACAGTGGTCTTATGCAGAGTTGTGTACCATCTAGTCAGTTGTGTAAATGAGAAGCGAAAAAAAGAGCAATGGCTGGCGATGTTGAACGAGACGCGTCGTTTGGTTCGTATCTCAACAAAACGGCGGTAGTCTGAGTGGTACGCTACCTACGTCGGAGAGCTTCCTTCAATCCGTTAAAAATCCGCTGACCGACCTTCGGTGCCCTGCTGGAGGACTATTCAAAAACTGATTCGATAGGAATGCTATGCCATGACGGCCACGACGTTTGTGCTCAACCGCGATCGCGGGGCTGCTAATGAAGCCGTATCCCATAGTACTAGAGCCACGGCTCCAGTCTCGAGTGCACTCCATGTTTGCTATTTCAATCTGAGGTCGGAGCGGGTAGTAGGCTGACGACATGTTGGCCATACATTGGCCTAATCTTTCGACTAAATTTAGAAAGATGCATCAACCGAGTGCATTTTTGTGCTCCAGTTGCGTTTAGAGGAGGAACTTCCAATCCGAAGCCGATGTCTCAGGCTGATGGTTGCCAAGTAGGTGAATTTATCAGTCAATATCTGCAAGTTGCCAACTGGCTTCCAGCCGAGGCCGGGAAAGCTAGCATTCAGCTCTCAAGATTCGAACCGGGTCACGTCTTCTCTCTCTTTCTCCCATTCTCCTTTCCCCTCTCTTTTCGTTCTTTCTTCGCTTCTTCTCTTCCTTCTTTCTTTCTTTCTCCTTTGTCTAGATCTTTCCGCCGACAGATCATTCAGTAGGCGGAATCCGAAGCTCACGCAGAGTCTGCCCGTTAGTGAGCTAGTCAAGCCACCTTCACTCTCGCACCTTCCGGTCGGTCCAGAGTCAGCAAATTGAGAGCGATTCGAGCTGCCGAGCATCCGAGTGCCACTGTCATGCAAGACTAGCAGCTAGGTGCCGCAGCCGAGCAAGCCGAGCGAGCCGACCTGCCTAGCCGTTCAATGCACGCACACGTGCAGCGTCTGTTGGGCATCGAGCACACGCTGCTGCGCTACTGCGAGATCTCGCTCAGCCGGTTGATCGATGATGATCGCGGACGTCATCGATATGCTCAGACACCTCGGAGCTTTGTCAGAGGAAGCGTGGCACAAAACAAACGCTGCCCCCCCCCCCCCCCCCCCCCCGCTGCAGCACTCTGTTGCTAATCTCCGGAGCAGAGACGACGGCCAGAGAGAGGGATCAAGCCCCTCCCACCCCTTGCTTCACATTTGGCAGGGCCTCGTTATCTGAAGGCCCAGCTTCGGACTTATTAATTTAATGCAGAAGACCAGCTGGTTAAAGCAGTGAGCTAATTAATTACTAGGTGCATTTTGATGCACCGTCCATGACTCGATGGGCCTCGGCTCAAAAGAGGTGCAGACGGGCAGTTCTCCACTCAGTCCGACGCCCAGACGCTTGAGATGCTGCTGACCTCACCAGTAAATAGCGAATTCTCGATGCTGAGCAGAGCCTCCGGTGCTCGAAGCTTCGCAAAGCCTGCCGCTATAACTGCAGCAGGCTTTGCAAGCTCGCTTTACCTGCAAGCTTTAGAGCTTTACCTGCAAAGCTTAGAGGCGGTCGCTCTCGACCTAGGTGTCCATCTCTAACGGCCAACCAGAGGAACGTCTCGTCCATAGTAGTTAAGCAATAAGCCCCAAGCAGAGGTATTACTCGAGGTCGCGGTGCTGCAGCCTCGTTCCAAAGGCGGGCCGAAAGGAAAACTCAGCATATATGTGGGGCAGACCCAAAGTGCAAGCACCACATCGTTCTGTTGTTTTTTAGCACACGAGGGCTTATTTGTGAGTGTGCAAGCATTCAAGGAAGTACACACATGAATGAGGCTGGTGCGAAGCTAGCTGGCACGGTGTGACTGCACTTGTGGCTGGCTGCACCTATTCGCGGTCGCTCCATCACTGTCACCAGGAGTGCGCGATCAGAAAGATAATGCGGTAAAAAAAGATGGGAATCAAAAAAGCAGTGCATAGCAATAAAAACTGCCTCAGAACCTTCCAAGGAGCGCTGCAAGTGAATGTAGTTCGTTGTTAGATACCGTACATTAAGCATGCCTTCTGTCACCGATAGAAAAAAAGCTCACAGAGTCTCGGTGGGAGACTCCAGAGTATTGACGTGAACGGACAAAAATCATTAGTGGCTCATGTGCATGGAACTACTCACATCAAGGGTCACACACTAGACCAAATTTTTTCATACGACACTTTATCATCGTCAATTATGACAAATTCCTGCTTATCTGACCACATGCAGATCTTATTCAGTCTATAGATAAAGCGCCTAGAGAGAGATTGAGTTCTCTGAGGGCGCTTTATCAAGTGTATTATTATTATTATTATTACAATGTGTGCCCTCCATCTCCTCCTCCTCCTCCTCCTCCTCCTCCTCCTCCTCCTCCTCCTCTAATATCACATGTGAATCGTAAAAACTCAAGAATCATGACGTCGATGCTGTCCGTGCAAGAATGTCTGCCTTGCCTCTGCTGCTCAGTCCCCCTTCCAACCTGTCATCATTGGTAGATTGCTACAAGACGACACTAGCTGACATGCTCGACGAGTTTGCACCTCTGACTAAGCGAGCTGTACACCCTCGCCCAGACGGCCTATGGTTTACCACAGACATTAAACTAGATAGGTCTACTAAGCACAAGCTTGAAAAAGCGTACTATAAAACAGGACAGACTGTCCATCGACAGGCATACGAGGACTACTGTAGATCGTACCAATCGATCATAGCAAAGGCCAAGTCTAGCTTAGATAAAAAACATTGTTGAATCGCAGATGCACAATTAGAAAATGCTAATGTCGACGATCAACCATCTCCTCAACCACTCCCAGGTTGGCTCCTTACCTAACAATAATAATAATAATAATATTGCACTTGATAAAGCGCCCTCAGAGAACTTAATCTCTTTCTAGGCGCTTTACATTTGCTGCAAAGTGATACGCAATAGAATAGTAAGTAAAATCATGCTTGAAAAACAAACAAAATGAATAACATGGTTAGGGGTTACATGCACTGGGTCAGCATGCAAATGTGGTTAGTGGCAGCATGCACAGTGTCAGCACGCATAAGCACATCGAGGACGAATCACAAGGACCCACTAAATGCTGTCCTAAATAGGTATGTTTTTAAGTTTCTTTTAAATGTGGTCAGGTCAGGGGATGTTCTGATGCAGGTCGGGAGGGAGTTCCAGGCTGTGGGAGCATACGAGCTAAATGCACGGTCTCCAAAGGATTTAAGTTTGTACGAGGTATTTCTAGACTGTTGGATTCCGAAAAGCGAGTGGTACGATGCTTTGCCTGATGGGGTAGTATATCTGAAAGATAGGCTGGAGCCATAGAATGAAGAGACCTAAAAGTGAGCGACAAAACCTTGAAGTCAATCCGTTGCTTGACTGGTAACCAGTGCAGGGTCGGCGAGAAGTGGAGTAATGTGGCAACTGCGACGCTCACGACAGACAAGCCTAGCTGCAGAGTTTTGCACCAGCTGCAATCGCCTGATCGCACATGCTGGTAGGCCAGTAAGCAGTGAGTTGCAGAAGTCGAGACGAGATGTCACGAATGCATGGACCAACTTGGACGTGGTATCCTTATCTAAACAAGCCCTAATTTTAGCAATGTTATGAAGCTGAAAATAGGCTGATTTGACTGTGGAGCTGATGTGGTCGTCTAACGAGAGGTCGCTTTGGAATATGACACCTAGATTTCGAGCTGATGCAACTGGAGATATGCTGGCAGAGCCAATTTTGAAAGTCGGCCTTTCCAATTTCTGAATAACACTAGGTTTGCCCATAACTAGTAAGTTAGTTTTATCATCGTTTAGTTTTAGAAAATTTGCTGCCATCCATGATCGGATGTCATCAATGCATGCAGCAAGTGAGTTGAGAGAATTTGAGGTGCTCGAAGGCTGGGAGGGATCAAAGCAAAGGTACAACTGAGTGTCATCCGCATAGAAGTGAAAGCCTAGATTGTGCTTGGCAATCACATCAGCGAGAGGGAGAGTATAAACGGTGAGAAGGACCGGACCTAGCACAGAGCCCTGAGGTACTCCATATTTTAGAGGTACTTCAGATGATCTTTGTCCATTCACGTCAACACTCTGGAGTCTCCCACTGAGATAGGACCTGAACCACTGCAGAGCAGTGCCAGTGATGCCCAGGCGAGATGAGAGGCGCTCTAGAAGTACTTTGTGATCGATAGTATCAAAAGCTGCCGAAAGATCGAGCAAAACAAGAAGAGACACTCTACCCATGTCTGCATTCCTAATGATATCTGTGATGATCTAGCCGATCGCTTCTCTAGCTTCTTTGTCCAGAAGATAGACAAGATCTGGGAGTCCATCCCTAAGATGGTGGCACCCCCCCTTAGAATGCTGTCCCTCAATTCCTTGCAGGACCTCAATGCCTACATTTAAGGAGGTCACCAGTGATCTCGTCCTGAAGTTCACATCCCAATCAAAGAAGACGACAAGTCCTTTGGACCCTATTCCCCCTGTCCTGCTTCTATGATGCATCGATCTGCTGTTGCCATGCATAACTAACATAATTAATGTGTTATTAGCCTCAGGTCATATCCCAGCATCTGTCAAAAACGCTGTAGTCAGGCCACTACTCAAGAAAGCGACGCTGGACCAAGAGAACTTGAGAAAACTTCCGCCCAGTCTCGCTTCTACCGTTTTTATCAAATACACTAGAATGAGTCGTGGCTGACCAGCTGAACTCATATATTGAAAGTTCAAACCTTGCTAGTAAGTTCCAGTCTGGTCTTAGAGCTAATCACTCCCCACAATTAACATTGCTTCGGGTGTACAACGACCTACTTAGGAATGCAGACATGGGTAGAGTATCTGCTTGTTTTGCTCGATCGTTCGGCAGCTTTGATACTATCGATCACCAAGTCCTTCTTCTTGAGTGCCTCTCGTCTCGCCTGGGTATCACTGGCACTGCTCTGCAGTACCCACTGGTCCTATCTCAGTGGAAGACTCCAGAGTATTGATATGAATGGACGAAGATCATCCGAGGTACATCTGAAATATGGGGTACCTCAAGGCTCTGTGCATGGTTCGATTCTTTTCACGGTTTATTTCACAGTTTTTCCCTCTTGCCGATGTGATTGCCAAGCACAATCTAGGCTTTCACTTCTATACGGATGGCACTCAGTTGTATATTTGCTTTGATCCCTCCCAGCCCTCGAGCACGTTGAATTCTCTCAACTTCCTTGCTGCATGTATTGACGACATCCACAATGAATGGCTTGACACTATTTTAAATTGAATAATGATAAATACCAACTTACTGGTTGCGGGCAAATCAAGTGTGATTCAGAAATTGGAAAGGCTAATGCTCAAAATCGGCTCTGTCAGCATTTCTCCTGTTAAATCTGCACGAAATCCAGGTGTCATGTTCCAAAGTGACCTTTCGTTAGACGACCACATCAGCTCCACAGTCAAGTCTGCCTACTTTCAGCTATATAGCATTGCTAAAATTCGGGCTTTTTTAGACAGTGCTACCACATCTAAGTTGGTCCATGCATTTGTGAATCCCGTCTCGACTTTTGTTACCCACTGCTTGCTGGCCTACCGGCATGTGCAATCAAGCGCTTACAGCTGGTGCAAAGCTCTGCAGCTAGACCCTTCTGTCGTGAGAGTAGCAGTTGCCACGTCTCACCACTTCTCGCCGATCTGCACTGGCTCCCAGTCAAGCAACACATCGACTTCAAGGTCTCGTTGCTCACGTTTAGGTCCCTCCATTCTTTGGCTCCAGTCTACCTATCAGTTCTACTGCCCCACCACGCTAAGCATCGTACCACCTGCTTTTCGGAATCTAATTGTTTACCTACACCGCATACAAACCTCAAATCCTTTGGAGACAGTGCCTTTAGTTCGTATGCTCTCAAAGCCTGAAACTCACACCCGACTTTCGTCACGACATCTCCTGATTTGACCACATTTGAAAAGAAATAAAAAGCACACCTATTGATCACAGCATTTAGTGGGACCCTTGGATCCGTCCTTGATGTGCTTATGCGTGCTGACACTGTGCATGCTGCCACTAACCACACTTGCATGCTGACTCTGTGCATGTAACCCTAACCATGTTATTCTTATTGTTTATCGAGCATGCTACCACTAACCACTCGATCTTGCTTCCTTTTCGGCAAATGTAGAGCCCCTGGAGAGGGATTGAGTGCTCTGAGGGTGCTTTATCAATTGCGTTATTATTATTGTAATGCGATTAGCCGGGGATAAAAAAGCAGTGCATAATAATGAAAAAACCACCACAGCACCCTCCAAGAGCGCTACACGAGAATGTATTTCGCTGCTAGATACCGTACACTAAGCATACCTTCTGTCACCGATTGAAAAAGCTTACAGAGTCAAGAGCGTCAAGACAGTGACAGTACGTGATTGCAAAGGTCGGTTAAAACATAGCTCTCAATGATCATTAGCTGGCATCTACAAAGTGCAGCACTCAGTTCGATTCTCGCAAGTAGTTTTGTGACAGGCAAGCAATGCAGACGGAGTGTTAAAAACTGGAAGGTACTCTCCGGCGGTTTGTGTTAGCGCCACCACGTTTCATCTAAAAGGGCAAACAGCCTTTTTGGGGAGCCCGTGCAGCCGAGCACTTTCTTTTTCTCTAGCACTCGTCAGCTGCCAATCACAAGCCACAAGCATTAATGCATTTCTGAGCTTCCTTGCGGAGGTGAGCGGCAGGCATGTTGCCAGCTGACATGCTGTAGAGCCCTGTGAGAAGCAACAGGGGTATCTCCCGGCAGGTGAACCACCCTGCTCTGCCTATCTGCAATCGTCAGCTTAGAAGCTAGGGCATGCTTGGTTGCATCACTCAAGCAGCTGGGCAGCTTCTCGGCTCAGACAGCTGGGCAGCAGCAGTAGCTGCGGCTGCTAATCCAAGCCTGATTAAGATCGATCGATACGGAACAATCCTCGTCATCGTAGGTCACATGGCCACCACGGCAGCTGCCACTCGATGTCAGCTCGCTTTGTGCTGCATGACTAGAGCAGAGACTTGCGACCGGCAGCAGCGTTCATCGGCCGTACGAAAGCTGCCATGCATACTCGCGAGTGTGTGCATGCGCACGCATGAGGTCATTCCTGCCGTGTGTCGGCTCATTTCAACAGTCTGAATTCGGTTGCCCATCACTGTGGCATCAGCAAGTTTCCGGCAAAAAAAGGTGCTGGTAGCATATCTGTCTTCATCGATTTGAAAGATTCTAAATGATCATTGGGACACAGAATGAAGATGGCAGCCAGCAGCATGAAGAGAGCAAGCCGGTGTCGTTACAAACCGCACCGCACTTGCCGTCCAAGTTGCGTGCCGTTGAGCAGCCTGCCACTTTCAAGTGCTCCACACAAGTGAGCTTTCATTCTTGTTGGATGCACCGCAAGAGAGTACTACGTCGGAGGAAGTTGACGAAGGAAAACAGCGGATCCAATAATATACGTTGAGATTCTCGGGGGGGGGGGGGGCGGCCCGGATCGGCCACGACGGTTCTGGAGTGGCTTCGTATGATCGTTAATACACTACACGCATGCCATATTGTCGATTCTATCGTCGGGTGTGCGACTGCTCGCACAAACACACGAACTCAACAATTCTCGAGCGACAGAGTGAACGGACCTTCGACCTCGGGTGACCTGGCAGCAGAAGCTGGTAGGTTACGGCATTGCTGGCCAAGAAATATGGGCTTTAGCAGACTCTTAATTGCCAAAAGTTGTAGTCGTGCCATAAATCCAATCCTTGTCAGCTACTCTGATCAAGTGGAACCATTTTTCTAAAAAAATTATTTGGCGGCTGAACTCACTAGCTTCCCGGCGGATAGACAAGCACCGACCCACCGGATGCATAGATATAAATTCTAAGCGAGGAAATACTGCAGCGCTCTACCATGTTCGCTGGCCGCAAGTTGGAGGCCACCAGCAGCCACATCTGCTTTCAGGCCTGCAATCATGCTTCTGAACAAAGCAATCTTTCGTGGCCAGCAATGCAGCAGCAGTCGTGGCTGCATTAAAGAAACTACAGCCTAAGTTCCCTCGGCGGAGGCTGTCATATTCTTGGTACCAAGCTGATCCAGCCACTGCAGGCAGTATTTCGCAATCTTGGCCTCGGCTTTGCAGCCGCTCCGGGGTCACCTGCACCTGCAGCGGTGCTGATCGGTTGGAGCTGCCCGCCCCCACGCGCCTCGAGACACGTCTGCAACCGGTCTGTGAGCACAGTGTGCGAGTGCCAGCTCCGGTGTCGAAGATCGCAGCTGCGACAGCGGCTTGGACAGAGCATCTGGCCATTCTCAACAGAGCCAGAGCTGAGATGGAAGAAATGGACCGCACTCCAGTCGCGTGCCCTCACTGTCGCTATGGCCACGGTCGTTGGGCAACAGGCGCTCCAGCTGCTCTCCACTCTGGCTAGGTATAGGCAGCAGCGGGAGCAGCAGCTGCTGCTAAGCCGATCGGAGATCACTCTGCGAGTTCCGGCTACCTCAGCTGCTGACAGGCTTAGCTGCCAGAGTAGTGATTTGCCTCATCCTGACTGCTGGCTGGCTGCCAATGATGCCACTCGTCACCGACCGGTGGATGTGCCAGGCTCTTCAGGCTGGCCAACTGATTAACGACCTGGCACTGTTGAGCTGCCAGGGCACGGACAGGTGTTGTCAGTAAGTTGCACAACTTCTTCTTCACTGCAGCCACACCTCCGATCCAGTCTTTAAGTGCTGATGAGTGGCTGCCCTTGTGCAACCACCGGCTAGGCATGGGTCGCTTGGCAATGAAGACGTTGGGACACGAAGTTTAGTGGACAGAATGACGTTGTGTGCGTAAGAATATCAGTCAGCTAAGCCTTCTTGAAGCAGCTGTCGACGAAAGCAGCTTCTTCATTGCAAACCGCACACTATCTCGGCTACTAAATAGCGAATGCTACCAACCAAGTTGTTGCTTATGTTCAAAAGAAATTAGGTCGTTCTAATAGATTCTTGCCTTCTGATACAGATGCTTGTGCTTTGCGAAACCTTTTCTGTTCAAGGATCTTGCCGAAAACGGAGGAAAATGCATCCTAAAAGGTAAACTACAATTGAAGTCACAGAGAGCACGTTGCTGTTACTGTTGCTGACCCACTGTTGCCACCCTCCCCTCGGTGAACAGATGGTCTGATGATAGCTTATTTCTTCTCTACATAATTAGCAACCAAAGCCAATGCCCCGGATTGGGCTGAGCATCGGTCTGAGCGTGTGGTGAATCGTGTAGTCGGTATGCCGTGTCAGATGCTCAGGTCTTCTACCGTTAGCCATGCCACTACGAGCAAGACTTCTCTAAAGTGCTGACGTTGTGTCATTGCGACGATGCATCCAGACCTTTGGGAGCCAGATCGGAGGGTCTGGCTGTCACCTGTCTGGTAGATAGTTCAGCTTGCTGGCAGCCCTTGTCAGCAATCTCTCTCAGCAAGCAAGCATCCTGGCCTTTTCGGACAGCCGAATACCCGCTATGGCTGCGTGTTAGATAGGTTGCGCCACGCCTGTCTGGTCCTGAGCTTGCCGTTTCGCTGAAAGAAGTTGAAGAAGCGACTTGAGCTGGCGTAAGTGATGCGGCTCAAAGTTTGTCAAGAGCCTGGAGCTCTTGGCCTTCTGCTTCTGCTATCGACTTCGACTTTGACCTCGGGTCTCTTGGCCTGACATGGGACCGAGAAGCCATTTACAGCAAGATGAGACCCAGAGGCTGCTGCTGATGGAATGCCAACTCCTAGCCCTGGCATCTGGTAAAAATAGTGCTACGAACCGGCTCAGGGATTTGATTGATTCGTAAAGTGTGCACGGGATTTTGGATTGCATCAAATAATACACGGCTCACAATAGTTAACAGACCCATTAGCTTCATGTCGCTTGGCCATCGCTGGTATGAAATGACTTTTTAGAGTCAGTGCTATGGAGATCTGTTATACGTCCACTTCTTTCAAAATTTACATTCTCCCTGTTTTTAATTACACCGTGAAATACCATTAAAGCTTTCACTCTATGCAGACTATCCACAGCTATGTTGTGCTCTGATTCCTTCCTCCCAGTCAGCATTTGACTCTCTCAGCAGCGCTAGTTTTTCCGACCCATGACAAAAACCAATGAAGTTGGCACCCCGAAGTACGACTAGCGAGCTATAGAGGTTGCCTCAACACATGCAGGCATGCCGATGTTAGTAGAGGACGGCAGATTAATAAAGGATGTTCATACCTTAATATAGCAAGTATGTGTAGTTAGTTCAGGGTTGTCTATTATATGGCTGTCCATTCGACAGCCGAAGAGAGGCACGTGTGTACAGCACCAACCATAGCAAACAACCACCTCATTCGAAACATAAAGCACAAATGACTAAAATAGATCGTCTAAACCATAGATTATGGCATGGCCGGCTACCAAATCGCTAATTACCTGAATAACTGTAAGAATCTAACCGCCTTGGAATGCATATATTTCATTTGCACTCAGCCAATTACCACATAACTGCAGGCGACTATTGCAGACTCCTTTCCACTCATTTTCTGCAATGTCCATCGTTTCAGGGTATATACGACGGATGCCAACCAAACTACAGCACTAGCTTATTCTGTGCTGAACGTGTACTTGTTCCTTAGCAAGTCCAGCCAAAAATTTAATAATAATAATAATAATAATAATAATACGTTTGATATTGCACCCCAGAGAACTCAATCTCTTTCTAGGCATTTTATACTTGCTGCAAAGGAAGCACGATTGAATGATTAGTGGTAGCATGCTCAATGACAACATGCATTACATGGTTAGGGCGTGACTTGCACAGGGTCAGCATGCAAGTGTGGTTAGTGGCAGCATGCACAGTGTCAACACCCAAAAGCACGTAAAGAACGAATCACATGGACCAACTAAAGGCTGTGATGAATAGCTGTGTTTTTAGTTTCTTTTTTAATGTGGCCAAGTCAGGAGATGTCGTGACGCAAGTCGGGAGTGAGTTTCAGGCTTTGGGAGCATACGAATTAAAGGCACTGCCTCCAAAGAAGTTGAGGTTCGGACGAGGTACGGGTAAACGATGAGATTCCATAAAGCAGTTTTTATGATGCTTAGTATGGTGGGGCAGTAGATCCGATAGATAGGCTGGAGTAAAAAAATGAAGGGACCTAAAAGTGAGCGACATAACCATGAAGTCGATGGGTTTCTTGACTGGGAGCCAGTGCAGATTGGCGAGAAGTGGTGTGATGTGGCAACTGCGATGCTCACGACAGACAAGCCTAGCTGCCGAGTTTTGCACAAGCTGTGAGCACCTGATTTCATACGCCGGTAGACCAGCAAGCAGTGAGCTACAGAAGTTAAGACGGGATACAACAAATTCATGGACCAACTTAGAAGTAGTATCCCTGCCTAAACAAGCCCGAATTTTAGCAAAGTCATGTAGCTGAAAGTAGGCAGACTTGACTGTGGAGCTGATGTGGTCGTCTAACGAAAGGTCACTTTGGAACATGACACCTGGATTTCGTGCAGATTTAACAGGAGAAATGCTGACAGAGCCGATTTTGAGCATTAGCCTTTCCAATTTCTGAATCACACTTGATTTGCCCGCAACCAGTAAGTTGGTATTTATCATTATTCAATTTAAAATAGTGTCAAGCCATTCATTGTGGATGTCGTCAATACATGCAGCAAGGAAGTTGAGAGAATTCAACGTGCTCGAGGGCTGGGAGGGATCAAAGCAAATATACAACTGAGTGCCATCCGTATAGAAGTGAAAGCCTAGATTGTGCTTGGCAATCACATCGGCAAGAGGGAAAAACTGTGAAATAAACCGTGAAAAGAATCGAACCATGCACAGAGCCTTGAGGTACCCCATATTTCAGATGTACCTCGGATGATCTTCGTCCATTCACATCAATACTCTGGAGTCTCTCACTGAGATAGGACCTGAACCACTGCAGAGCAGTGCCAGTGATGCCCAGGCGAGACGAGAGGCACTCAAGAAGAAGGACTTGGTGATCGATAGTATCAAAGCTGCCGAGCGATCGAGCAAAACAAGCAGAGATACTCTACCCATGTCTGCATTCCTAAGTAGGTCGTTGTACACCAGAAGCAATGTTAATTGTGGGGAGTGACTAGCTCTAAGACCAGACTGGAACTTACTAGCAAGGTTTGAATTTTCAATATATGAGTTCAGCCTGTCAGCCATGCATGACATGACTCGTTCCAGTGTCTTTGATAGGAATGATAGAAGGGGAACTGGGCCGTAGTTGCTCAAGTTCTCTTGGTCTAGTGTCGCTTTCTTGAGTAGTGGCCTGACTAAAGCTTTTTTTGAGAGGTGCTGGGACATGACCTGAGGCTAATGAATGAGATTAATGATGTTAGTTATGCATGGCAGCAGCAGATCGATGCAACGTAGTTTATGTGCTAGCCTTTGACGACAAAGGTCAAGGTGCTCACCTTTATGACGAAACCTGGGCTCGAACGATGTGGCATATGTGAAGCGCCTAGATAGAGATTCAGTTCTCTTAGGGTGCTATGCAAATGAAGTATTTTTTATTTTTCGCCTGTTTTTCTCGTGGTTGTCTGCGATAGGTACGACGTAGCCTGTACGTATTCTGCTTGCTTGGCTCCTCTCCTCCAATTTATTGCTTTCGGGTGGAAACCTAAGGTTTTATATGGAAATTAGCCAGTACTTATGAAAATTAGGGAAAACTCCAACTTTGCTTTGGAAGGCGGGTCTAAGTATCAGCTGACTTTGCTGGTGAGCTCGCCCCAGCGATTACCACTCTTATTAGAGTTTTTGTTAACGGAGCAAAATCTGTATGGGAGGAAAAATGCAAACGTATTTTGAAATTATATTTAATAATTTTCTTATAAAACAAGTATTAATCCAATTTCATGAAATGTATTCGCCAGCGCCGGGTAGCGGAATCACCATTGAGTGGCATGCACTGAATGTTAGAACGAACTGACCATCTTTGAGCCTATATCAAATATATATTGTGCCACCTTTAAGAATCACGAGCAGATTCTATTTAAGCACACTCATTGCTTACCAAAGTAAGACGTAGAAAAGCATATATAATTTCAGCTACGAGATTGCATGTTGCAATTACATAATAAATTATCAAATGATCTCTCTTCCTCCTGTTTGACGACACTCCTTACTGCTGTCGCACGCTCTGCGTTGGTTTCGAAAGACAAGGCACTGGCTCGGTGTGAATCGTACTTGTCCCATCGTGTTCAATCCATGTCTTTTGGTGGTCACTTTTCATTCAGCAGACCAGACATCTGTGGAGTTCATCGAGAGTCCGTTCTCAATCCTTCGCTATTCTGCCTTTTTAAAAAGCCGCTGGGAAAAACGATTCGGGCCCAAGGGGCATCAATCCTATGCTGACGATACCCAGCTTTATTTATCGCTTACACCATTGGAATCTGCTGCAGCAACTGATAAACTGAATGCTTACCTAGCAGACATTCGATCCGGAATTTCGGTCATTTTCCTTAAACTCAATGGTAACTAAAACCAAACTTGTACTGCTAGATCACACCACATGCTCGCGGCTAGATTAGAAGGCTTCGCTTTTCTAATTGGTACTGTTGTAGTGCGACCGTCACCGTGTGCTCGGCATGTAGGTGTCCTTTTGATAAAATCATAAATTTGAAAGCATTCGCAGCTAGTGTAAAATTAGTACCCTGACGGGGGTCAAGGACAACAGTTTCCGGTGCCATGCGAGTGCGAAGTGCAGTTAATAAACGGTCCTGCACTGTTCGTGTCTTGCTTACATTGCCTTGCCATCACATTCGATCCCTGTCTAAGATTAGGAGCTGTCTACCTTGGTGGTTTGCTAAAAATCTAGCTAGCTCCATGGTTCTACATAAGCAAGACTAAAAGTAACAGTTGAGGTTAGTTGATTTAACAGCATCGTTTGTGTAGCGACAGGTGAGCCTTAACGGCTGGCCACCGTTCGCATTGGGCAATAAAGCATCTCCCACTGCAGGACTCAAACCCACGACCTGGGTCGTGAAAAGACCTTACCTCATGGGCTAGACTGCTTTCACGGCTGCTACAAATCCGTTTAGCTGGCGATTAATGTGGCTGAAAGGCTAGTCAATAAATCCCAGAGGTTCAGCTATTTGTCTCCTTTGCTGAATTTAATGTATCTTCGTCTGTAACTCAACAAAGCCATAAAGACTATGTAGGTGTTACGCACGAGAGTTTTCTATAGCGCACTCACTCGCAGCCTAAGCAGCTTTCGGTACGCATTCGGTAGCCAACAGACTTCGTCTCACGCAACAAAGAGAAAGTGGGAAGCATAGCAGAGTCAGGAGAGCCGTTGAGGTAGTGAGTAGCATGGAAGTAGCAGCTCAGGACCGCTGAAAAGGATGAGCCATAGTCGGCAGTAGGAGAGTAGTTGTCGTTGCATAAGAATTGTGGAAGCGAGCTCCACAGTCTAGGACCTGCAGAGCTAAAGCTTCTGTCGCCAACGGTCTTTAAGCAAAGGAATGGAACAGCTAATTTATTGTCCATACAGGGCCTGAGGGCACGAACAGGCTGAAACTGATGCAGCAGTTCAGCTAGGTACGAAGGAGCCAAATCGTGGCTGGCCTTGTGGGTCAGAACTTTGCTCTGTATCCGTCGCTCAACCGGCATACATGCTATCTCTTTTAGCAAAGGAGACACGTGCTCAAACCTCTGGGACTTGAAAACTAGTCTTGCAGCCGTATTCATAGTCAGCTGCAGTAGCCTAGTTGCTTTCTTTGGTATGCCAGCCAAAAGGGAATTACAATAATCAAGCCGAGACAGAAATAAGGGGCTAGTTAAATTTTTTGAAAGCCACTGTGGAAGACAGCTCCTAATCTTAGATAGGGATCGGACGTGATGGCTAGCTGTAGAAGTAGTCTTCTGAATGAAGCTTTAAAAATGTAGGCAGCTGTCGAAAACGAAACCTAAATTTCGAGCAAGTGGTGATGGTCGCACAACAGCACCACCTATTAGAAGAGCAAAGCCTTTTAATCCAGCCACATGCTTAGGGTGTCCTATAAGCAGCAGTTCGGTTTTATCGTCATTTAGTTTTAAGAATTCCGAGTTTTCCGACATCAAGGATCGAATGTCGGCGAGGCAAGCATTCAGTTTCTCAGTTGCTGCAGCAGATTCCGACAGTTTGAAGCAGCTACAATGACTTCCAGTCGATCGATGGGATGGAGAGCCAAATTCTGACTCTGACCAGCCATGGCTCGGTGCGTTAATTCCTAGCTGAACTGGCTAAATGGGGTTAAAGTATCGTTCCGAGCGAGTTGTTAAGTAGTGGCTTTGACTTTGTGCCCCTCACCTCATTGTCAAGCCTTAGCCCTGGCCCGAAATCCAGGCTACGTTTTTCATTCGATTGCACACAGTGCTATGTATGTACCTACACATAGTAGCTTTAAGAAGTGAGTTTAAACGTTTCAATCGCACTGATGGCGCGGGTGTACCGAAGGTGAATGAGCAAACCGGCCCTAAACTGTGGCAGCTAGCCAGTTTTCGCTACTTGTGCAACAACTGACAGGGGCAAGGCAGGCCAAAGGTCATGAGGGCTGGGTGTGGGCAAGCAAACACTATGCTGAATAGGAAGTTCACTTAGTGTGGCTCGAGGCGACTGGGCTTATTGCCTTCGAGGCTACGGGTCCGGAGGCAATCAGGCTGCTCGTCAAAGTTTGCTGACGGTACTACGCCGATCAATGGCTATAACGATCAGTGGCTACTGGCAAAAAGGGGATGCCCAGGCCCGTATCTATCACCAAGACAACTCAAGTCTTCAGCTATGAGGTCTTCATAGTCTTCAAATGAACTGTGGCAAGTTCTACGATAAGACAACATTAAGCTTTTTTCTAGTCCAGAATAAGCCCAATCAGCGGTGTGCTGTATGTTTAATGAGTGCTCGTGATCCAGCTCAAGGCACTTGGAAGTGCGTAGCCGCTGGCTGGAAACGACACGAACCGTAGTGCAAGATAAAAGTTAGAATTAAACTGCCTCACACACACACACACACACACACACACATATATATAGTGGCAGGAGTCTTAACGGCTATCACCACCACTTTGCAAGGGGCAATCTACCTGAATCAACCAGAAATCAGCTTCGCGAAGCTCCAGCATGGATTACTGCTGATTACACAATTTATAGCCATCACGAGTGGGCATGTCATCTCATGCGACCCATTGATCCAATTACTGAAGCTACCCGGGCGAATACCGGAATCCACTGCCAGAATAGTAGCCGTCGATTGAATGAGAACGCGAGCCCTGAATGGCTATAAACTGTGTCGGTACACTTGAATGACAGTGTGGTTAAATATGTAATTCAGATTGAAGCAAGTCAAGATAGATTGTGGCAGTAGATTGTGTCAGCTTGGGCCGCTTCCGGCTGGATGTTTTGGTCGTGTGGGGGGCCGGCTTCCCTCTGTGGTTTACCCGAAGAGGGGGCTGGGGAGCACTGTTAGCTGCATGACCTTGGCCTCAGCAGCACCAGCTGCGACATAAGACACAGCCGGGGAGAGCGTGTGAGAGAGTGGCTGGGGGGGCTGTCGCGCTGGGAGCCGTTCCGAGGATAAAACTGTCGTTGTCACTTTTAAATAAAGCCGTTTGTCACTGTAGGAGCTTCGTAGAGCCGATTTCTTGGAGATTTTTTTATCGATTCAAGTGGACTTCGGTAGATCGAAAACTGAATTGCTTTATTGGAAGACGACACACTAAGCACCTTCATTAGAAAATCAAGGTACCAAATGGCTGCTAAACGGTTGCTGCTCCAGAACTGCAGTGAGCACATTTCCATCGAGCACACTGCAACCAATGCACAAGCAGCCTTGCAGGCTTCTCCTTACAGACATCTACAGCGGGATGGAAGGACACACTGAAAAAAGCTCACGTGACGACTGCCATGTCGGTGGAACCACGTGCGAACGATTCTTGTAGAAGAAAAAATAGCTATATAGTAGGCGGCTCCTGCATTCGCAGGATCTGGTTTGGCAGCAAGTGGCGCCCCGTCCGTGACCGGAGTGCTGCCACCGCTCCCTCCACGGGCGTCCGTCGATGCGTGCCTTGCACGAGTCTGTCGCACGGAGGAAGGTCCCGAGTGGAGAGCTCTGGCTGCTGCTCCCAGGGAAGAGGTCCGAGCTCGAGCTTCGGCTCTAGGCTCATCGGAAGGTGAGCCCTGCAAAGCAGACAGCGCATAAATGGGCTCTGCGCGAGGATTCTGCACGAAAAGGAAGGAACTTGACCAGAGGCGCCATCGAAAAGAGCCGAGCGCATGTGCTGCACTCGACCGCGCAACGTGCATGGTAGTCAGTACGGCAGCACACCCTTTCCTCCTGCACAGAAGTACAAGTCAGCGCACACAGCTTCATTCGTCCCTTAAGATGATCGAAGTGTCGTCTTCCAATTCTTTCCACTGCAACCCAACCCGTGAATAACTCGATTGCAATGTAATATATCTCCGTCTGTAACTCCATAAAGCCACAAAGACTAGGCGAGTGTTAAGCAGGAGAGTTTTGTATCGAGCACTCGCAGCCTAAGCGGCTTTCGGTATGCATTCGGTAGTCAACAGACTTCGTCTCACGCAACTAAGAGAAAGTGGGAAGCATAGCAGAGTCAGAAGAACAGTTGAGGTAGTGAGTAGCATGGAAGTAGCAGCTCAGGACCGCTGAAAAGGATGAGCCATAATCGGCAGGAGGAGAGCAGTTGTCGTTTCGTAAGAATTGTGGAAGCGAGTTCCACAGCCTAGGACCAGCAGAGCTAAAGCTTCTGTCGCCGACGGTCTTTAAGCAGAGGAATGGAACAGCTAATTTCTTGTCCATACAGGACCTGAGGGTGCGAAGAGACTGAAACTGGTGCAGCAGTTCAGCTAGGTGTGGAGGAGCCAAGCCGTGGTGGGCCTTGTGGGTCAGCGTAAAAAAATCCATAAGACTTGAAAAGCCCGAGGTCACTGTGCCGGAAGTTCAGATGAGCATTAGAGTTTTCATGCAATAACAAACGCAATGACCGGGCGGACTGAAGACGTTCGAAATGGCAAAGTTGGTTAATGAGATCATCAAGGGGTGAGGCGAGCTACTGAAGGAATGCCAGTGGTGCGACCAGCATTCAACACTGTGGCCAAGGTCCACCTAGTTGATGCAATATGACTGCTGGTGGAAACATCGGTGAACCGGGTGGCATGCAAAGGTCCACGTGCAACGCAGCTGGGTAAAGTCTCACTACAAGTGGAGAAAACCCGTCAAAGATATGTAAAGCTTACCAGCAGGACTCCTTGGCCAGCAGGACGTCTTTCCTCCAAGGGAGGAACTGACGTACTGAAGTACGAATAGACGTACTTTTTTCCACCAACCAAACTTCCTTGACTCACTACTCCTCCCCACCGAGCAGAGCAGCTCACACTCAGCAACACCTGGCTGGCACACGATCGCTTGGCAGTTGATTAACCGACCCACACCGGATATCACGACGCTAAGGCAGATTCATGCCACCATTCTCTCACACCGAGGCTACATTTCTACGCCCAACTCAGACAGATTTCTCGCTTTTCTATTCTCATAATTTCCATCATCTTTTGTGATGCTTTTCTACCAATCTCACCATCATATTCTCTACCAATCTCACAATCATACCACCTCCTCGACCAATCTACTCTCTCTCGATTTCAGCATCCTTGCTCAACCTTACTAAACTGCAGCTCTTTTCTGAAGCCAGAGCAATAGGGCCAAAGCATGCAGGCTGGAGGTCTGACAATCTCATCCAGTCGATGGTGGCAAAGATACTTACGAGCAACTCACACAGAGTCTGTCAGCAGAATGAGCACCTGCTCACTGCTGACCGGCAGTCTACAGTCGTGGGAACATCCAGTTCACTACTGCCTCTCTTCTACCCTCCTCTACTCGACCTCTCATATCTCTCTCTCTCCACCTCTCTCTCTTTTTTGTCTCTACCTCTCTCTCTCTCTTTTCTGTCTCAATCTCTCTCTCTCTTTTCTGTCTCAATCTCTCTCTTCTCTGTTTCCATCTCTTGTACAGCCATCTCAAAGAGGCCTGTGCTATGTCGCCTGCTTTCCACATTCTAGTTTGGGGTAGATAAAAGGTACAACGGCTCCACGTCTTTAGACGATGCTTTGCTCTCGTTGCCATTCATGCCCGCAGAGGCAACACTGAGTACTTCGGTCTTTACTAACATGAGTTCATATCTTGCAGAAACCGGAATAATAATAAGACATTTGTACAGCCCCCTCAGAAAACTAAATTTATTTCTAGGCACTAGATATACATTTGATGGGAGTATATCAATGTGGTTTGTTATAACAGGCAGAGCATCAGCATGCATAAACATATAAAGTACAAATTCACACGGACCTAGCAAATGCTGTGAGGAACAGATGCATTTTAGCTTCTGCATAAATGTCGTGATGTCACTCAGAAGTGAGCTCCAGGCTTTGGGAGTTTGAGGCTTTGAGCTAAAAGGCTCAAGTCAGAAGAGCAGCTAATATGATGCCTGAAGCAGCAAGACTTAGTTTTGTTTAACGCCGGAGCATGAAGAGAATGAACGGTCCTATAACTTAAGGGACAAGACCTCGAAGTCGATCGCTGCTTGATGGAAGTCAACGTAGGTCGGTGAGAGTAGGTCGGTGTACTGGAAGCCCCACAAATGTCAACTTATTCTCTTAGGAAATCCTAAATGCAGCTGCATTTCGGTGAACTCATTTTGACAATCAGTGATTGGATAGTAATATGTTCGTCCAGTGTGTATCGCCCTTGATGAGATTAGTAAAATAAGCAATGCACTAGACCTATTGAAGAGCTGCAACAGCTTTTAATAAATCAGTAGGCAATACAAAGCAACAATAAAAGAACCGTTCATCTTGCTGTCATTTGAAGACCGTTGGCGACAGACATGTCTGTTTCGAGAGAACTGAACAAGGCAACTCACTTCAATAGATCTTGCAAGAATAAGGCTTTTGCTGTCATGTTATTTGCTCGGGTTACTTTTGGCTTCGTTTCTTCTTTCTTTCCAATTCACTGCCATTAGAGCTTTTGAGAGAACAGACTGATAAAGTCACAGACTAACAGTTGATTGAGAAAATCTTTCCTGTATACATGCATGTATGTATATGTGTAGGATGACCAAATCACTGTTAGTAGGTCCAGAAGGCCACGGGATTCCTAGACAGGTTTTCCATTGGGGGGTTTAAGATAGAATGCCAAGCAGTTTTAGTGCCCAGGGCTAGAATGCAACCTTCACGATGGGTGTAGCTGAAGTTGGAGAAATGTATACAATGCCAACAGCCAATAAACTGATTCTCCAACAACACCAGCAGGCACCACATGCTGAAGATGCCGGTTAGCTTGCAAAGCCCTAGAAAGAACTACAAGCATGCTAATGTCACTAAAGAAGTAATTTTTTTTTCAAATCTGATAATAGTCAGGGTCCGGGAGCAGGGATGCCAAATGATGACAAACTAAAAACTGTAACAGTAAAGAAGGCTTCAACAAACCAAAAAACAAATAAGAGTATTGCTGAGGTCACCAAACTCATTAGCTCATCAACTATTTTCTGCTCCATTCAATTTTATTTCAACATAATTATTCCCAAAATTATAAAATTAACTGCCCTTGACAATTAAGCAACAAAATCTTAAAAAATGCCATTTTGGCTAGTCGTTTGGAGTCCGAGGGTAATTTCATTTAGCAGAAACAGTCTTTGGGTTATATCCAAAAAAGTTTTAGGATCAATTGAATAACGAGATCAACTATGGACATAGTCAGAAACAAAGTAGCAAGCCCTTGTAGATATACAATCAGCAATATTTGCAAGAGATTTACCTTGCAGCAAGTTCACTGCACTGGTCTTATCTGCAGCCTTATTTTCTGCTGGTTGTCTAAGCACAGTCGGAGCTTGTCTTCTGTCATTGTCAGACGCTGCTCAAGTATGGACACGGTCTATAACGAGCAAGAGTGAAGCGATCGGTTTGTTATCGATGCCTGGGCATATATCAACATTCACAATGACCTGTCTCTCTGAAGAGTATGCCACATTATTCTCACCTGGGTGATTATATCAAGCTGATTGACAATGTGTTCCAAAGTAGCAGCCAGCTGTGGTGGCATGGTCTGTGCTTGCAACGATTGTGTCAAAACAGTTGGCAAAATGCCTGCCGGTGGACTACCGCTTTCACCTCGTACTGCACGATCGGCTGACGTTAGCTCAAGATCACTCAGAGATGGTGCACCGACATCTTGTCCCCCTGATCCGGCTCGCTACAGAAGCCATTGCAACAATCACAATCTCTCGTTAGATATCTCTGTATTTACTTTCGACCTTAGCACTGACAGCAGCTGGCTCAAAAGCAACGGCTAGCCTGCCTGTAGCCCAGGGGACCCCCTCAAGGGCTGCTCCAGCACTGGCACATCAATGGAGAAGGCATCACATAAAAAGGATTCAATCCTTTTTAGGACTGAGTCCTAAAAAGATGAAACGGTTTGGCATACACAGGCAAAAGTCCTACATAGCCAGGCTATCCTTGCCGGGCAGGTACAGTCAAGTTGCTCAGTATTGGCATTTGCTTTGGCACGCCTACTCAGCCATCAGTTGGAGCATGTAGGAATCACTAGAGAGTCCTCAGCAGCAGTGGCTGCAACGACAGCATTCTACTCGATATCATCAAGCTCTACTCGCTCGCCACTTCAACAGCATCTATCGACAATTGACATCCCACTTCAACCGAAAGGACAAACTGATAAAGAGTGGCTATTTGGGCACCACTTCAATCCCGCAAGGTTTATACTCGAAGCCTGCAGGCTGCTACTGAGAAGCTAGTTGGTGGGATACGATTGGGCAAAGACTGGATGAACGAGGTGTGTTAGGTCGGAATGCAAAATGAACTCACTTTGTCCATCAAGCATGGCTCGTTTGGAGTGGGCTATTGCAAGAGCACACCAGACTCATAAAGACTGGAGCAAAATCAAATGGGGTGATTAGAGTGCATTACATATATATTTTACACATTTATGCATTTGAAGAGACTTTTTTATACTGAAAATGCATGCAGTTCACTTTCATGTGGCAGTGTAGCTTCATTTTCGTAAAAATGATTATACTTTCATTAAAACTTTGCTTACATATTGTGTAAGCTTATTTCATATTGTTAACGTGATTACAGCAGCTTGAAGCAGCATTTTTCAGAATCAGAATCAGAAAGGTTGGGCCGAGCCGACACGTTGGCGCTTGAGTGTAGACGATGTGGCTGACGATGATTTACAAACAAATGCAAGCTACAGCACCTACGTGTTCCAATCTGCACATGATTCCTTAGAAATTACACTTTCATATACCAGTAGCAAAATTCTAAACTTACACAAATAAGCCAATCATATGGCTTTGCAATATCAGCTTGCCACTGATGGAGCCCTGTCACAGGCCATATTTTACAAAAGAAACAGATATAGTCAAATTACTTAGTCAATAAATCTAAGATAAGGAACTAATGAAAAGAAGATATTCACCAAGCTTAGGAGTTGTGCTCTGGCTCAAACTGCTATGCATACACAACATGCTACTACAATTTTTAAAATTGACACTGATCATAGATGAACAATTCCAATAACTGCCTACAAGCCTGCAGGCCATCTAGGCGATTGCCATCACGAAATATCGGAATTAGAAGAAATAAACAAAAAAGGTACTTTATAAACTTAACCCTCCTTCCCCGACTGCAGAGTGGAGGTAAGCCAAAGTGATATTTTACACTTCCTTCAAAGTGACACCTGCATTGAAACAAATGCTCAACCACCATACCAAACACGATTCAAAGAATCAGCCAGCACGTTAAAAAGTGAGCATGTTTACAGACACCCGTTTTTTTCATGCAATTAATAATAATAATAATAATAATATTGCACTTGATAAAGCGCCCCCAGAGAACTTAATCTCTTTCTAGGCGCTTTACATTTGCTGCAAAGTGATACGCAATAGAATAGTAAGTAAAATCACGCTTGAAAAACAAACAAAATGAATAACATGGTTAGGGGTTACATGCACTGGGTCAGCATGCAAATGTGGTTAGTGGCAGCATGCACAGTGTCAGCACGCATAAGCACATCGAGGACGAATCACAAGGACCCACTAAATGCTGTCCTAAATAGGTATGTTTTTAAGTTTCTTTTAAATGTGGTCAGGTCAGGGGATGTTCTGATGCAGGTCGGGAGGGAGTTCCAGGCTGTGGGAGCATACGAGCTAAATGCACGGTCTCCAAAGGATTTAAGGTTTGTACGAGGTATTTCTAGACTGTTGGATTCCGAAAAGCGAGTGGTACGATGCTTTGCCTGATGGGGTAGTATATCTGAAAGATAGGCTGGAGCCATAGAATGAAGAGACCTAAAAGTGAGCGACAAAACCTTGAAGTCAATCCGTTGCTTGACTGGTTACCAGTGCAGGTCGGCGAGAAGTGGAGTAATGTGGCAACTGCGACGCTCACGACAGACAAGCCTAGCTGCAGAGTTTTGCACCAGCTGCAATCGCCTGATCGCACATGCTGGTAGGCCAGTAAGCAGTGAGTTGCAGAAGTCGAGACGAGATGTCACGAATGCATGGACCAACTTGGACGTGGTATCCTTATCTAAACAAGCCCTAATTTTAGCAATGTTATGAAGCTGAAAATAGGCTGATTTGACTGTGGAGCTGATATGGTCGTCTAACGAGAGGTCGCTTTGGAATATGACACCTAGATTTCGAGCTGATGCAACTGAAGATATGCTGGCAGAGCCAATTTTGAAAGTCGGCCTTTCCAATTTCTGAATAACACTAGGTTTGCCCATAACTAGTAAGTTAGTTTTATCATCGTTTAGTTTTAGAAAATTTGCTGCCATCCATGATCGGATGTCATCAATGCATGCAGCAAGTGAGTTGAGAGAATTTGAGGTGCTCGAAGGCTGGGAGGGATCAAAGCAAAGGTACAACTGAGTGTCATCCGCATAGAAGTGAAAGCCTAGATTGTGCTTGGCAATCACATCAGCGAGAGGGAGAGTATAAACGGTGAAAAGGACCGGACCTAGCACAGAGCCCTGAGGTACTCCATATTTTAGAGGTACTTCAGATGATCTTTGTCCATTCACGTCAACACTCTGGAGTCTATTGATACTAACACACTAATGTGTAGTCAGCATGACTATGTTCAACTTTCTCGCTAGATGGAATCATTCTATACGCACAGTTCAGACAAGTAAACAATCATGCACACACACACACACACACACATACACGAATGCACACACACACACACACACACACACACACACACACACACACACACACACACACACACACACGAATGCACACATGCACTTAAGCACACATGCACCCACACAGACACACACATACACGAACACACACACACGTGATCAGCCACAGATCCACTGATGAAAAATATCGGCAAGATCACTCACAGATGACAGTATGTGTGTCAGTGAGTGGGTAGGAGGAAACAGTCGTTTTCAACAACGAACACCGTGCAGATACATAAAAAGATAGTTACTTTTGGCTTGGAGAACAGAGCCGGCCCAACATCCACAATCCCAGTCAGCTCATCGTCCATGTCTTTTAGCTGCTGATTAGCATTCAGCTGCAATCAAAGCCAAAGAGACTTCAGGGTTTAAGCAATACACAGTACGCTGTGCTTTTGCATTCTTCACTCTAGTTTGAATGGTGACTTTGATAAGCCTCACAGCAAGTTACATAGGTATACCGAATTATGCCTGATCAGTAGGTAAGGTAAGCACTTTGAAGTGAGAAAACATGCCAAAACAACACTACTAGACTTCTAAAGATGCAGTAGCTAAGAAAGCTGACAGCACGACTATTAGTCTGAGAGCTTATTTTATTTCATAGTCTTACTGCTGCTTCTAACAAAGCTCACAAGCAGCACTGGTAGGTAATAGCATCGACAAAGATCATACCTTGACAGGCGTCCGCCTGAATGGCTGTGGCTTTCGCGAGCGATCTGCTGTTTCCTCGGAGCTGGAGTTCAGCTCACCCTCCACATTTCCTGTGGCCGATGACACATGCTGCTTTCGGCTTCGAGACAAAACAGGTGGACCCTGAGCAAGGCTGCTGTAAGACTCCTTCACAAAATCAGCTTTATCAAAATTGGTGTGCCATACGAGTACCTGCAGCATCGCCATATAAGCATTCATGTATCCTCGCCCAAAGACATTCATAGGTCGGTGCAATGATAAAAATAAATGGGAATTGCTCATTAATTTACACAGCCAGTGCAATTTCTTTTAATAATAATAACAATAATAATAACATTAATAATGTACTTGATAAAGCGCCCTCAGAGAACTTAATCTCTCTCTAGGCGCTTTACATTTGCTGCAAAGGGAAATGCAATTGAATGGTGAGTAATATCATGTTTGATAAGCAAACGAAATGAATAACATGGTTAGCGGTGACATGCACAGGGTCAGCATGCAAATGTGGTTAGTGGCAGCATGCACAGTGTCAGCATGCATAAGCACATCGAGGACGAATCACAGGGACCAACTAAATGCTGTCCTAAATAGGTGTTTTTAAGTTCTTTTTAAATGTGGTCAGGTCAGGGGATGTTCTGACGCAGGTCGGGAGGGAGTTCCAGGCTTTGGGAGCATACGAACTAAATGCATGGTCTCCAAAGAATTTGAGGTTTGTACGAGGTATTCGTAGACTGTTGGATTCCGAAAAGCGGGTGGTACGATGCTTGGCCTGATGGGGGAGTATATCTGAGAGATATGCTGGAGCCAAAGAATGAAGTGACCTAAAAGTGAGCGACAAAACCTTGAAGTCAATCCGTTGCTTGACTGGTAGCCAGTGCAGGTCGGTGAGAAGTGGTGTAATGTGGCAACCGCAATGCTCACGACAGACAAGCCTAGCTGCTGAGTTTTGCACCAGCTGCAATCGCCTGATCGCACATGCTGGTAGGCCAGTAAGCAGTGAGTTGCAGAAGTCGAGACAGGATGTCATGAATGCATGGACAAACTTGGACGTGGTATCCTTATCTAAACAGGCCCGAATTTTAGCAATGTTATGAAGCTGAAAATAGGCAGATTTGACTGTGGAGCTGATATGGTCGTCTAACGAGAGGTCGCTTTGGAATATGACACCTAGATTTCGAGCTGATTCAACAAGAGATATCCTGGCAGAGCCGATTTTGAGTGTCAGCCTTTCCAATTTGTGAATCACACTGGGTTCGCCCATAACAAGTAAGTTAGTTTTATCATCGTTTAGTTTTAGAAAATTTGCTGCCATCCATGAGCGGATGTCATCAATACATGCGGCAAGTGAGTTGAGAGAATTTGAGGTGCTCGAAGGCTGGAAGGGATCAAAGCAAAGGTACAACTGAGTGTCATCCGCATAGAAGTGAAAGCCTAGATTGTGCTTGGCAATCACATCAGCAAGAGGCAGAGTATAAACCGTGAAAAGAACCGGACCTAGCACGGAGCCCTGAAGTACCCCATATTTCAGAGGTACCTCAGATGATCTTTGTCCATTCACGTCAATACTCTGGAGTCTCCCACTGAGATAGGACCTGAACCACTGCAGAGCAGTGCCAGTCATGCCCAGGCGAGATGAGAGGCACTCTAGAAGACTTTCTGATCGATAGCATCAAAAGCTGCCGAAAGATCGAGAAAAACAAGCAGCTACACTCTACCCATGTCTGTATTCCTAAGTAGGTCGTTGTATACCCTAAGCAATGCTGACTCTGTGTTTACGACTCGGTTTAACATTGCACACAATGCAAAGCATCACATTTGATGCATATACTAAAAAAAGGTAAGCTGATCAAAGAGCCTCATTTTATATAGCAGCAAAAGAGCCTTAAAGCTAACGTCATCACTTGCTGGCGGCAATAAAGAATTGCCTGCTTCAGGACTCGAACTCATAAATAACCAGGGTCACAAAGTGCGAGCACAATGCCCCTAGGCTAAGAGACAAGTGCACATTACAGCAGATGATAATACAACATTCAGTGAACTAAAACGACAGCTATCTTATCACCATCTGAAAGGTAGGTGCTCGTTTGCAATTAGTGCTACTTCCGCCCACTGTAAGGGGCTTGAATGACAAGTACAGCTAAGTGTCATCGGCACATAAGTGATACAGACTCCTCAATCTATTTTCTCCGGTGGGCCTGTGTAAATAAAGAAGATTAGCGATCGATCGAAAACATTTTGGGATTTCACAGGTGACATGTCTTCTGGATAAAACTTGACAGCAACACGACAAGTACTAAATATGACGGGGACAGGTATGATTTGGATCATATCGGCGCCTCATCAGCCATCAGACCAGGCGTTGCTCTCGAGCCTGTTTACCTGCTCGTCCGAGCCACCTGACGCAAAGTATTCACCATTTTGGGAAAACCTCACGGCAGTCACCGGTCCCTGCAAGAGAAAAAGCTAAGCTTGGCCCACAGCAGTAGCCGGTTTGCACTTGCAAACACAGGGCCCTCTAAACGTGATATACGATATACGATAATGAGTTCACTTAACTGACCTTGCACTCAGTATCTACCTAATCATCCATCAAACAGGAATACTTAGAGCCTGGAGGTAGCAGTCAGCTGACACCAGCAGACGATGTACCAACCTGGTGACCGTGAAGAGTGTAGAATAGTCTGCCTTCCAGAAGATCGAACACTTTTAGTGTGCTATCGTCCGAGCAGCTGATCAGGTAATTACCACTGCTGTGGAACGACACGTCGTTAACAGGACCACTGTGTGCTGCAATATATAAAGGGCTCGACATGGTGGTAACAAAACTCAAGCCCTACCCCACAGCTCAGCCAGATCACGCACCATCAATTAGCGCCAAATGGCATGCTACATGATGACACTGAAACCGGAAGCACTCATTTGAATCACTCAGTGAGATCGCGACGATACCCCCAACCCCGGCATTAACTAGCAAATTAATTCTCGGCAATAACAAGCAATCAAGAATCGCAGCTCAGCAATGCCTACACGACTTTCGAGTACTCCTGATGCAGCTCTTTAGCAATGGCGAGGGGGGGAGGGTTTATCTGCATATTTTCAGCTATTTCCAGCGGTGGAGCTGCATCGGCACTACCAAGGCAGCCATCAGCAGCCGAGGGACATTCGATTTCGAGACGTGTACCTCGATTGTACGTCGGCTACCGACTCTCTAGCCCTACTTCTTTTGCTCAACTGCCCACTGGCGGCCGATGAATGCATGCCTACGACGCAATGTAGCGTGCTCCTTTGCGCCATCGAACAGGATCATCAAACAGGTCGTCAAACGTTCACCAGGTTGTGCAGGGATCGACTGTGCCCAAGAAGGCCACCGATAGCCGAGTGCACTTCGTACAGAATAGAATACTTGTTCACCATTTACCATTTTGTTTCGAACATGCCACGGTGTCACTGTAAGCCTGAGCATGCCTGTAGCACGCATGACACGTGACACGGTCTTCCCGGACACTCGCTCACACGGGAAGCTGGCTGCTTTTTCGCCTCTGAATGGCATTAGTGTCGGCTGGTTACTAGAGCGTAGGCACTGCTAGCAGCAGCAGCCGGCACCATCGCATTTGCCCCGTGATACTAGCAGCATTCAAGCAGCCGCCGGATAAAAGCAGTAGGCTCAGAAACACAAAAATCACTTGCTCAGCGCTCACCCGTGTAGTGCTGTATTAGCTTATGCATTCTAATGTCCCACACCTTCACCGTGTTGTCTGCACCGGCAGCAGCTATGCAAGTTCCACTCGGATGAAATGCTACCTTGTTACAATGCCTAAAAGAGACGAAGGCTGTCACCACTCTTCATTGGACCTGACAAGCTGCTTTGAGTAGCCAGAAGAATTTCAACTTAATTGCTTAATCGGAGAACAGCCAAAAGAATGTAGCTTGCAGAGACCCAGAGAGAGAGAGAGAGAGAGAGAGAGAGAGAGAGAGAGAGAGAGAGAGAGAGAGAGAGAGAGACCGACAGATATGCACAGACAGATAAATAGGGAGAAAGACAGAGACAGAAAGAGAGAGAGAGAGAGAGAGAGACCGACAGACACACACAGACAGATAAACAGAGAGAAGAGAGAGAGAGAGAGAGAGAGAGAGAGAGAGAGAGAGAAAGGGGGAGGGAGAGAGAGAGAAAGAATCAGAGAGCAAGCGATATGCGGCAATCATCATATAGCATGCGATCGGAACAAAGTACTCACGCTCCGTGCTCGAAGAACGTATGCACGCACTCGTGGCTCGATTTGTCCCACACTTTAACCGTTTTGTCATCGCTGGCTGAGACGATGAGCCGTGCATCTGGCGAGAAGCGTACGCAGCGCACCCAGTTCATGTGCTGGTTCAAGGAGAACTGAAACTTCTGCCTGTGCGTCGACCATACCTAGCACGAATCAGCAAGCAGCAGCTGTTAACACGTTGACCGCTCGGCTGCGAAGTGGCAACGCTGTTCGGCAAACAAGCCGAATGGACAGGGTGAGAGAGAGAGAGAGAGAGAGAGAGAGAGAGAGGCTGACGAGCAGAGAGAGTAAGGCTGGCACATGTCAGCAGTGGGTATCGCTTGATCTAAGCTGCTGCTGCAACCTGGTCACAGAAAAGCGTGCGTGCGAGATCGAATAAGACAGTGTCAAGCACGGCTTAGTCTGCAAAGACGACAGTGACCCCTAAGAATCGTTAGTAAAGCAGGAGCAAGTCTTACTCCCACCCACCCACAGTCTTGCAGAGCCGAAGCATGACGTTTTTCAACACGAACGGTCGGTGCAACCGGCATGCCACAGTCAGTGTGCTGGCGAGAGGGGTGGCCGCCAGGCGGGTCGACATCCAAACTCGCTCACCTTGACCGTCTTGTCATCCGATGCCGTGCACAGCAGCTGACCGTCGCTGGAGAAGTCCACGCTGCGTACCGTTGCCGTATGTGCTTTGAACACGGTGGATTCGCCTTTGCTGTAGATTAAACGTGCCACACTCAGCATTGCAATCGCAGATCATCAAACGTGCGTGCGGCACTCCGGCAGCGTGCGTGGCAGCACGGTGCAAAGCACCACTAGTGCTGCTAGATCAAACCGGGAGATCATGCCATCATGCCGTGCAAGCCATCCGCTGCAAGGCAAGCTTGGTGTAAACATAAAAAGCTGGCTAGCCCGGCTAGTTTCTAGCATCTCACTTACACGCTGGGAATCCAAAGTCGAATGGTCTTATCCCGTGAAGCAGAAGCAACGATGTGACCGGATGGCGAGAAGCATACGTCGAGGATGGCATCCTGGAGCAAGACAACACACCGAGCATAAGGACGTTTAGTGGAGTGCCATCTCGGGGAGGGGGGTGCTCAACGAACAAATCAGCCGCGGACATTTCGGCTGCTAATGTTTATGCTCACAGAATGGACGAAACGGCCGCGTAGGGGACCATAGATGGACAATGAGCTAAGAACGATCTTTGCTTTTCCTTCACGACTTGGACAGCAAAGCTACAATTGGTCTGCCCTCAGAAGTAACTCCAGCAGCGCTCTGATTTAAGGAGACGGCCTGCACGATCAGGGGGCTATGTATGTACACTAAGTAAGTATCTCGGTAACCCACAAGGCCACAAAGGCTAGGTGGGTGTTAACGCTCGAGAGTTTTCTATGGCATTTAAAAAAAAAGCGTCAGCGGCTTTCGATGGTCATACGGTAGCAAACACGCGTCTCACACAGCAAAGATAAAAAGAGAAGCACAGCTTTGTCAGAAGGACGTCGAGGAAGTAAGTAGAATGGAAGAAGCAGCGCCTCATTAACACATGCCTTCGTAGCTAAATCATCTGCTCTCATAGCCGAGAGATCCGCAAGCCAGGCCAGAAGCATTCGTAGCCGAAACGCATCGGCAGACGCATCCACCATCTGGTGGGATGGGGTGGGTGGGTGTGTGGGATTGGATAAGGGCCGCAACTGCCCAGGAGGTAAGGTGCTCGCTCTTCACGACCGAGGCTGTTGGTTCGAGTCCTGTCGTGGGCGATCCTTTATTGCCAACTGCTAGCGGTGGTGAGAGCCGTTACGACACTTCTGCAGCTACACAAATGATGCTGTTGAATCAGGATGCACGCACGTATACTGCCTGTAAATGTGCGTATGCCCAGCCAGGCAAAGCAGGGGATCAGGCCAGCTGTGTACAACACACACCCACCTTGTGGCCAATGAACCTGTAGGCTCTCATCTGAGGCTTGAAGTTCCAGATCATCAGGCAGGAGTCGAGCGAGCCAGATGCTATAAATCACAAACACCGAATAGCAATAAAAACAAACACTCCAGCCAGAAGCCACACACTCGCCTGAATTGAACCGGATCTTGAACTCGTGAGAGCAAAGTCAGCTGCCTGGCAATCAGCCACCACGCAAGGCAGGCAGTCAAATCGTCGACGAAGTAAGACAAGGGTTCAGCATGGCCAAAGCATGCCAATATGATTGGTGCTTGACCTTGCCAAACCCAGCCAGACCTAACAGGTCGTACTACACCTTAGGCGACAGATGAAGTCTGGCTTAAATCAGGGCTTCAGCACGGCATCTACCGTTGACACCCCTGAACTTGTGGAACAATCTTCAACAAAAACCTATCGTGCCGACAGGGAGAAATGGCTGAATGCAGAGATGTGACATCAGCAGCAACACAGCCGACTTTGCCACTTTTAACTATGGTACCCCAAAATGCACTAAAAGGTCACTAAAAGGTAGCAAAGCATGCAATATTTCGCAGCATCGAACAGCTTTTGAGAGGAGTATGGAGAAAAAGATTGACAACTAAGGCAAGTGACCACGAAGGGGAAACTAGATTCGCCGGCTACACTAAGTGCTGGTACATTATATTGCCTGATTAATACACAGCATATCATGCCATTGCTAGCCATTGCCTGGGAAAGCACGGTTACACTTGTCTGCTTCTTCAAGAACGTATTCCCAGTAGCACACTTACTCGGCCGTACCTGTGTCTATCCATCCCTGAAAGTAAACAGAACAACTAAAGAACGAATAGTTGAACTTTGGACACCACGTTCCATCTTCCCATTCTGTGTTACCAGCCTGACGAAGCGGTTGGCGTCACACAGACTATTTGCTCAGTTTACACTCTACGTACTAGTTCAAGTCTTGAATCTTTACTCAATGCTTTGCCTTACCTTGATATTCTTTCAACACAGCTGTTCATGCAACTGTGATGTAGGTGGATGCAGCGATCCTAATTAGCATCGGCAAAAGCAAAGAGAAAGACAGTGCTGAAGTAACCAAATGGCACTCAGCGCATTTCCCAATTGCTGGAATAAAATATACACGGACCTCGGAATCACTCATCTTAAGCTATTTAAGACAATAGTAAATACGGGTCGCCAGTTTAGGTCAGATGCAAGAAAAGCTTAACTGATAGCAACATTATGCTATTTTTAGTGCATAACAAGATGGCCACTGTGAAATTAGTTTGCGTACATTCCCTAATCAGAGGCAGGTTGCTTCTGAATGTCTTTCAACTCTCTTGCTGCTTTTAAAATCGAAATCTCCATTCCGTGCCAATACAGAAGGTGCACGACAGAAAAAAGGCCAAACATAACTGAGGAATAAAAAGAAAGATGTTCACGATTGTTATTTTGCTGTGCAGTGTGTGCGCGCAAGCGTGAATACGACTATACAATTACAACGAGCTGCAATCAGTACCAAAGGGAAACTATAGCAGCACACCCTAGTGGGATCTTTATTTTGTATTAATTTTCATGTGTGACGTAACCTATTGCCAACCAGAGCTATTCAATTATTACACACCACAGCAGTAGACATTTTATGTCGAGTGACCATTAGCTTTAGCTGCTTCCGGATATACTTCTGCTATTTGTGCAGTTTATTGGTGGCTACAGCCTACCGGTAAAAAAGAAATTAAGGTAAAGAATTTGAACCTGTCATGCTACATGTTGACTTTGACAAGTCCTCGGCATGTGCACATGAACAGGACACCACATCTTTAATAGCAAACCAAGCGTAAAAGTCAAATCCTTGTCAGCCAAGTAAACAACAGTGCATGGTAAGAGGTTACGCATAACGTCCCAGAAACCAAAATCAACTGTATGGATGCAAATAGAGCTACGCAGACAGACGGCATGCATTTAGTGCAGACATATCTGGAGTGTCAAAACTAACACGAAAGAACCTCCAAGTAAGCAAATCATAGCACAGCAACTACAAAAATATGATTTGATCCCTAGCACAACTATTACCATTTTCCTTTGCTTACATAATCATGATCTGCCCTTGTTTTCTTTACGATATAATGGTGTGTTTGTTTACTCTGCCCTTGCTTGCACAGGCAAGTTCAACACCCAAAAGCAGCTTTTTTGTGAGAGTATTGTACGTTTATTATTATTATAGTAATTATATTTTTCAATCGTACAGTCGCTCTTGGAAAGAAGCTGGCACGGCTCAAATGCTAAAGCACGTCAAACAGAAGAACTTTTCCATGTGCCCCATTTGGCAGGATTATAAATTATATATAGCTTAGCTGATTCAACAGCCTCATTTGCTTAGCAGCAGAAGAGCCTTGACGGTTATAACCACCGCTTGCAGTGGACCACAAAGGATCGCCCACTGCAGGGCTCGAACCCATGACCTGGGTCATGAAGAGCAAGAGCCTTCCAATTATGCGCAGCTAACTAGAGAGGCTTGGCAGAGATTCGCTGGCCAGGATAACAGAGCTCAAGATTAAGTAAATTGGACAATTTGAACAAAGGCCACATCTAACGCTGTTACTCACATTCCAGTCCACCCACATCGAGGCCGCGGGGAGCCATTGGCCTGCCCAGTCAACCCCAAACTAGCACTGCAGGTATCATCAGTAGTGAGGGCGGCACAACACGCCGGCTTACCCAGCTGCTTCATGTTGGGATTGAACTCCAGACATGTCACAGTGTCGCGGTGACCTTTGAAATGCCGCTCCAGCGTAGGATCCTCCTGCATCATTAACACGGGTTTTGATGCAGTCTCAAATAGATTACAGTGACGATAGAAAATTCACAAAATAGGTATTGATTTCAAACGTTTATCAGGCTGCTACTGAATCAGAGCTAACAAGTAACATTGGAAATAGCAATAAATCCCCTTCCGATGCCGATATAGTGGTGGCCAACAAAGTGAACCTAAAAAGTCAGGCTATGAACTAAATACAAGGAAGCCATGTATAAATATGACGACACATCAGCATCATGAAGAGCATCAGGGCCAAAAAGAATCAGGAAACACGACCACTGTGAGACAGAGTGCTTATCGAATGAATGCAGTCTTCTCAATAAATCTATTAAAGCCCCCCCCCCCCTATGGTGGCCGGCACGAGCGATACTTTACTTGACTGTAAGTGTATGTCATTGGCATCTGCTCACATAGGAACTCCCATGACTGTTGTATTGGTAAAAAAGAATGCTAATTACAGCTGTCAACGAGTAAGCAAACCTGCTGTATGTTCCTGATAGGTAATAATAATAAAAATAATAATAATAACATACTTGATAAAGCGCCCTCAGAGAACTTAATCTTTTTCTAGGCCCTTTACATTTGCTGCAAAGTGAAATGCAATTGAATGGTAAGTAAAATCATGCTAGATTGCTGCAGTGTGGTTTCTCATTGCTAGTAGGCTGAGAACTTAATCTTTTTCTAGGCCCTTTACATTTGCTGCAAAGTGAAATGCAATTGAATGGTAAGTAAAATCATGCTAGATTGCTGCAGTGTGGTTTCTCATTGCTAGTAGGCTGCGGTGACTGAATCTTACACAAAGGCTACCACAGGGCTCGATTTCAAGGTTTTGCTACTCACTTTTAGGTTCTTGCATTCTCCTACTCTAGCGTACCTATCCAGACTACTTCCCAATCAGGCCACCAATAACGTCCATCATATCAATTATAATGATAATAATAATAATTTTGATATAGCACCCTCAGAGAACTCAATCTCTTTCTAGGCATTTTACATTTGCTGCTAACGAGGCTCGATCGAATGATTAGTGGTACCATGCTCAATAAACAACAAGAATAACATGGTTAGGGGGACATGCACAGGGTCAGCATGCAAGGTTCGTTAGTAACAGCATGCACAATATCAGCACGCATAAGCACACAAAGGATACACAGGGACTCACTAAATGCTGTGATAAATAGATGCGTTTTTAGTTTCTTTTTAAATGTGGAAAACTCAGATGTCGCGCCGCAAGTCGGGAGTGAATTCCTGGCTTTGGGTGCATACGAACTAAAGGCATGGTCTCCAAAGGATTTGAGATTTGTATAAGGTGTGGGTAAACAGTTAGATTCCGAAAAGCGGGTGGTACGATGCTTGGCCTGGTGGGGAAGCAGATTTGATAGATAGGCTAGAGCCAAAGAATGAAGGGAGCTAAAATTGGGTGACAAAACGTTGAAGTCGATGCGTTGCTTGACTGGGAGCCAGTGCAGGTTGGTGAGAAGTGGTGTGATGTGGCACCTGCGACGCTCACACCAGACAAGCCTAGCTGCAGAGTTTTATACCAGCTGCAAGCACTTGAGTGTACAGGCCGGTAGACCAGCTAGCAGTGAGTCACAGAAGTCGTGATGGGATGTCACAAATGCATGGACCAACTTAGATGTGGTATCCCTGTCTAAACAAGCTCGAATTCTAGAAATGTTATGTGGCTGAAAGTAGGCAGACTTGATTGTGGAACTGGTGTGGTCTTCGAATGAAAGGTCACTTTGTAACATGACACCTAGATTTCGTGCAGATTCAACAGGAGATATGCTGACAGAGCCGATTTTGGGCATTAGCTTTTCCAATATATGAATCACACTTGATTGCCCACAACTAGTAAGCCGGTTTCATCATCATTCAATTTAAGAAAGTTTGAGATGTCATCAATATATGCAGCAAGGAAGTTGAGAGAATTCAACGTTCTGGAGGGCTGGGAGGGACCAAAGCAAAGGTACAACTGAGTGCCATCAGCATAAAAGTGAAAGCCTAGATTGTGCTTGGCAATCACACCGGCAAGAAGGAGAGTATAAACCGTGAAAAGATCACCCACTTGTCTGACTCAAGCCGTTTAGCTGTCCCTCAAACCAACCTCATATGCTCCCTCCCACACCCTGGAACTGACTCCGGACTGTCATCACGGCACTTCCTGACTTGACATTTAAACTGAAGCTAAACACACACCCGTTCCTCACAGCATTAGCTGGGTAAGTGTGAATTGTCTTTTGCGTGCATGTGCACGCTGAAGAAGTGCATGTTATCACTGACATTATTTACATGTTTTTTTGCAGCATATGTAAAGTGCCCAGAAACAGATTTACTTCCCCGAGGACACAATAAAAAATGTCTTCTTTATTAGTATAACTATTATTATTCGATCCTTGCGTGCACACAGGTTACTTGGGCTGCTCAGCCCACAGAAATGGTAAGCCAGCAAAGCACTACCCCTATTGAGTGCATGCACATCTATTGCACTGCACTCAACACATGTTGCATCCATTGAACGACACTGCCCTTCATACATATTGCTGTCAGATGTCCCCATTAAAACAGAAGTAATATTACTAATGATTCCCCTAAGACTTGCCGTCATGATTGCTTCCTCCGCGAGGGGCAAGCCAGTTCTGCCATTCTGTCGGCAAAAGTCCTGTCCTGTCCTGTCACCAGCAGGCATGAACCACGATCTCTGAGTCCAGAATCTTGGGCACTAAAAACTGCTGCATACTTGGCTGCCTGGTGACCCCCTTTCGAAAAGATACAGGGACGAGGAGCATTGATCTTAAAAGATACTCTTAAATAATTGATTATCGACGACGGAGTTCGCACAGTTACCCCAGGTGCACCCGCACTGGGCCGCGCCACATGAAAACGAAGCCCAGCCGAACATCAAGGCAGACCGACGTGGTGCAGCCTCACCCCCCATCGGGCTGTCACGAACCAACAATCGGCTCAATGAGTGCTGCTCAGCGAGAAAAAACGCGAACGCTCAGAACGGTTCGAAATCCATATTAAGTCTATAATGGAAGTCTCGCTAAAAAAATACGACGCCGACGAACGGTCGCATCTCTGAATGACGAGCGAGCTGTTTCGGCGGAGCCATCGTGCTGAGAGTGCCATCAACTACGACCGCGACAAATGGCAGCGATGCAGTGATCGCTTATCAGATCGCCTGCTTGGTCGCGAGCGAGAGAGCTCAGGCCGGCCAGCGAGCGACGACGCGGCTCGCTAAGCGCCGCTCGCAGCGCGCCCGATCCACGCGACTCGGCGGTCGATTCGACGACGACGACGACGACATCCGGACATGGGAAGGCGCGCAACCATGCATCAAAGCCACGAATTAAGATGATGGATAATGACGATACTAAAATGGTGGCAGCGGTACAAGGGTGCGCTTTGCCGCTGCGTCGCTATTGGGTCGTCTGGGTTGAGTCGCACGCTCTCGCGCTACTCTGGGCCTGACGGCCGACCCTTAGAGTGAGCTTTCAAAGTGGACTGATCTCAGGAGCGGACAGGGTAATACAAATTAAAATCCAAGCTTCAGTACTCTACTTACCAGCGGAGTCGCCATAATGTCCGTATAGACGACAGCAGCGAGACAGCTCCGACCACGCGCTTACGTAGCAACGCGACGCAGTTTCGAATTATGGCGGTTAGCAGGTGCGACTCGTTCTGGATACGCAGCCAGCTACCGGCGCGTGGGAAGCCCGACCGTGCAACCGTGGCTGTCTTTTCCACAGAATTTATGTTTTACTTATTTGAATACTATTTTTTGGTCGATTTAGGTTTCCATTCTTTTACGTCCGGGCATCAAATGCAGGGTATTCTACATCCGTAATACGTCAAGGGGGGGAGTGGTATGGTGGGTGGGGGGGGGGGAGCTTAGTCAGTAGAGCGACGGGCCGTAGCACTTTTTGTAGTGAGCCGTTAAAGCTCCCCTAGACTATTTTCACTTACCCTTCTCAGATTTTTTAGTTAGGTTCCATTTTTACCAAAGTGAGCATTATCAAGTAGCTTCCATTTTCGGAGTAATGCGGTGCAGTTGAGTTTCGAGATCAACTAAAGCCACTGTATCGAAGTCGACAACCACCGTGCCCAAAGCCGAGAAAAAGCACCGCAATCGATAAGAGGTCACATGCACAGCCCAAAACTGCTCTTCACATCGCAAGAAAATTTAGTAAGAATTGCTGTATTCCAAAGCGACACAGAAAGCTCTATCCACAAGACGGCTCGCCGCGTGTCAGCACTTCCTGTCGCTCTTCCCCCAAGTCCGCGTCACTGATCTCGCGCCGAGATCATGCAGCTAGAAGAGCGCACCCCGAGTCCCCCTCCCCCTGTGCGGTACACCCAGCCAGTGAGCCACGGAGGAGAGCCGGCCTCCCACACGACCAAAACACGCAGCCGGCAGCGGCTCAAGCCGGTGCAAGCTACCACCGCAGTATCTAACTACTCTGCGGAAAAAAGAGAACGGGCTTCCTGCGCAAGACAAGACTTGAAAGGAAGCGCGCGTATGCTAGAAGCAAACCGAGAGCCGTCGAGGCCTCAATTCGCCGCGCATTTTATTCGTGCATTTTATTTACGCAGTCTTGTCCATCTCGATATATAGTAGCAAGGAGAGCGAGGACGCAGCGATCGGCGGTAGCGAAATGATGCAGCATTGGCACGTTGGTAGGCGAGAGGGTGGACACTGCGGGAGGACGGCATAAAAAATAACTTACCCCAGAGGAATTATCGCGAGCACTAATCACTTTTATGACCAGAGGCTACGCGGCATAAACCCGATAAAAATCGATCGATGAACGTGCGCAGTTTCTTCAGGAAAATAAAAATAATAATATATTTGTATAGCGCCTTCAGAGAGCCTAAATTTCTGGGCACTTTCCTTTTGCTTCAAAGGAAGCAGAAACTAATCTATATGACTAGCCAGGCGGGTTAAGTTAAGGCCGCCGCTGGCGTGAAGCCTTTCCCGGAAGTCCTGGCTAAGATGCTTCTCCGCTAAACAGCTCAGTAGTGCCAGTCCAGTATACTGGCCTGTGACCGACAGCCGATCGACGGCAGCGCAGCGCTCCTGCGCGCAGCGCATTTCTTCGCGGAGCGAATTTGAGCAGTTGACCCGTTAGCGGTCCATTAGCATGCACGCAGCTTGCGTCGAGCCCTTTACCATCGGCAGTAATCTTGAACCCCAGCCAGCATTACTACAAACGGAAGAATTTCGTACTCGGATGCAGGGCAAGTTAAAGTTGTGTACGTGTTGCACGCTGCACCAGTCTCGCGGCGCGTAGCTTTGTACAGCTTCATTTACAGGCGGTACGACCACGTGCTTACATGCAACTGTGTGAATGCTACTAATATACCAATTAGCTGATGTTATTTTCTTCCGCACCTGTGAAGTAGCTAGAAAAAATTCAATTTTTTCAGGACAGTAGACAAGCACTTCATTCGTATTAGTATCAAAGCCTTATTAAAACCAACGTCCTTCTATTCGATAAACGGAAAAGGACTTTCGAAGGGCTACTCAAACGCATCTATTTATGACAGCATTTAGCGGGTCTCTGAGATTCATCCTTTATGTGCTTATGCGTGCTGACACTGTTGCACTGTTGCATGCTGCCACTAACCACACTTGCATGCTGACCCTGTGCATGTCACCACTAACCATGCAATTCTTGTTGTCTATCGAGCATGCTACCACTACCATTTGACTGTGCTTTCTGTGCGTCAAATGTAAAGCGCGTAGAAAGAGATTGAGTTCACTGAGGGTGATTTATCAAATGTATTATTATTATTACTCAACGTCTGAAATGTTTCAAAGCAGTAACACAATTTGTGGGGAGAGTCATTAAAGACTACTAACTTCAATATTTTCTAATTCGGAATGCAGATGAGCAAATAGTCGCTAAATCTAACGTTTAGTTAGGGTTGTGATCTTCGAAGGGTATCGCAGTAGATTGTTTAACCAGGGCCACCACCATTTGCCGAGTCCGAGGTGACTGGCAGGACGACGATTCTATTGAGAGGAGGTCTACAAGTCGATCTGGTTGACGCGAGTTCATATAAGAGCTTCTTACGTCAGTTGAACCTAGTCCGAGCAACTAAGTTAATCCTTCGCTATTTTCAAGGTTTACGGAGTTCCACGATGTTACTTTTTCCAAGAAATAATAAGAAACCTTCATCCTAACGTTATATGAAGAGCCGGGAAGAAGCGACGGGAGTTGAGAGAACCGTCAAAATAGTTTCCGAAAAGTTTCTAGGAGGTTTGCGAAAAGCCAAGAAGGTTCTAATGTGTTTTAGAAGATTTTCCAAAAAAATTCTGGAGAAATAAATTCCGCAGAATCACGAAAACAATTTCGCAGAAAATTTAATTTGCGAGCCCTTCAGGAGGTTGGCGAAGGTTACGTCACTCTTCCAAAGCACAAGTCGCCGATCAAAGCCGTACGCCTAGGGTTTCCCCTGAGGAGGAGCAGCAGCTATCGGGTGTATAGTCGTTTACTAGACGTTGAAAGTTGGCCAGCCTTTCAGAACCAACGTGCGGAAAAAAGAAGTTCGGTGTTCATCAGTCACCGCGAAGTAATAATAATAATAATAATAATTCACTTGATAAAGCGCCCTCAGAGAACTTAATCTCTCTCTAGGCGCTTTACATTTGCTGCAAAGGGAAATGCAATTGAATGGTGAGTAAAATCATGCTTGAAAAACAAACAAAATGAATAATGTGGTTAGGGGTGACATGCACAGGGTCAGCATGCAAGTGTGGTTAGTGGCAGCATGCACAGTGTCAGCACGCATAAACACATCAAGGACGAATCACACGGACCCACTAAATGCTGTCCTAAATAGGTGTGTTTTTAGGTTCCTTTTAAATGTGGTCAGGTCGGGGGATGTTCTGACGCAGGTCGGGAGGGAGTTCCGGGCTGTGGGAGCATACGAACTAAATGCACGGTCTCCAAAGGATTTAAGGTTTGTACGAGGTATTTCTAGACTGTTGGATTCCGAAAAGCGAGTGGTACGATGCTTTGCCTGATGGGGTAGTATCTCTGAAAGATAGGCTGGAGCCATAGAATGAAGAGACCTAAAAGTGAGCGACAAAACCTTGAAGTCAATCCGTTGCTTGACTGGTAGCCAGTGCAGGTCGGCGAGAAGTGGAGTAATGTGGCAACTGCGACGCTCACGACAGACAAGTCTAGCTGCCGAGTTTTGCACCAGCTGCAATCGCCTGATCGCACATACTGGTAGGCCAGTAAGCAGTGAGTTGCAGAAGTCGAGACAGGATGTCTCGAATGCATGGACCAACTTAGATGTGGTATCTTTATCTAAGCAAGCCCAAATTTTAGCAATGTTATGAAGCTGAAAATAGGCGGATTTGACTGTGGAGCTGATACGGTCCTCTAGCGAGAGGTCGCTTTGGAATATGACACCTAGATTTCGAGCTGATTCAACTGGAGATATGCTGGCAGAGCCAATTTTGAGCGTCAGCCTTTCCAATCTCTGAATCACACTGGGTTTGCCCATAACAAGTAAGTTAGTTTTATCATCGTTTAGTTTTAGAAAATTTGCTGCCATCCATATGCGGATGTCATCAATGCATGCAGCTAGTGGGTTGAGAGAGTTTGAGGTGCTCGAAGGCTGGGAGGAATCAAAGCAAAGGTGCAACTGAGTGTCATCTCATTGAAGTGAAAGCCTAGATTGTGCTTGGCAATCACATCAGCAAGAGGGAGAGTATAAACCGTGAAAAGAACCGGACCTAGCACAGAGCCCTGTGGTACCCCATATTTCAGAGGTGCCTCATATGATCTTTGTCCATTCACGTCAATACTCTGGAGTCTCCCACTGAGATAGGACCTGAGCCACTGCAGAGCAGTGCCAGTGATGCCCAGGCGAGATGAGAGGCGCTCTAGAAGACTTTCTGATCGATAGCATCAAAAGCTGCCGAAAGATCGAGAAAAACAAGCAGCTACACTCTACCCATGTCTGCATTCCTAAGTAGGTCGTTGTATACCCTAAGGAATGCTGACTCTGTGGAGTGATTAGCTCTAAAGCCAGACTGGAACTTAATAGCAAGGTGTGAGGTTTCGATATACGAGTTCAGCTGGTCCGTCACGACCCGTTCCAATGTCTTTGATAGGAATGGTAGAAGGGAGACTGAGCGGTAGTTGCTTAAGTTCTCTTTGTCTAGTGTCGCTTTCTTGAGAAGTGGCCTGACTACAGCTTTTTTGAAAGGTGCTGGGACATGACCGGAGGCTAATGACATACTAATGATGTTAGTTATGCATGGCAGCAGCAGATCAATGCAACGTAGGAGCAGGACAGTGGGAATAGGGTCCAGAGGACTTGTTGTCTTTTTTGATTGAGATACGAACTTTAGGACTAAATCACTAGTGACCTGCTTAAATGCAGACATTGAGGTGCAGCCAGGAACCGAGGAACAGCATTCTAGTGGGGAGGTTGTCATCGCAGGGATGGATTCCCTGATCTTGTTTATCTTCTGCACAAAGAATCGAGAGAAGCGATCGGCTAGATCATCACTAGGATCATCAGGTAAGGAGCTAATCTGGGAACGGTTGAGGAGATGGTTTATTGTTGACATCAGCATTTTTGGGTTGTGCATCTGTGATTCAACAATGTTTCTATAGAAGCTAGACTTGGCCTTTGCTAGGATCGATTGGTACGACCTACAGTAGTCTTCATATGCCTGTCGATGGACAGTTAGTCCGGATCTTTTGTATGCTTTTTTAAGCTTTCGTTTAGTAGACTTGGCTAGTTTAATGTCTGTGGTAAACCATAGGCCGTCTGGGCGGGGGGCCGCACAGTGCGCTTTGTCAGAGGTGCAAACTCGTCGAGCGTGTCAGCTAGTGTCGTGTTGTAGCTATCTACCAATGATGACAGATCGGAGGGAGGATTGAGCAGCAGAGGTGAAGCAGATATTCTCGCACGGACTGCGTCGATGTCAAGGGTCTTGAGGTTTCGCGATTCACAGGTTATTTTAGAGGAGGATGTGGGCACACACTGTAGATTGAATGAGATCTGCATGTGGTCAGATAAGTAGGATTTGGTAATAAGTGGTGATGACAGAGTGCAGTTGTATGAGAAAATCTGGTCGAGTGTGTGACCCTTGATGTGGGCAGGGCCATGCACATGAGCCACAAGAGACAATGAGTCAGTCAATGCACGAAATTCGGTGCTGAAAGCGTCAGATAAGTTATCCAAGTGAACGTTGAAATCACCCATAACGAGGAAGGATCGATTTCTTGCACACAGAATCGAAATGAGATCGGAGAAATCTGAGATAAAGGAGGATTTGGTACCTGGTGGGCGATAGACTACTGCCACTATCGGTAGCTTGTTTTCGGGTGAGACCAAGACAATTGATTCAAAAGACTGCTTCGAGGGTACCGCAAATGGCTTGAAGTTGAATTTCGAGCGCACGACAATAGCAACTTACCTCAAGTTTTGGACGATCTAGGGGTGTGAAAGAACGAGAAACCAGATGGAGTAGCGTCTTTAATTGTCGGGCAGTTTATCGATTTCAGCCAAGTTTCAGTTAGGGCGAGCAGGTCGATACCATTTTCAGAAATAAGTAGTACCGCGCACTCGTAGGGTGTGAGCGCCAAGGATGCGCCGAGTGCTGGGCGCTTAGAAGCGATAGCCGATGTATCGTGGTGAGAAATGCCTTTCTAGTGCAGCGCTAGACAGGAGAAGAAATGCAAGAATCGGAGAGCAGATGGAATTCGACACTGTGCGGATCTGTCAGACGAGACCCGGCGGTCGCAGTGCAGACTAGGCGCCGCGGTCGGGCATTTAAGATCGAAACCCCCGTAGATTGTTCTTTACCTCTCAGACGGAGATTGTTACACATGGTGTCAAGAGCTGCTAAGGGGTCTTTCAGAGGTCCAGAAAAGTGAAGTGATGTCGCACCAGGATTTGTTGTCGAGGCCGCCACAAGCCCAGAGCGAGGAGAGCGTGTTTCAGTTTGAATCCCGAACGCTATTCTCTTAACTTCTTTTGTTTGTTTGTTTATGTTTTATTTGGTTAACTTCGTTTGTTTGTTTCGCCTTCGCTTGTTTTCGATGTATTCCACGAGTCCTATAGCGACAACTTGTCCGAGAATCTTAAAGAAGAAGGGAGACACGAAACCGTGTAGTGGTTAACTGGAACTTTGGAATTTGATCCGGTCCGTAGTTTGGACGCTTACTGACTTAAATGGATCCAGTTACAAGATCTTTGTCGAGTGCCTTATTGAAAAACCTGAACAATGGCTGCATTAATGTTCCCCACTAACACTGGGTGTATCCACAATTAAGCTAAGGAAGATTAAACCTTGACATCATAAGAAATGGCCAATCGTATGAATCGCTGAAGTGCCGTGTCGCTGGCTGCGACGCGTCTGCTGGGTCGCGTCGGCCGCTGATTTTAACCGACATGCACGTGCCTGAAAAGTAAATAAAAGTGCGTGCGCATGACAATTAACCACGCTTCGCCTGATAAGCGTGATTACTATGCGTTTGTTGTGTTTATTGATGGCAGTCACTCGCAGACTGGTTATTTTAAAAAAGGCTATATAGGTTTCTGCACTTGCGTCTAAGTTCTCTGGCCGAGTAACGCGATTTGTAACAGTACTAGTCCTCACTAACTCGCGCCGACAAATAATATTAATAATTATAATGATAATAATAATAACTAGCTGATTCAATAGCCTCTTTTGTATAGCGACAGAAGAGCCTGTATGGCTATCACCACCTATTGTAGTGGCGATAAAGAATCGCCTACAGGATTCCTAAAGGATTCGAACCCACGTCCTCGGGACCGAGGTCGTGAAAAGCAACCGCCTTACCTAGTGTGCCATCCCGACATCCAATAGCGGTGAAGCCCGAGCCTCGAAGCACGGCCAGCGAGTCGTAGACGCTGCCTAGTTTCGCGGAGCTATTCCTATGCTAGCCAAGCGAGCCAGCGGCAAAGAGCGATCACATCGTATCAGAACAAATCCGTATCCACAGCGTAGAGCAGTCTATTCAACAGCAGCAAACAGATACAGGTGTCTAGCAGCAACCGTAGCGAACAACAGCTATCTCTCTCGCTCTTTCTCTCTCTCTCTCGCTCCCTCCTTCTCATTCTTTCTCTCTCGCTATCCCTCTTTCTCTCTTGCTCTCTCTCTCTCTCGCTTTTTCTTGCTCTCCCTCTCTCTGTCGCTCTCTCCCCCTCTCTCTCCACCTCTCCCCCTCTTTCTCTCCTCTCTCTCACGCTCTCTTCTCGCTCTCAGTCTCGTTTGCTCGCTCTCACTCTTTCTTTCTCCCTCTCTGTCCCTCTCGATCTCTCTCGCTCCCATCCTCTCGCTCTCTTTCCCTCTCGCTCTCTCTCTCGCTCTCTCTCTCGCTCTCTCTCTCGCTCTCTCTCTCGCTCTCTCTCTCGCTCTCTCTCTCGCTCTCTCTCTCGCTCTCTCTCTCTCGCTCTCTCTCTCGCTCTCTCTCTCTCTCTCTCTCTCTCTCTCTCTCTCTCTCTCTCTCTCTCTCTCTCTCTCTCTCTCGCTTTCTCTCGCTCTCTCTCGCTCTCTCTCTCTCTCTCTCTCTCTCTCTCTCTCTCTCTCTCTCTCTCTCGCTCTCTCTCTCGTTCTCTCTCGTTCTCTCTCGTTCTCTCTCGCTCTCTCTCTCGCTCTCTCTCTCGCTCTCTCTCTCTCGCTCTCTCTCTCGCTCTCTCTCTCTCTCTCGCTCTCTCTCTCTCGCTCTCTCTCTCTCTCTCTCTCTCTCTCTCTCTCTCTCTCTCTCTCTCGCTCTCTCTCTCTCGCTCTCTCTCTCTCTCTCTCTCTCTCTCTCTCTCGCTCTCGCTCTCTCTCTCTCTCTCTCTCGCTCTCGCTCTCTCTCTCTCTCTCTCTCTCTCTCTCTCTCTCTCTCTCTCTCTCTCTCTCTCTCTCTCTCTCGCTCTCTCTCTCTCTCTCTCTCTCTCTCTCGCTCTCTCTCGCCTCTCTCTCTCTCTCTCTCTCTCTCTCTCTCTCTCTCTCTCTCTCTCTCTCTCTCTCGCTCTCTCTCTCTCGCTCTCTCTCTCTCGCTCTCTCTCGCTCTCTCTCGCTCTCTCTCGCTCTCTCTCGCTCTCTCTCTCTCTCTCTCTCTCTCTCTCGCTCTCTCTCTCTCTCTCTCTCTCTCTCTCTCTCTCTCTCTCTCGCTCTCTCTCGCTCTCGCTCTCTCTCGCTCTCTCACTCGCTCTCGCTCTCTCTCTCCACCTCTTTCTTGCCTCTCTCTCTCGCTCTCTTTCTCTCTTGCTCTCTCTCTCGCTCTCTTTCTCTCTTGCTCTCTCTCGCTCTCTCTCTAGCTCTCTCTTTCTCTCTATATATATATTATATAATCCATTTTTATAGTGCCCTAAGAAAACTTAATCTCTATTCAGGCGCTTTACATATGCCTCGGGGCTCGAGCCCACGACCTCAGCCAGGCCTTGGTCGGGGTGAGCACCTTAACTCTTTTCCCTCTTTCTCTCTCGCCCGCTTTCTCTGTCTCTCTCTGTCTCTCTCTGCTCTCTCTCTCTCTCTGCTCTCTCTCTCCTCCCTTATCTCGTACGAAGCCCAAAACCACACATGCACCGCTTAGCTCGCAGCATCGAGCGTCATTGACTATTATATGGTTCGAGCTTTTAATTCACCTACCCGCAGATTACGACAAAACCAGCTCCTAATCGTTGTATTTCAAAAGCCACGAATAATGTCGAGGCAGTCATAGGTTGGCTGATGTAGTAACCTAACGTTTCAGTCAGGCCTCCCCGCCCACGGGCCTCGCCCACGGTACCGCCGCTTCTTGAGCAGGTTCCGTGCAGCTTCGTTTTATCCTCCTCCTCCTCCTAGAGGCCATTAATCCAATGAACCACACCCTCTCGATGTCGTTCTCTTTTTTACCGTTAGGAGGCACGCAGCATGGCACGCTTGAGTCTTCTGACATGCAAGCGCAACACGAAGCAGCACGAATATTAACGTGACGCGCACGCGTGGCAACTGCCCGCGTCGTAATCCTGCCTACGGGTCTGCGGGTGGCGGGGCAAGTGCAGATCGTGCGCCGTTCTTTCCCGTCGCACATATCGTGCGTCTACTGTTTCAGCGCGTTCGAGCGACGAAAGGAGAAAAGCGCCTCGATCTAGCGGCTTCGATCTTTCTTCGTCTGGCGGGCAGCCAGCTGCACTTGGGACACCCGCTGTCACTTGGCCGACAGTCGTCGCACTGGCTAGCAGCCGTTCGATATCTGCCCCTGTTATTGAGTGAACAAGAATGCAACTGCGCGTATCCGCGGGCGACTGACACAATCCAAGCTGAATAGAGCAGCGCCGCCGCAGTGCCTGCGTCGGCCTCGCTGAGTCGCCGCGTCGGCCATTTAATTTGGGCGCTCGCTTTTCTTTCTCTTTCCGTTTTGGAGTTCGCATTTCGTGCAACTTCCGCCAGCCCATTCCAACGGCTCTCCGATGCAGCGCCCGCCGAGTCTCCTACCCGCGCGACGCGATAACGAAAATATAATGGGTAGTGCTCGAATACTCGCGAACAGCTAAGATTACGAGCCTGGAACTTGGACACGTTTGAACAGATACTCACCACTTTTACTTAAACCCAATTGTTTACGAAAAACCAGCGGACTCGCTATCAATGGCAGACTTGACGATTGCTAATGATAATAATAATAATAATAGTGCATTTGATATCGCGCATTCGCAGAACCCCATCTTTCTCTAGGCACTTAACATTTGCTGGGGTTGGAAACGAAAGCACCCGGTGGCCTGGAGCGATATAAATTGCGTGCAAATTTGCACGCCCACTCTGCACACATGGGTGGATTCATTTATGAGGACAAATGCCAACAAGAACAAGGCACCGCGACGGACCGTTACGCCTTGCGGGCATTGGTAGTTATTATCGGATGGTAATGCAGGATGCTGTTTTATTTATTCTAATTTTATCTATTTATTTTTAATTATTTATGTTTTTTTATTTATTTCATTGTATGTATTTATTTAGCGGTGCAATCTACGAACCCGCGACGGAAGCGCATCCTACCTTCAGGTCCCGCTCGCTTGCGAGCGCTAAGCTCCGGCGGCGGCGGCGGCCTAGGCTCGCCAGAGCTCGCTCCGTGGCTCACCCGTCGTTGACCCGTCGCGTTGGTGACATCGCCGCGTCTTCTGTGCCGCTGGCCACGTCGGCTCGGCGCCCGGACTTGGCCAAGACTCGGGCGACGAACTAGCACACGACCAAACGAAGCCGCCGGCAAGGACGTGCCTTCGTCGTTGTTTTGAAAAGCTCGGCGACTTAAGCGGCGAAATCAACGAAGCGTTCCGTGAGAGTCCCTGCTTATGTCGGTCTACAAGCTAGCCGCGGAAGAGTCGGAAAATGAAGCGGCGGGCGATAAACGCAATCGTGGAAGGTTGAAATTCACCGAGACGTGCATTTCGGAGGGCCAAGGGGCGGAGCGAGTAGGAAGCAAGACTTAAGAGGAAGACCGAACGCGTAAGCTTCCTACAAGTAGGAAGACCATGGTAAGGGACGAAAGTAGGCAGGAAGCAGGTAGCAGGCAGCAAGACTCAGCGTGCTAGACCCGGCGGGCGGCTTAAGGCGCTGGCTGCGACAGCGATCAGCCGAGCGGCCGCTCAGTTAAGACGCGACCGCTGGCAATGTATTGTAATGTATCTGCATCTGTGACTCCACAAAGCTACCGAGACCACGCGGGTGTTACGCAGAAGAGGTTTATCTAGCGCACTCGCAGCCTGAGCGGCTTTCGGTATGCATTCGGTTGCCAACAGACTTCGTCTCACGCAACAAAGAGAAAGTGGGAAGCAGAGCAGAGTCAGGAGAGCAGCTGAGATAGTCAGTAGCATGGAAGTAGCAGCTCAGGACCGCTGGAAAGGATGTGCCATAATCGGCAACATGAGAGTAGTCGTCGTTGCGTAAGAATCGTGGAAGCGGGCTCCACAGTCTACGACCTGCAGAGCTCAAGTTTCTGTCGCCGACGGTCTTTAAGCAGAGGAATGGAACAGCTAATTTATTGTCCACACAAGACCTGAGGATGCGAAGAGACTGAAACTGTTGCAGCAGTTCAGCTAGGTGTGGAGGAGCCAAGCCGTGGTGGGCCTTGTGGGTCAGCGTAAGAACTTTGCTCTGTATCCGCTGATCAACCGGCAGCCATCCTAGCTCTTTCAGCAGAGGAGACACGTGGTCAGAACTCTGGGATTGGCAAACTACCCTTGCAGCCATATTCATAGCCATCTGCAGCAGCCTAGTTGCTTTTTCGGTAGCCCAGCCAAAAGGGAATTACAATAACCAAGCCGAGACAGAACAGCTAGGAGCTAGCTACATCTTTTGCAAGCCACCGCGGAAGGCAGCTCCTAATCCTAATAACAGCGCTCGGCCGCGTCGCGGACAAGTGCAGCGGGCCGGCCGGCTGGCCTCAAGCCTGTTAACGCGTCCTCATAGAAGCATGGCGCGGCGCTTCTTCTACAAAGAAACGCCAGCCTGTGTGTAGTCTGAATTATCGTCGCGAATGGCACAGAACGCTAGCCGACGAGCAACACCACCAGTTTATTCCATCTCCACACGGAGCAGGGCGAAGCACGACTCTCCTCGCCCCTCTCGCCCACGGGAGTCCCCCCCACGACTCCCTTGGCAAAACAACCCTAATAGCAGTCCGGCTGCTGACCACATCGAGTGTCGCAGCCCACTCGTACAGCGATCAGGGGCAGTGTCATTAATTAAATAAAACCAGACTGTGAAAAACGAAGCGCACTGTTATTTCATTTCAACGGCGGCTCTATAAAAATTGTAACAGATTGGGAAGAAAGTCGGAGCCTTAGCACCGAAGGAGCGCCTGCTACCCCGCTACGGGAAGCCCACCCTGGGAAGCCCATTCCGGAAAGCCCGCCCCGGGAGCCTACCCCTTTGAAGTCTACCCCCAAGCCTACCCCCGGAAGCCTACCCCCCCCAAGCCTACACCCGGAAGCTTGCCCCCCCCCCCGAAGCCTACCCCCCCCGAAGCCTATCCCCCCGAAGCCTATCCCCCCCCCCGAAGCCTACCCCCCCCCCGAAGCCCCCCCCCCCCGGAAGCCTACCCCCCCCCGAAGCCTACCCCCCCCCGAAGCCTACCCCCCCCAAGCCTACCGCCGGAAGCCTACCCCCCCCGAAGCCTACCTCCCCCGGAAGTCTGCCGTTGTATCCCTTATTGTACAGCCTGACGATGCGCCCAGGGGTTCCCCTGCCCGGCGGGCGTACGTTGCCACCAGGAAAACTGGTTAGCTGTTGTGAGAGATAATGAGAAGCATGATCGAATGAATGATTAGTGGTAGCAAGCTCAATAAACAACAAGAATAATATGTTAAGGGGTGACATGCACAGGCTCAGCATGCGAGTATGGTTAGTGGCAGATGGTAAGTGGCAGAGATGCACGTTAAAGCTGCCGAACGCGCGGCGCACGAAAAGGCTCTAAAATGCAGAGATAGCCACCTCCGGAACCGAGCCTGACCTTGCAAGTCGAAGGTATGCATCTCCGGCAGCCTTTTTAGTTTCGGCCACAAAGAGTAGGAGCAGTTACTTCTGCATAAACGTCCCCAAGCTGTTCGCGGAAGGCGGATCGCCGACGGAGCCCCTTGGAGCATGTCTATGACCGGCCGCCCCGCCGCTTCAGCCCGACCCCCAGGGAGAGGGTCTGGGTGAGAGGAGGAGGCGCTTCGCCGTCTCCTTACGCCCTAGCTGCAGCGCATCTCGCACTAGCCTGTCCTCAGCAACCCGTATAATGAGCCAGGCTTATTAGTTACTGTGTCCATCTCAGTCAATGGCGTCACGTTTCCGTTAGGTCATAGCGATAAATTTGTAGAACTACTACGACGGTCCAGCAATGACGAGTGTCGAGTAAAAAAAGGGGTGATGATTTGTTCATTTGCACATGTAGCTGCATCGCGCAGTCTCGCATTTGAAATTGAACACCGTGCCTTGCTGCGCCTGCCTTTAGTAAGCGATGGGCGTGCGTAAATAGAGTCCGCTCGCGATTGCACACGGAGGCTTACCGTGTAGTTGATATAAATTAAAAGATGGTCAACGCGTCCTTAAGTTCCGCAAACGCTACTAGGTGCTGACTCACTTCCCGACGCTGATAAATATTAATTCCGGAAAATTAAATTTACGTTTTTTATGAGAAAAAGGTTAAATACAATTTTGGATTTCGTCGTCACTTTTCACCCAATACAGATCTTGCTCCATTAGCTAGGAACTAATAAGCTTAGTTGGGTTTGTTGGCTGAATCGGCTTCACAGCCAGTGTGCTGGACGATTTAACCTTGACCTGCAGTGCATTATTAACTGAGTCAGGAGACCGGCTATTCTTGGAGCTGCAGACTACAGCTGATTGGCTGTACCTAGGCCAATAGACCCCTGCCAAGGCCACTCCAGCCAATAGCATTCATTCAGGGCTACTATATATTCAACCCATTTGTTACTTGTTCTTTGTCTGTGTTTCAGTATTTGGATACGGTCCACGTTATGTTTGTTGGCTGCGGTAATAAACTACCGTAATTTTCTCGACCATCGACTGGTGAATGGCTTCACGGCAGCATTGCGTCTCACTGCGTTTAGGGTCAAGTCAGTGGCGCGAGCTAGAGCCAGCGCCAGCTAGATAAGAGGACGCCGATAGGGGGCCAACTTCCAAAGTTTAAGAAGTTTTCCCGCGATTTCTTTGCAGGTCTTGCAGAGCTATCGTCTTATAGCTGCGGCTGAAATGCCATTCCTACGTAAATGGTAGTGGCGTGTGCTTGGCGACTGGAGTCAAGATGCAGCGTGCCTGATCAGCGAGCCATATCGCTGGCACTAGCTCAAATGAAATCTTTGCAGCACTGAAACTGACGCCGACGGCACAAACCGCACGAGCTTGCCAGGTCGCGGCGGCGGCCTTGGGTCGGGGAAGTTTCGCCGCACTGGGGCGAGAGCGAAGCGCCGATGGCGTACGCTCCATGCAGCGCCATTAATCATGAGCAGCCGCGAAGGTGAAGGTGAAGGAAGTCGGAAGGGTGCGCCGCCGCGCCTTTTACTTTCGTTAGGCGCGAGCTCGCCGCCGCATTCCCCTCTCATTGCCTGCCACGAACGGGAATGTCTCGGCCTTGCTTCAACTCGCACGCTTCGCGCTCGGGCGGCCAATGTTCCGCGAAGAGTGGGAGTGCGCGTGAAAGTCAAGCCCGCACTATTCGTCGCCAGCCAGGGATAGCGCCGCAATCGACTCTAATTACGCACAAATCGACTGTAGATCGGCGTCGAAGCTGGAATATCTCAGAGAATGTTGCAGTTTGCGGTCGATGTAATTTATCTACCAAATTTCCCGCCACAGCGCTCGGGTGTTGTCGCACAAATGGACTGCAAAGACGCCGGCCACTACCGCAATCCGGGCCTTGGAACTATAATGTTATTATTGTATTCTCAATTTTCAAAGATAATATATTTATATTTTCATAGCAAAAAATACAATATAATTTACTGTAGTTGTAAACAATACAATGATACAATATATTTTCATTGGCATTGAAGCAAAATTATAAAATTGTGTCTAACAAACAGGCTTCGTGGACTCACTCAGTCCGCAATCCACACAATGCAGTCAGATTAAGGACTATGAAAGTGCTAACAAAACTTGAAACCTAAAAACTAAACTGCCCAATAAATATTGCAACGATAAAGATATTGCTCGTCTGGACAATGCAATTTACTGATGTTGTTACGGCATCGGATACAACATATTTTTAACAAAGCAATACGGCATATTATCCCCTAAGAATATTTTTGTGGGGACCTGCCCAAATATTATCAGCTGATTTAACAGCCTCATTTATTATAAAGTGGCAGAGAAGCCTTAACGGCTATAATCACCGCTTGCTGTTGACAATAAGGGATCGCCCACTGCTGGATTCGAACCGGCGGCCTCGGCCGTTAAGAGCAAGAAATCTATTGAAAATCCACCGCAAACTGCGAAAAGCAAAAAGCGCCAACTTTGATTGCGTATTACACTTGGGTATCGTTCAAGCTACATCATAAAATAATTTTGTGCCATTGAGCGCGCTTTTTCATGCAATCGACTGCAGCGGCCCGGGCCAATACCACAATCCACCGCACTTGTGAGAAATTTTCTTGGTACAATCGAATGCTAACGTAGTATAATATACAATCCGGGTTGGAGCTTCGCGCATCCGGTTTCCGGTCGATTTGTGGTGAACTAAATTGAATTGCAGTAGTGGTCAGTGTCTTCGAAGCCCATTTGGACGAGAACGCGCCAACAAAGCGACGTGAAATTTGATCGGTACATTATAATGACGGTGTACTACAACATTCATTAAAAAGTCGAGCTTCGCACCGCCTATTTCCGGTAAATTTGCGCATTAAAAGAGTGGATTGCAATAATTAGTTGCAACGCCGAAAAGCAATATGGCGTTGACCCACGGAAAAAAAGTTTGCTTAGCTGGTTGCTGAATTTTGTTACGGCCAGCGGCTATTTTCCTGATAAACATTCTTCCGCATGTACATTCAACTGGCCTCCTGGCGGTTGGTGGCCTAGCATTACAGTCGAACTTTTCAGTAAGCATGCCCTCCGTCGGACAGTTTTCTATGATTATAGGGAGCTTATACTTATCGAGAGATTCGACTGTAGTAGCATCTATCTAGCTATGAATCCCTCCTTCCACCACTATTTTCAGGGATACGGAGATGGTTACTGGATGGGATTAAGAGATAGTGGATAATTGGTTAGGCATACGATTAAGCTCAATGCTGCATATATCGCGTGCGAGCACTGCCAGTTTTGGGCTTGGGACCTTACACAATCGGGATCAGAGATAATTTTGCCGTTTCAGGATCCGTAATTTAGAGCAAGTTGCTGCCTTGGTTAGGCCCAGGGCAAGTTTATATGTAGCCCAGCTCTAAGAGTAAACTGTAGGCCGCACGCATAAATCTGCTGCACGGTTTTGGCCAAGGTTTTAAGATGGTCATCTTTGACGACCGAGGTCATGGGTTCGAGCCCTGCCACACATGTAAAGCGCCTGGATAACGTCAAGTTCTCGTGGGACGCGTTATAAATTTATTATATTTAAATGCACGTAAGTCGGCGGTGTGCCGCCACCGGATCCCTCGTAACTGACCTTGAATGATTCGAATTGATAGGGCCAATGCACAATCGCAGCCATTACGCTAAGCTTCTCTTGCGTTTTATTTACACGTATGATTTCACACTGCATGAACATCCTCCATTGATGTGCTTATGCGTGCTGACACTGTTCATGCTGCCACTAACCACATTTGCATGCTGACCCAGTGCATGTAACCCCTAACCATGTTATTCATTTTGTTTGTTTTTCAAGCATGATTTTACTTACTATTCTATTGCGTATCACTTTGCAGCAAATGTAAAGCGCCTAGAAAGAGATTAAGTTCTCTGAGGGCGCTTTATCAAGTACAATATTATTATTATTATTATTATTGAACTGATGATGCTGCTGGTTGGACCCGAGAGGAGGGTACCGCCGCGTCTGCACTCGGCTTTGATCTGTCGCAGCAGGACATAAAAGCCGACACAAGAGCTGAGGATTCGCCGGAGAAGTTCTTTAATAGCCTGCGTAACAACTAAGACTATAGGACGAAAAATATCAGGTGTAGACTCGGCGGCAGACGTGGAAAATAAGTTCAGGCGGCTATAGCTGGCGACTCGGGATGACATGGCTAAGGTGGCCGCGTCTAATTGCGAAGCAGGGCCTCCGCACGCGCTGTTGTCGTAAACAATCAAATAGCGAAGGAAAACGAATTCCAGCGCAGAGTTCATTTGCACCTATCAGATCTACTCCCCCACGAGGCTTGGCATCGTACCACCAACTTCTCAGAATTTAACTGTTTATCTACACCTCCCTCGTACACACTTCCAATTCTTTGGAGACCATGCCTGTAGTTCGTAAGGTCCCAAAGCCTGGAAATCACGCCCGACTTCCGTCACGGCATCCCCTGACTTAACAGCATTTAAAAATAAACTAAAAGCGCACCTATTTAGGACAGCATTCAGTGAATCCCTGCGATTCGTTCTTTATGTGCTTATGCGTGCTGATACTGTGCATGCTGTCGCTAACCGTACTTGCATGCTGACCCTGTGCACGTCACCCTAACCACGTTATTCTTGCTGTTTATTGAGCATGCTACCACTAACTATTCGATCGTGCTTCTTTTGCAGCAAATGTAAAATGCCTAGAAAGAGATTGAGTTCTCCGAGGGGGCTATATCAAATGCATTATTCTTACTATTTGACAAAGCATACGGGTAACACTTTTCAAGTATCGTTGAGCAAGAAATATTTCATTTTGCTGCGTCTTTGATGAAAACAGCAAAACCTCAAAAGCAGCCGCGTTCAAAAAAGCTACGCTTACACGCGTCAGAGGAGGTCAAGCATTGAGCCCTGCCACCCCGGCAAAATGCTCACATTGACAAGTTTCTATGCGCTCATTCAAAGGAAATGCACACACGGAGAGATGTAAAATCGGCTGTACTTCGTACTTAGACCTAGAGCTTTCTGGCTGATCTCGAGCCGCTGAAGCTGCAATCTGGGAGGGCACAAGCGCCGGAAGTCCGGAACGCTGTCTGCGGCGCTCAGAGTTTGCACCGCATCGCGAAAACCCGCGCTTCCAAGCATTCCCTTCCAACAACGCGAACTCGGTAGTCTCCAATAATAGGACAATCTCCGGTAGTCTCCAATAATACGATAATCTCCGGTAGTCTCCGACGACGATGTACTGCGAAACTAAGAGGCAGTGCCTTTCCTTTCGGGTGCGTCGAATAAACTAAAATCTTCTCTCACACTCAGGACGAATCTGCAACGTGGGCCGCACGCAGAGCAGCGAACGAACGAGCTTGGGAGTGCGTTCAGGCGGCACACTTAAAGATGTGAGCAGAAAACCTTTAACCCGGATGTTTCGGCTCTATTTTGAGCTATCTTCCCGCGCAGCCATATGCGTGTCTTGGTCGCCCTTACTTTTCCAAGAACCGTCCCCACTGACACGTAGCATCGTTTATTGGCAATATTGTAGGCAGTAGCAACAGCAGAGCAACAGGCATTGGCCGGGCTCGGCTTACGAAGCAGCCGCCAGGCAGCAGCTGCATCCACAACGAGGCAACGTGTGGAGGGGGGGGGAGAGCTCGGAGCATGCACGGCTCGAAGGCAAGAAGAGCGCGGCCTTCGCGAGCAAGACTAACCGTTTAATTTAAAAATGCCGCACCGACTAAGCAATTCGTACGAAAGTTTAAAAGCCGCAAGTCCGACGCGACATAAGAAACAGATGCACAAACCGTGGTCGTACAAAAAAAGGCAACGCCTGCCACACTGAAGCCGTCGCAGGCGTACCTCGCTCTTTGCCGGCTGCTGCTGCTGCTGCCGCCGCCGCCGCCGCCACAGCCGCCGAAAGGGCTTAAACATGGCGACCGGCGAGTATCGTCGCAGCTCGAAGCAGCAGCGGATGCAAGTAGACTAGCCTCTTTGCATCGGCTGAAGAGCGAGGGGGAGCTCAGGGAGCGAAGCGACAGTCGAAATATAAAGCGCCAATCGGTCGCAATCAATCCGGTCGGCCGTAACGGAAGACGACAGACACGTAACCATCGAGTTCCGAACCGCCCCCCCCCCGGCAAGCTGCACGCGGCGGCGGTGCCGGCTTTCTCGGCGGCGAAAGGGGTGGAGTGTCGGCTCGAACGATGACGGCGGCCTCGACGAGTGCCTCGCTAGAGTCGCAGCAGTCTGGCGATCGGCTGCATCCAAAATAGTGGCTCCTCTGCTCCGCTCGAACTTCAACTCCGCGCTTCGGCTAGGCGGACGACCGACCACTCAAGAGGACGATGCACCGGACCGACTGCAGTGCATCGCCGCCGGGTTCTTGCCCGCTCGCTTGCGCACACTGCCACCCATACGAGCGAGGTGACGACCGGCAGCAGAGGCCGCGCACCGCCGACGACTGTCGCGCTCGACAGCAGCATCAGCAGGGTGGGGAATAAACAGGGCAAGCAACGAAGCCGAGGCCTCCGGTGGCACCGATCAATGGAGCTCGGGCACACGGAAAGCACCACCGGCTGGCTGCCGCTGCGACCGGCCACAGCCGAGCAAGTTTACCACAGCAGGGGGCGCTCGGGCGATGCAGGCCTCGAGCAGCAGCTAACAGCACTGAGCGCACGGACGGGTGGGCACGGCGCCCCCGTCGGCACCCCTCGAGGCGGCTATTCGGAGAACACTTCCTTGTGGAGCTGCGGGAACTCGTTGGCCGTCTGCACGTCGGTGACGCGCAGGTTGTGAAGTGACAGCGAGTGAGCCGTGCTGGACTGCTCGACGAGCGGGTACAGCTTCAGGATGTTCATGAAGCGATCGGGCTGATCTAAACGGATGCAACGGCAAGCGACGGTCATGAAGTGGCGTGGGCCAATACTGCACGGGTTAGTCGTGCACCGACGCACGAGGCGAGTGCACAGACTTGGGCTGCTAGCAATGCCATCCATGCTAAAGGGGGGAGGTGGTAGGGCGACCGACGAACGAGAGCAAGCCACAATGGCATCAAAAGAGCAAGCCAGCCAGCATGGCAGAACAGCTTAAGAAGCAGAAGAGCGAAAAGTAAGTGCATGCTCAAAGCCAAAGCTCATCTGCAACTCACGAGCGTGCTCACTGTCCGAGAAGATATGCTAGCGTGCCAACTGGCTAATGCAGTGCAAGCACACTCGCCGTGCACACACACACACACACACACACACACACACACACACACACACACGCGCACGCACAGCTACCTGGGTGCATTTGCGAGACGTAATCCTGAAGAGCTTGCAGGAAGATGCCCTCCAACTTCTCTACGGCTTTCATGTGCTCGATACCGTCGCGAGCTGAAAGAGCGAGCAGCACTGACGACTGGCAGTGTGCGCGCACAGCCACGTGACATAACGCGAGCCGACGCCAAGGAAGCGTGGCTGGCAGAGAAAAGCCAGGGGCTGCGCCGGATCTCGGATTGCATCGCAACGCACGAGCGACTGCTGCCGCTGCTATGATCTGCAAGCAGCACTCCCAACGAGTCGCAACTCTGTGCATCACTGCTCGGTTCGGTGGCACGTGACCAAACGAATAGGTCGCGAGTAGACCGCCTCAAGGTCGACCCTATGTGTACCCGCGGAAACGCAGCTTATCCTGGCAGCACACCGGCTTTTCATCTTTTTCTTTCTCCTCTTTCGGCTCGTCAGCCGTACGTACGCTGAACGCTCACAGAGGACTGCTGTCGGCAGTCGAACGGTGCAGCAGCAGCAGCAGCAGCACACGAGCGAGAGCCCCCCCCCCCGCTCCCTGCGAACTCTGTTGGCGTACTCAGAGCCCAGAAGAATTCTGGCAAACGCCGGTGTTCAAGTCGTTTCACATCAGCGACATTCATGCAAAATCGTGACATGGAAGGTGCCACGATGTATCGTTTATTCGCAGCGAGTCTGGCTTACATCGGGCGGCACCTGGACAAGGCAGCATTTGGATTTGCAGCAAAAAGAAGCCAGTTTTGGCCACGGTGGACATTTCGGTCATGCCACGTGTTTCATAGTCTAGGACCTGCAGAACAGGAGCTCGTGTCTTTGTGGCTTTGTCTCACTGCTGCTGAGCAATCGGTCGCTCACGAGCGGCATCATGCAGTCACTTCACGCAGCCACCCGTTACTTTTCTGACCCCCTCACGGGGCTCGCAAGAATGCCGCCGTCGTCTGCCCCCCCCAGCGATAGCAACGCAAAAAGTAAGCTTGAGCTGCCAAATTCCTGAGCAGAAGTGAGTGGAGAGGAGGAATCTTCAGATGAAGCCGCAAGCCGCATCAACAAATCCCGAAGTTTAAAAAGACAGAAAAATAACAACAACAAAGACAAACAGAACGAAAGTGAGAGAATAGAGAGAGAGAGAGAGAGAGAGAGAGAGAGAGAGAGAGAGAGAGAGAGAGAGAGAGAGAGAGAGAGAGAGAGAGAGAGAGAGGCGGAGAGAGACAAAGACTGCTAGGAGATAGAGAGAAAGAGAGGGTGAGTGGAGAGAGAGTTAGAGAGAGATAGAGAGAGAGAGAGAGAAAGAGAGAGCAAGTGAAGAGAGAGGTAGAGTGAGAGAAGAGATATAGATATAGAGAGAGAGAGAGAGAGAGAGAGAGACAGACAGACAGACAGAGTGAGACAGAGTGAGACAGAGAGAGAGACAGAGTGAGAGATAGAGAGTACAAGAGAAAGAGAGCGGCTGCTTGCCATAGTTAATTCGGGGGGGGGGGGCAACGGCCGTTGTTGCTTCAGTTCGTCTCGCTTTGTGCAGTCAGCGTTGGGGCAGTCGCTGTGCGCTTATGCGCCGGCTCAAGGTGGATGAGCGTGCAGAAGGATGAGCGGGCGCGTGCTGCGAGAGGGCACTCACTCGAGTTGATGGCGATGATGCCGTTCAGCAGCCCGATCTCCTCGTCGGTAATGTTGAGCGCCCAGTAGCTGGCAGCGATCTTGAAGAAATCCTCGAACAGTCGAGCCACAGGCAGTGGCATGAGCTGCAAGTCTGAGCTGCAATTGTAGCAGCGCAGAAGAAGCTTATCGCCAATGCTCGAGATGCTGCCCGCTGAAGGAAAATGCCTGCTGAAGCCAGTTGCGATGGCAATGGCGAGCTCTTGCCTAAGCCTATGCGCACACACACGCCCCTCAATCCAGCGGTCTCGGTGGTTCGTCAGGATTCAAAGCTTGCGCAACAACAAGCTTTAGCCAATGAATAATGCAAAAGTCAATGTCCGACTCAATGCCTTCTGGCTGTACCTCTAACCTAACGTTAACCTCTAAATCTCTAACCTAAAACCTCTCACCTCAAATCCTTCAAAGACAGTACGCTCAGCTCACATACTCAAAAAGCTTGAGCTAGCTCACTACCGACTGACGTCACGACATATCTGACTTGACGGCAGTTAAACATTCGCTAAAAATGCGCACCAGCCCCTCATAGAATTTGCCTGAATCATGGGTCCCTCTGAATTGCCCTTGTGTGCTTACGCGTGCCGAGGCTGTGCATGTTATCCGTAACCAATTGACATGGTTGCTTCCCAGCATATGCTAAGTACACAGAAATCGATTTAGTTCTCTTAGGTTGCTATACAAATGTCTCATTGCTTTTATGACTATAATGTCAACGAGCTGAATTCCGATCAATGAACATAGGCCGTAAGCAAGATCAAAGGGGAGTTCGATGAATGACTCCAATCCACAGCAATCCACTCTAATTAAGGAAAAATAGACCAGAAACCGGTGGCACTGAGCTCGAATTTCGAGTGAATATTGTAGTACACAGTCTTCATAATGTATCCACCGACTTCCATGCCTTGAGCTCGGTCTCATGCGAATGGGGTGTAAAGACGCTGACCCATACTTCAATCCATATGCATCTGCCGCAAATCCAAGGGAAGTCGGCTGCGCAAAGCTCCAATTTGGATTAATCGTAAAAATAATAATAACACACTTGATAAAGCGCCCTCAGAGAACTCAATCGCTTTCTAGGCGCTTTACACTTGCTGCAAAGAAAGCACGAATCGAATGGTTAGTGGTAGCATGCTCGATAAACAACAAGAATAACGTGGTTAGGGGTGCCGTGCCCAGGGTACTTATTGCAAGTGAAGCCAAGCTGTTGTTTAAGTGCACCCACAAACTTTCGCACCATTTCGTGCACACTCTCACGCAATTCACTGCAGCGCCACTGCTGCCGGCGGTCGGTGGATGCCGTATTGGCCCGGAGCCAAGACCGGTGGCTCGAAGCAGACGGTCGGCGCCCAAAGGCGGCTCGAGCGCCGACCGTTTAGGGGGGGGGGGCAAGAGCGCAAGGATCGCGGGTGGGCGTGCGGGCGGGCAGTGCGCAGGCGCGACACTGACCGATTGAGTCGGTACTTGAGCTGTGGGTCGAGTATTCGCTCCGACACGGGATCGATCATGGGCATCATCTGCGAGATCATGACGGCAAACGTGCCCTGCTTGATCAGCCGTATCTGGTCGGGCATGGTCATCTCGTGGAAGCCGGGCAGCTCCTTGAAGAACTTGACGACGCGCTCTATCGCCGGCACCATCTCGGCGAGAAAGTGCGACCAGACGCCGCACGGCGGCTTCGAGACGGGCGAGTCGGACGAGGCGAACGAAGCCTGCAACGGCACCAACGACGGTGGCGGCTTTTCGTCGAAGTCGCCAAAGTGCCAAGGCCGCGCTCGCCCTCTCGAAGGGCAAATCGTGCAGGCAGGCTGCAAAAATAATAGCACTGCCTGGGCGCGCGGGAGCGGTGACCGAAGCAGGGCATGGGTCAACCGCCCCCCGCCTGCAGAGTTGCCGCAGCATCATAGCTCCTTCGATTCGCCACCGCCGAACATTGGCAAGTGCAGCACCGGCTGCGGCGACGGCAGCAGCAGCAGCAGCAGCAGGAAAAGGTGCTTCGCAGCCATCTGCCGAAGTTCTGCCTCTGCCTTTGATGCCCCTCTGGCGCCTTACTTGCTCGCCCATGCTCGTCGTCGACTCTTGCTCGTCTAGGACTCGCGTGGCCTCTCGCACGCGGTGGTGCAGCTGGTAGCAGTGCGTCTTGTGCGACTTGATGATGGCCTCCATCACGGTCCTGATGAGCTGCTGCTTGCTCTCGGTACGCTCCTGCTCGGCGTAGCCCATGAACTTCTTTAGCACGACATTGTACGGCGACGACAGAAACAGCTCGTCGGCATGCAACAACGGCGGCGGACCCGCCGCATGCCGCATGCCGGCGACCACCGAGGCAGCTGACGCCGGCGGCTTCACGGGACGACACTCGCTCTTCGGATAGCTGCCGCAGCCTCCGCCTCGCTCGGCGTCATGTCCGGCGGCCATGGCGGGTGGCTGCCACCACGACAAGGGCATCTTAGCCGGGCAGCCATCGCTGTCGTCCGTGCTCGGCGACGGGGTCGCGTCGTCGTCGTCGGCAGCGGAGGACGAAGAGGAGCGGTGGTGCTGGTGGTGGTGATGCCGCCGCTGCTGCGCTCCCGAGCCGCCACGCTGCTCTCTCTTAATGGTCGGCCTAACGATGGCCGTGTTGGCTATGCCGCCAGTGCCGCCGTTACCTCCGCTGCCAGCAGTGCCACAGCTGCCGGCGCTACGAGACATGTAGCGACTCATCACTTCCAGCTGCTGTCGGCGCCACCTGTCCAGCTCGTGCTCGCTCATCATGCCGTGGCCACCGGCCGCGACCGCCGCGGCGGCCATGGACGCAGCGGCCGCCGCCGCGGCCGCGTGCATGCGCGCAGGGGAGGCCAGCGGCATGCCCATGCTGCTGGCTGCATGGGCGGCATATGCACCCGCCGAAGGCATGTACGGCGGAGCCGAGTGAGGCGACGGCCTGTACGCCGCCGCGTAGCCGGGTACGGGCGGGGTCGGGGGCGACGGGATGCCGTCGGAGTAGTTTGGATATGGCGCACCGCCGCTGCTGCCGGATGGCAAGTGGCCGGAAGCCGACGAGCCGCCACCGTGGTGGTGGTGCTGCTGCGACATGGCACTGCCGAGACTGTACGGCACGCACTGCTGGTCTATGCCAACGGGAAAGCTCGGCGACATCTTTGGCGAGCAGCGTTTCGGTCGGCGGCCCAGTCGAGATGCTGAAATGCAGCGGCAACGCAAGATGAAATCTTGATGGCAGCAATATTCTCAGCCAACCGCTCGCTGCAAGGAACGATAAACTCAAGCAAGCAGCCCCCCTTCAAGCCAAAGGTGAGCTGCAATGGCTCACTAGGTAAGGCGGTTGCTTTTCACGACCTCGGCCCCGAGGTCGTGAGTTCGAATCCTGCGGTGGGCGATCCTTTATCGCCACTGCAAGCGGTGGTGATAGCCGTAAAGGCTCTTCTGCCTCTATACAAAAAGAGGCTATTAAATCAGCTAGTATTTTTTTAAAGCAATCCGGGGAGACTCCTCTCTAACTTTCATGTCCCAGCGTTTATCATTGATTACCACATTTAAAAAGGAGCTAAGCATGAATCTATTTATCACAGTATTTAGTGGGTCCTCACGCCAAGCATGCAGCTCGCAGGCTTTGCCGAAGGCTGGGCACTTCCTGGGTGCACACGCTTAGTACCGCAGCAGCCACTGCATAGGCGCCGCTCCTGCTTCGCGGCCACTTGCTTGTGACAGCGTTTGGCGTGCTGCTGTCCTGAAAGATCTGCACGAAAGGCAACCGACGGCGAACCCTGAACTCGTGCTGTTGCTTAGTTCGTAGGCCATTACTTCTAGAGATGGACTCTCTGCTCACTGCAAGGGCGAGAGTCAGCCGGATCTCCGCCAGGAGCTTAACTCTGTCCAAAAGAATATCGATATCCAGTCGCGCAGAACTTGAGGCTTGTCGGCAGCGTAATAGTTGCATGACTCAATGAAACCAAGTAGAGCAGTGCCAAATGCGTATTCTGACTCGCATTGTCGGCAGTGGAATACACGAATGTAGCTTGTTCGACTCATGGCTTTGATGAACGAAATTTGCTGTAACTATTTGCAGCAACATTTTCTTCTAAGTCATCTTTTACCTCCTGGCGAGGCAAGCACAGCAGATAGTCCTGTATGTATTTACATAGGTCTCGATCCAAAGCCGTTAGCTGCATGGCCTTTTTAATGGGTATATCCTTAACAATTTTCAAGAGGAACCACATAATTTTCGAAGTGATCCTTAGATTCGGTTCACTCCGATACAGTAATAAAGTGCAATAAAATAAATGTCCCTGAAGGCACAACCATTCCACTGACATGTTTATCGCTATAGCTTGTACCCCACTGCTAACACTGTGCTGAGCGAGCATGTAGCACAGTGGTTCTCAACCTTCCTGATGCCTCGAACCTTTAATACGATTCCTAATGTTACGGCGACCCCAACCATAAAATTGTGTGCGAAACGTGGAAATGAGTTTTCCGATGGTCTTAGAAGACCCATGTGAAAGGGTCGTTCGACCCCGAAGGGGTCGCGACCCACAGGTTGAGAGCCGCTGCTTTAGAGAGACGCACATGCATGCAAATACAGCCGCTATTCTGTGTCCTGGCAGGGCAGATGCAAGCGTTAGCCATGCCATTCGAGCGCGGCATGGGCGTACTAGGCATGGTCAAACATACGACCATGCTTCGAATCAGCTTGTAATGGACACACGAGTTAATAAAAGCGAATGGCTATCTCCCAGTTTTTTGTATACTGTTTGGATCTCCATCGGCGACTCTACAAAGTCTAAGTGGCTGCTTTGCACGAGATTTTTCTAGAGCACACGCAAAGCCTACGTGGATTTCGGTTAACACACTGTAGCCAACAGCTTCCATCTAACGAAACAAAGAGAAAGTGAGAAGCATAGCTGAGTCAGGAAGGAGGGCAGTCGAGGAACTGAGTAGCATGGAATAAAAGTAATAAGTGTAAAGTAAAGCTATCAGCAGGAATAGTAGAAGTAGCAGGAGTTAGCAGGGCCGGCGAGGATGTGTCACAGTTGGCAGCGGAAGTGAAGATGTCGTCGTCGCGCGAGAATCGTGGAAGTCAGTTCTACTGTCTAGGATCTGTAGAGCAGAAGCTTCTGCTGCCAAATAGTCTTTATGCGAAAAAATGAAACAGCTGAATCATTGTTCATAGAGGACCCAGCGCTGAGAAGGCCGCAGCAGTTCAGCTAGGCAATAAGGAGCCTTGGAGGAGGGGGAGGGTCAAAGAATGAATTTCGCTCCGGATCTGTCGATCTAACTAACAGGAGCCATTGCAGCTCTTATATAGTAAGGAGCCCAAAAGAAAACTGGACTTCTTGAATTGTTCGACTAACGTTGCAGCCACATTTAACCCCAGCTGCAGAGGCAAAATGCCTTTTTCGGTAAGCCCAACCCAAAATGAATTACAGCAGTCCAGTCTAAACAGAACCTGGGTGCTAGTACGGTATTTAGCCAGCCACCGTGGTACGGTGACAGCAATATGACAGGATGACAGCAATATGGCAGCAACAGCAGCCACGGCTTCATTTTGTTGCCAGGATATCAGAGTGCCCTTGCAAGACGAATCGGCATGCCGGGCCGGGTCAACGGCTGCAAGCTCGTAGAAAACGCAAAAATGGCAAATGGCAGAAGCAGAAGTAAAGGCTTTTCTTAGTAGTTGGGTATCGTCGCCGAGCGCAGGATGCGTTTAGCAAAAATGGCAAAATGCTGCCCCCGGCCGGCATGAGCTGCAATTTTCTTCTGTGCACGGCTGCAACCCCACGCTGCTACAGCTAACGCAGCAAGATCAAGCACTGGCAACGGTAGTTAAGCTCGGCAGCACACTGACCTTCGCGTGACATTCCCACTTCGAAGCACTTCTTCAGCCGGCAATACTGGCAGCTGTTCCGAGTAAACGGCGTGATCTGACAGCGTTCTTCGTTGGTGCAGCGGAAGTTGATCCCTTGCGTGATGCATCGGCGAAAGAAGCCCTGGAGACATGGCAGAAATGTGCACCGGTGTTGACAGTGATCAGGTGTGTCGCCGTGCATTCTGACCACATGTGCAGTGCAGCTCGTCTTTTGACAACTGCCTACATTTTGCTTTATTAAAAAGACTGCCGCAACAGCCAGCCATCACGTTCGATCCATATCAAAGATTAGCGTCTGTCTGTCATGGTGACTTGCAAAGAGTTTAACTAGCTCCCTAGTTTTGTCTAGGCTAATGATTGGGATTCCATTTTTGCTGGGCTATCGAAAAAACCCACTAGGCCGCTGCAGCTGGTGATGAATGTGGCTGCAAGGATAGTTTTACAAATTTCCGAGATTAGACCATGCGTCTCCTTTGCTAAATGAGCTTGGATGGCTTCCGATTGATCGGCGGATACAGAGTAAAGTTCCTACGCTGACCCACAAGGCCTGCCACGGCTTGGCTTCTTCCTACCTGGCTGAACTGCTGCACCAATATCTGCCTCCTCATGCCCCCAGGTCCTGTATGGACAATACATTAGCTGTTCTATTCCTCTGCTTAAAGACCATTGGCGACAGAAGCTTTTGCTCTGCAAGTTCTCTTTGTTGCGTGAGACGAAGTCTGTTGGCTACCGAATGCTGCTTAGGCTTTGGGTGCGCTATAGAAAACTCTCCCGCGTAATACCCACCTAGTCTTTGTGGAGTTACAGACGAAGATACATTACATTACATCCAATGCGCCCTCAGGTGTTTCTATGTCAAACATCACTGGATAACTAATCAGAGGATTAATAGGATGCACTCAGCCACCGAAGGCACTCACCTGCCGGAGGCTATATAGTATAGGAGCTGCTGAGCTGGTTGGCGATTAATTGCGACCAATCGCTTTGATCGTCAATGCACAGGCGGTCGGCCATGTAACCCCAGGCCATCGGTGTTAAGCCATTCGAACTGGACCAAGCCAACCGGCCCCACCAGACTGCATCCAGCCGTGGCCCCGGGCTATGTCATCCCGTAAGAAATGCTGGACTGGGCAGCTGACCTGGTCCCATCCACCCCCCCAAGGAGAGCCATGTGCAGAAAACAGGTCTCCCCCGCAGGCGCCGTGTCTGTGCAGCCAAAGAAACCGTGGAACGCCACCGTGAAATCGACACATTGAGAGAGAGATAGATGCACAGAGACTTGTTGCCGCAGGCGCTGCTGCTGGCTCGGCTCTCTGCCGAGCCAGCATAATAGCATAACCTCGCTCGGGCGAAGCAGCACTGCAGTGGCCTGCCTGCAAGGGCTGCTGATCACAGCCACATCAAACGCAGGCTGCTGATAGCACAATGAGGTGGAGCACAAATCGAAAGAAGCCTGCCCTGAGGCTCCGGCAGGCTTCTTGCAATCACTGCTCCACGAGACAATGGGAAGCCGATAAGTTGGCGATGGCCTAGTGCTTGAACGATTTCGGACTGGTTCACATGCACGTGAAATGACAGACCACTGCCACATGCATTTGCCAGAGTAGCTGAGCAAGCCACGATCCAACAGCAATTTACCAATGGCTCTGGCGGAACGACAGAGGCCTCTGGACAAGAAAGTTAGCCAGCAGGATTCGCAGATGTTGCTTGTTTTGCCCACACGCATTGCAGGGCGCTCGGCAGTGGCACGGAGCCAGCATTCAGCAGCATCGGCATTCGGAGGATGTCATTTGATGGGGTTTTCAGGTTAATCACCACCCAGGATGGGATGGCTGCTGTTTTGACTGGAGATGAAGGAATGGCCTTTGGTAACCCCCTTTTCCCGTTGTTCCACTTACCGAGGCAGGGTAACAGCTGTACCTTTCAGACAGCCCTTTCGGAGCTCAAATGGGTGCTGCATAAATTCCTATTCTTTGACGAAAGGAGAACACAAAGGCTAGAAAAGGAAGGCAATGAGTTGCCAGGGATATCGAATCACTGAGATTGAATGTGTGGTACGGTACAGCTGGGGCAGAGAGATGGAGGCAGTGGAGGAGATGGGAGAGAGAGAGGGAGAGAGAGAGGGAGAGAGAGTGAGGGAGGGAGGGAGGGAGGGAGGGAGGGAGGGAGGGAGGGAGGGAGGGAGGGAGGGAGGGAGGGAGGGAGGGAGGGGGGGGGAGGGAGGGAGGGACAGACAGCCAGAGACGTAGACAGAGCCAGAGAGAGAACACATCACCAACAGGAGGGCAGACCCCAAAACGTCTGCTCACATCTTTTTCATAACCAACGCAGGCCATTGTAGGTAAACGCCAGGAAGCATGCCATCAGACAACAAACATGAGAAAACGAGCAGCACTATGACAAAGGCTGCATCACTTCTGCTTTCTGCGGCAGCAATTTCTGCTGAAGCAGCAACTAGCTCTCCTGCCACACATGACATGCTCTTCTTTACTGCAGTCCTAGGTGCTGCCCTGGTTTAGCCCAGGAGTTAAGGTGCTCGCCTTTGATGACCAAGGTCGTGGGGTCAAGCCCTGCAGCATACGTGAAGCACCTGGATAGAGATTAAGTTCTATTAGGGCACAATATAAATGGATTATATCTATATATAGCATCGGTCTCAAAGTGGTCACCAGTTGCTGCCAGTCTACTAGTCTACTTGATGGAGGTAAGGGTGGCAGTGTCAGCGAAATCTGGGCGTCTTGTTCCAAAGCAACCGTTTACTAGATGACCACATAGGCTCCATAGACAAGTTTGCCTTCTTCAGCTACATTACATTGCAAAAATGAGGTCCTGCTGAAACAGGAATACCACAGCCAAGTTGGGCCATGCCTTTACGACACCAGTCTCGACTTCTGTAACTCACTACTTGTGGGTCTTCTGGCCAATGCGATAGGGCACTTACAGTTGGTGCAAAACTCTGCAGCCAGGTTTGTCAGTCGTGAGCACTTGAGTTGCCAAATTCCACTGCTTCCCACCGACTCGCATTGGCTGTCCATCAAGCAGTGCACCGACTTTAAGGGTCTCGTTTTTTTTTTATTCCTTACTTGTAGGTCTCTTCATTCTCTTTCTCTGCCCTACCTATCCGAGCTACTCCCGAATCAGGCTAGGCACAATACTATCCCCTCTTTTGATTCAAATTGTTTAGCTATGCATCGAACCAACCTCAAATCCTTTGGAGACGGTGCCGTTATGCTCTACTAAGGTATGCTTGGTACACTCCTAAAGCCTGGAACTTGCTCCCGACTGACTTTAAACAGAAGGTAGAATGCACCTGTTCCCATAGCATTACTTGGGTCCATGTGAAATGTCCTTTCTGTGCTTGTGTGTGCTGACACTGCACATGCTATCACTAACCATATTGACATGCTTCCTTTACAGCACACATACAGTGCCTAGAAAGGGAGTTAGCTCTCCGAGGGTCCTACGCAAATGTATTATTACAATGACTATTAATAGTATTATTTCAGTGAGAGAGTTTTTTCAATGAGCCCAGTCACGTTATTCTCCAAAGACAGTATTGGCATGGCCAAGCATGAACTCTTAGCTGAACCCTATCGAAAACCTTTGGACGCTTTGGAGTGAGGTACAAGAACAGTTTGTATCATCTCGGGAAACGACTTACTTGAGGCTTCATGTCGATGCTGATGAGTAATTGCTCTGGAATTACGCACCAGGATCTAGGAGCCCATTCTAGCGAGCATATAGGAAATGATTAGAAACCACGGTGGAGCCGGTTCTTATTAGCACAAGTCAATCAGCAATCAAGTACTGAACCACAGCACATTATCTATCACCACGGCCTCATGCAAGATAATGTGTGGACAAAAATATAATTCATCCGTATAATAAAATAACATATTAGCTAATTTAAAAGCCTCATTTGTAAAGTGGCAGAAGAGCCTTAACGGCTATCACCACAGCTTGCAGTGGGCAATAAAGAACTGCCTACTGCAGGATATTCGAACTCACGACCTCGGTCGTGAAGAGAATCTAATATCTATCCAGGCACTTCACATTTGCCACAGAGCTCTCGCCAACGACCCGGGCCACTATAGACGAATACCTAACCCCTGGACCAAACCGGACGAAAGTAGTATCGACGCATTAACAGCGAAAGCCAAAAACGTTTCGGCAAGTATTGCGGCTTGCTTAACTTGTATCGGCATCATTCTAAGACATCTGATGTCCATCATCAGGCCACTCTCCTGCTGATGGCCAACCATGTTATTCTTGTTGCTTATTGAGCATGCTACCACTAACCACATTCGATTCGCGCTTCCTTTGCAGCAGTTGCAAAGCGCCTAGAAAGAGACTGAGTTCTCTGAGGGCGCCTTCTCAAACGTATTGTTATTATTTTTATTATTATCATTATTAACCTTGTACACCCAGCCTACGGCTATAACAATGGCACGATTCAGAGCGCGCAGGCATATGAAAACGCATACCCTAGCAGCTTTTAATGGCTGCCAAGTAGAAACATACCGTGGCACGTGGCAGATGAAAGTCAGAGTCTCAAACTATTAGACACCAAACTATGTCCTCATTCGAATTATGTCCCCTCATACGGCAGCTATCAACGTCGATTGGCACAAGACAGCTATCACAACCAATCGACAGCAGTGCAGCCTCGATTAGGCTTCATGTGCTCTTGCACGGCGACACATTCCAAGGCAAGCAGAAACACCAGCAGCAACAATAAGTAATTCGGCAGTGAGTGATGCGTACAGATTTTTCATTAGCGGATACAATTGCAGCAGGACCTGTTCAGCTCACACAGCAGATGAGCTAAGCAAAGCAGCAGACTCGATCCACTCCACCTCTTCTCTCAAAAAAGTCAGATAACCAAATGCATTGACCCTTTATGAAGTAGAGCTAATCACTAATGTCTGTCTGCCAGCCTGGCCGTCTGTCTGACTGACTCTCTCGGCTCATTACCTTCCTGTCTTTGCCTTAATTTTACCCTTTGTTTCTACCGTGCCTAACGCTCTCTGCCCAAGTCTGTCTCTCCGTGTAATGTAATGTAATGTATCTCCGTCAGTAACTCCACAAAGTCATAAAGACCACGTGGGTGTTACGCAGGAGAGTTTTGTATAGCGCACTCACAGCCTAAGCGGCTTTCGGTACGCATTCGGTAGCCAACAGACTTCGTCTCACGCAACAAAAAGAAAGTGGGAAGCATAGCAGAGTCAGGAGAGCAGTTGAGGTAGTGAGTAGCATAGAAGTAGCAGTTCAGGACCGCTGAAAAAGATGTGCCACAGTCGGCAGTTGGAGAGTAGATGTCGTTGCGTGTCTCTCACTCACTGCCTGCGGCTAACCGTGTCTGCAGGTGCAGCGGGATCGCTGCTTGGACCATGGTGCTGCAGTCTAGCCTTGCCTGGGTCTTCTCTCGAGACAGTGCCAGCCCATATGCCACAATGCTTGCCACATCCCTGGCTCATCGTAACAACAGTGGCAGGCCAGCAGTGCACACCGATGCACGCCTACTATTGGAACTGGCTTAGGACTGTTTTGCCATCGGTGGCACGGATCAGCTTCGAGCTAACCATTTATGGATGCCTCCCAGCATACATTCTACACAGCATTGCGTGCCGCAAGCAAGTGCCCGCTGGTTGCGGCCACCGTGTGTAGGAGCTGACAGCAGCAGCAGCAGCAGCAGTAGCAGCAGCAGCAGCGAGAAACCGCCTGAGTAGACAGGTGCGGCCCACCTGCGTGACGACGCGGCCGAATGTGTTACCAGGATAGCCTAGCATTCGAACGTCTAAACAGAAACAAACTTCGGCCTTCATCGCCAGCAGCTTAGCAGGCAGCAGCTGGACCACCGGGCCAAGGCAGCATAGCCATCATTTGACTTACAGTGGGACTACAGCCTCAGCTGCAGAAAAGATCCCCTTTAGAGAGGGCAGGGCGTAGAGGGAGGGGAGAAAACAAAAAGAGCAGCTGAGCTGCAGTGGACAAGGTCAGACGGTGGTCAGCAGCTAGCTCCACTCTCTAGTTTTGCTGCACCTGGGAAGCAAGCAGCCGAGAGGGGTAGGGGAGGAGGAGGAGGAGAAGAAGTAGGAAGGCACTAGTGTATATGGTGTACGTTCATCAATAATGTGTGGCCATTCACCACGTTTCCTTGCAGACTTGCCACACAGCCGGCCTCGTTGCCCATAGGCTGCACAGCAAACAAGGAAGACACGCGTGTCTGCCTGCTGACGTCGACCACTGCCCGGACTGCTCCTGTATCAGATAAGTGGCCACCACCACGGCTCAAGTGCTGAGTGCCCATGTCGGCTGAACAAGCATAGGTAATGGTCGCCCGAAGCACAATGCACCTGCAGTCATGTGGCAGGTCACCTCGGCCGCAGAATGCTTGGGCAGCAGCAGCAGGAGCTCAGAAACAGCACGAGCAGCAGCAGTGGCAGCCGTAGTACAGCAGCAGTTTAAGTGTCGCGAGTGGAGAGCGCCGCAGCAGAGCCGTCCCCTGAAGAGTGCGCCCACTCCTGGGGCACATACCTTGCAGCCTTCGCACGAGTCAACGCCATAATGAAAGCCTGATGCCTCGTCGCCACAGACTCGGCATGGCGGGGCAGGCCCGGAAGGGCGCTGCTGCGCAGCAGTAGCCATCGACTGGTTGAACGGTCGGAGGTGTCAGATCGAGTCGGTGCCTAGTCGAGCGACGACCACAAACAATTACCCAGTCTCGACAGTCCCAGCTTCACAAGTGTCCAGCTACAACCAACGAACGAAGTGTGGCGCAGGCCGATGCGGCTGCAGCAGCAGTGGCAGCCAGCATCACTGTCCATTGGACGGCAGCAAGGGAAACGACAGGTGCTCGCTGCTGCCGCTGAAGCTTTCCAGAGTTCAATAAAACTTGTTGCTCGCGCTCGGGGGGGGGGGCACTTTTAAGTGGGCAGAATGAGGAAACTCGACTTTCCTTTCCCCCCAAAAACAAACCTGCTCGCTCGAAGCCACCTGTGCGCTCCGCTCACAGACCAATTCCGATCTGACAAGGCGTTCAGTCCCGAGCAGGGGCGTGGCAGCCGGCAGTGAGCCTCACGGGGCAGCAGCAGCCCTTAGGGCACGATTGGCGCCGGCACTCGGCAGGATCGCCGCTGCTGCTGCTGATGCGGAATTCAATTACGGCCCGAGACGCGCAGGGCAGGAGAGGCGGCCGTCATCAGGGCGGGAAGTCGTCCCTCTTTGCCTCTGCTACCCAGCCCACCACTCGCACAGCTGGCCGGCAACCGATCGCTCACGGCTCTCATGGCCATGCACCGGCCGGCCGCCGCTCTGCCCGCCGCGCTCCGAGGTGCGAACAGAACGAACACCGGCCTCAGCAGGAGCTACAGGGGGGCGGCGGCGGGGCGCTAAGTAGTGCTACAAACGGCTCCGACGCTCTTCGACTGGCCCCCATGACACCCGACTGGCAGCGAGGCATGCAGATGCAGCTGACTCGTGGAACCGTCGGACGGCCGGTCGGACCGTCGGCGGTTGCTCGTGCTGCGGGGGCACTCGGGGCGTGACAGCCCCGCCGGCGGCAACTCGGCAGCATCTTTGCACTCGTGGGGTACACGCTTTCGCATCAGCACGGAGCACCGTCGAAAGCAAGTAAAAAAACCGCAAGAAAGTGGGCAGCGCGACAACTGGGGGGGGGGTGCTTCGGAGGGCTCGGGGAGGGAGGGTGTGGGCTGAGACACTCACCTGCACCCGGCACCTCGAGCGGAGAAAGCCGCTCGTGCCTTCGAGCGCTGACCGCCTTTTTGCGGCGGCTGCGGCGGTAGCAGCAACAGCGGCGATTACCACGAGCCGCAGCGCGGGCACCAATAGCCACACCGCGTGGCTGGCACCCACCGTGGCAGCACTCGCCGAGGCAGCGCACACACCGACCGCACTGCTGCCGCCGGGCGCCGCAGTCGAGAGGTGATCGCGTCGTTCAAGTGCGTTGCCCAGAGGCGTGAGCAGGTCGGACGGAGCCGGGCTGCCCACGAGGTTGCAGCAGAGGGTCGCGCGCGGCCGCGGACAGAGAGTGAGAGAGAGGGAAAGAGCGCGCGCCTCCAATGGCAGGCGAGCACCGAGAGACACGGCTGCGACGGCTTCGCGCTGCAGCCGTGAATAGCGCGACTGCAATCATCGCCCGAGGGGAGACCGTGTTTCGAAGCCGGCAACAATGCACGCACAAATGCAAGGCCTCGGTCACAGAATCAGTGACAATGACGCCGAGCGATTACCAATCCGCACACCGAGAAGTTCGCCAGCACAAAAGACCCGGGGCCTGCCAAGAGGTGCGCGAGTGCCGAGTGGCGAAAGTGCGAGAAAGCGCGCGCTGCCAGAATCGGGTCAGGGCAGCCGCGACGGCCATCCATCTATGCCAGCCGGTGCAGCGAGCTCCGGGCCGGGCCGGGAGAGTTGCTCTCACCTCCCTCTCCCAGCGCATCCATAGATGCCGACCGAGTGTGAAGCACGGAGGAGCGCCGGCGAGCGGAGGGGCAAGCGCGAGGGGGGAAGGAGACTGCGAACCGAGGTGGGGGGGGGGGCTTCTAGTGCTCTTGAGCGGAGACAAGCTTCAACCGCCCGCTAAGTTTCTTGTGCCGCTGCTCATAAATGAAGCTATCCGAATCAGCTGACCTTCACTGTTTCAGATACCTCCAGGGCAAAACTACAGACAGATCTCGGGCGATTTTATTTCATGCTCGTGCATCATCGATGAGCTGAGTTAATAATAACAATAATAATAATACATTAAATATAGATCCCTCAGATAACCTAATCTCTTCCTAGGCACTTTACATTTGCCGCAGCTGATCGCTCATTCGCAGCAGAATTTGGACCACAGGCAGTAGGCTACAGACACAATCAACTACCTTTGCAGCAAATGTAAAGCGCCTAGAGAGAGATTAAGTTCTCTGAGGGCGCTTTATCAAGTGAGTTATTATTATTATTATTATTACCAGACAGATCTAGAGAATTTTACTACTGAAGGAGGAAGGTTGAACTTCTTGTCAGACATTTCCAGCCTCTGCCCCTCAAAGAACTGATCCCTACATTACCTGATGAGATCCTGCAGCTGGCTGTTTGGTGGCACTAAGGTCTTATTATTGTTTCTATTCTGCTGACACGACTTGGGCTGCATACAATGGCGTGCCCGAAGCATTGCCAAGATATTTCACCAACGCACACAAGAATACGCACTACAAATACAGCAATCATCGAATTATTTCCTAAACAAAGACAGATAGAACCAACAAGCTAAGAAACTATACAACTCGACTAGTTACACCAGTTACAGCTTGCCAGCCATACCTGGCAAAACGTGATAGTCACCAGGCCTTCCAACTAATACTTGCTGAACAACTCGTGCTTTGCAGCAGGTCAAGAAACTCAGATAATATATATATAATGATATGCCTGCCGGCATTATTCGAGCTGTCAGCACGATGATGGCAATGACGTTGCAGGAGCAGACTGATATAATAAGGATAAAAAAATAAAAATAATAATGATAATGATACGAAATTTGCATAGCAGCCCAAGAGATCTTAATCTCTTTCAGCCCAGGAGGTAAGGTGCTGGCACATCATGACCCAGGTCGTGGGTTCGAGTCCTTCACTGGGCTATTCTATCGACCCCCCTGCAAGTGGTGGTGATAGTCAGAAAGGCTCTTCTGCCACTATATGCCGCTATATAGATGGTGCTGTTAAATAAGCTAAGCCTTTCTTAGTCATAGTACATACTGTTGAAAGGGTAGTGTGTCAATCGGTTAGTGATAACATGCAAAATTTCAGCACGCACATGTACACAATTCACACGGACGACAGACAAACGCTGTGACGAATCAGTGGCTTTCTGCTTTATTTTTAATTTAATAATAATAATTTAAGTCAAGTCGGGGGGTCTGTGTGTCGTGACATTCACTGCTAGTGAGTACCTGGCTGTTGGAGCATACAGACTGAGGGCACAGTCTCGAATGGATTTGATGTTAGTTGGAGCGCTACAGCTCAACGAACTGAGTCAGACGAGCTGACAGCATGAACGACGACGTGAAACACGACTTAATAAATAAATAAATACTAGCTGATTTAACAGCCACTTTTGCATAGTGCCGGAAGAGCCTTTACGGCTATCACCATCACTGGCGGCGGCGATAATGGATCGCTCACCGCAGGATTCGAACAGCAACCGGCTAACCTACCTACTGTGCCATCATGACTTGGAAGTACTTACGATAAGTAGACCGGAGCAAGAAAATAAAAAGGACCTAAAGCTCTGAGGGGCAGAGGCCTGAAGTCGAAATGCTGTTGGTTTGACGAGCCAGTGCAGGGTCGGTGAGAAGTGGCGTGATGCGACTGCTGCCAAGTTCATACCAGACAAGCCTGGCTGCCGAATTGTGCACACCGACTGTTCAATGGTTCATGAGCACCGCCGGGTTGTACAATAGCGACGACGCGATTTTTAATTCCTGAGCAGGCCCATTGACGAACGGTCATCAGCCGCTGGCGACGCGTGCCTATGCCAGCGGTCACTTGGTCCCAAGGCCCCACCTGCTTTGGAGCCGGAGGTGGGATTTAGCAGCGAGAGCGCAGCTCAATGACCTTCCACGCAGATTCTGCCTGGCCGTTCGCTGACTGCTGCCAGGACCTGACGCAGACAAGGCAAGGCAAGACACGTCAGCTCTTTAGGCTGGGCTGCATGAAGCTCTTCGAGGAACGGGAGGAGGTCACGGCCGTCAAGGCTACTGAGCGGGCACGCGGAGAACGCTCGACGGTAGCCGATTAGGTGTAAGGAGGACGCGTCGGTTGCCGGAGTCGACCTGCTCGCGCCTAGTAGAGGTGGCGCACGCGAGCAGGTCGTTGCTGATTAATCGGCCGCGAATCGTGAGCCGCCGACCTTTGGAGCTAATGGAGCGAGCTGCATCAATAGCTGCTTCGCAGCAGGCCCGTCCACCGGACGGAGGGGGGGGGGCATTTAAGCAGGTCGGTCCCAAGGCAAACTCCTCTGCATCGGCGGCTAGAAGTGAAAAGGGGTCAGGGCGGGCGCTCGGAGAGCCGGCCTGAGAGCAGATTGGGCAACGGCTGACAGGCATTGTGCACCTACAATGCAGAAAGCTTGAGGACCGAGTGGCCACGCTCAGCACAGCACAGCACACAGTGCGAACAGCACACAGACCAAGGAGCTACAGCTGCCGACAGCTACAGCTTGGCTGACCCAATAACCTAGATAGAACTGAGCTAATGGTGGGCCGGCTCTGGCCACCACTCTCCGAACTGCTCTCCCTCTAAATGCCCGCTGCTACCTACACGCCCACTGTCTGCTGCCATGCCGCCGTGCCAGCTGCATCAGCACGTGGAAAGGAGAAGACTTAATGCTTCCTTTCCAGCACGCATAAAGCTTAGAAAGAGAGGTAATTCTCTTACGGCATTACAAAAACGTCTTATTTATATTATTATCATTACAGTTAATGTTATAACGAAAGCTAGATCCTAACGGGCGCCTACACCCGGTATTTAAAGGGCAGCGGTAAGGGCACCCGACAGGCCCACCGCCTACTCGAGTCTGTCTGTTTGCCATAGATGGGGGAGGGGTCAACGCTGAGCAGCCCGAGCAGCCTCTGGAGGTCGATCGGTGCTGCACACGCAATCGGGCTAAGCAGCTGCGCATGAGAAAAAGAAGAGCGAATGCCCACACAAGCTCCGCCAACTTCCGCCCACTACCTGCTGATCGTGACCGTGCCAGGGCTTGCGACTGTGTTGGCAACAGAAGCTTTTGCTCCGAGAGTCCTACGCAGCAAAACTCTTCTCTGGTGGTCGCACGTTCAATTTTCAATGGCGACTCTACGTGCTTCTGTTCTTCCTAGCGCACAGGTATCTGCCAATGGCGTTTGGCGCTCCACGAATCCGGCTGCAGGTTCAGCGGCCCAGCGGTTTATTTCACTATTTTGGTAGGGGGCAAATGCGGCTCCAACACGGCTCTGGGCTATTTTATTTTGACAAAGGAAGTATTTAACGGCTCGTCGATCTTGCTAGTTGAAACAAGGGCTCTGACACCAAAAGTAAAAGGCTTACACGCTTTCATTAAGCAAGCTACACACACACACACACACACACACACACACACACACACACACACACACACACACACACACACACACACACACACACACACACACACACAAATGCATGCGCACACACACACACACACACACACACAGAGGGAGAGGGAGAGTGGGAGACACATTAGTATTTGTGCACCTGTCCCTCGACCGCTTGAACTTACAAACAATTTGAATAGACCTAAAAGAACTAGGCTCACGGTTCCCTAAACAAATTAGTTAATACAATGGACGATATTTTTCTAAGCCAATATAATACCCCTACAAGCATCAAAGCCATACTTACTAGACATGCGTATGTATGTATACATGCATCTCTATAGTTCCACAAAGACTAAGCACCGTTATGCTGGAGAGTTTTCTAAATAATCCTCACAACCCAAGCATTTTTTGGTGAGCACAAGGTAGACAACAGAACGCAATTCTCACAGCAAAGAGAACCGAGAAGCTGATAGCTGAGTCAGGAGGAGGAGAATAGCCGAGGAGGCAGCATTGCACGATGAAACACGATTGCCAGAGTCGACAGCTAGAGAGAACATATATTGTTTCGCAAGAACTGTGGAAATAAATCGGCAGTCAAGATAGAACCAATGGAGCAAACGCTTCTGCTAGAAAAGGGTAATGGTAAGCCCGTTCCTTATCCTGGCAGAACCTGCCTAGCTATGAGGCAAGACTGGCAGACATGATGGACGAGTCGAGTCAAAGCAAGAATTCTTCCTGCATCCGTTGACCAACCTGGAGAGCCTTGGAGCCTTTAGCTAAGGAGAACGTGACTAAATTCGAGGATTTATAGACCACTCACTCAAGCGGCCATATTCATCAACCACTGTAAATGTAAAATGACATTTTTGGCAGTAAGCCAATTATTTAGCCAATACACTTACAGCAATCTACATACTACACAGTAATCAATCTCACGGTAATCTAGTCTACAAAGCCAGAGAGTCGGGTCTTAAGCATAGGTATGGCAAGGATTAAGACAAGAGGGTCAGACCTTCACCTAACTTGGGGCAGGCAGCCAATCATAGGGAGGCACTGACAAGAAGCTTGTAGGTTTGACTTGCTAGTTGTGATGCTAATGTCACGCACGCCTAAATGACCCAGTGGACCTACAACAGATCCCTGCCTGGAGTACCCCATACGCGGAAATGTCGGTCGGTGGCTGACATCTAGGCTCTAACATTTGCCAAGACATCTGACATCTAGGCTCTAACCGATTGCCAAGCACAATCTAGGCTTTCACTTCTATGCGAATGACACTCAGTTGTACCTTTGCTTTGATCCCTCCCAGCCTTCGAGCACCTCAAATTCTCTCAACTCACTTGCTGCATGCATTGATGACATCCGATCATGGATGGCAGCAAATTTTCTAAAACTAAACGATGATAAAACTAACTTACTAGTTATGGGCAAACCTAGTGTTATTCAGAAATTGGAAAGGCCGACTTTCAAAATTGGCTCTGCCAGCATATCTTCAGTTGCATCAGCTCGAAATCTAGGTGTCATATTCCAAAGCGACCTCTCGTTAGACGACCATATCAGCTCCACAGTCAAATCAGCCTATTTTCAGCTTCATAACATTGCTAAAATTAGGGCTTGTTTAGATAAGGATACCACGTCCAAGTTGGTCCATGCATTCGTGACATCTCGTCTCGACTTCTGCAACTCACTGCTTACTGGCCTACCAGCATGTGCGATCAGGCGATTGCAGCTGGTGCAAAACTCTGCAGCTAGGCTTGTCTGTCGTGAGCGTCGCAGTTGCCACATTACTCCACTTCTCGCCGACCTGCACTGGTAACCAGTCAAGCAACGGATTGACTTCAAGGTTTTGTCGCTCACTTTTAGGTCTCTTCATTCTATGGCTCCAGCCTATCTTTCAGATATACTACCCCATCAGGCAAAGCATCGTACCACTCGCTTTTCGGAATCCAACAGTCTAGAAATACCTCGTACAAACCTTAAATCCTTTGGAGACCGTGCATTTAGCTCGTATGCTCCCACAGCCTGGAACTCCCTCCCGACCTGCATCAGAACATCCCCTGACCTGACCACATTTAAAAGAAACTTAAAAACATACCTATTTAGGACAGCATTTAGTGGGTCCTTGTGATTCGTCCTCGATGTGCTTATGCGTGCTGACACTGTTCATGCTGCCACTAACCACATTTGCATGCTGACCCAGTGCATGTAACCCCTAACCATGTTATTCATTTTGTTTGTTTTTCAAGCATGATTTTACTTACTATTCTATTGCGTATCACTTTGCAACAAATGTAAAGCGCCTAGAAAGAGATTAAGTTCTCTGAGGGCGCTTTATCAAGTGCAATATTATTATTATTATTATTAACATCTGACATCTAACATCTCTAACATCATCATCTGACATCTCGTCTTCCGATGTAATCGGACGTCCAGCATTGCAGTGCAATGCCTAAGGTGCCCAGGCGAGACAATAAGCGCTTACAAAAGACCGGTTATATATGGAAAGTAAGGTGCTTGCTCTTTACCACCGAGGTCGCGGGTTCGAATACTGCAGTGGGCAAATAGAGATTTTTTTTAAACAAAGCTGCAGAGAGCCAACATTACAGAAGACAAAGTCAACTTCGGTCAACATTCCTGAGATAATTATGCATTTCGAGTATTGAAGTGGAATAATTTGCTTAAGACCTTTCACTGAACTTACTTTGGTAGGTTATTTACATCTGGAGATGACTTCCTAACGAGTGGCCTGATAGCGGCATCTTTGAAGGAAGCTGTACAAAACCTGAGGCTAATGGGATATGTTAGTCATGGTGGGCAGTAACAAATCTAGGTATGTCAGAAGGAGGTTAATAGCTATTTAGTCTAGAGAGCAAGTACTCTTCTTGGACTGGCAGCACGATGACGTCAGCAGGGGGCATGCTTGAAGATGAAAAATTGAGTTAGTGCTGGGATAGGAGGACAAATGTGATGACTCCATGCCCAAAGCAATGCCCCAGCAGTGATGCTATTTTTAGGAGTGGGGTCTCTGTATACTTTTTCAAAACCATAGGGCATCTCTGGGTACATTGTGTTTAGCCAGCCGAGTAAACTCACCCAAAACACCGGGTAGCGTCACGCTGTAACATTATGTCAGTGGGGTAAGGTCAGACAGAGGATTAAACAGAAGTAGTGAAGTAGCTAGTTTGCTGCGGACAACATCGGTGTAACGGTTTAAGGTCTCACGATTCGCAAAACACATTTTATTACCGAAGGGGGCCGCACCCTGCAGAGAGAATGAGATAGGCTGGAGTCGGGGCGAGTAGTACAAAGGACAAACTCGAGGGAGCAGCAAACGACTCGAAGTTGGCTAGGAGCAAGGACTAGATATTCCTTACTCCATTACTGAAAACCATTGTTAAGTAACCATTATAATAGCTAACCATACAAGTTTTAATTGACGATGACTAACTGCGGAGGCAGTCTTTGGGGCAAGATATTTATACATCAAGTAGTCGTCAAACAGGACAGCTTAAGTGCTCAACAGCTACCTCCAATTTGGAGATCAAAGTCACATATTCTAGCCGTACATTTAGGGTTGGAGCATTTATAGTCTTAAGAGTGGCATGGTTTTACCATCGCATGACAAATGCAATCAGCAGAGTTGGTTTTTGGTTAATTGTCTTTAATAAATATAATTTTTTATTACTTAAATATTATTATTGATTTGTTTTATCTTGGTATTTTTTAGTTTACTTTTCTGGTTTTATTCTGGTATTTAATAGTTTATTCTTGGTTTTTGCCATGAATTGGATGTCGAGTGAAGATGGTTTTCGTGATAACTATTGCAAACTTGTGATCTGAAAAAACTTATAAACTGTTTGCACGAACTGTCTCTGGTCTAGTTTGCATTCAATTTCTAAGCACGATTTTTAAGTTTTATCTATTAACTACACACACAGACGCATGCATGCACGTAGGCACACACATACTATGTGTGAATATATAACCCCACGTACATACCTTACAACTGATCGGTTTATTTCTCGAATTTTGGTGCAACGAAAAGGCCAATACAAAGTGCAATAGTAAAAGGAGACCGCTACTGAATGTACAATAAAATGGAGTAATAAATAGAAAATGAAAAGATTGTTGCCTTAAATATGATATAATGCACATAATCAGGCACAAACGATGAACATTCATGATTAGGGATTATAGTGTATTCATAGAAATTATTTGCACTATGGACATACAGTCAGTACTCCAGGCAGGGATCTGAGACTAGTGGCGTGTCATTCGGTGACTAATCGGAGCACTGCCCAAATTTCACTTTGGATGCACATATTCTTAACATGGCAATGCTATATTTACTGTAAAGGTTCCAGTACATTAGAGTTGAAGATCTGCACAATTATTTGGCAAAAAACTGAAAAGTATCTCATTTCGTACTAAGATTTCTTGCCCCTGTCGCGAATCCGATATGAAATTTAACGACAGAATAGCCTTGCCAGACATGTACCGATCCTATGTAAAATAATATATACTTACACAGCAATCTCAGCTGTATATCAAATCAAGCTTTTGCAATGAACAATAATTTTCGCAAGGGTTTGCTTGAACTCAGCTGTTATGGTCTTCCCAGAAAACCTTCGGCATTATCAACCAAAAAAGGCAGAATATTGTTTAAGGTAAATAAGCAAGTTCAGCTCCTAGGAATCTGAAGACTATGAATTGCACGGGTCAATGACTTCCCATTCGCTTAGTTACATATTTAAGTATCTCTGGATCACCCAACCTACTATGTAAAAAAATACATAGCTAAACAAGTGCCGGGTATTGAACCAGGTACCGCATGCCGTATACAAAGCTCACGGTTAACCAGCAGCCTCCTGATTTGCTGCTCCAAATAAAGTATCTTAGACTTGTATAGGCCTAGTTAACATGCCTTACTAGATTAAAACACTTATTTTATTTTATGTAATCACATTATTGCATCACAGATTAAGAAACAATTACATTTAAAACACAAACCAACTCTAAACCTAAGATCTTGCGAATTTCTATGGCGAATATATGTTAATCGTTCACGTATACGATACTATAATTAATGATACTGATCAAGCATTTTAGCACATACCTTGTGCCAAAAAGCGTTGTCACAGTGCAGTTTTAGGTATGCAACATTATTACCAAAAGTCATAATCTCGACCTTTTCCCCTGCATTTTGCACATCAAGAATTTAAATTCGGTAAAGATTTTATAACCGAACAGGATCACATTCCCATGAGTCAGTGACCTTGAAACCGGAGGAAGCTGGTAAGAGGCTATGCTGTCAGCCACAGGAATCAAAATTGGGGGTTCCACAGCAATGGCAAGATACATATTTGTTGCATTCACATCAAGCTCCACCAATGCATGTGTGTGGGTGGTGGGAAAATTAATAATAATAATAATAATAATAATAATAATAATAATAATGATACAGCTGTATTGCACCTTTAGAGAACTTAATCTCTTTCTACACACTTTACGTATGCTGTAAAGGAAGCACGATCAAATGATTACTGGTAACATGCACAATGTCAACAAACATACCATGATTAGAGGTAACATGCACAGAGTTAACTGCAGAATGTGGTTAGTGGCAGCCTGCAGTGTCAGCATGTATAAGCATACGAAAGGTCGCAAGGGCCCACTAAATGCTGTGATAAACAGTTGCGTTTGGCTTCTTTTAAATGTCGTCAAATCAGGGAATGTTGTCGTGTCAGCCGAGAGTGAGGTCCAGGTTTGGGAGCATAAGAACTAAAGGTCTCCAAAGAATTCGAGGTTCATATAAGGTGTAGCTAAGCGATTTGATTCAGAACAGTGGGTGGTAAGATGCTTACCTGGTAGGGGAGTAGATCTGATAGGTAGGTTGGAGCCCAAGAATGATGGGACAAACGTGAGTGAAAAAATCTTCAAGTCGATACGCTGCTTCATTGAGAGCCATTGCAGGTCGGTGAGAGTGGTGTCATGAGGCAACTCCGAGGTTTACAATAGATAACCTCAGCTGCAGAGTTTTGCACCTACTGTTATCGCCTGATTGCACACACCGGTAGACTAGCAAGCAGTGAGTTTCAAAAGTCGAGATGGGATGTCACAAATGCTTGGACCAATGTATATGCAGTATCCCTGTCTAAGTAAGCCCAAATATTAGCAACTTTATGTAGCTGAAAGTAGGCGGACTTGATTGTGGAGCTGATGTGGCCGTCTAGTGAGCCGTGATGGCACACTAGGTAAGGCAGTTGCTTTTCACGACATCGGTTCCGAGGTCGTGGGTCGATTCCTGTGGTGGGCGATCCTTTATCGTCACTGCAAGCGGTGCTGATAGCCGTAAAGGCTCTTCTGTCGCTATACTAAAGAGGCCGTTTAATCAGCTAGGATTTATTGATTTAGTGAGAGGTCACTTTAGAACAGGACACTTACATTTCGTGCAGATTCAACAGGGGATATGCTGGCAGAGCCGATTTGAGTGTTAAGCTTATAAATTTCGGAGTCACACTTGGTTTGCCTATAACTAGTAAGTTGGTTGTATCGTCGTTCAATTTGAGAACGCATGCTGCCATCCAAGTGCTGACATCAACAATACATGCACAAAGGGAGTTGAGAGAATTGAACTTGCTGGATAGCTGGGAGAGATCAAAGCATAGACACAGCTGTGAGCAATCTACACAGAATTGAAAGCCTATATTGTGCTTGGCAATAACATCGGCAAGAGGGAGAGTATAAACTATTAAATGAACCGGACCAAGCGCAGAGCCCTGGGGAAGCCTCATACCTTAGGGGTAATTGGGATGCTCTTTACCCGCTTACATAAATATTCGAGAGTCTCCCACAGAGATAGGACCTAAGCAATAACAGTACAGAACCAGCGATGCCTTTGTGAGATGAGAGGCACTGGAGAGGGATCTGGTCATCTGAATGATAAAACCAACTTACTAGTTATGGGCAAACCAAATGTGATTCAGAAATTGAAAGGTTAACAATGAAAATCGGCTCTGCCAGCTTATCTCCCGTTGAATGTGCACGGAATCTAGGTTTCCTGTTCTAAAGTGAAATTCATCAGACGACCACATCAGCTTCACAGTCAAGTCTGCCTACTTTCAGCAACATGACATTGCTGAAATTCGGGTTTGCTTAGACAGGGATATTACATATATACTGGCCCATGCATTTGTGACATCCGATCTCGACTTCTGTAACTCACAGCTTGCTGGTCTACCACCCTGTGCAATCTGGCGTTTCCAGCAGGTGAAAACTCTGCAACTAGGCTTGTCTGTCGTGAGTGTCGAAGTTGCCACATCACACCACTTGTTGCCAACCTGCAATGTCTCCCAGTCAAGCAACGGATCGACTTCAAGGTTCTGTCACTTACTTTTTAGGTCCCTCTATTCTTTAACTCCAGCCTACCTATCGGATCTACTTTCTCACCAGGCTAAGCATAGTGCCAACCGTTTTCGGAATCTAATCTTTTACCCATACCCCGTAAGAACCTTAAATCCTTCGGAGACTTTGCCTTTAGTTCGTGTACTTCCAAGCCTGTAACTCACTTCCGACTTGCATCACGACATCCACTGACTTGACTAGATTTAAAAAGAAGCTAGAAGTGCATCTGTTAACCACAGCATTTAGTGGATCCAAGTGATTCGTCCTTTGTTTGCTTATGGGTGCTGACACTGTGCATGCTGCCACTGACCATATTTGCACGCCGACCCTGTGCAAGTCACCCCTAACCATGTTATTCTTGTTGCTTATTGGGCATGCTACCACTAACAACACTCTATCGTGTTTCCTTTGCAGTAAATATAAAGCGCCTAGAAAGAGATTGAGTTCTCTGAGGGCACTATAACAAATGTATTATTATTATTGTTATTCTTATTAGGATCAAATGTAGCCAAAATAACAGCAAAACAAGCAGAGAGACTCATAAATACGCATTACTGAGAAGATACATCAGACACAATGCTGATGCTGTGGAGCGATTAGCTATAAAACAGCTTCTAAATTAGCTTCAGCACTTGGGCAACTACTGCAACTTTGAAAGCAAACATTCTAGCCGTGTGCCCGTGCAGGCTGTTCCAGCATTCGGTGCCACTGTGAGTGAGTACCCTGTAGAGCACCCTGTTGCCAGCAGATGGCCCCGGCCGGTATGCAACCACACCGAATCCACAGCTGGCTGCAGTGACAGCAGGTGTCAGGCCCTCAGCGATCGATCGGCTGTATCAGATCCGATAGGAGCTCAAGGTTGCCTCCAGCCTGCCAGCCACCAAGCACAGATCTGTGATCTATGATTGCAGGACTATAAAAAAATCTCTTCTACCCGAGAGTAAGCCTTATGGAAGGCTCCTCGGCTGGCTAGTGGCAGAAGGCCAACTCGTCTGGTTAGTAGAAAAAAGCCAGCAGAGCCCGGATCGAAGGCATGTAGCAGGCATCAATTAAGCTCTACCTTAGGATGGCCTGTCCTCCGCTCTATCGGAGATGATCTCGACTAGGCACAGGTAAAGCAGGTGCCAATAGCAATAGCAGGCTTGAGCTTAGCCAGGTGACAGCCGATCTCCAGACAAGCTGGCTCCGGCTTTCAGAGACAATGTGTGAGCACCCAGCAGCCACCACTGGCTGGCTTCAAATAGATCTCCGTAAACAGGGCGCGAGCCTGAAGTGAGCCTGACGTAATGGGTGCTTGCATGCAAAGACTGTTCTAAGGAAAATGCTGGGCTAACGAACTCATTGCCGGGCACGATCACACATCCTAAAACGCCTTACGTAAGGCGGTCAAAAAATGTAATTTATGCAGCCGAGCGCGATACCTAAGAAAAAGCCTAGAAAGTCCTCTAAAATTTGCACCAAATCTAGCCTCAGTCAGATCATTTTGAAGCAACTCTGCTATTATGGCTGAGTACCCTAGTTAGCTTGCTCTCATGTTGCTGAAATGGCTCGCTCTGAAATGGCTCACCGCTAGTGTATACAGTGGGACTCGGAAAACCGAGCTTGGCGGCAGCACGGCTTCATCCTTAAAGTCGACTAGGTATACCGAGCGAGGTGACAGCAGAATGTGACAGCTCGTCTCCCCGTCTCACATGGACGTGCAACGCCCGGCGTTAACAAAGGGCTGCTAGCCATGCCGGCAGTGCTTGCTTGCGCTGTATGCTTGCACCTCTTACCCAGCACAACAAATGTACACTGATGGACAGAGGAGCACAGACATACCTTACTCACAATACGCAAAGTGCCTGGAAAGAGATTGAGCTCTCAGAGGGCCTACACAAATGTAGTATTAGTATAACCATTCCTGCACGCGAGTTAAACAGCTAACGAGCTTTGCAAGCGAATCTACACAAGGCATGCTGCATGCATTACAACTGAGAACAACTAATACAGGATATTGCTAGACAGGCTAATGTGGAGGAATGGGTTGGCCATGAGTATAGTATTTACGAGATGATTCAAAGATAATAATCCTCTTATTATTCTCAGACCATCTGGTGCCCATGAGGATGGGTAATGAAGGGAGGTAAGTAATTATCTTTGCTTTGAAGATCCCTGGGTCCCTTTGAAGTCACAACTATGCACGAAAAACACACCGATCCAACATCCGTATCAAAGACGTCGGGATGCATCAAGACATATCATCCCTATCTTTATATAGTCATTAACACAGACCAAGGCGACAAAGAAAATCACGTAACCGAATATTGTTGGTATTCTAAAATTGGAGGTACAGCAGGTGATTTCGAGGCCACGCTCCTGCTGTCAACCTCTTATCCTGGTTTAGGCTGCACAGCTCACTGAAAGACCTCAAGAGCATTTGCATTTCATGTTGTAATGGAGCTAGTGTGACCTCGACCGACACGATGTGTTGGCTATTGTCACTCCACTCCCCCTAGCAATGCTTAGAGTCTGTTCCATTGCTGATCCCTTTCTAAGACAAATGGCTAGTCGATGGTTCCAATGTAGTAATGTGCTACAGCAAAGCATTAGAGTGTGACAAGGCAAAGGCAGCTGCTGCCTGCCCCTCTACGAGCAGTGAAACTTAAAATCATGAGTGAAACTTGAATCATAAGGCCGATCCAAGGCGTCCAAGAGAGCCCTGGCTGACCGCACACATATCCAGCTACACATGTGCGTACAATGACGATGACAAGATCAGAATCTCTGTCAGCAGCGTGCCATATTTCTCCGGCGACTAAATATCTCCAGCGACTAAAGTTCTCCCGAAATTAAATGATAATAATAACAATAATACACTTGATAAAGCGCCCTCGGAGAGCTCAATCTCTTTTGAGGCGCTTCTCTTGTGACTATGCCGATAGGCACGATCGTGCAGCAAGGGCAGCCGGGCAAAAACTATTTTCTCTCTCGTTGTCGCGAATGCCAAGAGTCTACGGCATCACACCAGCAATTCATCCGCGAGGCTGCTTCAACCCCCCCCCCCCAGCCGCTCGCACTGGCTTGTGCAGCCGCCGAGGCGCACTACCAATAGCAGCTTTCGGCCAAACCTCGCCACCTTGGACTCCCCAAGGTGGCAAGGTCTGGCCGAAGACCAAGCCATCGCAGGCGCGATCATTGCAGGCAGAGCTCTTCTTGCCACCCACCAGAGAGAACTCCTAGCTAGTAGGACTGCGGCTATCAGGACGGCAGACAGTAGAGCCACGACAGCAAAGTCGGGCCGAAGCAGCGGTTGACGATCCGACGAAGGCTTGGGCAGTAGGCAAAGGCGGCTAGGAGAGGATAGAGCGGATGCGAAACCCGATGTAACGCCTGCTCTTGGGTTCATCAGCAACATTCAGCAACGTTCATCAGCAGCAACGTTCATCATCATCAGCAGCAGCAGCAGTCCTACTGGCGCTGGCAAGCCCTACTGGCTCCTGCTAGTACTCACTTCGAGCTCTCCCAGTCTTGGCTCGAGCTCCTTCCAGTGCTTACGAAGGAGAAAGCAGGCCGGGCATGCGAGCAAGAGCCTCGGCGATCGATCGGTGGCAGAGGACGGCAGCAGCAGCAGCAGCAGCAGCAGCGGAGAGCAGCACCAGAGAGCGATCCGACGATGGGCCGGCGACAACTGACAGTCCTACCATCCGGTCTCGTCAGCTAGCAACTGCCCCACGACAACGGGGCCGGCGACAACGACGTGCAGAGAGCCAGCCACCTAGGGGGCAACTGAGGACAGTGGTGGGTGCAGCTCAGGCCTTGTAATCTCAGTCACAGCCTCGGTGGGCGGCCTGCCGGCTTACTCTACAGACCCACCTTCACGTAGCCATAGTAGCATATCTTTCTGATCTGCACAGGTTTCTTATGCTAAACCCCACAGGCCAGATGGTGGCCAGGCAGCCGGATGGAGTCACCGGGATTACCACTATCTACTTAGGACTATCCGTAACGATTAGGGGGGCTAGCAATGACAGGCAGATTAGAGCCAACCGCCCGCCTAGAACAACTGAAAGTAGGCAGCCGACTCAATTGAGGTCACTTGAAGCAACGGCCACTGCTTCTGCTTCGGAGCCACGAGGAGGAGGAGGGAGGGGGTTGGAGGGGGGACGGGCTAAAGCACTCTCGAGCAGCTGGCTGAAGCCACGGGGAGGAGGCCGAGGGCCGAGGTCAATTCTGGGGTCAAAACAGGGGCCGAGGTACCGATTCATTCAAGCTGCAGCCACTGAGCACCCCGGTTAGGTTTCTGCTACGAATCGGATTCATTCACCAGATAGAGTCCAGAGTCCAGAATAACTACCGGTTTATAGACAAACACGAAAAGCTAGTCTAAAAAGGAAGTCTAATAATGAGTGGCCGCAGTTCGTTTGCTCCGAGTTTAACCGACAAACAACCCGAGGGGGGAAGGGAGGGAGGGAGGGTAAGCACTGGGAGCTTCTGAAAGGCCAGCAAGCTCTTTTAGCTTACACTGAAAAGGCATGGCAGCCCTAAGGGAGCTATCAGAATTCCACGAAGGGTTTGCAGGGCTTAGAGAGCTGCTCTCTAAAGGCTATCACTATGTTGGGTGCATGGCCGGGACTGCTGGCCAGCAACTGCTGGCCAGCTTCAGTTTTCTGTGAAGGCTAAAACTTTCTTGTTTGTATCTGTTTTTTTCGCTCAAGAGGAAATTCTTATATTTTAGAGACCTCTGAAGAGGCTTGCCGAGCGGCTTCAGGGTCTCCAAGGGAGATACAGACTTCCTTTTCAATGTCTACAGAGGCTTACGGCCAGGCACCTTCGGTGTGCAGCTTTGCTTTTCGAAAATGTGTTTAGCTACTAGGTTGACGTTAAAGTTCGTGCACCATGTTAAAATATAAAAAAGATAAGATTAAATAATGCAAAATAAAAAAATGTCTAACGAAATTATTATTTTAACACGGTGCACGAACCTTCTCCTCAGCCTGATAAGTGAACAGATACAGCCAACAGTTCAAACAGCAATGGAAGTTACAATAAGTCCTTCGACGGGCCGACACAATTTCTGAATAGATTTCGAAGTGAAGGCCTTGACCCAGTGTCTCGAGCTCTCAAGGTCAAGGTTTTGCCCTCGTGCCACAATCCTGGCTGCCTATATCCTAGTTCGACGATCCTCACGTCGCAGGCCAATTAGTGGCATTACGGAACATCTCCATCTCATCATCCAGGCATCTAGCCAAGCAAAGCAAAGATTCAGACAGCACCAGGTGAACATTTTGGCTCACTGTTGCTTAGGGATGACATACTAGCTCTGAAAGGGTGCTGTCCAAGCAGGCCACCACGAGCAGTCTAGTCACGTAAGCACAGCAGAAAAGCCAACAGGCCAGCCTCACCGGTTCTGGACGTACAACAGATCTCGGACTAGAGTCCTATTGACGGCGGATGGCTTCTCGACAGACACATAAACCAACAAAACAAGGCAGTTCGAACCGAGAGCCACGATTCGGATGGGAGCTGGAAGCCCGAGCCGCCAAAGCCAGAGTCTCCGAGCAGTCAAAAGTACCACCGGCTCACAAATAAGCTAAATAAGTCTAAATTGCCTTTTTCTTGCCATTCCAAGCACCAGTAGCGATCGCCGGGCAGGCCTGCCTTCTTACCTTCGAGGTGCCGGATGTCAGTTGTGGGATAGACCAGTCGTAATGAACAGCAGGTCGTCCTGAGGTTCAGCGCCTCGATTATAGAGCTACAACAGCATCATAGTGTGTGGATAGCAGAATGCGACCTGCTTCACACACTGCTCAGACAGCTACAGCTGACGGGAATCGTTGTGCAAATTTGGCAATACGATCGACATGAGAGCAGGAGATACCGTTGGTCGCAGACTGTGCCCAGGCACGTGCTAGGAGCCACTCACCGAAAACCAGACACCACTGGAGTTGCTACCAAACTTTCAGAATGAGCTTGCTCCAGGAAAGACAAAATCAGCCAGAGGACAAAGAAGCCCAATGACCAGCGCTAGTGATGCCCACTGATCTCGGCACTGGCACGATATCACCTAGCTTCATGCAATATATGAATAACTGTCACTAGATCAAGAGAACTTGAGCCACTCCAGCTTAGTCTCCCATGAAACTTCAAACCTTGCTGCTAAGTTCCAGCCTACTTTCAGAGCTTATCACTCCGCAGAGTCAGCATTGCTTTTGGTGTACAACGACCTACTTAAGAATGCAATCATGGGTAGAGTATCTCTGCTTTTTTTGCTCGATCTCTCGGCAGCTTTTGATACTATCAATCACCAAGTCCTACCTGAGCACCTCTCATCTTACCCGGGCATCACTGGCACTGCTATTGCAATGGTTAAGGTCCTATCTCAGTGGGAGACTCCAGAGTGTTGATGTGAATGAACAAAGATCATCCGAGGAACCCTTGAAATATGGGGTACCACAGGGCCCGTGCTTGGTCCAGTTCTTTTCACGGTTTATACTCTCCCTCCTGCCGATATGATTACCAAGCACAATCTAGGCTTTTACTTTCGACACTCAGTTGTATCTTTGCTATGATCCCTCCCTCCCAGCCCTCGAGCACGTCGAATTCTCTCAACTCCCGTGCTGCATGTATTGAAGACATCCACACATGAATGGCAGGAAACTTTCTTAAATTGAAGGATGCTAAAAACCAACTTGAATGCTTGCTTTGCCGACATTCGATCCTGGATGTCGGAAAACTTCCTGTAATTAAATGACGATAAAACCGAACTGCTTCTCATAGGACACCCTAAGCGTGTGGCTGGATTAAAAGGTTTTGCTGTTCTAATAGGTGATGCTATTGTGCGACCTTCACCACCTGCTCGTAATCAAGGTGTCGTGTTCGACAGCTGCCTCAATATCAAAAGCTTCATTCAGAAGACTGCCTCTACAGCTAGCCATCACATCCGATCCCAATCCAAGATTAGGAGCTGTCTCCCACAGTGGCTTGTAAAAAATTTAACTAGCTCTTTAGTTCTGTCTCGGCTTGATTATTGTAATTCCCTTTTGGCTGGGCTGCCAAAGAAAGCTATTATGCCACTACAGCGGACTATGAATATGGCTGCAAGGCTGGTCTTCAAGTCCCAGCGGTTTGAGCACGTGTCACCTCTGCTGAAAGAGCTAGGATGGTTGCCGGTTGAGCAAAGAATACAGAGCAAAGTTCTTACACTGACCCACAAGGCCCGCCACGGCTTGGCTCCTTCGTACCTAGCTGAACTGCTGCATCAATTTCAGCCTGTTCGCGCCCTCAGGTCCTGTGTGGACAATAAATTAGCTGTCCCATTCCTCTGCTTAAAGACAGTTGGCGACAGAAGCTTTAGCTCTGCATGTCATAGACTGTGGAACTCGCTTCCACAATTTTTACGAAACGACATCTACTCTCCAACTGCCGACTATGGCACATCTTTTTCAGCGGTCCTGAACTGCTACTTCTATGCTACTCACTACCTCAACTGCTCTCCTGACTCTGCTATGCTTCCCACTTTCTCTTTGTTGCATGAGACGAAGTCTGTTGGCTACCGAATGCGTACCGAAAGCCGCTTAGGCTGTGAGTTCGCTATACAAAACTCTCCTGCGTAACACCCACATGGTCTTTATGACTTTGTGGAGTTACTGACGGAGATACATGACATGATAACTTACTAGATATGGGCAAACCAAGTGTGATTCAGAAATTGGAAGGGCTAATGCTAAAAATCGGCTCTGCCAGCATATCTCCTGTTGAATCTGCACGAAATATAGGTGTCATATTCTGAAGTGACATTTCAATGGACGACCACATCAGCTCCACAGTCAAATCTGCCGACTTTCAAATACATAAAATTACTAAAATTCGGGCTTGTTTGAACAGGGATGCTGCATCTAAATTGGTCCATGCAGTTGTCACATTCCGTCTTGACTTCTGTAACTCACTGCTTGCTGGCCTAACGGCATGTGCACTCACGCGCTTACAGCTGGCGCACAACCATGCAGCCAGGCTTGTCTGTCGTGAGCGTCCCAGTTGCCACATAACACCACTTCTCGCCAATCTGCACTGGCTCCCAATCAAGCAGCGTGAAGACCGTGCCTTTAGTTCGTACGCTCTCAAAGCCCGGAACTTACTCCCGACCTGCGTCACGATATCTGACTTGTCCACATTTAAAAAGAAACTAAAAGCACATCTATTTATCACAGCACTTGGTGGATCAGTGTGATTCGTCCTTTCCATGCTTATGTGTGCTGACACTGCTGCATGCTGCCACCAACCACACTTGCAACCTGAGCCTGTGCATATCACCCCTAACCAAGTTATTCTTGTTGTTTATTGAGCCTGCTACCACTAACCTTTTGATCGTGCTTCCTTTGCAGCAATTGTAAAGCAGCTAGAAAGAGATTGAGTTCTCTGAAGGCACTTTATCAAATGTATTATTATTATCATTATTATTATAACTTGACTTAATACCCTTTACATCACTGATAAAGAAGCCATGCTATCTTTTGACAAGGGAGAACAATGTGTGCGAAAAAAAACATTCACAGAGGGAGAGAGAGAGAGACAAGAGAAAAAGAGAGAGAGAGAGAGAGAGTCGGTTGCTCCCCAGTGCTTTTCGACTTGCCAGGCAGCGGCCGGTCGTTGCCATCGACTACCAGCTTTGCTTAAAGTTAAGGAGGTTAAAAGAAGACAACCGTTAATGCACGAAAGCAACATTAGACCAAACTCAAATAATAAGAAGAGCTTGTCAGTTCAATGCTAGCCCACGATCTTCGTTTCCGATGGTTTCCGGTGCTTTCCTACTAAAATGCTAGCTGATTTAGCAGCCTCTTTTTGTATAGCGACAGAAGAGCCTTTGTGGCTATCACCACCGCTTGCAGTGGCGATAAAGGATCGCCCACTGCATGATTCGAACCCACGACCTCGGGGCCGAGGTTGTGAAAGCAACCGCCTTACCTAGTGTGCCATCACGGCTCTACTTGCACACCTGCAAATCCTTGACCACCTCCTGCTTGCTGAGTTGACATGCCCAGGCATACCGACATTAGGCAACCGACTCACTCATTACCTAGAATCCTTAAACCAGCTAGCTGTCTACAAGAGCACTTTAAGACGGTCCCCTGGACGACTGATCAGTGCTTATTCGACTGTATATGCATGCACAGGCACACGATCACACACACACACACACACACACACACACACACACACACACACACACACACACACACACACACACACACACACACACACACACACACACACACACACACACACACACACACACACACACACACACACACACTCATCACGGAAGCTGGTCTTGGCAGCACTAATACAATGCTGAAACTGAAGTTCTTATTAGAGCTCTTAATAAATACAGCAAAGTAGGCCTTCCACTAAGGGGTGCACATTCCTTTATAAGCAGCTCTCTCTCTCTCTCTCTCTCTCTCTCTCTCTCTCTCTCTCTCTCTCTCTCTCTCTCTCTCAACGTGACCAGCTGCAATCAAGTAACAGCCGGCAGTTTCAGAAGCATGGGTGGTGGGGGGAGGGGCTACGGCGACAAGCAAGCGACTAAGCAGGGCGACTAAGCAGGGCGAGCCCGGCAGCAGGCGAGAATTTGCCTGCAGCTGCCTGGGACATTCACTCGACCGACCCTAATCTTTAGGTGGACAGCTCGAGCAGGCAACTCAGCCGTAGGGAAGAATACCTGCTATCGAGAGACAGACTAAGTTAGCCAGGCGAAGCCGAGAAAATCCGAGCAATCTAGCAGGCTCCTCCAAGGCAGGCAGGTAGGCAGGCTCCAAGGCAGACCGTGAACCCTGAGTCAGGCAGCCGACGAGCTAGGCCACACCCTCTCAGCCCCTCCTCCATCACCAAGGGGCAGGCTAAAAACGACTACCTGACCCATTTTCAGCTCACCGAAAATCCCCAGGGGTTAGGGATGAAAGAAATAGGCTAAGAAGCATTCGCAGAGCAGCACTTTGTTGGGTAGCAATTAACCTGAAAGATTTCTGACAGGCCTCCTCCTCCTCCTCACGGCTGCCTGGGCACCGCCGGGCTGCCACCAGTGACTGGGTAACGCCCACTGATCCCATGCAACAAGTGTAGGCAAAAGACAGCTGGAGGAGCACGAGGTCACAGACATCCGTGTGAGGTGCAAGTAGGGAAGGCACGAAATGAGAGCCGATGACTCTGGGTGAATACAGGAGGGGGACCTTTAAAGGGCCGAGCCACCGAGCGGCTGGCGACGGACATGCCACAGCACTAGCAGAGGGGCAGATGGTGGTGCTTATTTAGTTTGCTAATACATTTTCAAGGAAAACGAGCGAAGATCATTGCACATCTAGGAGTGAGAAACTGTCATTTTCGCAGAAGCTGCTGCGTTCCGGTAACTTGATCGCACCGTGCATCACCCCAGCCTCCCCTATCCTGATACCTTAAAAGTAAGCGGTTCAACCGGTTCACGGGCATATCCAACCTGCATTAGGAATATGAATGCCACATTTTTACTCTTTTTCTGTTTCAAAAACATGCACACAGGATAAAAATAACTACGACATAACAATCGTGCCAACACAATCTGCCTGCCATGTGTTTTGCAACTGCCCACGTCTGATGCTCAGCTAAATCAAAGACCAACTGTACAATAACTACACTGGCAGCCATAAGTTTTCCCACGCCTTACCAACTACGGCTGCCTGTTCGTCTATTGAAGCAGGCAGTTTTAAAAGCTACCCGAAGGTTCCAAATGAACAAACCGGATGCCAAAAGAAACACAACAGCCGAATATATGATTTGCTTAGCAAGACGACTACAACACTGGTGGTACAGGCACTAATGCTAGTAGCATGTGGCCCTGATTAGCGATCACTTCTGCTACCTGACTGGCATTGACTCATAGAATTTCACAGTTAGATCCAATCGTATGTAGCAAGCCAGACGGCTTGAGATTTGTCTCACGATTAGGCATGTGATCTTATGTCTGTCTTCAGAGGATTAGAGATTGATTAGAGGCACAGCTAAACGACCGAGCCAACGTATTGCATTCACAACACGGTCTGAGTTCTCTGCAACTCGAATCCCACTGCTTTCTAACTTTCGGGCTGTTCTTCTCGAACGAGGATTTGTCCAAGCACACAGATAAGTAAACAAATGCGTACACATTGAAGTGACAACAAAATTAAATGTTATAAGCACAGCCAGCTAAACTGTTTCAGGTTTTTATGCTTGTGCCCCTCATTTATTTTTCCCTTAATAATAACAGTAATAGTAATGCATTTGATATAGCGCCCTCAGAGAACTCAGTCTCTTTCTAGGCGCTTTGCATTTGCTGCAAAGGGAAACGTGAGGATAGGAAAGCACGATTCTTCTTGAAGCTTGAATGCTTTTTCTTATAAATACTGCAGAACTTGAGGAGTTACCACATTCTTTTTGGGGCATACAAACTAGATATGTTATTTGGCAATCACCTGTGATGCTCCAAAATACTAACCAATGGACATGCTTTCTTTCAAGTATATATATATATATATATATATACATACATACATACATATATATATATATATATATATATACTATATATATACATACACACACATATACACACACACTGTATATATATATATATATATATATATATAAGTACATTTAGTTCTCTTATGGCGGTTGCTCCGAAATGAACCATGAATTAAACGATTCATCTTACCATTTGCACGTCACTTGATCCCTTTGCTGTTCGGCATAGATTAGACAAGGCCATCTAGCAGAAATTAAAACAGCTCTGACAAGCTGATTCAGAAGCTGTATTTTACGAAACGCCAGACGGGTCTTAGTGGCCTTCGTCAGCTTTCACTGGCCAATAACAAATTGTCAGCAGCTGACTTGACCACAGGGTCGTCTAGAGTGAACACCTTGCCCTACGGCCAACAGTTTCCATCTTCGAGCGTTTCTGTCTGGCTTTGCAGGGCGTTTCGGCACAACAGCTTCGAAAGCACAGGCTTGCCTGCTCTATTGAAGCACTGCTTTAAATACGCCAAAGAGCGGCCGAAACGCACGCACGGAGAAATGCTTTGGCTGTGGCTGTCGATAATATTCGCCGTCGAATGCTGTTCTAGACCAATGCTGTCCTACTATCTTACTTCACCAAGCCATTCTAGCTCATCATTGATGCACACAGCATCCGATGCAAGTCCAAACTTGTGGCCGAAGCCACTGGGTCAAAGGTGGGCAGCTCAACTGAACACTGCAAAGGACTGCATTCTTCTTGTACAATGGAAACCAGCAGATCTAATGTCCGTCTGCAATTTTACAAAGCCTCAAATACTAACAACAGTATTTATTTAATTTTATTTAATTTATCCAACAGTTTTTAGCTAACAACAAAGGAGAGTTTTCTAGAGCGAACTCAAAGCCTAAACGGCTTTCGGTATGCATTCGGTAGCCAAAAGACTTCACCTTATGCCACAAAGAGAGAGAGCAACGAGCAGAGAGTTGAATCAGCAGGGCTGTCGATGAAGTGAGTAGTATGGAAGTAGCAGCTCAGTACGGCACGAAAGGTGTGCTACAGTCGGCAGCAGGAGAGCAGATGTCATTGCTTAAGAATTGCAGAAGTTAGTTCCACAGTCTAGGAACTGCAGAGCTAAAGCCTCTTGTCAAAAACGGTCTTCAAGAATGGACATGGAATGGCTAATTTATTGTCCTCGGAGGACCTGAGGACGGGAGGAGGCTGAAACTGGTGAAGCAGTTCAGCTAGGCATGTGAACGATGAAAGGGCGAGTAGAAGGACAGGGCGAAAAACAGCAGCTGCTGGATAGCCAAATAGCAGAATGGCCCAAGTCAGCAGGAAGTCGCGTGACTAAGGCTTACAAAGCAACGGCGCACACTGAAAGCCTCTTGAGATAACAGCCGGGCGGAGGGTCAGTTGCATTTGTCTGCACGAGCAGTGCTTACATCAAATACCAACACGACACGTGCAGGCGACAGGACGTGCAATGCACGGATTACCGAGATAATTTTTGTATGCAGCTCAAACCAACCTAGATGCAACACTTAAAGCCTAGCTTGCTTTAACAGCCCTTCTCCAGCAGCGCAAGACCGGCGATGACCGCGCGCCAGACTGACTTAACAAGTCGGGTCTTTGGAAGAAGCAGCATCACTAACCACATTTGCATGCTGACCCTGTGCATGTCACCCCTAACCATGTTTTTCATTTTGTTTGTTTTTCAAGCATGATTTTACTTACCATTTAATTGCATTTCCCTTTGCAGCAGATGTAAAGCGCCTAGAAAGAGATTGAGTTCTCTGAGGGCGCTTTATCAAGTACATTATTATTATTATTATTATCATATTATTATTATCACTTCTGAACAGATGAACTGAGGCAGCGATGCGCAGTGGGGGGGGGGGTCAAGATGCCTTTGCAACCTGGAACTGCACGGGAAGTGCACAGGCGGGGGAGGGCACAGAAAGCGAGGCTCCCAGAAAAAAAGTATAAACAGTGCAAGCTTAGACACCGAACTAAAACTAAAATCTTTTAAGGTTAGTATACATGCAGCCACACCCTTGCCCAGGCATTTTGCTCAGAGTGCAATTGTTTAAACTCTCTGTCTGCATGATTGGCGACCGCATACCACCACATTGAGGCTGAGCGAGATTTAGTTTTACGCAGACACGACTAGCCAAGCGTGCCAAAGCACGCTCCCTCCAGGGCGTCACGAGAGCCGGTCACAGACGAGTTTTCTCGAGGAATGGAAAAAGGTTCACTTCCGGAGAGGGACGTGTCTGCAACTGCCGGCCTGTGATGCAAAGTGCCGATGGCCACAGCCCTGGGTGAGCTGGTGTACTGCTGCACGACAGTCCCGAGACCGGCCGAGGGTCGTCAGCAGGGTCAGCGGCCGGCAGTAAACGACCGACCAAAAGCCAATTTGCTAGACGAGGTGGGGGGAGGGGGAGGGGGTGAGGGGTGCTAGCCTCGAGCACCGATCAGATATGAAGGATTTGCACATGCAAATGGCCAAAGCTTAGACCCAGTTTAAGGAGCCGAGTCCAGAAGTCCAGGCAGAGAGTGTGCTCTGCATGGGCTCCGTGGTCATACCGATCAAAAAGAGTAGGCCAGGAATTGCTCGTGCACACAGACAATCATACCGTGGGACAGATCAATCATATCTTATAATATCAATCCTGACCTTGACATATAACCGGGCATGCTGACATTTGGATAGAGTGAATCTGCATGAAAGGGAGCCGACTCAAATACTTCCGAGTATACTAGCAGAAAGCTCAAAAGCTCCTTGCGGCCCATTCGACCACACACACACACACACACACACACACACACACACACACACACACACACACACACACACACACACACACACACACACACACACACACACACACACACACACACACACACACACACACACACACACACACACACACACACACACACACACACACACACACACACACACACACACACACCCCCCCCACACACACACACACGGCGGACAGGCGGAGCCCGAAAATCACGTGACTTGATGGGCGATCAACCCCAGCTACAAGCAGCTGCTGCAAGGCCAAATGGCACACTGAGCTAAGCGAATGTGGCTTCAGGCTCGCATGCTGCCAGGGATTCTGCAATTTTTCTTTCCCCTAGTCAATGCTGGGCCATCGGACCCCTTCCAAATTTGAATGAGAACACAACAGCTAGGAAGCTCCAGCTCAGACTCTAGTAGATTAGTATGAAAACCAAAGGCGAGAACAGCCAGAAGAGATCGCCAAACATGTGCCAGCAGCAGCTGCTGCAGCAGAGCTTGCCCACATCAGGCACCTGACTTTGAAGCAGCTAGCGACTGTCTGAAATGCACACGCCGGTACCGACCAGTGGCAGTGTTCGTGCTTGCATCTCACCCTAAGCCACAACGACATACGCTACTAAAGCTACTGGAGCTAGCAGCTGCAAGTATTCGGATAAGACTAGCAGGTCGCCAGACTTATAGTAGGGGGTAGGAGGTGCCCCTTGACCAGGAGCGGCTGCTTCGAGTGTTTCATTTCGGCCTACTGCTGCTGCTGCTGCTATTACTACTACTGCAGGGCAATAGGGCACAATGCAAAGCGTGGAGCTGCAGAAATGCAACACGCAGAAGCTGCTCCAACTGCTGAGGTACTCGAATGCAACCGAAAACAGCATCGACTGGACTGCGCTGGCGCTGACGAGAGGAGCGCAACTTCGTGCGCCATGCAACATGGCACCAGCTCTGCGTACCGACTATCCATTGAGGAACTTCCACCTGAAGTCTTGGTTCGATCCATATTGACAATTGGTCACGAACTGTATGCACAGCAGCAATCAGGTTGCCTGCACAGCAACGGCACTGCTACAGGTAGTAAAGGGCCAAAAGCGTTGGTCACAGGAGGCCACCGGTCGAAAACCACTTACTGTTCGACTGGTAATGCCTGGCTCGCCTCCCCCCTATAAATCACGGCCCCCTACCCTCCTACATCCCGGGACAAAAATTCAAGGTTAAGCTCGGTTGCTTCAACAGCCTCAGCAGAACAGCCTTGAAGCCATCGATCCCACGTGGTCATTAAAGTTAAAAGGCTTTGAGGTGCTGGAAGGCAGAGGGATTAGAGAACACACTGTGCCATCTGAATGAAAATAAAATCCCGGTTTAGGCTTGGGGATTATATTGGAAGAGGGAGAGTATACATTCTGAAGAGAAGTGGGACGGCTCCCTATGATAAGTTGTACTGTAAAGATAATCACCGGATGACCGTTGGAGATTGACGTTTAGCTAAACCAGTGCAATGCAGCTCCAGTGATACCCGGGCATGATGAAAGGCACTTCTCAAGTAAAGCAGAACTAGTAGAGCGATGCTACGTAGAAAGAGATTAAGTTCTCTGAGGGCGCTTTATCAAGTGCAATATTATTATTATTATTATTATTATTACGTAAGGCGGCATTATTGGTAGAGTAATTCATTTTCAGCAGTGACGACTCTGTGGAGTGATATGATCTAAACCATGGCCATCACTTATTTGCTAGGTTTGATGTTTTGATAATAAGAGTTTAAATGATCTCACTCCACTCGTTCTACTGCCTCTGATAGAAACAGGGCGACTTCTCGAGGTCTAGTGTCGACTTGTTCATGAGTGGCCTGACAACACTTTTTTTGAAAGATGCTGGGACTGCACTTAGGGTAAAGGATAGAGTTGGAATAAATAAATCAACTAATATAGATAATAATAATAATAATGCACTTGATAAAGCGCCCTCACAGAACTCAATCTCTTTCTAGGCACTTTACATTTGCTGCAAAGGGAAACGCAATTGAATGGTGAGTAATATCATGTTTGATAAACAACATGAATAACATGGTTAGGGGTGACATGCACACGGTCAGCATGCAAATGTGGTTAGTGGCAGCATGCACAGTGTCAGCACGCATAAGCACATGAAGGACGAATCACAGGGACCCAATAAATTCTGTCCTAAATAGGTGTTCGTAAGTTCTTTTTAAATGTGGTCAAGTCAGGGGAAGAGATTTCCAGGCTTTGGGAGCATACGAACTAAAGGTTCGGTCTCCAAAGGATTTGAGGTTTGTACAAGGTATTGGTAAACTGTTGGATTCCGAAAAGAAGGTGGTACGATGCTTGGCCTGGTGGGAGAGTAAATCTGAGAGATAAGCTGGAGCCAAAGAATGAAGGGACCTAAAAGTGAGCGACAAAACCTTGAAGTCGATCCATTGCTTGACAGGTAGCCAGTGCAGGTCGGCGAGAAGCGGTGTGATGTGGCAACTGGGACGCTCACGACAGACAAGCCTAGCTGCAGAGTTTTGCACCAGCTGTAATCGCCTGATTGCACATGCCGGTAGGCCAGCAAGCAGTGAGTTACAGAAGTCAAGACGGGATACAACAAATGCATGGACCAACTTAGACGTGGTACCCTTATCCAAACTACATGATATTACTCACCATTCAATTGCATTTCCCTTTGCAGCAAATGTAAAGTGCCCAGAGAGAGATTGAGTTCTCTGAGGGTGCTTTATCAAGTGCATTGCTATTATTATTATTATAAACTAGCCCGGATATATACATACATTTATAATTCATTTGTATAGCACTCTCATAGAACTTAATCTCTAGCCATATGCTTCACATCTGACGAAGGGCTGAGCCCACGACCTCGGTCATTAAATGCATTCACCTTGACCTCGGTCGTTAAAGGTGAGCACATTAACCCCTCAGCTAAACAAGGGTGGCATCCGGGTTACTTTGCAGGGCAGCAGTAAGTTTGAGCATCTCAGGTGAGGAGTAGGTAAGGGATCTAGAGTGGGTGCTTGTAGTTTTCTTACACTGGGGGATAAAATTCGAGATGAAGTAAGCAGAGGACGGATTGTATATAGAAATAGACAGAGAGGAAGGTATGGAGAAGTAATGTTTCAGGGAGGATGCTACCTTGAGGATGAACTCAATTAGATCATCCCATGAATAGCTAGGTTCAGGTTGGATGGGGGATTGAGCTGAAGGCAAATGAAGATATTTTTTCGAACTTTATCAACATCAAGATCCTAAAGATCTTCACACTTAACAGAGGTAATAGAGCTGGCAGCATAAAATCATGGTAGAATATTTGATCGAGATTTTGGCCTATGTTCTGAGTGGAGCTACACACACGAGCCACGAGAGAAAATGAATCAACCAATGCACAGATGGGTGGGTTACGTTGTTGAAATGAATATTAAAATCACACAGGACGAGTGAGGGACAAGACTTTCGAAACACAAAATTTTAATAGATTTGAAAAAACAACGATGCTTAGGACGATCTAGGTGAATACGATGTTCTAGAAGCCTCTGTGTTGGCTGGCAAGCTCAAAAAAAGGCTGTCCACACGTCTAAATAGTACAGGATGCAGCAAAAAAAATAATTAGCACCGTATACTCCCGGGCTCTCATACGACCAGCTTTAGAATACATCGGACAATGAGTGAGTGGCAGACTGGTCATGCAGTAAGGACAGGCTGTGCAGCGGCTGCCCAGAGCATACTCAAGCAACCGGCTGCAAGCTCAGATGAGGCAGTCCTTTTTAGTTACGGCTGTGTGCTAAAGAGGCCAGCCTATTGATTAACTAAGCATGCTGCCTGAGGCTGGAGGGTATGGTTTTGATCCGAGCTCACGGCTGATAGTACTGACATTACGGGTACATAGCATCGTAGAGCTTTTGGGCAGCACATCTTACTAATTCGCACTAAACAACCCCCACCCCATCTTCCTTATACAATTTTTGGTGTCTGACAAACCGACGATGAGCTCCATCAGACTTTGACAAGAAAATATCTCGCCGTCCTCCTAGACAATAGAAGAAACCAGTGGCACTTTTACAGATTTGCTGGCATCAGAGATAATTTTTAAGTACTGGCAGGCACAGCATAGCAAGCCCGACTTAATGCATAGACATGTTTAAACGCTTAGTCATGCAAAATTAACCATTCCCCACACCTGCTCGCTATCTCGTCAGGTACTTCTCCACACCTCCAAAGATCGTAATTGACTGGCCGATAATTAAGGGCGGCTTTCAAAATATCCAAAGGCATATGGCTTCTTTATCGAAGAACAGCCGATGCGGTCGGTGACGTGGCAGTGATACCTCCAGAGCATTTTGAGTTGAATGAGAAGCCTGCGTAAGCTAATAATAGCTATGGGTCCATGCTGACCGGACGTCGATGGTTCTATAAACAGGAAGACTCAGAATACGATGACTGTGCCTCCTATGACCCACAGATTGCAACTGACCTAGTAGGCTTCAACAATGCACCTCAGGAGGTGGAAAACGAATAAGAAAGATGAGACTCGACCATTATTTGTAAGCAATCACTGTCCAACATAATCGGCTGGTGGCTTCCTGCTCTAAGAAGCAACCTGGTAATAGGGAGAATTGAGGAGAGGGCGATCAGGTAGATTATCCTCAAATAACAGCGTGGAGTATTGACTGCCCATAGCAACTGCACAAAAGGCAGATGTAGACAGACAGTACAAATGCACAGGCCAGACTTACTCTACTGCCTAAGGTTCGGCCAGAACATTGATTTTCACAAAAAAGAATACGATGGTAAAGATATGATGACGACAAAGAATACGGTGGTTTAGATGTTGCTCCAGCAGCTGAAGCTTGCTAGCTGCAGCCATACAGAAATAAGTGCACAAGAGTAAAAGACTTCCACACTCGACTTCCACGAACGAATGGCTTTCCCTCGGCAATTTTGTTCCAACAGGAGCTGCACTACTGAGGCAGTGCTAACACCACCATTGTCTCCACAGATGCAGGTAACCTTGACCTTTCACTTGTATGTCGCTAGTGTAGACTGCTGCTGCTGCTCGGGCTGCATCTCTATAATGGTTCTAATGACTAGACTGAAGAAGGTAACAAAGTGGGTCAATTCAATAAGACTACCGGCATTACAAATAGGCAGCTTTATTAATCTTTTGCAGCCGAGAGCAGCACGGGCATCTCCACCCATAGCAAAGGGCAGAAGGTGGACTTCAGACAAGTGTTTAAAGCATGACCCATCAGTAAGGACTTCGATCCAGTTGTCAGAACAGCTGCCTTGACAATGTGTGTGCACACGTGGTTACTACCTCTATCTGCATCGGTTGCAGTAATCGGCCTTTGGTGTGGGTAAACAGGGGCTCCGGCCTTGGGAAATGCTGCTCTGGGCTCTCTAACGGAAGCTGCATGCCAGATTGCACACTGGTCAGCCTGCCAGCCTTCCAGCGATCCTGCCTGCCAACTGCAGGCAAGCAAGGGGTACACAACCCGACAGTGTGCCTCATTTTTGCAGCAGCTAAAACAAGCATGGGACCGACAGCAGTAGTAGTATTGGTAGGAAAGATTAACAGTCGACACCGTGCTACACTCACGATTACATCGAGAAAAATAAAAAGTTTTCGGGTTCGACTTCACATCTCCACCCCAGCCTGTGGCAGTCTAGTACTCCGGCCTGGCTGTCATGTGCTGCAAAATATCAGCCGTCAGGAATGTGACATCAAGCACATTAATTTCGACCTGCGTATATGAGTATAAATATGCAAAAAAGTGCAGGTATATGCATTTTGAATGTGTCTCATTAAAGGTAAATCATCTGCTGCCAAATGCCAACTCCTCTTTCAGCCTTAACATATCGCTGCATAGGACCCAACACTATACTGTATACTTATAATAATACTACATTTGTATAGCACCATTAGAGAACTTAATATCTTTCTAGGCACTTTACATGTGCTGTAAAGAAAGCATGATCAAATGATTAGTGGTAACATGCACATTGGCAACAAGGATACTAATGGTTAGAGTACATACTTTGGCAGTATATACGGTGGGCAGCATTTATGTGCTAACTGTTCTTATTCTGCTGACATAGGGCTGGAAGAAGGTTACATGGCAGCAGTTATTTATCATCAGCCAACCGGGCATTTAGTTGAGTAATCAGTGTATGCAATCTGGGCTACTTATACACTCCCAGTTTCACAATAAGCATGTTATCTAGTTTTCGGCTGCCAACAGCAGCCATTCCACAAGCTGCTGATTCCTTATCTAAAGTAATAGACACAACATCCTTAGAAACAATTAAACTATCGGCAAGTAGGGGTGCTGAACAGCAACAGGTTGCTGCTGCCAAAGTCTTACCTTGCTCTGTATTTGCATCCAGCCAGTAGACACTGTCGCAATGCCAATCAATAGCGTACTTTCCTTAAAGTCCACCTACAATAGGAGCAGCATATTTGGTTTAATACATACGGCCTCACACTTCTGTGTCTGACCCTGTCTGTCTGTCTTCTCTCTCCCCCCTCTCCCCCTTTCTCTCTCTCGGTATCTGTTTGTATCTGTCTCGTGTCTGCCCTCTCTCTCTCTCTCTCTCTCTCTCTCTCTCTCTCTCTCTCTCTCGAACTGGTTATATCTGTCGGTTTGTCTCCCACTGCCTTTATTATTATTACATTCGGGCAGCAGGGCCTCTTGGGAGCAGGGCTGAACAGTTATGTCCCGGTAGACTGATATTTAGGTCCCCTACCAGTGAACTGGCAGTCCTGATGACCTCCGGTACCCGATCTCCGAATACTAAAAGGGGTGCATTAGGGGGAGACAGGTCGATTGGCTTGATCGTGGCCCGACAGGAATCAACAACACTTAGACTAAGTCTACGATATGGAGAATAGGCAAGAGAATAAATATGAATTATTGCGATTTTATTAAATGAACTTTAAAATAATAAATAAAACATACATAGAGAAGCCCAAAGAAGCTAAATCTTTTTTTAGGTATCTATCAAAGATTTGCCGGAAATAAATCACCTCGATTGGTTTGGATTGTGATAACACTGACCATGTTGGTACAGGTACATCAAGAACACGGTCAAAGCAAATGCAGTGAAGAGCTGGTGAGTTTTAGTTTCCTTTATTAAATGTCAATTCAGTGACTTTCAGATGTCATTCGGTAGCCTTTTCCAGGCTTCGGGAGCAGGGCAACCTAAGGCACTTGCCTAAAGGTTTTGAAATTGGTTGGAACTAAAATTAAGCGATCTTGAGCCAGCCGAGGAAGTAGTATGATATGAAGCCTGACGAGTAATTCAGATAGAAAGAATGGAAGCAGAGAGCATGGAAGGACCAACAAATAGAAGACAGTACCACGAGATCGAGACGGTGCTTCACTGGGAGCTGAGGTACGTAGGTGAGCTTAGGTATGCAGCTGCAGAGGCCTCAGCACGGCAGCTGAGACAGAGGTGTCAGAGGGGTTGAGAGGTTCGTGATAGCACTCTCTTCACAACTCAGAGGACCCGAGTTGCCTCAGACCAACAGGAGTGAACCTTGGTCTCAACCCATCTCGGGCAATGTCTGGGCGTAGGCCTGCTCCTCTGCTACTCCACAACAGAAAGTGGGCAATCTCACAATAAAAAAATGTTTGCTCAGCACATTTCGCTTCAGAAAAGATCAGCCTTAATGGCTATGACCTGCCTTGGAGCACAGAGTGCAGCAGAAGACTGGAGCTGGTGCAATTGGAGCAGCCATTGATGAACCCAGTAGCTAAAGGTTGGAGGAGTTCAGCAGCATGCCAGCTGGGGAAGAGGTGCTCCGACACCTGTTTCTCCTCACGGTATTTCAAAATTACTTGCAGATAGTGGTACCGGCCACGCTTTATTTGTGCAGATAATTCAGCTGAGAAAATCTTCTCGTCCTAATTTCTTTCGGCAACAGAGCATAGAATAACATCTAGGCCAACGATGTGACCACCGACTGATGCTTGTCACCCGGTTTCAGCAGCCAAGTAGAAGCAGGGCAGGACTAGAAATGACTCAGAATGCAAGAGTCGGCAGCAGAAGAGCAGACGGCATCTACATGCAGTAGCCAGCCGCGCCCCCCCCCCCCCCCGATAACCGATGTCGAGTAGCTCGGGAAATGTAGGGAGCCAGGCTAACAGAATTGAGAACTCTTTGAGAAGATTTTCCAGCTGTATACAAATAAACCACAGACAAGAAATCAGCACCTATCGAATACAAGCTGCCTGTAACTTTCTCATGCTAAAAGATTAAAGAAGTGCTACACCTAACATTAGTTCCTGATTGAATACTATTCACATATCGATAGTTGTAACCGATGCAATCGTGCCGACTTGCATGAACACTACAACCGATAAGCACGTGCCAATGTGCTGAAACAACCTGCAATGTCAATTAAGGTCGCATCTAAGGAGCCTGTAGTACTATACAGCCAACAAGGACAGAGACCGTGACACTAAGCTTGGCAGATGCATCTGCTCACATCTGCTTGGAAATGAGCTTCCAGTGGCTTTACAGCATAATTCCTAGCACCGCAATCACTCGAAATCAGTGAGCCACAAATACTGCCTGCAGCCAGTGTCAGGACTCGACCCGCGACCTCAATTGTGAAGTGCCGGCAGCTAACACCGCCTGGCGAAAACTCGCCTTGCTGTAATCGTGAGCTGTCACCATTTCGCAATATCTTTGCAAGAGCCCTAACAGAGACTGTTCTGAGTATTACCACCATTCGCCCTGCATTACTTTGAGGTGAATAAGTCATCATCCAGAGCAGCAAACAGGGAGCAGCAAAAAATAAACTCGAATGCTTCCTGCTCTGAGCACGAGCAGGAAGCATGCGAGGACGGCAGCCCGGGAGGCACTGTGCACTGCACCCTGGGTTGCCCCCCTCCGGCAAACTGAGTGATAGCAGTCGACTCGTTGCAGTGACCGCCAAGACACCCCAGACAAACGACATTGCACGCCCTTAGTGTCAGCTTACCAGTCAGCCATGCTCTGTGCACACAGCCCATCCTGGCTTGGGGGTGCCCTCCAGCTGAGGCTGCTGCCTTAGGACAGTTCAGGTGGTGCAGGCAGCAGCCCATACAGCAACACAGAAACAAGGTACAGCTAGCAATGGCGGCCAAAGGCTTGCTAAAACTTCAGAGAGATTTGGCTGCACCTTGACCTTGCTACCTCAAAGGGTTTTCGAAAGGATGACCACACACCGTGGACTAGTCAGTATTTCACGGCATTGCTGTGCACGAGGGCCAGTGAATGTGTTCGTTTAGCCCTCAGCCATTCCATCTGTGCTGGGCATATGGCTCATCCCTAGTGAGGGCACCTGTATAGGCAGCCTCCACAAGGCTAGAATGTGTGCAAACGACTAAGTCTGCTGGCTGGGTACCAGCAGTCTGCTCGCTGACAGCCAACTCCCAACCTGAGAGATAGAAAGCGGAGACAAGAACAGAGAGAAAGACAAAAGAGAGAGAGAGAGAGAGAGAGAGAGAGAGAGAGAGAGAGAGAGAGAGGGAGAGAGAGAGAGAGTGATGGAGACAGAAAAGAGACAGAGAGAGACAGACAAGAGAGAGGGAGAGAGAAAGACAAGAGAGAGACAGACAGACAAGACACAGAATGACAAAAGAGAGAGAGAGAGAGACCCTACGCAGGGGAGAAATAGCGGCACAATCGAATCGAATGCATAACCCAGTTCCAGATGCTGCGTAGCAGCGTTCACAGCTCATGAACACGGCATGGTAGAAATAAGCCCAGAGTCGCATTCATATCTGGTTGCCTGACATCTAATCGATTGTACGATGAATGCTGCCTAAGCCGTAGTCTTAACGCAGGGGTTAGGTGTGCACTCTTAATGACCCTGGTCGTAGTTTCGAAACCTGCAGTGGGTGATTCTTTAATTGCCTATTGCAAGTGGCCGCGATAGTCAAGTCATTAAGGCTCCTCTTCGGCTATACAAATAAGGCAGTTGAATCAGCTAACCATATTTATAAGCCTTGGCTGAGCTCTGAAAGCACTGACAGCTCTCCCGTGAAACATCTACTACGTGCTCGCGGCCTCGCGTAAGTGCAGACAGAGATGCATATAGAGGCACATGGGTGTAATGCTTGTGCAAATACTTGCCATGCCAGCCCTTTGGCTAGGTGGCTCAAGTATACACGGTAAATCAAAGAAGAAAACAGTCGGGTGAATTACTAAAGCCAATGATTGAGCAGACGGTAATACTGCAAAATTGCAGTTTTTAATGGTGAGCTGCTGCTCCATAACTTTGTTTAAATAACTCAGCAGTACATAGAGCAGTGACATGCATAAACTTGCTCCTAAGTTCTAGCTGCTATTACTTACTAAATTCTTCACCCGGAGTTTCGTGCAGTTGGTCCAGATCTCTTGAAAGTTAAATTTGCTGCAATGTAAGCAGTCTTACTCCTCCGGCCACATATATTAATTCGGACCTAAATCTGATCTCTTGACTAGTCAAGAGCAGTGGAAAACGGGATAGTAAAAAAGAATTGTCCTTACAACGTACCTCGATCAGCAATGGCAGCTGCCAACTAAAATTTACTCCACGAGCCGATCCAGAAGCCGATGGAATCCGAAAATCCAGAAGCCGATGGAATCCGAAAATTAATCATGGTTTGCGAATGCTTTTCCATATTCATTATTGCACGGGATGTGGAACAAGCTCCCTACAGTCACTGCTGCTGCATAAAGGCAGCCACATACCGTACCATCGCCACCTAGACTTAGCAAAGAGCATGCATTTGTCCTCGGCCACTCTGCAGAACTTGGCTTGTCTCAGTGTCTCAGGAGGGGTTCTAACGCCGGTGCCTGCTGTTAGATGGTGAGCCGTGATGGCACACTAGGCAAGGTGGTTGCTTTTCACGACCTCAGTCCCGAGGTCGTGGGATCGATTCCTGCGGGGGCGATCCTTCATCGTCGCTGCATCGTCGAAGCAAGCAATATAGAGATAGCCGTAAAGGCTCTTCTGTCACTGTACACAAGAGGCTGTTAAATCAGTATAGTATATATAAAGGCGAGGCTCCTGGGCTTGTAGGTAATGCGAAGCAGTGGCCCCTCTCTTTCTTTGCAACTCACGACGGCACTGCCCACCAGGCACGCCTGCTCCTAACGGTTCTCCAGCTGAAAGTAGCCCCATCCACAACTAGTTGTACATCCTTTTTCATGCTAATTAAACTGCCAAAACCAGTTGTGCATTTCGTCGTCCTGCGTCACCATGCACCTTCCTGTGTCGTCGTCCATCCTGAGTAGTCCTTGTGTCTTCATGGATTGGGTCGGCGTGGGCCACACCGCTCGCCCAGGTCTACCGCCCCCAGCGTTCCACGAAGATCTCGGCATCTCCAGCATCTGCCAAGTCGCATCACGTAGCCACTTACTTCAGCGATTCCAAGATGCATCGAAAAAACTACTCACTCAGGACGACGTCCGCTTTTAAATGAGAGCTTGCCATGCTTCAGGCGACTTCCCCGTGAGCACGAACGATGCTCGGACATCTTTAATCGAGCAGCGCTTATCTCTGAGAGCTATCAGCAGCCTGAAGGCACGGCCTCACGGTAAGGCCTGCTGCTGCTCTCACTCGATCCTGCATGACACAGACTGGTCACCCTCTGTGTCACAGATACACCTTTAGAGAATCCAGCCTTGCTGCTGGGTTAAGGGTGATGACGGGACCGAATCATGAAACTGTTGGTATATTAAAGATGCTTAAGGGGAAAGGAAACGTTTTACCGGGTGAGCAAAGCTTTTGTGCAAGCGTCGCGTGCATGCGAGCTGCCACGGTCACGTGTGTGCACATGCACAGGGACGTAGCCACGGAATTGTGGAGGAGCTTAAATTTTTATTTAAGGGACGGGGTTAACCTTGAATGTATCCGAGTCGGCCAATCGTATAATTGGGCCGGTTTTCTCTTCTTTGGGATGGGGCTGCTGCTGCTTTGCTTGTCTGTCCGACCAGAAGAGCCCAGCCCAGCCCCTTCTATTAGGCCCTGAATGCACGGGACCGGTATGCATAGGTAAATAAGTAGGGGCTTTTAGTAGGGCTACGAGCAAGGTGGTGGGGGGGTGGTGACGGTGGTGGCCCAAACACATCGATTCGATGCTTAAGCGCATCAACGTCTGCTGCCGGCTGCTGCCTGTGCAAAGCCACGAAGGGGCTGGGGCTGCTGCTGCTGGTCCGAGCAGCGCTGCCAGGCTGCTCAGCTGCGTGCAGCAACTGCTCTCAAAGCTCGAGCGACTTTCGGTGCTCGTCGATGGCCAACAGCAGCGTTCAAACGAGACACGGACGGGCGCTGCCGCCGCATCAGGACGATCCGGATGTCGCGGCAACGAGCAGCAAAGATGTGCTGGATGGCAGGAACGGAAGTGCGGCAGTCAGCAGCGGGAGAGAGACGACGAGCCCAGCTGCCTCGGCGCAACAATTGTGAGACCGAGTTCCTCGGTGTAGGACTCGGTGTATGGCAACAGTATGTACCAACAGTCTTGGCGAACGAACCGCAGGGACAGCAATTGATTTACTGCGTTTCGGTGAAGGTGAGCCAAGGTCACGAGTGGTACTGAGCTGCTGAAGTAGCAGTTTGGCTAGACGTGGACTCGACGAATAAATGTTCAAGTCGAAAGCAGGCCGAGAAAATAATGAGGCCCGGAATACACCCAAGCCTTACCAGGCACAGGCATTCTACCCACCGTAGCCAAGTATAGCTGCTGCTCCCTCCTGCACGGCCGTGTCGAGTCCAAAATATAGGTCGGATGCTTGATGCACTCCCCCCCCCCCCGTAGGTAACATGCACACGATTTCACCGAGACACAAAGCAAAGGTTTTGCACGGCGTTCGTGACTCATACGCCAGTGAGGACACATTTGCACAGACCCTTTGTTCGGTTACACTGTGTGGGCACAGCAACTTGCTTGGTTTTGATAAGTGACAATTGCTGGGGATGCTACAGCGAGCAGGATTCAAATCAGAGTTCTCAGATAATGCAATGTAACGTATCTCCGTCTGTAACTCCACAAAGTCATAAAGACCATGCAGGTGTTATGCAGGAGAGTTTCGGTACGCATTCGGTAGCCAACAGACTTCGTCTCACATAACAAAGAAAAAGTGGGAAGCATAGCAGAGTCAGGAGAGTAGTTGAGGTAGTGAGTAGCATGGAAGTAGCAGCTCAGGACCGCTGAAAAGGATGAGCCATAGTCGGCAGTAGGAGAGGTACAGAATCCCTTACATGAACTACTAGTACAGAAGAAGTGTTATACTAGCACAACGGTTCTCAACCTATGGGTCACGACCCCTTTGGGGGGTCGAACGACCCTTTCACATGGGTCGCCTACGACCATCGGAAAACATGCATTTTCGATGGTCTTAGGAACCGATATTGATTTTGTGGTTAATCACTATGCTTCAATTATGTTCAATTTGTAACAATGAAACTATATCTTGCACATCAGATATTCACATTACGATTCATAGTAGCAAATTTCCAGTTATGAAGTAGCAACAAAAATAATTTTATGGTTGGGGTCGCCACAACATTCTGATTTTGCTCTTGCCTGACAGACATTAGGAACTAGATTAGGCAAATCTCCAGACGGTAAGGGATGTAGGCGAGTGGGCAGCTCAAGCTCTGGACCGGTCACAGCAGGTCTACAGCTGCAGGTCAGCGACTGCTCTGCTGCCGAAGAAACTCTTCCACATATCATTATATATATATATATATATAAATTATATATAACTGTATGTGTAAACTATATATATATATATATAGAGAGAGAGAGTTTACACATACAATTATATATAATTTATTTGTATAGCACCCTAAGAGAACTCAATCTCCATTCAGGACCTTCACATATGCTACAGGGCTCGAGCCCACGACCTCGGCCAGACCTTGGTCGGGGCGAGCTCCTTAACCGCAGGGTCAAACCAGAGCTTCTTGAACGTACGGAGCCTTTGGGGAGCCAGCTCCCCCTGCGGATCAGCTAGACTAGCTGCCAGCCTGCCTGCCGGGCAGAGATAGCTAGAAACGTGCAAAGAGATGAGCAGCAGAGGAGGAGAGGAATGAAGGGGTTAGAATGAGTAGAGCTACATCTGAGTGCAGCCCCGAGACCAGCGAAGCCGAGATGGAATGTCACACGATTGTGCCACAGTTGTCTGTCACGGTCAACTACCTCAGACAAAAGGGTCAGAGGAGAATGCGAGCCGAGAATGGCTACCTCACAATGGCTCTCCTCCTCCAGCACCCACCCACAAGCTGCTGCTGTTCACTGGGCTGGCCGTTTACGGGTCACTGTTTAACTTGGTCACGGCAAAACTTTCTAAAGCAAACATCACGGTCGCCAGGTGGGCGATGGCAAGCAAGCCAGCCCGACGACTGGGGTGGGGGGAGGGGGGAGGAGGGGTCTGTTTCGGCGGCTGGGGCCGGCCCGAAGAAGTGCCTTACCTGTGAAAGTAGCAGCAGCAGCAGCAGCAGCAGCAGCGTCGGCGCTGCAGGAAGCTAGCGGCTGCAGTAGCCCGCAGTATCCTGCGCCGCCCGCAGCCAGGCGGCCTCGAGTGGAATCCCGACTGCTGCTGCTGCAGCTTCACTAGCAATCTCTAGTCTCCCGTGTCTCGGAGTAGGCAGCCTGGGCAGTAGCCGGCTGCCAAGTCAGCAGCCAGCTACTGCCAAGTCATCTAGAGCATCTGCTAGACCACGACCGACCGACCGACTGTGCTGGGAGTTGAGTTGAGCGCTGGCTGCTCTTAGCTAGGCAGCAGACATTGCCCTACATGCACGAGGAACCTAGCGAGTTAGCTGGGCACCGGGGGTGTTCCCTCTTTTGCCAGCCGATAGCAAGCTACTCCCCATAAAAAGACTCCCTTTGTTAGTGCGGCCCTAGGCACCACAAAAGACCTTGCCGGGTTAATTAACCCAGATTCGGCTCAATCAGACCCGAGTCCATTATGCCTCCTGCACCCTCTGTTGTCACCCAGGAGTCACTGAGGAGTGGTCTATTAATATCTCGGCATGGTGCCGACCGACAGGCAAAAGCATCCGGCAGCGACGACGCTGGCTGCTACGTACTCGCCCGAATGGCTGATGGCTAGCCACCGGATGTGCCGACTTAAGTCAGAAGTCAGCTACTCAGCATCCTGCCCAGCTGGGAGAGGGTGAGCGGTCGGCCTGCAGCTGCTCGAAACTGCAGTGCAGCCGTACTGCAAGTGCCGGCCGAAGCCACCGAAGCACTCGAACCTGGCGTGTGTCGGCTTGCCGGCAATGCAGGTCCGTCAGGCCCAGCGGTCCATCCAAGTTCCTCTGACACGAACAGCACAGTGCAGAGATGAAAGCCAGCAGCTTCGATGGAATCTGGGCCACGCGAGCAGCAGCAGCAGCAGCAGCAGCAGCAGCAGAAAACTAAGCAAAACTCACAAACTCGATCGAGGCTGGGGCAGCTTCGGAGAGCTGTTGCAGGCATCTCAGAACAGATGCCACCCTGAGCGAAACGGCACCCCAGCTCGGCCAAGACGTGCACCAGTCCTCCTGCTCAAGAGAGTGCTGGCACAAGCAGAAGCAGAGCTGCTCCACCCAGCAAACTGCTCGGTCGCCGAAGCTCAATAAGCAGCTATAATCAATAAGCAGCTGCAGTCATGAGCGGGCTCGGTGAACTTTGGACGGAGCGCCGGACTACCTCTGCTGCATCACTCGAGGACTAAAAGAATATTGGCGAACAAAAAATAAGGCTAACTGGTGTACACCACGCGATGATTCGGGCTTCTTCACATTGTAGGATCGGAGAGAAAGGCAAAAATGAAAAAGAGAGAAGCAGACAAGAAAGAGAGAGAGAGAGAGAGAGAGAGAGAGAGAGAGAGAGAGAGAGAGAGAGAGAGAGAGAGAGAGAGAAACAGTTCGGCCCTGCCTGCAATCAACTGCGCCGGGCAAAAGAAGACTCGCGAGAGGTTCTTCCTATTTGCGAGGTCGAGTTACGAGCGTTTTTGAAAAGGTCACCACTTGAGCACACTAGGAAGGAGCATCTTGCACTGTGGCAGGTGGCCACCTCCCTGGTTTGGCCCAGGGTTAAATACTCGCCTTCAACGACAAATGTAAAGCGCCTAGAGAGAGATTGAGTTCTCTGAGGGCGCTTTATCAAGTGAATTATTATTATTATTATTAACGACCTGGGTCGTCGCGGGCTCGAACCCTTAGGCACACGTGTAGCGCCTGGATAGAGATTAAGTTCTCTTGGGGCACTATGCATATGAAAAGTATCTAGTTATCCATCGCTTCGTGGCCACTCGGCCACGAAGCGATGGATAAATAGATGTAGATAAAAGATGTACTGATAACTATTATAATACACTTAGCACCTAAGAGAACTATATCTTCTTCTAGGCCACTCCCCATTGACTGCATAGAAGCAGGTCAACCAATTAATGATTAATATATGCGAAATCGTAGCTTGCTTATGCATGCAGAGAATGGCTCACAAATGAATGACACCCTGAGTCATAATTAATGTCATAAAGGCAGCAGGCTTTGAGATCATGTGAACTGAAGGCAGGATCTCCGAAGGATTTGGGGTTGGTGAGAAGGCACCGAAAAAACGATTAGAGTCAGGTGAGTGGGTGCTACGATACAAAGCCTGATTAGGAAGATTTTGAGCCGGGCACACCAAAGCAGGAGAATGAAAGAGCTTGAAAGTACAAGAGAGAGAGAGAGAGAGAGAGAGAGAGAGAGAGAGAGAGAGAGAGAGAGAGAGAGAGAGAGAGAGAGAGAGAGAAACAGACAGACAGACAGAGTGAAAGAGGTCGATACGGTGCTTGCCGGGGAGCTACAGCCGGTCGGTGAGAAGTGGTACATGCATATGGCAGCTACAACGTCCACGACAGACAAGCCTGGCTGAATAGTTGAGCTCCAACTGCAAGCCTCTAAATGCACAGGTAGGAAGGCCAACAAGTAATGATAATAACAGAAGCAATACATTTGAATAGCACCATCTGTGAACTAAATCTCTTTCTACGCACTCTAAAATTTGCTGTAAACGAAGCATGTCAACACGGTTAGCGAGTGAGTTAGAAGTCTACAGGGGATGCAAAAATGAACGGACCACTTTGGCTATGATATCCTTCTACAAGCAAGCACAAATTATGGCAATGTTAGGTAGCAGAGAGTAGGCAGACTTGACTGTGGTCATCTAGCAAAAGGTCATTTTGGACCAGACAAAACCCAGATTCGACTTTGAAGTCGATGCTCTGCTTGACGGATATTTGGCTAGCCCATATCAAGGTCAGGCAACAGACAAACGAATCCCACACAGCCATTGTGACATGCCGAAGTCATGGACAGTCAAAGCCGGCTGCCTAGTGTCCATTTGCTCACATCTTTGGAACAGCTCGATCACGATCGAGCACGATTCGATGCAGATGGCCGTGTGAGGAGGTGGACCACGAAGCACGATACATCTATGCGGGTTGACTCGGGTGCACGTTTACCCATTCAAACTCTTAGCTATCTAGCTGCCTGCAGAGCACGGGCAATACAGCAGCATACTCAGCAGCAAACAAGAACTCTGCTAATATAAGAGTAATGGTACTAAAGCCGAAGGCCTCATGTTTTTGAGATGAACACGAAGAGTCCAGTATCACGGCTTCCCCTGCCCAAGAAATAGCAAGCACAGCCGTTAGCATGTAAACAGTCTGATGGAAGCAAATAGGCGTGGCCAGGATTAGGCCAAGGAAAGGCCAAACCTTGACCTTTCTAGAGGCAGCCAATCATAGGAAGGCATTGGCTGCCAGCCATGCCGCCCATCGGGTGGGTGAAAGGGGGTGGGTCCGGACAGCTCCTTTCACAGGCCCATGTAAACTGGGAATCAAGCTGCTTAACCTGAACACATACAGTGGCTCAGTAGAGAGAGAAAATGGGCACATGACTGGCCACTCAGCATGCTGTGAGATTGCATGATGAGAAACAGCTAGAGAGAGGAAGCAACAAGCAGGGTCTGTACAGCTGCCAGCTTCTGAAGTAGGGTCGACAGCTGTTCTCTCAGTAACCTGATTACCGAATCTATACAGCAATGACACTGTCAAGGTCAGTAAGTGCTCAGCCCCCTTACTTAACCCCAGGGTAGGACTAACGTGGCCAAATGGGATAGGGAAGACAATAGGAATCTGAAATGGGAGGAAAATAAGGAAAGGGATGGAGACAACACCGAGAGACAGAGGAGCAGAGTGGTGGGCCAAACAGGCAGAGAGTAGGAGGAATTAGAGAGGCAGAGAGAGGAGGAAGGAGGGAGGGCAGGAAGGGAAGATGGAGGAGATGGCTTAGGAAGACCTTTTCATTCACACAGACATATCGAGGCATGCCATACATTTTCCACATTCAGAAACCTGCTCGCCAGGGTTAAAGCGAGCAATTCATCCCACGTAGAAATTACCGATTGCATTTTCAATGTCAAGAGCAACTTGGGTTTGCATTCACAAGGAATACAAGGCAAAAAATATATATGCTAACAATTCCCGGGCAGATGTGCAACTTCGATATAGCGACACACCAGCACAGGCACAATGCACACTACACATGGCATTGAAATTAAAAAAAAATTGAAACTGTTGGAAGAGCTGCCCATTGGGGGACAGCAACTTGCTGGGGCCAGGGACTCGTCAGATAACAAAATTTTTCTTTCAAACAGGCTTTTGACAAAATAATCAGGTACACAGAAAAACTACTTACTGCCCACTCTGAACCAACCAGCAGCAGCAAATGAAGGACTGCAATAATGCATCGCCACAGATGAAGTAGACCGAGCATTACGGCCATATGCCCTAGTTACAAACCGCAGTGACCAGCTAGGGACATTCGAGACAAGCGAAATTACGCGACTGGCAAAGTGCCGGAGCGTGTGCAAGTGTAGGCGAGGGCCTCTGACGCCATGGACCAAACAGAGGAACCACCGATATTCCTTCAGCCCTTGCAAGATGTAAACTGCATCTGCAGTAAGGTCAAGGTCTGACACTCGCTGGCTGAATCTTAGCCAAGTCCCCGAGCAGGAACAGGAGTCCTCTGAAAGGCCACCGGCTAAAACTGAAGGGGAAATGCCACATCCCCCCCCCCAGCATCGTAACCTCAGAACGACTTGGTCTTTTGCTGGCTCGATTTAGATTTAGCGGCCCCATTTCCTGCCAGGTGCTAAAAATGCTAGGCAAGAACATAAACCTTTTTCCTTTAGGAAAGGTCCAAAGGTCCGGGCCTTCAGCTGCTTCAGGAGTGAGAAGCCAAGTCGCTGATGATGGAACCTTGGAGGAGCAGAGGGTTCTGGCAGCAGCTTGGAGGAGGCAGCTGCTCAGCTGCTCAACTGGGGTCGCACTGCTAGCGATTGGGAAGAAACGAGAGGAAGGGGATTCGCGTGTCGTCCCCCCCCCCCGGCTGAAGATGCACTGTCACACGCAGTTTCGGCAAAGTGTTCGCAAGATCGAGGAGTTAAGAGAGCAGCCCGAGGTGGTCAAGCAGTGCCAAGCAAAGTCCAAGCGAAGTCCAAGGACAAGTACTGAAGCTACTCACCAGTAGCTGGCAAGGTCGTTGCAGGCACTTATAAATGTGTACAAGACCAAAACTTGTTGCACTGAAGCATGCACTTCGGTGCCGAGCAATTTGGATTTGGCATACTCTAAAGCTAAAAAGCTAGCTACCTGCTGTGAACTGCCTACTAACTTGCACACCGTTAGAGGAAAAATATGATTCACTTGTATAGTGCCTCAAGTGAACTTCTTCTCTATTCAGGTGCTACACATATGCCGCGGGACTCGAGCCCACGACCTCGGTCATCAAAGACATTCACTTTGACCTCGGCCGTTAAGGGCAAGCACCTTGACCACTGGGCCAAACCAGCCTGGCTGACCACATGGCTTTCCAGGATTATGGAAAGTTGACAAAGACTAGAAGTGAACCAGTTCGTAAGTATTGCGCCCCTGAGCAACTTGTACAAATCAAACGCCAAACTTGGCAAGCGACCAAAAGAGTTCTTGCTAAAAGCAGCCTTTCAACACACACAGCAATGGTTCCCAACATTGCAGAAGTTGCCGACAGATCCAATTTGAGGTGCGTTTGTTGCATTGTCGGCACACTACTACAAGCCGTGGGCATGGATTCTAGTTTACTAATGCTTCACTCTGCTCAGACTTGCTGCTGATTGGAAGAGTCATTCGTCATCGACGACATCAACACAGGAAAGTCATCACTGGCTCTGGCCTGCTAGTGGCTCATTCTAAATTGGACTCGGAGGTGGACAAATGTAGGAGCAGCTAAGAGTAGCTTTTTAGCAGGCACCCTGTTCAACATTCAGCATAGAATTCAAGTTCAACATTCAGCATAGATTGCTCAGCAAAGCAGCATGCGGCGTGCTGAGTCGGCCCAGAGGTAAGGTGCTCACCTTTAACAAATAAGGTCGTGGGCTCCTAGAGCATACCTGCGGCATACGTAAAGTGCCTGGATAGAGATAGAGCTCTCTTAGAGGGCTATACAAAAAATTATAAAATATTTTCTTATATTTATGCACGAACTGGTTATCTTGCTGCACTTCAGCACACGAACTGGTTTGCTAGTAATTCAAGCCTGGCAATCTCTGGAATGCGCCGGGGGGGGGGGGCTTTGTCCTGTGTGAGCCTTTGTCCTGTGTGCCCCTTTGTCCTGTGTGCCCCTTTGAACTGGTGCCCCTTTGTCCTGGAATCCTTGCACACATTGCTGAAGAAGCCAGCGGCTTGATGCCCAACGAGTGAGTTTCCCATTGCATGCAAGCTAACAGCAGCAAGAAGCTGCCTACAAGCAAAGGACCGAGACAGGAAGGGCCTGTGCTCAGCATAGGCTCTCAGGCTGGCTTACCTACTTCATGGCCTAGGGGTTTGATTCGACGGTTCGAGTACCGCGGCAGAGTTCACCGACGCAGTGAAGAACAGAAAGCGCTGTAGCGCACACTATCAACAGTCAGTCACAAGCCTGCGCCGACTAATGTTGTCAGCACTCTTGAGATCAGGGTACAGAGAGGCAATTAGGGTCGCACAGGAGCTGCCAGAGGCTGATAGGGGCATGAGCTATTGCAGAGACAGCAATGAACATGCTCGAAACACAGGGCATTTCTGTACGCAACAAAGCTAGATGGCAAGCGTTACCAAGTTGCAACGATCCCTAGTAATAATAACGGATACTCACTGATGTACTCGTCAATGCCCAAACTTGCGCCTGAGGCCGAGGGTTTCATACGATGCTCAGCTTGCTTGCCTCTCTCGCAATTTTCGCCTAAGGAGCACAGCTTTCATAAGCAAGCCTTTATTGGCTAGCAAACAATGAATACAATCTCAGCCAAATCCTCGGCCCCTGGATGTACATGGGATTAAATACCACGAGGGAGAGTGCACACACACACACAGACACACACACACACACACACACACACACACACACACACACACACACACACACACACACACACACACACACACACACACACACACACACACACACACACAAAATACAAACATGAGCTAATTTCTGGAGTTAAACAAACAACCTCTGCGACCACAGGCATGAGTCATAAGAACTTCCAGTTTCTCACAGCAAAAAAACGTATCAAGCCGCTGACCAAAATCGATGCGTCTTGAGCTCCACGAACTCTTCAAGAGCTTGTAACTACAGACGCAAAAACGTGTGCTGAACAGAGGCCCGTGTCTCTTTCTTAGCTTTCTCAAATGGTTTGACAGCTCTCGTGTATTTGCAACACGGGAAAGCAAAAACAAACGAATGCATATTCAAGCAGTAGCCTTCGATTGCAAGAACGAATGCATGCGAGCACAATACGTCTTGCTCGGTTCTCAAGTCAGCCCTTCCATCGCATCGCCCTCTGACCTCTCCCTCTGCACATATAAGTGACATCATCTGGGTGAAATCCAACAGTTTACTACTCCCCCACCAGGCCAAGCATTGTACCACTCGCTTTTCGGGAATCCAACAGTTTACCTATACCTCGTACAAACCTCAAATCCTTTGGAGGCCGTACATTTAGTTCGTATGCTCCCAAAGCCTGGAACTCCCTCCCGACTTGTGTCACAGCATCCCCTGACTTGACCACATTTAAAAAGAACTTGAAAACACACCTATTCAGGACAGCATTTAATGGGTCCCTATGATTCGTCCTTGATGTGCTTATGCGTGCTGACACTGTGCATGCTGCCACTAAGCACATTTGCATGCTGACCCTGTGCATGTCACCCCTAACCATGTTATTCATGTTTATCAAGCATGATATTACTCACCATTCAATCGCGTTTCCCTTTGAAGCAAATGTAAAGCGCCTAGAAAGAGACTTGAGTTCTGAGGGCGCTTTATCAAGATCATTATTATTATTATTAAGCAAGCGCTGGGCCCTGCCTTTGCCTCCGGCTTTACAGGCCTGTGGATTCAAAGCACGAATACATAAGATGTATCCTTTCACTAGATGTGGACGACCGTTCAGCTGAGTAGTCCTTTCCATTATTTGGTTCGTTTCCAGACTTACTTACAGAGAGCCGAATTTCGCAGCCAACCTCAGGCCCTAATAGCACATCATCTCTGGCTAAATTCGGGAGCAGCGACAAGATTTGCATGTAGAGAGGAGGAAGACCCAAAAGTAATGAAAAATTGCAGCGACCAGTAGCACTGCATATTTGACAAACACACACACGCACACACACACACTTGACCGGTGCTCATGTTAAATGTGGACCAAAAAACACTCGTGCCCGTGTCCCCACCAGCATGCCTCGCACCAGATCCTACACGTCCTGATATAAACGACTACGTAGCTGTTCTTGGTTGCCAAGCCCTTCCTAGAGGTGGGCAGGCAGTGAGCAAGCAGACTTGGGCCACTGCAGCTGGCTGAGGGGGCAGCAACCGTGGTCGAACGGCCAGCTCTCCAGTCCCGTCACGGCAAGCATGAGTATACGTGTATTGCATCATCTGGCTTTGTTGGACCGTGATAGCCCAGGAGGTAAGATGCCGGGACTTCACGACCGAGGTCGTGGGTTCGAAGTCTGCAGTGGGCGATTCTTTATTGCCAACTTAATTCAAGTGGAGGCAATGGCTGTTAGGGCTCCTCTGCTGCTATACAAATGAGGATGTTAAAATCAGCCAATTTTATTTTTATGGCATCGTCTAAAACACTTTCAACTAGGCTGGGCATCAGAAGGACTCAGCTTTGGTTTTTTTTTCGCTAACATCTTCGTGCTACCTATACTTGAACCAGCTTCCCCTACCGTGCTTGCCGTAACCCTAAGACTAAGGTTTGCCCATGGTCATTCAACCAAAAACGTCCCTGGAGAAGTCATAATGCATTCGCACTGAGAACAGAAAAGTAGCGAGAGCTGCTCGGGCTGCACGTTAGCAAGAGTGCTGACTGCTTGAGCAATCAGGCTGCAGGTACAAATAGCTAATAGTCTAATAATCATTAGCCAGGCTGGCATCTAGATCTATCTACCAACATCGACGACCAATGAGCCTGTTTTAGCAGCATTGATTAGCTGTGATAGGCACTCTATAAGGCATGAATAACTGCACCGGCAGCACATGGACCGCATAGCATAAACCTCAAGGCTAAGTCCCTTGCCACCCACCCGGGAGTAAGATTTGACACAACGGCCGGCTCAGTGAGCACAGCTTAGCAACATCCTCACTACCTGTGCAGCCGGACCTTATGAAACGTTTACCCTCAGAATGCCTAAAATCAATGCAGGCATCTAAATTCGCCAGCTGATGCATTAGGATTACGCCTAACCAGAGAATTTGCATTTTCTGACAATGAAGCTTCTAAATGGAATCTCACACGTGCAGCCACGCAGCATAAATTACTCGTATGCTTGAAAAAATCTATTGTAACAGGAAGCTGTCTTGCTTTATCATTGTATAGTGTTCTGAGAGCAAGTACCATGTAAGCCCTGAGCAGGGTGTCACGTGCAGCGATCTTTACCTGCGGGTCTGCTGGCTAGCACATCTCACAAATCCCACTTCAGCCACTAGCTTTGTAGTCAGTATTTTGTACTTTACTCTTAGTTGGCTGATTGAACGAGTCATTCAATTATTTGTTATGTGTACCCTCAGCTGTTTGGCTGACTAAATGCCTGCTCCAACCGAGCAAAGTCAATTGCAGCTAAGGCAGTGCCATTTTCAGGGCCAACCAACATCCACTGTAGAGTGGCAGATGTTTAGGTGTTTCAAAACTGTGCACTTGAATAAAACGCAATAAATGCCTAGCCTAACCACTATAATTATGCATAGACAATCAGTTCGAAAGACTTTTCAGACCGATTTTGCATGGCAGCCAGCCCACAATGACTTACATACTACTACCCATACAATGCTGAAAGCCAACTTAATTCCATTCATGACTGCTTAAGCGTCTAAAGACCCAAAAAGGCATCACTTCCAATGGCATACATAAACCATTGAACTCAATCAGCACATAGCCTAGCCTGTGCAGTGTGGTAGGAGACCACCGTGACTAACGAGCCGTGGTAGTAACTCAATGTTAGATAAAACGAGTTCAATGTTAGATAATACGAGAGAGAGAGAGAGAGAGAGAGAGAGAGAGAGAGAGATAAATTGAGAGAGAAACAGAATCGGTCTACCAAGTGAGTTTATCGGTACCAAGAGATTGGCATCATCTTCATCTTCATAATGACCCTGACCAACCAACTAGAGTCACATACCTGCGAACACAATTTTGCGGTGGCACGGTTCTAACCTTTACAAACATGCTATCTTCTTCCCCTGGTCAATGGTGAGCATATTTGTTCTGACAGGAACAGTTAATAAGAGCTCCCGGTGCTCTTTTGCACATCCAGACACACGACAACCAGCAGACCAATGCCAATCACGTGATTGCTCCTCTATAAGCACACCTCTCTAGAGCTCAGAAAACCGTCTGACAAAGCTTCTTCTCGAAGAGAGGCTCTGCCTATATTTACCAAGCAGAAAGCCTGGTTATAACTCAGTTCCCAGTTATGGAATCACAGCTACAGTGATTAGAGTGTTGACTCGACTTCTGACAAGCTGCTTTCATCGGTGACCCTTCCCAGATACCAGCTTAACTAATATGCATACATGGATCATCCTTGCTGCCTGATCACATCCACCACAGCCCAACCGAAACCTATTTCAAGCACAAAGGAGCATTTTGTCTAGACAAAGCTGTGGCGGCAGCATGGCTTATGCACCAGTTGACAGCCAAGAGGCTGGCTGCCACGCAAAGATTGACAGCAGGAGGTCTGCATGACACCTGCTGCTAGCTGCAGTCGGCTACAATGAGGACTTCCATTTATAGGTCACTTGCAGTTATTCCACCCCCTACTTCCCCACCACTCCACCCCGGTTGGACCAGCAAAAGATGACCTCGGCAGACCTAAGCAGGAACTCAATGGGATTTCCAGCTCACAAGCAACCAGAGCTTCCGAGTTCTGCTGCCAATCATTCGGTGCCGAAATCCCCCTGCAGCCAGCGGCTCCCTGCCAATCAGCCACCGTAAAGCAGGCAAGCACCAATACCGGCACCAGCATGCAATTAAGCTGCATTAACACAATAAAACTTTTGCATGACAATCTATCAAAGGAGCGCGATCGTCGAAGGAATACACAACCAGCGCTTAATAGAGCCGAAGTACGAAGTCGGTCCAGTCTGTTAGGTAGCACGAAAGGTGGAGCGAGTGGATCGGCTGCGGCGGATCGGGCACACGGACTATGAATATGGCTGCAAGGCTGGTCTTCAAGTCCCAGCGGTTTGAGCACGTGTCACCTTTGCTGAAAGAGCTAGGATGGTTGCCGTTTGAGCAAAGAATACAGAGCAAAGTTCTTACGCTGACCCACAAGGCCCGCCACGGCTTGGCTCCTTCGTACCTAGCTGAACTGCTGCATCAGTTTCAGCCTGTTCGCGCCCTCAGGTCCTGTGTGGACAATAAATTAGCTGTCCCATTCCTCTGCTTAAAGACAGTTGGCGACACAAGCTTTAGCTCTGCAGGTCCTAGACTGTGGAACTCGCTTCCACAATTCTTACGAAACGACATCTACTCTCCAACTGCCGACTATGGCACATGTCTTTTTCAGCGGTCCTGAACTGCTACTTCTATGCTACTCACTACCTCAACTGCTCTCCTGACTCTGCTATGCTTGCCACTTTCTCTTTGTTGCGTGAGACGAAGTCTGTTGGCTACCGAATGCGTACCGAAAGCCGCTTAGGCTGTGAGTGCGCTATACAAAACTCTCCTGCGTAACACCCACTTGGTCCTTATGACTTTGTGGAGTTACTGACGGAGATACATTACATTACGAAGCCGAAAGTGAAAAACTGCAGAGCCTGAATGTCCTCCACTGGGTAGAGGAAGCCTTGAGTGGCACGTTTTGAGTAAGCCAGAGCAGAGATCGGATCACGACCGGCTCATGACTACCGGTTCAGTGGCGCTACAGCACACCGAAACCAAACGTGCAGTCTGCTCAGGGAAGAGAGTGCAGTCCATGCTCGGCCAGCAGCAGCAGCAGCCGCCTGCCGATCGGCCACCGCTTCGGCAAGCTTCCCCAAGCTACCCAGCCGCCTGCCGATCGGCCACCGCTTCGGCAAGCTTCCCCAAGCTACCCACACGGCAGGCACGGCAGACGGTCATTCGGGTCTCCTTGCTTTTGGCTCGTGCTCGGCATATGACTGTGTGGCTGTTGTTTTGACTGTCGATGCCACCGATCTGGATCTGGACTGTCGGTGCCAGTCGCTCAGCCGACTGAAGAGTGTAATGAAAAAGACAAGACCAAGCAGCTGCTGCTGTTCGGTGCGGTCCCTTTGCGGTTTCCTAGAACAGAGCAGTAAGCCCGACCTCCAAAGGCCCTCACACGTTCTAGGTTGCCAAGGAGTTGACTACCAGGAAAATCAGCTTCGGCTGCCGGCTGTGGAATTGTGGTCCCTTCGGCTTTGACCGCCCTGCCGGCTCCAGGGCGGAAGGGGGCGGGCACCGATGCTCGACGGCCCAACGTCCACTGGATAGCTGGCCAGAGACACTGCACAAAGACAACGATCGGGCAGGCCGGACAACAAACAGTAGCCGCTGCACGGCCTCAGCTGGCAGGCACGAAGGGTTGTCAAGCCAACGGGTGCCACACCCCCAGACCAAGGCTGCAGCTGGCTGCCTGGGAGGAATGGCTGGCCAATGCACTTGCCTAGCTGTCTCTCGCACAGAGTCGCGCGGCAAGGCGACCGAGCGAAGTGTCCTTGACATTTTCCGAGGACAGCTCTGCTGGCAGTGCCGGAGGGCCAAGGAATCTCTGCACTCACTGAGAGAGAGAGAGAGAGAGAGAGAGAGAGAGAGAGAGAGAGAGAGAGAGAGAGAGAGAGAGAGAGAGAGAGAGAGAGAGAGAGAGAGAGAGAGAGAGAGAGAAGCTTTCATCATAGCCTGGTCGAGCACAATGCCCGGCGCTTCCTTTACCACCATAACGGCTTTCCCTTTACCATAGAGAAGCAATGAGGTGGATTAGTTGGTTGCAGGTGCTGCTCGGCCCAGAGCCATGCTCCAGGCATTAGACCCTCAACCGCTAGCGGCTGCGACGAACGAGAGGCTCCACCACTAGGTCATCGTCTGCTCTGCGAGCGCGCATGCCGTAGGCCATTGCAACAGGTAAGGTGGCTCCACCTCCGTGTCAGGAAGGAGGCTGAGAGCTCTGCACTCTGCACTGCCAGCCACCATCCGCCCCCTCCCCGGCCAGTAGCTACTGCCACCTTAACAGTGGCAAGGAATGCTCAGATAGAAAAACCATGAGCCATAAGACAAGACAAGGCCTTTGCCACAGCTGCCGCGCTGCCAGCAAGCGCCGGAGGTAGGCAGCCAAGCCGGTGGCCGGAAGAGCAACGGACTGGCAGGCTCGGCAGCCGAGCCTGCCAGTCCGTTGCACACAGAGAGAGTTACACAGTCTAACCGGGACAGGCCAGCCGGAAAGGAAACAGGGGGAGAGAGAGAGAGAGAGAGAGAGAGAGAGAGAGAGAGAGAGAGAGAGAGCGCAAGCGGCACCCGGCTGTGCAATGGGCGGAGGTGGCGGCAGCAGCTCGGCCGCGATGGCGCAGCCTGGCAAGAGCAATCGCCTGAATGCAGCCACTCGCGGCGCTCGACCTGAAGTCGAGTTCGTAAGGGCAGGGCTGCAGTCAGCCTGGGACGAATGAAATGCTCGACCAATTACTCTCGCTACAAATGATTCGCTCTCTCGAAGGAGAAGAAAGAAAAGAAGAAGAGAGGTGGCGGCCGAGGCTCGAAATCAGGAAAGCATTTCGACAGCCAGGCCTACAATTCTGCCTGGACCGTTTTTTCTCCCGGGCGGCATCCGCGGACCATCATGCGGTAGAGTTGAGACGAAGCATGCACTTAGCAAGAGGATAAACTGTGAAGTGGCGAGTTGCCCGCTGTGCCCATTCGAGGCCAGTCGAGACTGCCTTCACTGGCAAGACAGACGAGTGTTGGCAAGGCCGAGTGCAGCGGTGGCGTTGTCCCTATCGCACTGTCTCGCAGGTCAGATTTTTACCAGCAAAACGCAATTAGCTCAGCAGGACTGGGAAAATAGCCACTGGCAAATGTACCGAGTTTATCAGCTTTATCTGTTGCGCGCAGCCACTCAGCTGCCGGCAGCCAGCAACGGGAGAGGAATTGAGCACTACCGGACTGCAGCTAATCCTGGCCATCTGCTGTCGACTACTGCTCTGCCAACAAAAGGCCCCGAGAGGCATCCAGAGGCCAGGCAGGCAATGGGTAGCAGCAGCCGGGTAGCTGCGTTCGTCGAAAATGCGGTCAAAACAGTTCGATTTATCAGCTATATATATATATATATATATATATATATATATATATATATATATATATATATATATATATATATATATATATAGCTGCGACTGATCACTGCTGCTACACCGTTTCGACCTTGCTCGTATGTTTCGAGTGCACTCTGCAAAATGAGGGGGATATTTCGCATTTGCTGGGCTGACAGTTGGCACGGCTTCAGAAGCAACGCCGACTACTGACGCCTTCAAACAAAATTAAAAGAGGCAGGGTAAACCACGCCGAACTGCCCAAGCTATATATACAGATTCCGGCTCACATAGCAGTCGGGACTTGTTGCCTTTCTGACCGCCTGTCACAAGTGAGCTTTCGGTCTCTGCTGCCGAGGCGATCGTCCAGCCTACTCTCCCCTAGCGGTTACCTACTAATAAGTGCTCCGTATAGCTACAGAGCATAAGCGAAAGCATCGCTTTTGGCCAATATAGAACGTCCCCACAAAGGGCAGCAGATTGCTGCGATAGGATTGCCCACTCAGAACTCCTGGCCTCCCTTGCCCACTATTAATACCTTCAAATTTCTGAAAGGTGTGTAATTGAATGCCCCCCCCCCGATTCAGAGTTATGTGCACTAAAGCTCTATTCTGCAGATGGCCGCGAGCCTCACGAAACTGGGCGTCGACCCGAATGGAATACCGCTGAAGACAGTTCTTCAACCGAGTTCGAAAAAACTAGCTGCCGGTCGCAGACAAGTCGATGGAGACGGAAAACAACCCTTTCTTGGAAAGCAGAGCTGAATTAATGTAAGGGGCCCAAGCCCTCCAACGGCCGAACGGTTCTAACTACGCGATTCTCTTAAACGTAGTTGGTGAGACTTCGATAGTAGATATTTGCCATGCAAACGATAGTTGGTATTACTCTGCAGTCGCAGCCGTCTAAAATACCTCAAGCAGTGCAGTTAGGCACTCGCTGGCTCTTCCAACTACTTGCCTAGCAGTAGCCACCAATACAATCAACAAAACTAAGCCCGATAGACAATAACCAGTTGGTGTACTAGCTATTAGCTATATGGCTCTTCGTGGTTTCGAGATCGAAGTTTATGTACCTATAAAGAAATTCACTCTGCTTCATACACTAGTGATCACAGTCAATTATAGGACTGCAAGATGCCTCGCTTATGGTACAAACCGTCCTCAATCCCGAATCCCATCAATGCTACATGTCGTAGGCTACCGGTTACTTCTGCTAAGAATGGAAGTCCGACGATAAGCAAGCTCACAGCGACTGGCAGAAGCGCCGACAGGTCTGCGATAGTCGAGAACATGGAGCTACTTACCAAGGCGGAGCATGGCCGATTTCTGTAACCAGGTAGAGAGCAGCGCTGAAGATTTGCATAAGTGTGCAAACCAGAGGCAGCGCGGGTATCAAAATAAAGCGTGCTAGTTGGGGGCACCGGATCCACGACCTTCCTTACCCCAGGGGGCGTGTACTGATCAACCGGAAGCCCTCCTCTGAACCCGCGGCGGGTGGACGGCTCGTGTGGCCTTCGTGCTTCCGTGAACTTAAAAATGTCATTGTCTATTCAATGAATAAATTTAACGGGCGAGATCTAAATGGTTCGTGGTGCATTTAGTATCGTCTCCACAGATTACTACCGTCCGCCTTCTTCCCGCTACCTCCGGCCGCCGGCTGTAGTCATGGCCCTGAGATCGGCAGTCTTCCGCAGCAGAGGAGTGATTGCCAGATGCACCCAGCTGCCCTCAGCTATATGGCGTCGAAGAAGCAGTGCAAGCTCTTCGTCTACCCAGACGACGGAGCCAAATGAGGTCCAGTTGACGCGTCTTGGCGGACCGCTTCAAGGTGACAGATCGCCGAAAGCTCGATCTCGACTTAATTGCATGTGCTTAACAATTATTAACGTAGCCGCTTGTAGTGGCAATGTGGCTTGTTTGTACTGGCTCCAAATCCCAGTAACGGCTTTGCTTATCAGAATATGTCCGCGTGACGTGCAGATGGTGCTCGGGCTCCTAGCGGTCTCGCAAGAATTTCGGCCCTTCCGTCGAACTATTCGGGCGAGCGGTGACACTCTCGGGGATATAGTGGCTTCCAGTATGTGTTGTTAGCGTCAGCACCGTAGCAAGACACCGTCCAGGCGCTGGACGGCCTCTTAAGCGACGGCGAGCCTTTCCAAGATTAACCAATACGGACAGAATAGCTACAACCGGTAGCCTATTTGAGCTCTCCTGCCAGTATATAAAGCCGTGACCATGTGCCCATAAAAGGCAGCGCTTCGGAGAAATCGTCGATCGAACGGCGTTAGAACGTTAAGCTGCTGTACCGGTTTAGGGTGCCCAACGCCTCCGTTGCTATCTAACCGGTCCAGTAATCCCAGCGCTAGGCAATGATAACGGCTCGTGCAGACAAAAACTTTCTCTGGGATGGAGGGAGCAGCAGTCATGACGAAACCCAGAGTAGCTGGAGTAGCTGGAGGTTTTCTCCATCAGCCTTGTGAGGCCGGCCACTCGTCTCATTAATGGAACCGGCAAGCCAGCTCGACACTTTTGCACAGTCGCCGGCCAACACGTGGTGTAGCTATCGTTCCGTGAGAAGTTCAAACCTTCTCAACATTAGGTGCACGCAAATTCTGCATGCCGTTCTGGAGAATGCATGTGCTATAAAAGCTTTTGTCGCTCATGGAGATTGGTGAATTCCGTTCTTTGTTAGGCAGTGGTGGTCACTTTTTAAATCCTTCGTAGCTTTGAGATTTACCGGTGCATACTCCTGATAGGTCAGCTCACATTTTGCACCGATAAGGCATTGACACGGCTTGAACTTCATTCTCTCCGAGGGTCAATCTCATTCGTGGCTGAGATATGCTTCATGAGTATGAAGGATCATTGCTCTGAGCAAGAACAAGTGCGAACATGGAATAAAGTACCTCGCTTTGCCAGTTGAAGCCAGCATTCCAAATATCTGGCATACAGTGATCTCCATTATGCTAGATCGGACACCATAAAATCAAAATTGAGCTAGTGCAAATATTCTGATGTTCTTGACTCAATCGTCTATACAATCGTCCATTTACTTTGACATGCAAACTGCAGTAAAGCTTTATGATTATGATGAGAATGCATTCGCGTTCTCTTTCTAAGCTTGCTTGACTGCTCGTATCCTGAGTAATGAGGAGTGCATTTTAGGTGCCTACCTGGTTATAATTATACCATTCATGGGTTTAAATTGAATCCAAAGGTTAATTTTTTTAAGATGTTCCAACAGATGTTGACCTATACGACCTGCCTTCTTTTCACACTCAAAAACTTGGTGGTGCAGTTAGGTCAGTTTCTTTTTCATGTGTTAGTTTAGTTGTAAATCAGTAATTTTTAAGGAACCGTACTTGGTGTGTGCAAAGAATCTCCTCCAGTTCAAAGGCAGGATATCCATCGTAGCGGCTATTGCAAAACGTTTAAGCATGGCTTTTTCCTAACAAAGGCTAAAATCAGATCGAATTGTTGCTGAGCCTGTCCTTCCGAACTGTTGTAGCTGCCATCATAGTACGTTACTTCTAGATTGGCCTACAATCAGTTTTCCTTGATAGCAATTCAGTGTACAACTTGGGCAATAATGCAAACTGCATAGTACCACCTGCTTTTCGGAATCCAACAGTCTACCAATACCTCGTACACACCTCAAATCCTTTGGAGACCGTGCATTTAATTTGTACGCTCCCAAAGCCTGGAGCTCCCTCCCGACTTGCATCACAACATCCCCTGACTTGACCACATTTAAAAAGAACTTGAAAACACACCTATTCAGGACAGCATTTAGTGGGTCCCTGTGATTCGTCCTTGATGTGCTTATGTGTGCTGACACTGTGCATACTGCCACTAACCAGATTTGCATGCTGACCCTATGCATGCCACCCCTAACCATGTTATTCATGTTGTTTGTTTATCAAGCATGATATTACTCACCATTCAATTGCATTTCCCCTTTGCAGCAAGTGTAAAGCACCTAGAAAGAGATTGAGTTCTCTGATGGCGCTTTATCAAGTGCATTATTATGATAATATAGTCTAATATAATTGTATGATTGTATAATATTATATAATGATTATAAGTACTAATTATTGTTATAATAATTGTTATTATTATTTATTGCACTGATTTCATGAGCGATCTAAACAAAATACTTTATTTCCTGAGCAGTCTGTACTGTTTGTTAAAATTGATCATGGATGCTCTACTAGCACTTGCTAAGACTAGCTCTTTTCTTTTCTGGATAAATAAGCCGTAGCCAGTGGAGCCAGTGTCGTAGCCGCCCAAAGACATGCTAGAGCAAGTGACAGCTGCCTTTTCATAACGATTTGGTATGACATTTCTTATACGGGTAGAAGGACTTATGAGTAGCCTGAGCCCTGTCATAACGTTTCCTGTACGATACGACATTTCTCATATCTGTAGAAGTACTTATGAGTAGCCCGAAGCTTAAATAAACTAGAATCCATTGCCCGGCTTATTACAGCCTATAGATGGTGCAAAAGACTTCAAATTGAATATGTCGGTAGCTCCAGCTACTCTGGCTATCTCCAATACAGCTTCTGGACAAGGGCCCTTTCGGATCAGCGATTGAGCGGTAGAGCGAATTCGGCTTGGATTGCAAAGGTAAGCAGTCCAGGTGAACTGGTTCACTAGCAGTCTTTGCCTGGAAGCTTCCAAAAATCGTAGTTGCTCCATGTCCAAGTGACCACTATCTAGGTAGGTAGTCACTTGTCTGGGCTACTCTGTTTTCGCTGTATCCTGCTGCTCACTGGAAGGAGAAGGGGAGTGCCAAGCCTGTGCAACTCGCACGGTCGTGCCGAAGGCAATTTTCAGGCAGATCCTTCTTGCTTACAAGAGTGATGGATGGCTTTTCGTAGTACACCTAGAGTTTTTACCTTCACCTTCCTTGGATACTGGCCAGCTGCTCCGAGAAGCCGCAGCGCGTCTATGGCAGCAGCTCTATCCGGGGCTAATTCTCGGACTCGGTAAATTAGTATTCCCTTATTACCCAAGTTCTCACCTGTCCTTCACGCTCAGCTAGCCAGTCTGGATTAGCTGTCGGTCAGCTGGTGCCAGCCCGACGGACCGGCTGTCGACCGGCTTCGGCATAATGCTAAGCATATATATAGTGCTAATCAAATGGTGGCACCCTGCTGAGCAGGATCAGCTGATCTTTTCAATGCAGAGCCGTCAGGCATCGAGTGAGCTGAAAAAATTGAGAGTACTGAGGTGGATCAGCAAGGTGATTCAGCAACTCTCTGTAGCTCATGGTCTTCTTGAGCCACGGAACCTCTGCAGGGCGTCCCACCACTGCCATGAGGTAAGGGGGGAGGCACAGCACAGCGTCGATATTCCTGGTGAGTTCGCACGATTACTCAATTTTTGCTCTATGCTAGCCGAGCCTTGACTGTACGCCTAGCTAAATGACAGAAGTGCAGCTGCCGAAGAGCCGGCACCCGATTCTTGTTGAGCTGACCAACAGTTGGTGGTGGCATCTCTACTGCCGGAAATGCAGACAGTGTACATTCCATTAGTATTCCTTATTATGCTAATTAATATTCACTACTTGGGAGCATGCTGGACGAATGCTGCAATACTGGGGCTGCAGAAGAGGAGTCTGGCTGCGCCCCTGGCAGCCATATCTGGGAGGGCAAAGGTCTCAGTGCCTCAACCGGAAACACTTGCAATTAACCTGGTTACTTGGAACATGCCATTAAATAGATGCAAAGGAATGAATATGCTAATTGAGTGTATGGACATTGACCTAAGGGTTAGTAATCACGTTGCATGATTTGCTATAAATATCGAAAAGGTCCAAGGTAAACAAATTTCGGCTCTGAGTTTGAGCTTGCTAGGCGTTCGGTTCAAGCTGCTACTGCTGGTGGGATGAGCTGGGATAGAAGCATCAGATTATCTGATGCTTCTGCGGGCATCTACGAGAAAAGTGCATAGCTCATTAAGAAGAAACCGTACGTGCGCAGATGCAAGTGCAGGTTTGCTGAGCAAGTATTGAGTGATCGTTGAGCACCTAGGTCTGTCGAGCCACGAGGAGGCAGGAAATGGATTGGGCGACGGACTCGACTGAGCGGCTTTAGAGTGATAATCCTGCATCGTTGCTCTACTGTGTGCACCGTACACGTGTGCGCGTGCGTGGCCCTCCTTGCAGGCGCAGCCATGTCTCCCTGTCGTAGGCTCACGCGGTAAAGGTGGTGGCCACAGATATATAACAGTGCAGGCAGGTTTTTGCGGTTTCAGCGTGACTTTGCAGACTCGAATCAGTCGTTTGCTAAATGTCCAGCGATAGATGCAACGTATCCTTGCTAGCATTGCTGTGTGTGTGTGTGTGTGTGTGTGTGTGTGTGTCTCTGTCTGTCCGTCCGTTTGTCGGTCTGTCCCTCTCTGTGTCTGTCTGCCTGCCTGTCTGTCTGTCTCTTTCTCTCTCTCTCTCTCTCTCTCTCTCTCTCTCTCTCTCTCTCTCTCTCTCTCTCTCTCTCTCTCTCTCTCTCTCTCTCTCTCTCTCTCTCTCTCTCTGTAAGAATTGCCATGTAAATCTGGCTGGTGGCTCAATCATTCCACTTTTTAATCGTGCTATAGATAATTTTATATCGGGGCTTAGTGAGCTGTGGTTTGCAATCATGTCGCAGACAGCCTAGACTGGTGCGGCTTCGTTTAGCGGTCACGTGCGTGGGAGCACGTGGCTCGAGCGGTTTTCTACTGACTGGAAGTGTGTGTAGGCTTGTGTAGGACATCAGTGGCTCGCACCGGCAGTCGGCTGCCGTTCATCCGTGGGCTCCGTGACTTTGCTCAGGCGGCCTACTCAGCTAGGAGCGGTGGCCAGCATCGCCTCTGCGCTCATTCGTTGAGCTACTAGATACAGCTCACGACAGCATAGCCATTAATCAACAATGTTAATAAGAATAGCATCAGATTGTATAGTTTGATAAGAGAACTAAATCTCTCTTCTCTTTGAGCACTTAGCACATTGCAGAAACCTTGTTGTGAAGGCGTCACCGACGTCCCTGGCTACGAGCCATAGCATATTAGTGCTAGTCCTTGCAGACGCAGCACTGTTGCACACGTGAAGCTGGCACCTCAAAGAACTTCCAGCGAGTCGCACCTGCTGCCCCCTCTCCCCCCCCCCCCCCCCGATACATGCAGTTATGCCGACGGTAGCAGAGCGGCCTTGATACCTTGATAAAAACCAATTCCTTATCCTTGGCATAGAACAGTCTATTCTACAGCTATGGACTGCTGCAGGCTGTACAGAACCAGCCTATGCTGCAACGCACTAGTTCGACTCCTAAAGCACAAATGACTAATCATTACTTCATTGCATATGGTGACTCCTGTAGGCTGTAATTCCGGAACTGTCGGTAAGCTCTAAGGCTATCATAATCTGGCTGATACAGAGCATTCTGCCGTTTTTATATGCTTGAAAAGAAGCGTGTCACTAGTTTGCGATTGTGACTTGCTCAATTTCGGCGTGTGTAAGAGCACAAAAGGCCACAAAGGTGCACGGAGCTAAGCCTGCTTTTTAGCTTCTTTCTTTTAAATGTCGTCCACCTTGTCGCACTGCTGACTGTGACGACCAGCCTGGGAGCAGGCGATTGAGCAGACAGAAGAGTGCCGCCTACGAGTAGCTGGCTGGAGCAGCGAAAGTTACCTGCCCGTATATTGGTCGGCCGTACGTAAGTTTGGTTGAAGTGATCGCACTTCTCGCCAGGCAGTCCAGACCGACGGTCGAGGAAGGCCTGCCGGCCTGCTTCCAGAAACAAGCAAACTCACGTGAGAGCCACCGAGTCAGGGTCAGCCACCGCGCTTGCCTACAGCAATTCGCTTTGATTTGTTTCTGCCTCTGCCCAGTTTTTCTTCTGCCTCAGTGTAGCGCCCACCTGTGTCCTCCGGTGCAAAACAGCGTCGTGTGCTTGGGCCAGCTAGCTCGTTGAGCAAGAGCTTGGCATGTTTGCCCGGGGGGGGGGGTGAGTCGGTCTCCTGTGTACTCATTGAAGATCCGGTGCCTCTGTGCACACGTTGTTTTGGGTGACTGCCTTCTCGGCACAACAGTCACGTTTGCCCTGCCTTTTAAAACCCAGATGAAGGCAACGAGTCAGCGTGGGAACGGCTACCTGGCTAGCTGGGCGGTGGCAGCTGGGGAAAATGGTGCAGATGGGTTATTGATGCTCCGGCTTCAAATGGCCGTCGGGCTTCCTGGTACCCCATGTCAGTTAAGCACATCGATTGGAGAAATGGGGCATTGTGGCTGTAATGCACTCTCGGAACTACCCAGGTCGCCAGAGCTGAGACTATTTGTGAGCATAAAAGCCTGCACGCTGAACCGCAGTTCACCTTGCGGCTCGTGAGCCTGTGAAGCCGTGGTGGAATTGGCCGGCTTCCGGCAGGGCCACTCCGGTCAGAACCAGGCCAACCCGGGGCGCCTTATTATTGGCTGGCTGGCCTCCAGCCGTTGGACCGCTGCCGAGATTGAAGGACAGCCGTCTCACCTTTGGACCCTCCGAGTCAGCATCTGGGGTGCCAACGCTGGAGTTTCCAGCAGCTAAGGCCCGGCTGCAGAGGCAGCAGCAGCAGCTGCTGCTGCAGCCCGGTCTGACAGGTGACCCTCATGTGTCTGGCTGGCCCTTCCGAGTGAGGCTGGTCGAAAGGGCATTAAAAAAAAGCTGGCAGCAAGCCACCATTGAAAAAGGCGGCCTGACTCCAGGAGCTAATGCCAAACCGGAATCTTTTTTCTGCCTGTTGCAGGTGCTGCTGTCATTTCCTTAAATCGGCCAGAAGCAAGGAATGCCTTCAGCAGGAGCCTAGTGGCACAGGTGCGTGGATGGCTGGCTGAACTCGGCAGCGCCACCACCTCCGCCGCTGCCGTTGGCTGCTTCTCACCTGTCTGAGACCTGGCTCTAAAGGCCGGCTTTTTAGTGCCTGGCCACAATCTAGGCCACTGTCTTCCCCCCCCCCAGCTGCCCAGCTGCTGCAGCTGCTTTGCCCACCCTGCTTGCTGCCCGTGCCGAGCCCACGTTGGAATCGCCAGTCGAAATCCGTAATTGTGTGTACTCGGTGTGAAGATTACTTTGCTCGAGGCAGCTGTCCTCCGCATACTGACTGACTTCAGTGTCCACCGTGGTTTTGTCTCTAGATACGTCCTCCCTTGTCGGTTCTTTTATTTCGTCGCTAGCTTGTAGGCTGGTCAGACCTATATGTGAAATCGTGTTCATGTGTTCTCGCGTGTCGACTTTCGACTCGTGTCTCGGCATCTCTCCGGAAGCACTGCATGCACACATATGTATATGTATCAGCCATGTGTGCCTATGCACACACAAGTGTGTGCATCTGCACGGCTGCATGTTCGTGTCGAAAGTACACAGGGCCGTCTTGGCTCGGCACGAGTCTGCATTTAGTTTCGGTAGTTGGTGGTGCACTTCGGTCCAACGGCACTAGCTAGATGCACGTTTGCTTGCACGGCACTGTGCAGGTTGGCTACACGGTGTATACACGGTAAGAATTGGGCAGCTACTTGCATTGATTTCACTCTGCTGCACCGTTTGTTCAATCTTTAAACTACTCCGTCACTACCTTTGGAAGTTGTATGTACTGCATGTTTTATTTATCGTCATTGACCAATTGCCAAACATTGTCTTACCCTAGAAGAGTTCTTGCACCGGGCAGCCCAACATTTTGGACGTTATGAACATGTTCCTATCCATAATTCCGTTAATGCAGTGATGTTCTGATTCTAGAAGCCAAGAAAAACGATCAAACCTTGCTTCTTTAATAATAATAATAATAATGCATTTGCATAGCACCCTCGGAGAACTGAATCCCTCTCTCAAGGCACTTTACAGATGCTGCAAAGAAGGCATTACCAAATGTTTGGTAGTAACATCAGCAAGCAGCAGGCATATTGTTAGCGTGTACATACACACGAAGGACTTCTCAAAAAGACCCACCAAATGCTGTAATAAGCAGGTGCGTTTCAAGCTTCTTTTTGAACGTCGTCATGTCAGGGGATGGATTGACATGCGTCGTTGGTGTCGAGGTCCAGGCTGTGGGAGCAGTAGGAACTACAGGCTCGGTCTCCAACAGTTTTGAGGTTCGTGCGAGGTATGGCTGAACGATTCGAGTCAGAACAGTGGGTTGTATTTTTATGATTCCTCTCCTCGTGGGTGGAGTAGTTCTGATTGGTAGGCTTGAGCCAGAGAATGAAAGGACCTAAAAGTGAGTGACAAAACTTCGAAGTCGATGCGCTGCTTCATCGGGAGCCCCGATGCCGTCTTTCCCCGATATACTTACATATAGATTGTGGGCAGTTCGATTGGAAGCTATTCACATTGACTACGGCCGATGACGGCCTCTGTTTGATCTCTTCGCGAATCAGGAATCGACTGCCACTTGTCTATACGAACGTTTCCAGTCAGCTATAAAGTTGTCTGTCGAGTTGCTTCACCTATTGTGTTTTCCTTGTCGTTCGTTAACTTAACAGCTTTCGTGCACCGACTTTTCCACGAATGCCACGCTGCAGGAAGGCCTCCTGCAAACCGTGTCAGCACTTTCGTGTTTGCGGCCAGTGGCCTCTTACAAGTACTCGGACAGAGCGTGCAAGCAGCAAGACCTAGTGCATGCAGCCAGCAGCTTCGGTCGGCAGTCATACCTCTCTGTCGCTCCACTTGGCAGGCTAGCGCCTGGTTAGACGTCCCTGCATTCATAGAATACTTTATGTTGAAACTGACAATTTTATCGCTGATACTAAGCTTCGGTACCACATTCTCGTTGCTGAAACCAATGTAAGGATGGGAGACGATAGGATCCTTGATTTTGCGCTTTAGTCGTTCGTCTTTCCCGTGACAGGAGTTCACAGCACGAGCAGTTTTCAGTCACATGCCCGATGTCATCAAGAAGTGGAAAATTAAATCACTCTGCGTACAAGTGGAAAACCTTAAGGCTTTATAATTCCAAGTGAGCTCACCAACCCTATGTAACACAATGTTTGTCCCTGAGTAGTGAGTATTGTGTCCTAATTGCTTCTACCTCAGAAGTATGGAAAACAGCAAGTATTCTCAAAAACTTTGCCCGTGTGACAATAAGTGATTACCTCAAAATTAACCCGTTTCCGATGAGAAATTACAAATTTTGCATTTTGTATTGCATATCATTTTTAAGAATGGCAAATACAACAAACTTGCATGCATTTACTCTGAATGTATGCAAAAATGACAACTCACAAGGTTTAGCAATGAGTAGATGTTCTAGATTTGCTGCCTTAACTGCAAATCGCTTCTAAAAGAAGCCTCGAAACATAGTTCCCCTGCGTGTTTGTTTTTTCTTAAATGCATCCTGTGAATGACGTTCAAAGTCTAGTATAGCCCAGTGAAAGTGCTTGCCCTGCTTCTCCGAATGAGCTCCCGTGTTCTCCTTAAATTTGTCAAGATGAGCCTCAAGGATATGGACTTCGAAGACATTCTGCATCCCATTTTGGCAAAGTTCTCAATGAGAGCCTGAACCAGCCGCTCATAGTTTTCTGTCTTGCGATTGCCCAAAAAACCTTGAAACACTGCATCGAAATATTTTTGCAGCTGCTTTCATGCTCCTGCTTAGTTTCTTAGCAAATTCTGGAAGCCAATAGCAAAAGTCACACTCTATGATCTTAATTATCTGTGATGATCCGATGAAGAGACCAGCATTGACATTTGCCCCCCCCCCCCCCCGACAGCTGTGGAAAGACATGTTGGAGGTACTTGAAAGCTGCTGATTCATTGTGTAGAGCTGTAAAAAAACATTGCTTAATGAGGCCAAACTCGATGTGCAGTGGTGGCATCAGCACCTTGGTAGGGTTGTTGACCAACGAGTTGATGTTGTTCCCTACAGGAAACATGGCCTTCTGTGACCAGTACTTTTTGTGCTAGTGCACCTTAGTGCCCAGCTGTCCCATAGGCACAGAAAACAAGGAAGTTTCATGAAACTGCTCGTGAAACGACGTGGAAACTCCAGGAGTTATGCAATTGTGAAGCCTTTGCTTAAGAAAATGTCTCAGCTAAAGATCCATCTGGGAGGCTTGGCTTCCCCCCCCCCCCCAGCACTTGCAGTGGGAATAGGTCCGTTTTCATTCTGCATGCATCGCATGCCTACATATGCAGGTTTCAAGTGCAGATTTTCAGATTAGCCAGGGATCCTACAAGCCATGGCCCGGAGCCTCTTCTTGCATGTTTTTGCATTCTTGTATGCTTGCATGCTTGCATGATGTCGTGTTCTTGCCCTTGGCTATTGGTTCCATTGCATCGAGTTGTATGCACCCTAGTATAGATTTGGGCCTAGGGCAAAATGCGAGCGACTTGTTATTGCTATTATTAGTTTCTGTGCATTGCCAGGCAGGTTGGCTGCGTATTTCACTTCTTCAGCTTCCGGTGGGCAGTGAATGCTGCTTGGAATCCAAGCTGCCGAGGTCGTGGGCTCGAGGCCTGTGGCATATGCAAGTGCCTGATCAGTGATTTAAGTTCTCATAGGGCGTTATTCAAATCAATTTTTTGTATCAATGTATAAGGTTAAAACGGCGTGGGGATGCAGTATTGCTGCACCTTGGCTACCTTACAAGTTCAGAGAGCAGCTGTGTGTGTGTTCGCACGCACACGTGGGTGCGTGTGTGTATATATGTGTGCGCGCGAATGCGCTTGCTACAACCCTTATGATAGCATTTGATGATGAATTTTTTTAAATATTTAATCATAGCATCGTTTGACTGATGTGCATTATAATGTGCTGATTTTTTGAGGATTGACACGTTTGAGGTATATGCCTGACAAAGGTTAACCTAAGCACTCCTCTGCAGCAGCATCGATATTTTAAGAATCAGGTTTTGTGCATGCCCATGCCCCAAGGCCAGGTATGATTGAGTAGCTGATACTGAGGCTATCAGGTCAGAGCAAAAATTGCTACCGAAAATAGCACGCTCTTTAGCATGCTGTAGGAAGTTCTCCAGTATGGCATGCACTCAGTCTGCATTTCCTCGTCGTTTGACAGACTGAGATACATGCCCATTTATCGTGTGCATGACCGACTTAATACTCAGTATCTCCGTAAAGGTAGTGAAATTCTGTGTGTGTAATTGCATCTCTTTCTGCTGCTCCAGATAGTTGTGAGGACTAATGAATTCGTTGCAAAAGAATTTGCGTCCAGACCCTTTGACCTGCCAGGCAAAAGCTTATGTTCCAAATGTTTAAACAAAAGAAAGTGACTGCTATCGTCCTGTGTTTAGTTGAACCTGGGAGGAGGCTGTAACATCTGGAGCAGATCTACTAATTACGAAGGTGTCAACTCGTGCTCTGGCCTTGCAGGCCAGAGTGATAGTTTTGGTGGATGTACGCCTGTCGACTGGGAGCTACTGTAGCATCGTTAGGAACTGGATGGTGCAACTGTCGGCAACCAACCGAATGTACTTTAATTGAGCAAAACTATACCGGAATTAGTCCGTGGTAGAGTCGAATTTTGAGTGAGTCTTGTAGTACACGGTCCACACGATGTACCCACTAAATTTCATGCCATTGTGGTCTCGCGGTCTCTTGCTAATGGGTTTCAAAGACTCTGGTTAGTCTTGCAATCCACTTGAATGAACCGTAGATCCACCAGCACTGGCTATGCAACACTCCAACTTGAATGGCATATCACACTATGCTATCGTTCAAGAGTACCCACGCAATTTGTGTGCCCTTGCGCTGCACGTTCTCGGGTAATCCACTGCAATTGACTGCAGCAACACAGACCAACAGTGAAATTCGCCTCCTGCAGGGTCAGGGCTGCAGTCGATTGCTGTGGATTGTATGAGAGCTCGCGAGAAAGGGTGCCAAATTTCAAGGGTACAATTGAACGATAGTGGTGTTAAATGTGCAATCCAAAGTGGAGCTTCGGGCAGCCGATTTTCTGTGGACTTGCTGTGGATTCGATGGATTGTGGTAGTGGCCATCATCTTTGAACCCCTTTTGCATACAACTGCTCAAGCATAACGGCATGAAATTGGTGGGTTCATTATGACAACCGTGTATAACAAAAATCACTGGAAATTTGCACCTTTTGCTGCCGTTGTTTTGTTGATCTTTGCTTAGCTATAGTGGATTGCCGTGGGTTTAGGTAATTCATTGCACGCAAAACGGATATTCCCTGCCAAATTTCTAGAATGTTTAGTGGTCAGCCTAGTGGCCATATTTAAGGACTTTCGGCTGTATCTTTTTTGACAACCTTCCTTCTAACAGAGAAGTATTAGGATCCGGCTTAGAGAGAATCCGAGAGTTAGTAAGATTCTTAGCTAGCCGTTGTAGCAAGTAATCTCTAATCCCTGCGATTTCGAGAGAGACAGAGAGCAAGAGAAAATATAATTCATTTATATAGCGCTCCAAGAGAATTTAATCTCTATTGAGGCACTTCACATATGCCTCGGGGCTCGAGCCCACGACCTCAGTCAGACCTCAGTCAGACCTTGGTCGGGGCGAGCACCTTAACCGCTAGACCAAAGAGAGAGAGAGAGAGAGACAGAGACAGAGAGACAAGCGGCTTCTAAGTGGTACCGTGCTGGCTGCTATCTGCTATGTCGTCTGATGAGTTTGCTCATTTCTTGTCTATTGCTGAGGTGCCAAATGATGTAGCTGTGTCATGGCCAAGCAATGCCAAATGCTGGAGCTTTGGCTGCTCCTAGTTCTGGAAATTGGCTATTGTTTCGTATTTGGGTTGCCTAGCTGAGTGGCTGAATTTGCACGACAATTGCTGGCGGCTAACTGATGCTTTAATAATAAGGGCAACTGTTGACATGACACTGTCGACCTGGCTGACATGTCGTTTCTGGCAGCTGAAGAGAGTGATGGTGTGTATATGAGTATGCCGAGCACCAACCAGCAAGTGTGGTTTGCTTTTAAGGTCTACTAGTTGTGTGTCTGGCAAACATGCAGAAGTATGAATAAGATTAACTTTAGCAGATTCAGCAGCCTCATTTATCTATCGGCAGAAGATTTTTGGTGGCTATCACCCCACTAGCAGCAGCCAGTAAAGGGTTCTCTGCAGCTGGAATCGAACCATTGATCTGGGTCGTGAAGTGCACACGTTGCCCCTAGGTCAATACTCGGGGCAACGTGTGCACCGATCCGTGTTGATGAGTAAGCTCAAGTTGTACTGGTAAATCAAATAGTCTGAGCTCAGAATCGTACCGTTGCCGATACACTGTTGTTAGTAACCTCTGAACAAGTTGTGTAATTTGGTCCTTTGCAAGTAGTAATCCCCTTCTACGATTGAAGTTTGATTTTTATATTTGCGGTTCTATCACTCCACACAACCATGCAGACTATATCTGCAATATGACAAACCCTCATCTCAATGCTATCAAACTTATGTCACCACACCATGCATGCCCTTGTGATTACAACTATCCCAGTGGCTCTATGTATTATATATCTCGTTGCAGCATGCATAGCTTTTTTCGGCAATGTTCTTAGCATGTTGGTTGACAGGCTGCGTACAAAATGGCTAGGCTAGAAATTGAATTGGTGTGCTATATCGCCCCCTGACATCATGACCGTGCCACGGCTGCACGCTTAGGGTAGGTTTCTCCTGCAAAAGGGAGCAACCGTCGGCAGGCCTGAAAAGACATGGGCATCCATGTGGCATTTGAGGGCCATCACGGGTGATGCAAAGTCGTTGCAGCCTGTACCTCCTCCAGTCGAGTTCCCCTTGCTAGCGCCTACGCCACCACCGCCGCCGCCGCAAACCGTCGTTGGAAGTCATCCGGGTGCTGCGAATCTTCAACTTGAGTTACCGAAAACGATACTCAGCCGCTCGCCTCAGCTGTTGCTCACGTGGGACCTCGTGTGCACCTGCTTGACTAGTGACTGTCGCCAGACCTGCCAGTGAGGCAATGCTGCCACTACTGCGGCTGCAGCAGCTTGTGCAGGCATCATTTATTAGGTAGCCTGCTCGGCAGATTTTTTTCGAAATCCTGACGTTAGCACGTCTTGGCAATGAGATTACACAGCAGCTTGTGTGCTGGCCTGGCTCGAGCAGGAATCCTGCAGGACTCGAGGAATCCAGGAATCGAGCAGGAATCCCACTGTAGCCAGAAACAGAGTAGAAGTTGCCGTGTGCATCTCTTTAGCAACAGGCAAGGGTTATGGGCAGCAAGCCTGATTGCCTTGCTGCTTGCATTGGGGCTTTCTCACACGTTGAACATCCATTTGCCAATGATGGAGCAAGCAGCCTGCCTTGGGGTCAAGACCTGGAGAATCAGCAAGGGAACTTAGAGGCTCGTGACTGCAGTAGGTCTGGGGGCGATCCGACTCCGTGGCATCCTTCATGACCTCGACACAAGAGTGGACCGTGACTAACAGCCGTGGCTGCCACCTCTCTGCCTGTCTTTTGAAAATGAATTGTGAATGGGTCAGATGCTTGATCGACACCACATTCCTCTTTGCTTTTCGTGCCACCAGGATCGGCATCTGGCCCGCCATATTTGCATTTATGTAGGGAAACATGTGTTGACCTATGTGCTGGCGCCTGCTTTTCTGCACCTTGAGGCATTCTTCATGTTTGCCTTCATAAAATGCCCTTGTCTATTGCCGATGTTAACTCTGGGGCTCAGTGAACGGCATTCCTAGTTGGCTCAAAACCCATAAGCCTGCATGCTGGTTTCTTGGCCTGCATTGGCACGTTGAGTAAGCAGTGACATGTCCTGAGCATTCCGCCCTGCGCATGCATCTTCTCTCCTGCTGTCGACTGTGGCACATCCTTTTCAGCCGTCCTGAACTATCACTTCCTGCCTTCCGGACTCAGCTTAGTTCTCGCTTTCTTTTTGTTGCATGAGATGAAGTCAGTTGGCTACCACATTAGTACTGAAAGCTGTTTAGGCTCCGAGTGTGCTATAGAAAGCTCTTGAGTTTATCACCCACTTAGTCCTCGTGGCTTTGTGAGATTACAGACATAGCTACATTACATTGCATGTTGGCAACCGCCCTCCAAATGGATTGCCACTTCATGCGCAAGAGTGAACGTTTGTTAATCAGACGTGTTGGATGGTGGGCATAAATAAGGTTCATTATATGTCGTGTGCATACACTTAATTTCTGTATGCTGGCGATTAGTCCCTGGATATCATCAATCTCATGAAGCTAGTGATATCGAAACTAAATTTTAGCCTTTAGGAATTGATGGTCATTATGGTGCCTAGCCTTCGACCATTCTTTTAAAGTTGAGCGCTCGGAATTTGCCCGTTACGGAAGGCATTATTTTTCATTCTCACCTCAGTCTCGAGCATTTTATTGGAAGCAGGCCTGCTCCATTGGCCTTCAGCTTCGTAGCGAAGGCTGCTTCTAGGGGCTGACCAGGGTCTCTGACAGAACGCCTTATCTGCACCCTCGTTACATCAGAACTGGACTACTGCAGTTCACTCCATGTTAGACTGCTCGAGAAAACAGTGGCTGAGGCAGCCTGCAGACCCTTCATCTGATGTGCGGACGTGTTTACAAACAAAAAAAGTCTGAGTCGATCGCCCCCTTACTATAGCATCTTCACCAGCAACTCGTTTAGCAGCAAATTCAGTTCCAACCGCTTCCTGCTGTTTTTCAGGTGTCCGATAGTTCAGACCTTCGAGAAATTCTTAGCTAGGTACTGGACTAAGACTAGTGTCGACTAGGCTCCCTCGGATCTTTATGATCCAATAAATGAGCAGTTCCAGACAGCCATTTCAAGATGGTGGGTGATAAGCTTTTTTGCCTATAGGGCTCCAACACTCTGAAATCTTTTGCCTGACCAGATGACTCTCCCTATCAGGCCGGTCTCCGAGACCGGCTTGAAGACATACTCCTTCCATATGGCATAGGGTCTTAGGGCTTGGCTTGGACGGTAGGGATTTAGGGCTTGCCTGTCTCCAAGCTTGGTTACTGTCAACGATGGCTACGCTTAGCAAAATAGCCAAAATTACTAGCATAATAAGCAAAACCAAACAGACGGTATGGGTTATTCGAAAATAATTTTGGACTATTGGTGTTGTTATCGTAATAAAGATACCAATAAGAATGTATTCATAGTGCCCTCCGTGGACTGAATCTCTTTCTAAGCACTTCAATTATGCTCGAAAGGATGCATATCAATCGAGAAGTGAGAACATTCACAATTTCAGCAAGCGTAAGCACACGTGGGACATTTCTCGTGATCTGGGCAATTTTTTTAAGCAACAGGTGAGATGTTAGCTTCTGGAAATGTCGTAGAGTCAGGAAATATAGTGATTTTGGTTGTATTGAGTCCAGGCTTTGGCAATAGAAGACCTGAAGACACGGTCTCCAAAGGATTTGAGGCGAGTTAGAGGCACAGCTAAGCGATGTGAGTCAGCGGAGCAGTCGCGCGATGGCGAGCCCGAGCAGTCATTATTTCAAATAGGTAGGCTGGAGCAAGAGGACCGAGCGACCTAAAAGTGAATGCAGGGGCATCAACACAATAAACTGTAACTCACTGCTTTCTGGCTCACCGGCATGTGCAATCAGGCGATTGCAGCTGGTGCAAAACTCTGCAGCTAGGCTTGTCTGTCGTGAGCGTCGCAGTTGCCACATCACACCACTTCTCGCCGACCTGCACTGGCTACCAGTCAAGCGTCGGATCGACTTCAAGGTTTTGTCGCTCACTTTTACATCACTTCATTCTTGGCTCCAGCCTATCTCACAGATCTACTCCCCCACCGGGCCAAGCATAGTTTTCGGAATCCAGCAGTTTACCAATACCTCGTAAAACCTCAAATCCTTTGGAGTCCGTGCATTTAGTTCGTATGCTTCCAAAGCCTGGAACTCCCTCCCGACTTGCGTCAGAACATCCCCTGACTTGACCACATTTAAAAAGAACTTAAGAACACACCTATTTAGGATAGCATTTAGTGGGTCCCTGTGATTCGTCCTTGATGTGCTTATGCATGCTGACACTGTGCATACTGCCACTAACCACACTTGTATGCTGACCCTGTGCATGTCACCCTTAACCATGTTATTCATGTTGTTTATCAAGCATGATATTACTCACCATCCAATCGTGTTTCCCTTTGCAGCAAATGTAAAGCGCCTAGAAAGAGATTGAGTTCTCTGAGGGCGCTTTATCAAGTGCATTATTATTGTTATTATACATACAGACGCCTTAAGCCTACTAGTTTAGTTTAGTTCCAGTTGCTGAAGTGCACACGTCATTCTTAGCCATGCGTGCAAGCAAAAGCACGCAAGAGGACACTCGCCGCACTGGTTAGTAGAACCCCTGGTGTGCAAGGGACACGGGATCGTGCACAGCTAAGCTGTCATAGCACGTACACACAAAAAGCTTGTTTACAGGGGCACTGTTCAAATGCATATTGCTCTTGCCCTTAGTGATGCCGTGCACAGTTTTGTAACAAGTGCATAGAACAGCCCAGGTTTGTTATGCAAAGTTCTAAGCAGGCCCAAAATTTTTCAATGCTGCGTCGATGTAAGTAGCCTGCCTGACTTGACCGTGGAGCTGATGTGGTCATCGACTGTAGGGTCACTTTGGAATATGGCACCTGGATCACATGCAGGTCCTACAAACTAACCCATTTTGAAGGTTGATTTCGATTAACACTAGGTTTGCCTCATCTAGTAAGTTGGTTTTTATAGTCATTTTATTGGAAACAGTTTTGAAAAGTTTGCTACCATCCAAGTGTGAAATTCAGCAATGCACGTGGTCACCCTGTGGAATTCTTTACAAATTTTAATTAAGTGTCACCGAAACGAATGGCGATTTAATAAAATTCAAACGCAAGGTATTAGTAGTTCGAGTAGTTAAGATTCCCTGCAGATCATGTGCTCGTGAACGTTGGCTTTTCTTTTGGGAAACAGTGAGCCAAACGTCCCATCAAAACTAACGTGCATAGCTCCATCAGGAACCTCAAAAAGCCAAAGAGATTCTTGTGGGATATGCTGTTCGTGAGATTGCTCAGAGACATTCGATGGCTTAGGAGCCTAGCCAGCGCACAGTTTGTGGTCTTTCATGTTGGACAGTAAAACTGAAGACATGTGAAAGCAGTAGTTAGTGGACACAGCTGATGAAATAACTTCAGTTCAGACTCGGTCTAAAAGCTTTCATTCTATGAGTAGACAACAGTGCCGGGCTCGGCTGTGGAGGAAACAAGTTTAAGCGTGCAGAGAGAAATTTGAAATGCAAGTTTAGCTCTGCCTGTTTATCATAGGGCTAAAATAATTTCAGATTTCGGTCGGCTTGGATTTGCTATACTTGCGATCAAACGTCCTGGAGCTTTATTTTCTGCAAGCATAGACATGCGGCAGTGCAACCTGTCTGCCATAATAGCCATCAATAGTCACTGCATGCCTTTTTTGTATTAATGCCGTGGGCCCGGTGGTGCATGCACTGTCAATGTTTAAGCCCCCTCCCCTATTCGTAATGCTTTTGCCTACTTATAAGCTCGAGTTTCAGTTGACTGTTTGCCAGTTCACTATGTTTACCAGTTAACTTCAGTCCAGCTGTTTGCCAACGGTTGTGGAGCCACTGCAAACCGGTCAGCCCTTGGACATATTTGGTTTGTCAGTGACGTGGTTGCTGGTCACCGAAACTTAGGAAGCTCTTACTGTTTTTTTTGGCAGCAAGCAAAGGAATTGCATGGAAGAACATGAATGACTATGCCGAATTAAGGGGCATAAACGTTAGGAACAGGTCTGAACCTCACTGAATCGTGTCTGGATGCACCTCCCTTCTCGATCACCCGCTGTGCGACTTAGATACTTTGCCTTGACCTCATGGTTACAGCAAGACATCCGCTCATCGGCAGGAGGTCTGACTTACCACCCAGGGGCACACCGGAATTTGTGGTGGCTATTAAACTAGCATCGATTTCATACTGTAAGGGTATGTTCTTAAATTGGCCCTGAGCCGTCGTTAGATATACCTGCCCAATAAAACCAAATTTAATAATTAAATGCAAATCGTCAACTGTCGAGTCTGAGCTCAGACTAAGAAGTTTTTATTCGATCGATGTTCCTCGGCAGCATCACGGTTTGCCCATTGTCAATAATAATAATAATAATGCACTTGATAAAGCGTCCTCAGAGAACTCAATCTCTTTCTAGGCGCTTTACATTTGCTGCAAAGGGATGCTGCAAGCAAGCACATCACAGCCCGACTTGTTGGTTCACAATAGGACTACAATAGTACTATGCAATGCCCGTGTTGTTTTATATCTGTCATAAATAAGGCTTAGTAAAAAGTGAAAGCCTGTGTGTACACTTTTGAACAGCGCCATACTTGTGCTGTTGCTAATCAGTCTGTAAGCTCTGGGCTCATGTTAGGAATCCCGTGGCAATGGTTGATAAATACAGCCAAAACCCATTGTCTGCCCAAATGCTGCTCAGCTTGGTGTTCTGCAGACCTGTAACTTATGGGTAGACTTAGTCGATAAGACTGCTGCATTTTAGGTAGTGCACCGTAGCTTAGCAGAATGGTTTCGGTTTAGAATAAATCTTTGTTGCTATACACTTGCTGAAGTGCTTTCCATTGTAGTCAGTGTACAAAAATGCCGAGGTCAGCCTGAGCTGACATTCACTGCCCGAACTGTGCAGCCATGCTCAAATTTAAGACTGCCAGGCACTGGCAGCTTATTTAGCCAGTCCTGGCTGTACAGCCAATAGAATAGTGAGTAAAAAATAAAGATCGGGTCTGTAATCCACCGAAAGTGGCTTATAGGCTATTCTTAGTAGTATTCTTAAGGTGATCTTAATCAAGCTGCTTAAAAACATCAAATTGTATGCCTGTAAGGGCACAATTGGCCAATCCTTTGGCCTAATGGCACCATTTTGGAGGATCCGTTCAGGTTGCCATTTTCTCTAAGGGGTTGGCCAGAGCTGCCGTGGGTCCATCCGGTTATGATGCTATGTTAATCAGCTAATATGCCGGCCTGTCCTATAGGATCCAGAATCGTGGCTGGCTCTTGGCCATCGTGGTGCACTCTCAAGCTGTGCTTAAGGATTATCGAGTGACAGTGATCTCTCAAGAAATTTACCTGCAGCAATTTTTAAAACAAGTTAATTCAATATTTGTAACAAGTTAATTCAACATTTGTAATATTCAGTCGTGTCAACTGTTGGATAATATGTGAGGCAGTAGCAGAGCCAGAATTTCTATGTAGGAGGGCAAGACCTGCGAAATGTTAATGTTGGGGAAAGACCCCAAGATTTTCAAGTAAGAGGGTTAGACACGTAATTCATGAAAAAGTATTGCACAAAATCATAACCCTTATTCGGTACACACTCGGCTGTTGCTTATCGAGTAAAACTAAGTCATAATTTTGTCGTTGGTGGTGGTCGGGTGTAGCGGGCATAGGAATTGGGGCAGCCCATGCATGTTATTGCCCACTTTGGGGGGCACTGGCCCCTGGCTCTGCCACTGACATGAAGCCATCATTGTGGGATAGTGGTTGAAGTCTTTGATTGTGGATCCCGAGGTTAATGTTTGCTCTTGGAGTCGGTAAGATAATTTGCTGATTTGTTAAAGCATGCTTTAATGCAGCTAGCCACTTGGTGCAACATACTTGCATGCATCCTTAAGATGCCACAGCCGAGTCATGTGGTAATTGCAATTCAGCTTATAAAATTGGCCATGTAGGCAGTTAATGGTTAAATTCACAGATCGTAGATCATAAAGTGTTTAGCTCAAATTATGCTGGAGGTAGGATTTTTGCTGGGCACTTGGCATCACCCATACCGGATTGTCAACCTTGTCTAAATGGTACCAGAGACATGATTTCGATTTGAAAGATACCTAAAAAATGCCATCCTTAAGTCAGATTATCGGTGTAATGGTACCTAACTGGTGGTTAATGCATGATAATTAATTTAGTATTTCAAATATTCTTTTAGCAATGCGACTGATTGTGCAAGTGTTGATCCAAAGGCCATGTTACCGCCAGCTGCCAATGGCAGCTGTAACAAATAAAATGAAATGGACCTACATGCATACCTACAGCCTGGATTAAACCATGAAGGGTACTAGACCTTGACGGGCAAGACTTTTACCCTGTCGCGGCAGCTTATCATAAGTATGAAGGTCAGGCAGGGTGGCAAGTGGCTTCACATATCTCTTCAGGCTTGTCCAAGAGGGTGTACGACTACCTTCTATTTATCTCTTTCCCTCTGCTGACGAGATACCCTGTAGCCTAGCTTCGTTAGCAGCCGGAATATCTTGTATTGCTAAAATTACCCTTCTAGTATCTTGCTCTCAATGTTTCATTTCAGTTGTTTAGCCGTCATCGGGTCAGCTGGGAGCAAAATGGCTATTGCATCTACTATAGGTGCTCGGTTGCTGCGAAGGCATGCATGTAAATATGTTTGCGACCGTGTTGCAAGATGTACTCGAGCTCTACACAAAATGGCCCGACATCGAATGCATGTTCAGCAGACAAAAACTCGAGATTGCTTCCCCTTGCCCGAGGCTATGTCATATCTTATAATAGTAATAATAATAATAATAATAATAATAATAATAATAATTCACTTGATAAAGCGCCCTCGGAGAACTCAATCTCAAGCTTAAAATACATCAAGAGAATCTTTTGGTGATTTCCATGGACTGGTTGGTCCAATTGGTGTTCTGATTCGGTTTGCTGGAAGTTGAGACCGTGCCTTGTGATACGAGTAGCACTTTTGAGAGCTGCTGATGAGTTTTTGGTAAGCAGCTACCCTGCAGTGCAAATGATCAATAGCCCTTCTGCCGTACTGGTTTAGGGAAATTACTCACCTGGTCCAGCTCCTGAGAAGCCCAATGTACTTTTGTGCCCTAAATCTGCTGTAGCTTAGCAACATGGTTAAAAGCCTCTGCTGCTTAAGTTCGAATGCTGTCTTAAATAACCAACAGCTGCGATTACTGGCACTTCACTAATTTAACGACTCAAAGATGCCATGATGTCGAAAAGCGATTCCTGACCGGGCTCCTTGACGGCAGAGCCAGTGTGACTAGATGCCCTGGTGGTTTTACTAAAATCGTTGTGACGTGTCATATATACATTGTTTGAAACACGAATTCGTCGTCTTGGTGTCGTCTGGCAGTTTTTCGTTCGATAGGCCTTGCGACCGATTTATCACTGGCTCTGTTAAATAAGACTTGGTGCATACTGTGCTTGCGCTTAGTAGCTTGGCATATGGTTGTTGGCAGATCTTCCTTTGTTGCTGGGGTGGAATGCTGTGGTAGCTTGCATTCTGCGAAATCATAAACGGTCGAAGCCATTGTGTTTACCAGTTACAGTATGTACATGCAGCTTCACTCGGGTTAGTAAGGTATCGATCTCTGGGACTGTACGATCCTGCTTCTAGCAATGCATTGAGGTGCCCACGCCGTATGATCAACGAACAGAAAGCCGTCTATTCGTCGGGTGATCTTGCCTTGGCTCCGAAATTGCATTGTGGTGTTGTGGGGTGTGACGGGACTGGCATGGATCCTAGTTGTGTGCTTAGTAGTGCAGGAGGAAATGCATGCAACAGCGAACGGGATCGGCAGCATAGTATACTGTGCTGCCGTGGACACGGCAGCCCTTGGCAGCATGATCGCTCTTGCTGCAGAAAAGTGAAAAACCTTCTTTCAACGGTACAGGGCACAATTGCATCCAGGTTTACGGATATGGCAGATCTTGTGAAGCGCCTCAATAGATATTAAATTTTCTTAGGGCGCTATACTAATGAATTATATTTATTATTATTTTTTAATCAGCTGCCGTGATTTCTGTGTTGTCCGCCGGCAACGAGAAGTGCAATACCTGCTTGTCACACCCAAGCGGCCCTATTCTATCAGGTGACCAGTCCCACAGACCAGATGTAAGGGGATGTGCCAATGCAGTAACGCTAGTTGTCTTCAGAGTGTTTCTAGAAATTTGGTATTCTGGCTAGCTAATCAACTTGGTTGTGATGTTGCGTCACTGGAGCATATGTCTCAAGCACAAGTACCCTCATTCTCACCAACCCTTGTAACAACTTTGCATTATTCATTGACCGAAAAGTTGTCATCTAATCCTGCAGGTGCTCGATCTTGCCTGCCTCGTTGGAATAAGTGTTGAGACATGCTTTGAATTTTGTGTTCTGTGCCTTGGACCACTTTTGTTGACTTGATTGTTCCAATTCCAAGTGGAATCAGTTTGGCACAAATAAGTGGAACTGCAGTTGCTTATTGTTGAAGCCACTCGCCTCCCAAGCTGCAACTGCTTCATCCTGCTAATAAAGTTGTAGGAATAACCCTAGCAAATTTGTGTAGCTCTCTTTTTCTCCCTTCTGCCCTCTCTGACTCTCTCTCTCTCTCTCTCTCTCTCTCTCTCTCTCTCTCTCTCTCTCTCTCTCTCTCTCTCTCTCTCTCTCTCTCTCTCTCTCTCTCTCTCTCTCTCTCTCTCTCTCTCTCTCTCTCTCTGTCTTTCTCTCTCTCTCTCTCTCTCTCTTTGAGAGAGAGAGAGAGAGAGAGAGAGAGAGAGAGAGAGAGAGAGAGAGAATAGTCTACAGAATCTGAGTCTGTACAGTCTCTTTTCACACTCTGAGAATAGTCTGACATAGAATGGCCTGCTTACGGACTCCTCCTCCTAAGGTCCACATTGTGAACTGCCAGCACCTTACCACTGTGCTAGGATCCAGCAGCAAAACGTAATTGCATGCATACTAGTTCAAATTCTTTTTTTTTACAGATTTTGAACGTTTTTGACCTCTTGAAAGCAGACAAGAGCATAAGAGTAGCCATCATACGTAGCCTTGTGCCCGGAGTGTTCTGTGCCGGTATGTATAGCAGCCTGAATTGGCAAGTGAATTGCTGGTGCCTTTGGTAAACTGTCTTAAGACAGAGCTTAACTGCCTTACTTTCAACTCACTGCATGTGAAGCAATGATAAAGGATTGATGACCTGCGAGGTGTCATGCTTTGACCAGAACACAAGTAGACTCTCGCGGCTGCCAGTAAGTAGAAACCCTGCTTAGGAAAACGTAGGGAATCAAGCTAAACACACAGGAACAAAGTGAGAATGTCTCCGGGTGCTGGGAAATCTGTTCAGTACAGATGCGTTTCTACCCGAGGCTCAATAATAATAATAATGATAATAACAACAATAATGATAATAGGTCATTTCTTATAGAACTTCATCTCTAGCCAGGCGCTGTATGACTCGCTGTAAAAGAATCTGTACCCACGGCTTAATGTCATGAATGTAGGAAGCGGTGCATGCGATGGATGGACGTGACGGCATAAACCAGCGGGTAACATAACGCAACACCCCGGGGTTCCAGGTTTTTGATTCATACAAACTAAATGATCTTGAGATTTCAATTTGCAAGGCAGGGGAAGACAGTTAAGGTATATGCAAGGAAACAGTGTATGATATGATATGTATAATGCACTTGATAAAGCGCCCTCAGAGAACTCTCTAGGATCTCTTTTGATCGCAGAGATCTCTTTCTAGGCACTTTTCATTTGCTGCAAAGGAAACACGATCGAATGGTGAGTGTTATCATGCTTTATAAACAACATGAATAACATGGTTGGGGGTGACATACACAGGGCAGCATGCAAGTGTGGTTAGTGGCAGCATGCACAGTGACAGCATGCCGAGGCACATAAAGGACGAATCACAGGGACCCACTGGATGCTGTCATAAATAGATGCGTTATAAATAGGTGCGTTATTAAGTTCTTTTTAAATGTGGTTAAGTCAGGGGATGTCATGTCGGAAGTCGGGAGCGAGTTCCGGGCTTTGGGAGCGTACAAACTAAATGCACGGTCTCCAAAGGATTTGAGGTTTGTACGAGGTATGTACGGGAAACTGTTGGATTCCGAAAAGCGGTTATATGCGAGGAAGGGTATGATAGTTAAGAGCGAGCCGTCATAAAAGAACGAGTTGAGACTACTTCTTACCGACTAAGAAGTTCGGTATTGCTCTTGTATATACTTCTGAGAGCTTGATGAATAGTGTGACATATCTTGTGAAGCTTTTATCGCTGCGACTCTGCGACGATTTTAGACTGACAGTCCTGCGACTGACCTTGTCCGCTATAATACCCGTGGATATGTTCTTAAAAAGTATATAATTCATTTGCATAGTGCCGTAAGAGAACTCAATCTCTATATCGGCACTTTGCACATGCCTTGTGGCTCGAGCCCGCGACCTCGATCATCAAATGCATTCAGCTTGACCTTGGTCAATAGAGGCTAGCACTCTCCTGGGCCAAACCAGGGCGGTATCATCACTTGACTGATTAATAGTATACAAAATGTCAGGATATCTGTTCGTCGTACTAGACAGCAGCAACATGGATACTCAGGTGCAGACGTAATTGGGCTGAAAGTTCAATGCATCCTATATCATAAGTTCAATCACCACTGCTGTATGCATGCTCGGTCCTGCGAATGCTACTTGTCACTCCAAAAGAGCTTAGTCCAGCAAGGTGCTGGCAACGATGAGCAACCTGGCAGGCGCAGATGTACAGTATATTAGGACAGTGGCTGATGATTGGCACGTGCTGTTCACGTTCGGGGCTTGCAAACAAAGGTAGTGCAAGAAGGCAAAGAGCTCTGTGCCGGTCAGAAGCGTTTGTGTGCCGTGATGGCTCACTGCGTAAGGCAGTTGCTTTTCACTGCTTCGGTCCCGAGATTGTGGCTTCGAATCCTTGCGATGGGGCAATCCTTTATCACCACTGCTAGCAGTGGTTAACGGCTATCACCACTGCTAGCAGTGGTAGCAGTGGTGATAGCCGTTAAGGCTCTTCTGTCGCCATGCAAAAAGAGGCTGTCATGTCAGCTCGTATATTTTTTTTATGTCGTCACAATACGGCGACTCGCCGATTCTGGCAGAGCATTCGAGCGTGAGCGCAATAAGCTGGCAGGCAGCGCCCTCTGCAGAGAGCTCGTTGAATGCGTTGACTGTGTCTCGCGCTTGGCGTCGTTGGGCCTCGGATGCACGTTTCCGCTCGATCGTCGTTTCGGCAGGAGCTGGCTGCGCCTGACCAGACGGCGCTGCTCCGCCAGAGTTTGCCCTAGCTCGATCGCTCGCCTGCCTGCCCACCAGCCGTGCCTGCCTGCCCGCCCACTCGTCCGTCCACTCGTTCGTCCATCGACTGCTCGTGGCGTCTCTCAGGCGCCGGTGGGCGCTCGAAGCCAAATGAAGACGCTCTCTTGCTGGGCGATGTGTCAGCAGAGCGAGCGATCGTCCGGATGAGGCAATCGTCCGGATGAAGCGATCGTCCGGATGAAGCGATCGTCCGGATAAGGCGCTCTCTCGAAGCTTCTAAAGGAGAGCCGGCTGGCGACTCTCGTGGGCCTGGGCCGTGCAGCTTGCACCCACGCGTGTGCGTCCGTCATGGTGCCTTTCTGTGCGAGTGCTTCCGCCGCATGCATCGTTTAGGCGCCGACCTGAAGGAGCGCGCCAAGATGAGCCAGGCCGAGGTGGGCCTGTTCGTCGCCAAGCTCAGACAGATAGCTTGGGACCTGCAGAACCTGCCCGTGCCCACCATAGCCGCCCTGGACGGCGCCGCTCTCGGCGGCGGCCTCGAGCTTGCCCTCGCATGCGACCTTCGCGTAGCCGGTACGTGCAGACGTCGGCTCGAGCCGGCCGAAGCCGGCCTGGCAGCTTCGGCTTCAGTCGCTGCTGCTGCAGCCGCAGCGACTGCTGGCCCCTGGAGTCGGTCAGTCCTCCCCCCCCCCCGGAGCTCGCTTGCTAGGGCGATGAGGATCGGTGGTCTTGCGAGCTCACGCCCGCTTGCTTGCTCGCTCGAACGTCTGCAGCGTCGAACGCCAAGGTCGGCCTCGTCGAGACGAAGCTGGGCATCATACCGGGTGCCGGCGGCACGCAGAACCTGGCTCGCCTGGTCGGCCCGTCGCTCGCCAAGGAGCTCATCTTCACCGGGCGCGTGCTCGACGGCTGGCAGGCCAGAGAGGCGGGACTCGCGAACGATGCCGTCGAGCAGAGCAAGGAGGGCTCGGCGGCGTACGACCGTGCTCTCGAGCTCGCCGGAGAGATCGTGCCGCAGGTAGCATCATTTGTCCGTCGCTCGCGTGCGCGATTGCGAGCGCCTATCGTGAGCTGGCGCCGCCGACCGACTGCTTGGCTCCCGTCCGTCGACGGCAGCGGCGGAGCAGATGCGCTGCCTCTTGCCGCCGCCGCTGCCCTGCCGGAGGTAGTGGGCACTTGCTGCGCATCCACGCTCGAGCTCTGCAAGCAGCAGGCCGAGCGGAGCGGCTGGCGCACGCCCGTGCCAGGTAGTGGCTCCGCCCGACGCCGCCTCGAGGCTGGCTAGCCCGTGCGGCCGAGCCGATGAAGGCGAGGCGTGCCAGCCAAGCGGCCGTTTGCAATCGTATTTGCCGTTCCGGCTCATCGGCCGTTGGCCACCGATCGATGCTGCCCGAGAGAGTCGGTGAGCACGAGCTTTTTTTGCTCGTGCCTCGTGCCGACTCCCTCGTGCAGCCGCGGCACGTGCGACACAGGCAAAGGGGCTCGCCCGGCGGCGGCACTGGCGCGGCGGTCTCCCCACATTGCCGAGCGTAGCAGGACGAACGGCTGCCGAAGGCATCTGATCGGCAGCTGCCAGAGCGTTGCTGGGCACGCTCACTGCGCCGTTGCTAGCGTCGCTTGGGCGGGGCACACCTTGGAGCTTATCAAGTTTCGCTGGAGTGGCAGATGTTTTGAATAGTGGCACGGCAGCTGCAGGACGGGCTGTGTCAGCTCAGCTATTACGCCGTCTGCCCGCCTGCCGAGCCACGCCTTTGCCGAGCCACGCCCGAGCTGCACCGCTTGCCGCGCCACCCCTCTGCCTTTCTCTTCCTTCGGATTAGTCACGAGAGTTTGGGCGCGACAGTGCGAGCCGTTTGCTTCCTCTTAGTTCGGTTGGCATGAAGTACTTGCCAATCAGCTAATACGGCGATGTTTGCACATTGAGCCGGGTCAGTTTCTGCAATTGGCACTGTGCCGATAGCGGGCTGTTCAACGTGGTGGCCAGTCTCTTTATATTTACGCTGAATAGACACGATGTAGAGCTATCTTTCCTGTTTAGAGTTTCTCTCTCTCTCTCTCTCTCTCTCTCTCTCTCTCTCTCTCTCTCTCTCTCTCTCTCTCTCTCTCTCTCTCTCTCTCTCTAAAACCTAAAGACACCCTAAACCCTAAAGATCGGCCCTCCACCTGGCCTGCGCCAGCTGACTATCTGCAATGTCACGTACTCACCGGACTCAGCCGATGTAACACCGCAGTCGCCTGCTGCTGCCTGCTTCATGACATCAGCTGAGTAGACGAAGCCAAAGACGAGCTGGCAGACGAAGAAGGAGCTGGTGGTTGGCAGCGTGAGGCCTCCCTCTCCCTGTCCGGCATTTGCTGTGTTCTCGGCCGGAGTCGTCTTATCTGGAGAGCGAGCCTTTCGAGAGAGGTAGGTCGGTTTGATGGCCGTTAGCTGGCAGCCCGAAATCGGAGAGCGGCCATGGCTCATCTGTCGTGCCGTGCTGGTTTGGCCAAGTGGTTAAGGTGCTCGTCCCGACCAAGGTCTGGCCGCGGTCGTGGGCTCGAGCCCCATGGCACACATGAAGTGCCCGAATAGAAATTAAGTTCTGTTAGGGTGCTATTCAAATGAAATATATATGTATTTCATTTGAATAGCACCTTAACAGAACTTAATTTATACTATACTATCTTATATATTATATACTATATTATATTATACTATGTATATATATATGTGTGTGTGTGTATGTGTGTATGTATATACATATGTATATATATTTATATATATGTGTATATATATGTATATATATATATGTATATGTATATATATATATATATATATTATACTATGTATGTATATATATGTATATATGTATATACATATATATATATAGTATAATATATATATATATATATGTATACATATATATATGTATGTATATATATATGTATGTGTGTGTATATATATATATAGTATAATATAATATAGTATAGTATAAATTAAGTTTTGTTAGGGTGCTATTCAAATGAAATATATATATATATATTTCATTTGAATAGCACCCTAACAGAACTTAATTTCTATTATATTTCTATGTGTGTGTGTGTGTGTGTGTGTGTGTGTGTGTGTGTGTGTGTGTGTGTGTGTGTGTGTGTGTGTGTGTGTGTGTGTGTGTGTGTGTGTGTGTGTGTGTGTGTGTGTGTGTGTGTGTGTGTGTATAGCAGAGCTACCCGAACCTTAGTGCAACGCCTCCCTTTCCCCTCACACTTCTCCTTCCGCCTGGCTGCCCTGATCTGCTGCCTGGGCACTGTGTTCTCTGCAGTTGCTGAGCTTCTCTGCTTCCCCAGAAAGCTAGCATTGCCAACTCGGAAGAGCTGAAAATAAAAAAACTGGAAAGTCTGCTGCTGCCTTACAGGCAATTAACAGGGCATCAACCAGCAGTGCTTCTAGCTTCACATTCTGAGGAGGGGTAGTGGGTAGGCGGCAGTGGTAGGGGCAGCCCGGTTTTTCGTCCTGCCTGACCAGTGTGAACGTTGTATGTGGGCGTTCGCTTAGCCACTGCTGTGTGCCATGCAGGAAAGCAAAAAACTGCCTCGATGAATTGTGAGTCTGTGTGGCTCTATAATTTTCATTTCAAATCGGAGCTTATATATGCCTGTTGCTTGTGGCATCGCAGATACTGCGACTGAGTGACGCCCATCCTCCCTGCTAAACCATGATGCAACTTTGATAGTCACCATTACCTTAAGAAGTGGCTGTCACTGCCACTATGGTAGATCGGCATATAGTCCGTTCGAAGGAGTATTTGGCCGATGCCTGTCCGACGTCCCAGATCTATGCATCTCGAGTTGCAACTCTCAAAAGTCAGTCTCAAGAGTGCTGTGTGGGTGTCGTGGGCTTGATAGAGATGGCCAACTGCTGTGGGCCTGGACTACCAGCTCGTGAGGCGGTGCTGAGAATAGTAGGAGCGCAGGGCCAACGGCCTAGACATTCGAGAGCTCCAGGCTCTGGCTAGGACACTTGGCTGCCACCTGCTGGACTCGATTGGTCACGTACAACTTTACAGCGTGTCAGAGCGTGTCAGTCATCAGTCCAACCGTTCTTCAGTCTCTTTGGAATGTCCTGGCATTATTTACTGCCCACTGGTGGAGTTGGACTACTAAAGTAGTGGTGTTTAGTCTTGTAGGCCCGAACTGTGCTGCTTGGCCGGCCACGGTGAGCAGCAGCAGCACAGTTCAACGACTTTTGCTCCTTTTTCTCTTGCTTCCATCGTCGTCTATCCACATTGTGGCGCTTTTGCTGCTGGCTGCTGCTGCTGCTGCTGCTACTTCTGCTGGCTTCTTATCGTCGGCATTCGGTTTCTAAATGACAGGCGTTCGACGACGTAAGCTGCTGAACTATGAATAATAAGACCATTTATCTGCTGGTAGCCTGCCTGTGGCATTGTGCCATTCGACATTTAGCCAATGAGTGGTGTAGCCTTGCAGGACAGGGCACCTGCACTTCACCAGTGTATAGCTCTACCCACAGTTCGGCTGATGCAGGCAAGCAGCTTAGTCAGAACTACTTTGTGTGCTCCCTTTAACTTTACTTAATATATCTGTAGGTCGATCAAGAGGTGAATTCGAAGTGGCAGTTGTGCTGCTGAGTGCCATTCGGTACAATCAGGCCTGTGCAGTAGCGGTCTGTTTCTTATACAGCAGCAGTAATCATACACGTCAAAGCAATCAAGAAAAGCAAAATAATATTATTATTCATGTAAAATCATGCAATCATGTAGTCATGTAAAAAATGGATCCCTCCCTCTCCCTCTCTCTCTCTCTCTCTCTCTCTCTCTCTCTCTCTCTCTCTCTCTCTCTCTCTCTCTCTCTCTCTCTCTCTCTCTCTCTCTCTCTCTCTCTAGGCACTTGGCACTTGCTATAGGAGATTAAACCTATATGGACTGTGTGTGGAAACTGATGCTTAGGAATCGGTAGCATGGGCCAAGAGAGTATCGTTGTGCTGAAGCTGTTGTAGCAGCATATTCTAGTTTGCAACCCTACAGCATCGAGAAGCACCAGTCGCCTACTGTGCATTTAGGCTCAAAGCAAGAACAGCAAATTGCTTGCCATGAAAGGACTCTCGGTGGAGGTTGCTGTAGCAGCTTGTCGTAGCTCTTGAGCACTGCTGTCTGAGCTGTGTAGGCAGATGTTGAGTGTGTCCAACGGAGCTGAATCGATTCATACAGAATGTGAAGAGTGGTGTCTGACCGTGATGCCAAATTTCAGCATTGTTAAAATTCCACCATGGTTTACTGTGGAGAGCTTCTCAAGAAGAAAAGTAAACATCATTGTTAGCATTCCGGACTCTGCCGTCTTTATAAAATTCTTGTGTACCTGTTGGTTTACGTGTGTGTGCGCTCGCAGGTGTGTGTGTGTGCCTCTGTGCGTGTGTGTGTGTGTGTGTGTGTGTGTGTGTGTGTGTGTCTGCATGTGTGTGTGTGCTTACGTGTGTGCATGCATGCACGTGGTGCCTAGCAGCAGTGCTGGCAGCATGCTTCACAGCAGTGCTGGCAGCCTCTGAATAAGACGCTGTCTCGATTATATAGCACAACTCGAGAGCCGCTAGCTAGTGGAAGCACATTTTTCGCATGTGCTAGGAATATCCTGAGCCCGGTTGGGTTAGCATTCATTCGGAATGTCTTTAATTGTCATTTTTCAGGGCTGCTATTAGTTGTAATGAACTGTTCCATCGACAGAAGTTCGTCGACTGATTTGTCGGAATAGCTTAACTTACTTAAACAGTCATTGCTCAACTGGTCACTGGTCAACTTGTCACTGGTCAACGTCAGCCGGCGATTGAAAGTGTGTGATAAGTCGGTTTGGCCCAGAAAGAATTGTGGCAATCCTAATTGCGCAGATGCTAGGGCTCGTAATCATTCCTATTCATTTTGCCACATATTCAGAAAAGCAGCAGATCTAGGCTAATCCTCTATTGAGTATTCTAGTTTGAATACTCTGAGTCGGCCATCAGCAAAAGGAGACATCCTGTAGGATCAGCATTACATGCCACAGGGCATTTCTACAAACCTTTGGGCCTAGCATTTGATGGAAATGGGAGCATGAAGTGCATTTTTTCCACATCATCAAAGGCCGACTTTGCTAGGCGCGATTCACTGCACAGAAAAAGAAAACAGTGTTTACTCTTATCTGGAACCACGTGGTCCAAGGTCAAAGTGTCGCCGGTGGGTAATTTGGACCTCATTGAAATAGATGTGCTGCCTATCAGTGAAAGACCAAGCTCTAATCGAGGCAAAGTGAAAACCAATCCAAATCTGTTGTTGTTTTTTCGTGCTATTCATATTTGGTTTATTTCGTTTGCTTTTGCTATCATATATGCTATCTTTAAACCAAAAATCCAATACCAACTATTCACCTATTCATAGTCTCAATGTTTGTAAGCTAGTGTCAGAACAGCTGTTCACAGCCTCTCAGCTTGTGAGAACTAGTCTGAGACATGGACTATTCGCTACATACTCCCATCCCTTGAGCAGAACGTGAGGATTGCATAACCTTAGCGGAAAGCTTGTAGCCGAACCACAAGCTAAGTGGCTGCATGGTGTTTCTTCGTCGTAGTGTACAATCCATGATCATGTGCTCGGAGAATCAGCAGGGCTTACACGCCCTCTAATGTCTGGGCATCGTTTGCCTTGCCTCAGCTAGCAGCATCAGCTCTGCCGACTGTAGACTAGTTCCTGTGAGCTTCTAGGCCACCTAGCATGTGCCACAACCACTCGGTATTGTGTGTGTGCAGTTCCTATCCTGTGGCCAGCGACAAGAAACTTGAATGACCTTTGGCCTGAGCGTGAGCTTCTGGCGTGACAGCTGCTGCTGCCTCTCAGCCAATACTGCTCGGGTGAATGCAAAGAATCAGCATGAGTGGGTCCATCGCTGCAACCAGTGGTATAGTACAGTATTCTTAGGTTGGTGTCCACCAAACTTGGTCTCTTCCTATCTGTTCCTATCGGTGCATGAAACCCAATGCGATAGCGCACCATTAATCCCTCCCCCCACCGGGGCAGGGGATTGGGTGCAGCAGCAACTGATGTGTGATCTGTGACCACATCAACCCCTATAATAAGAGAGATATTTGTTAGTTAGTGAATCCGGCACAGTCACTAATGGCATGCTTACATTATGTCCATTGTAATTGTATAGTACTGCTACGACAATACAGTACGGTTAACTGTCATGTCAGAAAAAAATATTTTAGCTGATTAAACAGTCTCATTTGTATAGCAGCAGGAGAGCCTTAGCGGCTATCACCACTTCACTTGCAGTTGGCAGTAAAGGATCGCTCACTGCAGGATTCGAACCTGCGACCTCGGTCAGGGGGAGGGGGATAATTTTCTAACTAGCATATCGCCGTGCAACATGCACTTTCATAATTTTAATTGCACATGCCTTCCTGTGATTCTTCCCGTGATTCTGCACGGGTGGGGACTTATTATATAGTTAATGTAAATTTAAAGATGGTCAGCACGTCTGCATGTTCTGTCCATGCAACTCAATGCAGATTGCTACCCGGCACTGCTGAATCAAATTCATAAGACTAGATTTGGTTCTTGTATAAGAAAAAATTATTAAGCATCATTTTGAAGTAGGTTTTCATTTTTCCTCCTACATAGGTTTTCCTCTATTAACCAAGAACTCTGTGGGCTTGGCACTGAGTGGGGGGAGCAGGCTGGCTCACCAGCCAGGTCTGTGGACACTCAGGCCCGGCCTTCCAATGCAAAGTTGAAGTTCTCCGTGGTTTTTCACGGGTCCAATTTTCATATGCAACCTGTGGTCTCCGGCAGCTATGGTGGACTGGCGAATTTTCAAAGCAATTAAATGGAAACAAAAAAGGAGCAAAGAGAATGGAAAATAAACATAACTTATCGAAAAACAATGAGAAAAATAAGCATCCACCATTGAATTCACACTGCCGAAACTCAACAGAAACGTTGCATACGACAAACTCGACACTGTGAAGAGACTGAAGAAATAGCCTAGGCGATTTGTGCTGTCAAAGCTTAGCAAACGCTTCGCTTATGAAAAGGTCAAAAACAGAAAGACGCTAAAAGTGAAATTTGAGCACTTCACGACACAGGTCGGCATATGCAGTCGTTGCCCAATAGTAAGCCTAGCTCACAGCTATGCTCGGCTTACCACTAGGTCAGCAGACACTTGAGCCCACATTGTAATCCTACACTAAATTTCTTTTCTCACGGGCATTTCAAAAATGAACTTACGGTCACATCCAAGCAGTTTACACTCTCCCTATTGCTTGTGTGAGCGTTAAGCACAAGCTATCACTTATATGAAGATGACACTCGGTTGTACTTTTGCTTTGATACCTCCCAGCCCTCGAACACGTCGAATTCTCTCAACTCCCTTGCTGCATGTATTAAGGCATCCGCATGTGGATGGCAGCAAACTTTCTAAAAATTAAATGGCGACAAAACAAACTTGCTAGTTATGGGAAAACTAAGTGTGACTCAGAAATTGGAAAATCTAACGCTTCAAATCGGCTCTGTCAGCATATCTCCTGTTGAATCTGCACGAGATCTAGGTGTTCTGCTTAAAAGTGACCTTTTATTAGATGACCACATCAGCACCACAGTCAAGTCTGCCTTCATTCAGCTGCATAGCATTGCTAAAATTCGGGCTTGCTTAGACAAGTATCTAAACTGGTCCATACATTTGTGACATCCCTTCTTGACTTCTGTAAAACGGCTTGCCGGTCTATAGGCATGTGAAATCAGGTGCTTACAATTGGTGCTAAACTGTAGCTAGGCTTCTCTATCGTGAGTGGCGCAGTTGCCACATCACACCACTTCTTGCCGACCTGCAATGGCTTCCAGTCAAGCAGCATGTCAACTTTAAGGTTCTGTTACTTACTTTTAAGTTTCTTCATTCTCTGGCTCCAGTCTACCTTCGAAGTACTTCCCCACCAGCAAAAAAACGTACAATCCGCGGTTCTGACTCGAATCGTTTAGCTATACCTCATTCGAACCTCAAAACCTTTGGAGACTATGCCTTTAGTTCGTCTGCTCCCAAAGCCGGAAACTCACTCCCGATAATGTCACTGCATCTCCTGACATTGTGACATTTAAAAAGAACCTTAAACACCTATTTATTACAGCATTTAGTGTGTCTTTGTGATTTGTCCTTAGTGTGCAAATGCATGCTTACACCTTGGCTTCTGCTTGGGAATGTTACTACCAATCATTTGGAAACACCTTATATACAGCATCTGTAAAGTGCCTTGAAAGAGATTCGGTTCTCTGAGGTTGCTATGCAGATGTATTGCTATTGTTACTATTATCATTAATATTTTGCTATTTCGTGCCTGAACGAATCATTTAAGTGTATCTACCGTGTGGGCGAAGCAACCGGAAGCCAAATACTGGTTATCGTCTACTAGGTGTAAGTGCTAAGATTTAGATATGCAGCCGAAAGATTACTAATGCAGCATAGTGCATAGAAATCAGTGTGCGGATGCTACTGTTGCTATGTGGCTTTTCAAAATAAAGACGATCTGATCTGTTCTCCCAATATTTCTGCCTGGCAGCCGTTATGCTCCATTCACTGCTTGAGCTTGGTGAGCCGTGATGACACACTAGGCAAGGCAGTCGCTTTCACGACCTCGGTCCCGGGGTCGTGGGTCCGAATCCTGAGGTGGGCAATCCTTTATTGCCACTGCAAGCAGTGGTGATAGCTGTAAGGCTCTTGTGTCGCTATACAAAAGAGGCTGTTAAATCAGCTAGTAATTTTTGGGCTGGTATGTGGATGGCAGTGGTGGCTGTAGACCGTCGATGCCTTCACATCGATCTTAGCTGCTGTGCAGAATGCCTTCGGCAACTGATCCGAGGCGCTAGCCATGCTGCTTTGAGTCACTCGACCGGCGCCTACATAACACTCACGGCAGCACCGAGGTCGTGAAGTGCAACCGCCTAGTGTGCTTAACCATCTTGCTGCCGCATGTAAACATAAATAGGGCCGGAACCCTACGATTCGATTTGTGTGGCAATTGCCCATCAGAATGGTAACAAGCAGAGCATGGTCAGATGCAGAAATAGGTCTTCGATGATTGTTTTGCTGCTTATTGTTTTTATTGTTATATCATCACATTATTGTGTTTATGACTAATATTATTATTATTGTGCTCCTCAGCTGCTTGCTTGCTTGCTGCGCTGCGATTGGCCGCACTGCAACAGCTAGAGCCATACTTTTTGATTAACCTTGCTTGTGGTGATCTGATCAATCAGCAGAGCAGGAGCGTGAATCGTGGCTTTTTTATACCCAGTGCTTCAAATATTGTTGGCATTTTCTGTGTGTCTGACAAGAAGCTTTGGTGGTGTAGCAGTGTCTACCTAATTTGTTTACTCGGATCTAATTAGTTTCGATGCTGCTGACTGGCAACAGGTATTACGAATTTTATCGCCATTTCTTTAAGGGTCCCGTCGCTCTCAGGATGGCCAAACTGGCTGTGAACAGAGGCATTGAGGTAAGCCCCAGCATGTTGCTGAGTACCTTATTTAAGGGTCCGTAGGTTCATTATCAGAGACTATCAGAAACATTCAGATGATCTGTGGTAATCGTGAGACAAACTAACTGCCTAATCGCATTGATGACACAATGTTGTATACTCGAGTCAGGGAATAAGTATTATGCTCGAGTTTAGTTGCCAAAAATCAAGCGAATTAAAATAGCTAGCTGGGTGTTTATGTGCTGAAGATTGTTCATTTTCTCGATTGCCTTATATGTATTAACCCACGATTTTTGCCTTGGATGTGCTTTGTAGTGCTGTTATATGCACTGCTGCATAGCGGTCGCCCTCTGAGGGTTTGCTGCAGGGCCTGGCAGATGGACCACTCAGCCGTTTGGCTGACTGAGAGCCCCCAATGCGATTGATCACGGGGCTTCTATCATACTCAATTGCTATTTGTAAGATAAAACTAGTTGTTTGGTTTGTGCTAGGTTCTTTGTTTCTGGCCTGCCAAACGATGCACCTATTACCATTTTTGGCTTGGAAATAGGCTAAAGCCTTCGAAATTCTGCAATAGCTCTGTGTATGTGTGCATGTGTTTGTGTTAATTAATGTTTTTAGAAGCTAGATTAGCCTTAGCTAGGATGGATGGGTGTGACGCCCACAACAGTCGTCATGTGCCAGTGGATGGACAGTCAGTCCTGATTGTCTGTATGCTTTTAAAGCTTGGACCTAGTATTTGTATCTAGTTTAATATCTGCAGTAACCATAGGCTATCTGAGCAATCGCATACTGTGTGCTCAGTGAGACGAAAAAACTCATCCGGAATACCGGCAAGTGTCGTATTGTTGTAGTCTACCAGTGACGGCAGGTCAGATGGATGGTTGAGCAGGCAGAAGTGGCAAGGATAATATTTTTGCGAATAGCTTCACTATCAAGACTCAAGGTTTTTCGATTCGCAGACGATCTTTTTTGATACCAATGGAATGCATACTGCACAGACATCTGCATATATAGTCAGATATGCAGATTTTGAAAATAGTAGGAATTGAAAGCATACGACTGCAGGAGAATATATACCTGATCGAAAGTGTGACCTTTGATGTGAGATAACCATGCACAGCAGCCGAGAGAGAGAGAGAGAGAGAGAGAGAGAGAGAGAGAGAGAGAGAGAGAGAGAGAGAGAGAGAGAGAGACAAAGGAATCAGCCAGTGAGCGAATTCGGCACATAGGAGATTAGTTGCATTTATTGAAATGAAAGAATAAAATCAACCAGTATGAGGATGGGACGATTTTGTATTACTCTAAAATTAAACGAAATAAGAAAAAATTTGACGAAGCAAGTATTCATATCTGGGGAGGGACGATTAGTGACTGCTACCATTGGGCATCTTGCGGCTGGAGGGACTCGTTGCAAGAGATTTGAAAGACTATTTCGAAGCAGCTGCAACCATTTGAACTTTCAGCCAGGAAAAGTGATAATTGCTACTGTGCCATAAATATTGAAACCTCACACCTTGCTAGTAAGTTTCAGTTTGGCTTTAGAGCTAATCACTCCTCAGAGTCAGCATTGCCTAGGGTATACAACGACCTACTTAGGAATGCAGACATGGGTAGAGTGTCTCTGCTTGTTTTGCTCGATCTTTCAGCAGCTTTTGATAACATCGATCACAAAGCTCTTCTTGAGCGCCTCTCATCTCACCTGGGCATCACTGGCACTGCTCTGCAGTGGTTCAGGTCCTATCTCAGTGGGAGACTCCAGAGTATTGACGTGAATGGACAAAGAGCATCTGAGGTACCTCTGAAATATGGGGTATCTCAGGGCTCCGTGCTAGGTCCGGTTCTTTTCACGGTCTATACCCTCCCTCTTGCTGATGTGATTGCCAAGCACAATCTAGGCTTTCACTTCTATGCAGATGACACTCAGTTGTACCTTTGCTTTGCTCCCTCCCAGCCTTCGAGCACCTCAAATTCTCTCAACTCACTAGCTGCATGTATTGATGACATCTGCACATGGATGGCAGCAAATTTTCTAAAACTAAATGATGGTAAAACTAACTTACTAGTTATGGGCAAACCCAGTGTGCTTCCAAAATTGGAAAGGCTGACGCTCAAAATTGGCTCTGCCAGCATATCTCCTGTTGAATCAGCTCGAAATCTAGGTGTCATGTTCCAAAGCGACCTCTCGTTAGACGACCATATCAGCTCCACAGTCAAATCAGCCTATTTTCAGCTTCATAACATTGCTAAAATTAAAGCTTGTTTAGATAAGGATACAACGTCCAAGTTGGTCCATGCATTCGTGACATCCCGTCTCGACTTCTTCAACTCAGTGCTTACTGGCTCACCAGCATGTGCGATCAGGCGATTGCAGCTGGTGCAAAACTCAGCAGCTAGGCTTGTCTGTCGTGAGCGTAGCAGTTGCCACATTACACCACTTCTTGCCGACCTGCACTGGCTACCAGTCAAGCAACGGATTGACTTCAAAAGGTTTTGCCGCTCACTTTTAGGTCACTTCATTCTTTGGCTCCAGCCTATCTTTCAGATATACTACCCCATCAGGCCAAGCATTGTACCACTCGCTTTTCGGGAATCCAACAGTTTACCTATACCTCGTACAAACCTCAAATCCTTTGGAGGCCGTGCATTTAGTTCGTATGCTCCCAAAGCCTGGAACTCCCTCCCGACTTGCATCACAACATCCCCTGACCTGACCACATTTAAAAAGAACTTATAAACACACCTATTTAGGACAGCATTTCGTGGGTCCCTGTGATTCGTCCTTGATGTGCTTATGCGTGCTGACACTGTGCATGCTGCCACTGACCACATTTGCATGCTGACCCTGTGCATGCAACCCCTAACCATGTTATTCATGTTGTTTGTTTATCAAGCATGATATTACTCATCATTCAAATGCATTTCCCTTTGCAGCAAATGTAAAGTGCCTAGAGAGAGATTGAGTTCTCTGAAAGTGCTTTATCAAGTGCATTATTATTATTATTATTATTATTATTATAAATCACTTTTACTTGACCCCACAGTATGGAAGAAAGCGAGAAGCCTCTTGAGGTGGTTGGGAACTAAGTCGTGCAGTTTGTCGATTTAAGCCAGGTCCCGGTCAAAGCAAGTAGGTGGTTAATGACGGTAACCAGAATCATGTCGAGTTATTAGGGGCTTATCGTGCCATTGAACTCACATTCCACAGTGGAGAGGCTTGTACCTTGCTGGATCTCTATAAAGTTATAGTACTGTACTGCTTGAGCGAGAGAGAGAGTGTTGGGCAGCTTGAAGGTTACGCCTCTACTTCTCTCTTACTTGGTCTGTTTTTTCGACTAGAAATGCCCGATTCGCGAACTCTGGCAGAGTTGCTGGAAGCACAGCACTCAGGAATGTACAGTCACTGCCTACAGTTAGTCATATAATAGGTTTGAACTGCAATACTGAAAGCGACCGGAAACACGTACATTCGTATGCGCTATAAACAAAACAAGCTTCAAAATAAGCTTCAAATCGGTGTCTCGGATGGCGAGTTCGGTGCTCGTCAGAACTTGGATTTTTTTAAAGCTCTTCACCTGTCAGGAAACTCGAGGCAGTCCCACCAGGTTCTAGGGACCAGGGACGTACCAGGTACGAGGAGGCGGGAAAGTGAAGCCACTCCCGGCAACTCTTACAATTGGAATGAGAAGCGTCGCTTTTCTCAATGTTTCTTGCTGCGAGTTGCCCACTGCTGTGAAGGGCCTGGGAGTTTTGGCTTTGGTCGCGCACACACACGCGCTCTTCCGAGTTCGGCCATTGGGTCCAAAGAGGTCCTTTTTCAACCTAGCTTATCTGCTGGCAGGTTGTGATAAGCAGCGATACCTTATGATAATGATAATAATAGTAACAATAACAATACATTTGTATAGTGCCCTCCGATAACGTAGTCTCTGTCTAGGCACTTTACATTTGCTGCAAAGGAAGCATAGTCGAAAGGTTAGTGTAGCCTGCTCAGTGGCAACAGTTATAACTTGATTAGAGGTAAAAATGCACTGGGTCAGCATGCAAATGCTCGAAGCCATAACCCTATGCTATCAGCCTCTAAGCAGCAGGTATGTTCTTGTCTGCCTGCCTCTGTACTACCAACAAGTGTGGGTGGGAGGGGCGGTACTCGAATCTGCCTTGTGTCAGTCACGTGACAATACTCGGAGGTGCTGCTGTGGCACTAGCAGACGACAAATCGAGCAGCAGCGATCGGGTCACCGGAACACTGCCCTTGGAGCCACGCACCTACTCTCGCACAGCAACGGCCTGCCTCGACCTGCTGTGGCGAGGCACGCTGGCGCTATGCGTGCCCACATGCCGGGGACATGGTGTGCTTGCTGCTAGCTGCTCGCACCCACTCGAGGGCTGTAGCATGTGGCCGGCGTGCTCTTAGCCTGCTGCAAGCGATTCTTGATGCTGCCGTCGTGCATTTTATGTGGATGCGTACGCCGTGCTGCTCCATGCGTGGCGGTGGCCAAGGCGAACTCGTTCGAGCGCCTAGCACTCACGCTCGTTCCAGGTGGACCTGGAGACCGGCCTGGCGATCGAGCAAATGTGCTATGCGCAGGTTGGTGTCATGCGCATGCGTTGGTGTCGTGCGTTGGTGTCATACGCATGCGGCCGCCGCTCCTGATGCCGCTTGTCGCGCTCTCCTGTGCGCAATCGGTCGGGGCACCCGACCGCCGCAGGTGACAGCAGATCGCATAGTTACGGCCCGAGCTTTTGGCTACCGTGCACAGTAACGGCCAATATTCTTTCTGGATAAGAACCTTACTGCGAGCGTGTGGACTGAGTTCGTAGGTCATCGACCGTCATGGGCATCGTCCATCGCTCATGCACCAGTGGCCTGTCCAAATTGTACCTCACTCGCGCCAGCTCGCTGGCTCGTGCTCGCCAATTGTGCTCCGTATAGCGGATTCGTGAAACCGTTGCGCCAGCACACTGATTGCTGCACCATGATAAGCGGCACTCTTCCTGTCGTTTCACCGCCCATAGGGCACAGAAAACGTGGACCTGTGCAGGCATTCTCCTGCTTGGTCACTTTTCCACGCAATTCAGTTAAATATGCAGAAAACAGTCGCCGTTGAGGGGGCCTTATAGGTCTGAGTGAGAACTCGGCTTTTTTGGCTGCACTTCAAGCAAAAGCTCTAGCTAAGAGGACGTGCTGGTAAATTTCTCCTATTCATAGAGCTGCCACACTTGTAACTAAATGCACTGGGGGCCCCCTCCTCGTGGCATTTTTATTAGCCCTACTAAAGGAGTTATGGCAGCCCAGATTGGAGGCAACCATGGTGCATGTACGACTTTTTTTGCTAGCCAGTGTGGCGAGTAACATCTCTTTATTCTGGAGAGTGGACGAACGTGCTAGCTGGCTGTGAAAGATGTCTGCTGGATCAATGTTTCAAAAAACAGGTAGTCACCAAAGATTTGGCTTCGTTTGAAAGTACTTGGTGATTGTCGCATCACCACTTCACTATTAAAAGCTTGAGTCCCTATATATAATTTGTTTGTATTGCGCCCTAAGAGAACCTAATCTCTATTCAGGCACTTCACTTAAGCCTCGAGGCTCGAGCCCACGGCCTCAGTCATCAAATACATTCACCTTGACCTTAGTCGAGGCCAGCTTGATTCCGGCTCAACGATCAATTTGTAATGAGGACCAGTCCAGGTTTTTATCGTCTTTAGTTTTAGAAAGTTGACCAACTTCCACTATCATTATCACCGCATGATGGGAGTTTAGCTGGTCTGCTGCCAGCCGATGTGGGAAATGTAGAACCGGGTTCGACAGCGTAGAAGTGGTAGTGAGTGTTGCAAGCCTGAAATACCTGCTTCTCAGGAGGCCGTGCATAAATGAACACAGCAGGGGACCAACGATAGATGCTAAAGGAACATCTCTGGTGACAAGGCTGTTACGTGAGATATGATAGTAGATGACATGAGACTTGTGTGATTATGTGACCATGCCAGAACCTCATCTCTATCATACCAACCGCTGTCTGCAGTCTCTTCAGCTGGACCCGGCGATCGATGCTATCGATTGAAGTCAAGAAGAACTCATGTATGGCTGCATTCCCACCATCGTTGTTGTTGCCTTACCCATAGTCACACGGATAATTACAGCTTTAGGAGAACGGCGTTTCTCAAATCAGGACTGGCATTTTACTGATATGCCAGTTAGAATAATGTTGCTTAGATCTCGACTAAAGTTTTCCCGATATGCCATTATTTTGTATTAGGAATAGGGGGATAACGATTGTATCGGCTTGTGTTCATGCATGAGTACCCCAATGACTCAATGTAATGCAATAAAAATTTTAGTTACTAACTCGCAAGCCAACTACGGTTCTTGCTATACTTTGTCGGGCCTCCACAATCCGGGCCGGATGTAGCATGTTGCCGGCCTTGCAATAGTAAACGAAGTTTCAAAGGTTCTTCTCCTGTAATGATTTTTAGCTCCCACACCGAGCTTCCTGACTTTGCCCCCTGATGTACAGCAATGAAATATTGATCGAGGCCATTCAATCGAGGCCTATCGAGGTTAAGCATCTGCTCTTCTGAGTTTCCAGCCTTGGTGTTGCAGGTCATTCCAACCAAAGACAGGCTCGAGGGACTTCTTGCTTTTAAGGAAAAGCGCCCTCCTGTCTACATCGGGGAGTGAGCGCCCGTGCAATGAATCGTGTATACCTGAACTGCTTCACTATGCAATGTTTTGGCACTTTCGTATATCATGTCAGTATACCTCCTTACAGTTTAGGCATCATGCGCCAGTTTGGCCAGCAGTCATTTTGACTCGACGCTGTTGGTTTGGGATTGCTGTGCTAAGGCCTGTGCATGCATGTGCATGTCCAATAAAAGTATGACAGTAAACATCGTAATGGATTTGTAAGATCACGAGTAGACAACTGCAATTCCCTTTATTCATGATCTTTGCCCTGATCTTTGTCCTTAAAAAGGTCTGCAGCTGATATAAAAAACTCAGCGGTCAGTTTGTCTGGCCTGTCGATGACGGCTTAGCTGCCAAATCACTCTGACTTGTAGCAGCATAATTCGTGCGTTGCACTGGCTGCACTCGCTTCTCCTAGAACACTCTGGGTTTTGCACGACGTTGTGCCTGGTTCAGCTCCATTGACTTGCCCAGCACTAGCCAAACCTGTGTGACAAGCGTTTGTGGCCGGCCTTTTGTGGCCGAGTCCATTAGTGCAAGCAGGCTCGCTCACTCCGGATGAGCAGCAGTGGCCAGGTGCTAGTGACTACACCAAGTAGCACGCTGGCATTTTTTCGCTTGTGTGAGATTGCTGACGACGCCTGGAAACCCTAGCACGGACCAAGGAATCTTGGTAATTTCTAACTACAGACCGACCAAAGGCCGTCGTAGCAGTTGGACTGAGTACCAAAAAGTCTCAACGAGGGGGGAACCAACCCCACAACATCTGGTCGTGTTGTCCAGTGCTTCAGCGATTGAGCTACTGAGACTACTAGACTAGGTACAGTTTGCTGTGCATGTCCATGCTTACGGAAAATAAAGCTCCAGGACGTTTGGTGACGTACATAGCAAAATGTATCCGTCCAAAATCAAGAAATTGTTTGAGAGTCGGTTAAAACAAGCAGAGCTGATCTCATTTTTGAAGCATTCCAAATTTCAATCATACATGAAGTATTAGCCGAGTTACGGATTTTACCAGGCACAAACCTACACTGAAATGAAGCTGTATAGAAATCACAAGAATGGAATGCACCCCAACAAGCTTCACACTTATATCTCGATCTATATATCTCCGTCTCTATCTACCAAGGCTCGCACGGTGAGATAGAAGTCGCATGTGATGAGATCGGTAACTTTTGTTATTTGTAGATCTGCTGCTTCCGGTTTACATCCGGGTTAAACGTGGTTTTCGTAACCATTTGTTTTCATTTATGTGGAAGTCGTCGGAACTTTAAATCCCAAATCTAACATATTTGTCTTTCGAAAGGTGCCCTAAACAAATATTCGATTGTCGAACAGTGTAAATTCGGCTGAGTTTCACTGTCGACTCTCCTAACTTGTCGTTGATTTCCTTCAGGTTTAGGCTAGGACATCAATAGATCTTAAGGGGCGAAATCAAATCAGCCGACTGTCAAGAAATAGGAGCTGCTGCTCTCAATTTAAGCCTCGTTGTTGTATCAGCCAATCAATCAAATTTCCGTAGTTTGTCGCATACACCTCTGCTATGCAGCAATGGTTGCTGTGCTGAGAACTCGCGACTCTTATCGGGGTGGTTTTGGAAAGCCCCTGTTTTTATTTAATGTTTTGCATTTGAGTCACTGGTTCAACCACTCCTACTAAGAACATGCCCTGAGTCTTCACTTGGAACTCACCCATACGTCGTTAATGGCTGACGTTACTTAACAATATATATTTACAGGGAGAATCTTTGTTATACACTTATTTTCTTTCTCTAGTTCCTTTTCCAATACTCGTCTGCAATTTTAACTGCCACGGATACTCAATTTCTTCGGGTTTTGTCCTGGCGGCATTTCTGGAAATCCTCTGTCTTATTCTGCTTCCCAGTCGGTGAATCATCTGTCTTATTCTGTTTCCCAGTCTATGAATCCTCTTGTTTTATCCTGCTTCCCAGTCTGTGAATTAGATGTCATATCCTGCTTCCCACATTTGAGTAAGGTGCTTTGGGTGAGACGGTCATCAATTCTTTCTGCATCGGTAGTGGCACGATAGCCCAGGAGGTATGGTGCTCATTCTTCGCCACCTCGGTCGTGGGTTTGAATCATGCAGTGGTCAGACCGCTATCAATCCGTTACGTCAATCCGTTATTGCCACATGCAAGCTGTGAAGATAGCCGTTAAGGCTCTTCTGCCGCTGTACAAATGAGTCTGATAAATGAACTAATGTTTATTTATTTAGGGTAAACGCCCTCAACTAGGGGAACTTTGGCGTCGGTGTGGAGAAAAGTCAATAGCGTCGTTGAAGTAGCCGTGGTACTCGCAACTCTTACAAAACAAGCCATTCTCGGCACCTGCTTACCAATTTTTTAGAGTCTCCTGTTCTCAGTCCTATTGGTCTCTTAAGACTTGATCCACCAATATAGGTATAAATAATATTAAAGAATCTTCTTTTTAATGAAATGATTACCCTTGTATCGCGTCGTTCGTAACAGAAACCATCTACCATCAGTAACCGTGAACATTCATTGGAACACGGTTTAAACGTCGATTAGCGAATGGAAAGGAAGTTAATCAATCGTGACTATTATATTCACCAATTAATAAAGCTGCTTACTGTTTCGGCTGCTTCTTGTTTATATCATGAAGTGGTAACTATCGATCTTCGTTAAGTGATGGATTCAAAAAATGGAAAATTCTAAAAAAAACAGCTACGATTATATTAAAACAGTTTGAGCACTCTCAAAATTTTTACTAAATCGAAGGAAGCTGAACAGAGGATAAAAAATGGTACTGTAGCAGACCCAGTAGTTGAAATTCAAATTCAATTGGAAAAAGTTGGCGAGATATTTTAAAAAGCATACTTGACTGTATTAAGTGTCTGGTTTCATAAAACTTGGGTTTGCATGGCCACAAAGAAATTTGAGTTTGGACGGGAAGCATAAAAAATACGGTATTTTCTTTTCGCGATCAACTTCGTTGCACAGACTCACGTTTGGAAAAATACCTTAAACGTGCTTAAGAAAATCCACGATCCGTTTTTTATTTGTCACCCAAATATGAATTCATCCACCTACTTGCAATAACTGTAAAAAGCAAGTTAATTACAGATAGATGGAAAAAACAAGTTGTATGGTATCTTGGCCGATTCAACTCCTGATCTAGGACATCGGGAACAGCTTGCCCGAGTCGTCAGGTATGTCAATGTGGATTTTGAAAGTATGAAAGCTATGATCAAAGAAGAGGTTATGTTGATGTACACGAAAAGATGCTGCAAGGCTTGAAATGTTAATCCCGGAAAGTCTTAAATCCGATAGCATCACCTTGGCTAACTGTCCGTCACAATGCTATGATAATGACTGGAAATATATCCGGCCTGCAACGACGAAAATGTGCCAGAAATCTCAAAGCATTGTTTTTCAACTGTGACAACCTCGGAATTCGCAGGATTACGCTCTGCCAAACAGGATCGAGTTGTTGGAGCATTTTTTAGAATAGTCGAGAAAGTTTATTCGTTTTTCGTTCGACACTTTTTTGAGACAAATTGATAAAAGTAAAACCTTTACAGTAAAACCGGAATCCGACAAACTCTGGAGTGACCGGGCAAAAGCTGTCAAAGCTATATATGAAAGACTTGACGAACTGGTAGAGCCGCTGGAAAGCACGTCAGAAGACCTATAAATGATTTATAAAACCGGATGTGACGCAGCACTGTTGCTTGCAAGCATATTAAGTTTTAACTTTATAGTCTTACTGGAATTCTGGAGTAATATTCTTGGAAATTTTGACCGAATCCAGAAACGGTTGCAAGATCCTACGGTGAGTTTTATAGAAGCAGTAGCTGATCTTGAATCTTTGACGAAAGAAGCAATCGAAACTCTAAGCGATTTGAGTGAAAATGCTTTAAACCCTCAGACTTATCAGACCCTCCTTGCCTTACGATTAAATGCTGCAGCTCATTGCAAGCTATTTGAACAATGCTAATCATGGTAGGGCCTCTCTGCAGTTACTCCTCGGTCTGTCCACGGTATTTGACATCTTAAGCCTCCTAACAGATCCTTCTCGAGTGCCTCTTCACACCCAGAAGTTTTCCTAGCACATGGCTAAGCTGGGTAAAGTCCTAACTCACTTTGACATATGTGGATGTAAGCCACCGGAGTTCCACAAAATCCTTAAATATTGGGGTACCTCACATCGGTCTAAGGCCAGCTTCTTTCCAGTGTCTATACGCTCCCTCTGGCCGAAGTAGTCGCCAAATACATGTGCGGTTTTCATTTCTATGCCGACGACCCCTATTTCCATCTATCTTACGACTCTTCTGAGCGTTGCTCCGCAGCCGACTTACTATTCGCTAGCCGCTTGCTTCGACGATATTCGCGTTTGGATAAAAATTAAAATGTAATTCGTTTGTAGAGCGCCTTCAGAGAAGTTAACCTCTATCCGGGCACTAGGCACTTTGCCTCGGCCGTAGAGCTCACGGTCTTGATCGTTTAAGGCTTGCTTCTTATCCCCGAACCAAACCTGAGCGCCCGGCTTGACTTACCTGCTCACCCAGTGTCCTCATAGCACCTGCTCGCCAGCATCAGGTCATCTTGGCTTCCATATCACTAAATTAAAATCTTTTTGGGATCGAGCCTTCTGCACGCATTTACCATAAGTCAGAAACTCGCTTCAGAGTACGGTCACCACCTGCCATGACCGCGCATCTTTTAAGTCTCAGCTATATAAGTATCAGTTCTTGTCCTCCTTCCCTTCTTTCTTCTGACTTTGACCCTCCTTTCCTTCTTTCTTTTTACGCCTCGCAATTAATGTGAAACATCTGTATAGTATGTCAATAAAACAAAAATACCAGCTGAGTCAACAGCCTCTTTTGTGTAGCGACAGAAGAGCCTTTACGGCAATCATTATTGATATTACTGCTTGCATCGGCAAAATAGGATTGCCCACCGTAGGTTTGAACCCACGACCTTGGGACCGAGATTATGAAAAGCAACCGCCCTTATCTAGTGTGCCATCACGGCTCACTAAAAACGGCTCGACACGCTGGTTTGGCCTAGTGGTTAAGGTGCTCGCCAAGATCAATGTGAATGGATTTGTTTTTCGAGATCATGGGCTCGAGCAACGTGGCTCGAGCAGCATATGGGAAGCGCATGAACAGAGATTAAGCTCTTTAGGGTGCTATACAAATAAATTATATATATTAATAATGTTGCACCCAAACGTGTTCCGAGAATTACTGGTGCCTCTGGAGACCTTGCATCAAGGAAGCGACGTTTAGGTGGCTGGACAGGCGGTATTTTTTATCTCCGAAATACTGATTTGTCTATGTAAAGGTAAAGCTTGGTAAATCTCTTTCCTGTGGCATTCGCCGAGCTCAATGGGTAGATTGATATTATGGCACGGTTTCAGATTGTCAGTACGGCATCGCAGATCCGGGACACGGTCGCGCCTCGGTCAATCTGCGGCTACGACCGCTGGGTCACTATTAGAAACAGCGATAAGAAGCGAAGGGCCGAAATATTGACACTTGCTGGGTGCGGGTTGGACGCAGGTGCTGACAGCGATGATGTGGGCGTGGCCTCGCCGCAACGTTGTTTCGCCCCAGCCGGACCTAGACCACTCCGCCCGGCCAACGGGCGGGGGGGGGGGCGCTCCTACCTGCTCATTAGATTCTGCGGGCGGGCCGCTGACCAAACTCGATTTAGCTGTGAATGGTCAGCTGGGTCATGAGACTCCACCAGCGTTGCTTCGACCCACTTTCTACTTGTACGTCGGCCTGTACGCAGCTCTCTCTCTCTCTCTCTCTCTCTCTCTCTCTCTCTCTCTCTCTCTCTCTCTCTCTCTCTCTCTCTCTCTCTCTCTCTCTCTCTCAACCACAACGCACGAGCGGAATCTCGCGATATTTCCTGGATACATTGTACGAGTAGCGTAGTTTGATATTCCAAACTTTCTGGAGCTGTGCCCAACTGATTTGTGGTGGATTTGACGGGAACTAGAATGGATTGTGGTACAGGCGGCAGGCGTCAAAGTTAATTTGCATAAGTGCGCGTGGGCGCAGGGACATTAAATTCGGTGGATAGATAAAATCGAACGTGTATCGCAATATCAGCACACAATTTCAGCTCGGCAAAGCTAATGTCCGGTCGGTGTTAGCCTAATTAGAGTCAATTTTGGTAGATTCTGGTACTTTCTGGTAAATCGTCGACCCCCTCCCCTCCCCCGACTGCAGTGGTAAAACGAGCCTTCGTTTATGGGAGGGGCTTCCCCTAAACCCTCTCTGCTTGGCCCAGCGCCTAGGGCTACGCACCTGCACTACCGTGCACTGGCGATTCGTAGCCGACGGCCGAGTGATGGAAATTTCCCACTGATACAGGTACTAGCGGGTACTGGTACTCCCGAACTTGAAATCGTTGGACCTCGGGACTTACACATTAGTGGTATACCGTAAGTCACGTTCACGTCTGATCGCTGTGTACGTGTTTGCTACTGTCGCTCTCTATCCATCTGTGCTGTGGGAAAGCTTGCTCGTGGCTCCAGCACAGCTGAGCAGTTAGTATGCACGGCCTATCGCTGACTGCAGCTACCCACTGATCTGCCTGCCTCACTTGACGTAGCCGAGTAGAGCTTGGCTCTCAACGACATGTCTATGCGGCTCGGCACTCCCTGGCCGATCGTTTTTGGTGGGCTTTTCAGGTTCAGCAGCAGGAATCCTGGCTATTCTGGTTCATTCCTATCTTCGTCGAACGAAGCTTGTTTTTGTCACTGGGCAAAGCACTGATATTGGAGCACGATGAATACAAAAAGTCGTCAGCTGGTTGCTAAATCCAGTAACCCATCTGTATTAAACCGTGGTCTAATGCAGTCGAGGGAAGGTTTACTGGCCCTGACAATGCTGGGAGGAAGCACCACTGGACCACATTAATAATAATAATAATAATGTACTTGATAAAGCGCCCTCAGAGAACTTAATCTCTTTCTAGGCACTTTACATTTGCTGCAAAGGGAAGAAAAAATCATGCTTGAAAAACAAACAAAATGAATAACATGGCTAGGGGTGACATGCACAGGGTCAGCATGCAAATGTGGTTAGTGGCAGCATGCACAGTGTCAGCACGCATAAGCACAACTTATTTCTCAGGCTGGTCAGCTCGCTGTGTGAAGACTGTTCAACATATTTTTACATTACATCGGGATTATCTTCATTTGGAGCTCAGTTTTCAAGCATTTTTTATTCACAAGTATTGCAAAAGGTAACCGTGTCAGAAAAAAAATAACCCATTTGGCTCTGATCACATTTGCAACAGCAGGCAGCCAACTAGAAAGGAGGGAGTGAGTAAGTAGAGGGCAATTGGTGGATGATTGCTGCATTTGAGCATCTGCTACAGCGGCTGCCTTGATGCCTGTAGGTGCACTGGTCTGACATGATTTGGTCTTATATCCACTGTGATTGAGCTGGTTGTCTGCCCCCCAAATAGTGTGGGGGGAGTCTTAGCCCAGGTGCTCGTGAGATGAGCATCCAGGATTGTTGGATTCAGTCAAGCTGCTCTCCGAGGCTCCCTCCCCCCCCCCCCCGTTGACAAGCAGCAGCAACTGCTGACTGGGTCAGCTGCCTTGCCCTGCACCGATGGGCTGCTTCCCGATGTGGCTAGCTGTTAGCTGGGGCTGGCCAATTATTGTTTGGTCAAATGACCCTTGCCATCCTTGCTCTCGACTTGCTGCCTTCCCCTTCCGTGAGCAGTAACACAAGCAAGAAAACGCAATCCATTTTCCTCTCTTGTCTGCTGGAGCTTTGGCAGGAAGTGAGCAAGTGCCAAATAACTGACCCGTCTGTGGAAATGTGCACTTTCTTGCCACTCTCACGTGGGGCTTCTTCCATGCAGCATATGTGAGGAGCCCCTAAATTTGCGCCTCCCGACTATAACGTGGGTTTTGGGTCCTGTGGCAGGCAATCCTTAAATGATCATGGCTAGCAGGGTGAGTTGATAGCCTCCAAGGCTTATCTGCTTCTAGACAAAGGAAGCTGTTGAGAACCAGCCACACTCTGTACCTTTCGTGCCTTACACAGTTGCAGATAACTGGCTGTGGTGTGCTGCTGGTACGCTAGGCATCCTATTTCCAGTTTTTCGCGATTTCAAGCATGTCTGCCTTTTTATATTATGTACCTCGAGGTTTCTGATAAGATATCGTGTGAGCTGTTTATGTGCACTGCTTGAGTTCGATCACCCATTCATCTTTGTCATGCTGGATAGCTATGGTATCGTAGAAATGTAAACTATTGTGCTCTTGATGTGTGTTGATGAGCTGCCTGGTTTCAGGTCCAAGTGCTGTCGATCCAGTTGCCTTAGTGTCAGCAGAATCAGCAACATGGAGATTGTTCATGTGCACCAGCCACGCCTTAAATCTCAGTTGGTTACCACAAAATTATCCGATCTCAGAGCTGCACTGACAAGAGATCTTTGCCAAATCAGACAAAATAATCGTCTTATGATTAAAGATGTGGAAAATACTTGCATAGCCGTCGAGAAAGCTATGCGATACCCTTGGGACTCACCGGACTTGCAAGATTTTCCATTTGAAGAATCTGCTACATGTCTGCAAAAGGAAGTCCATGATTTGCTTCAACAGCAAGACCTATTCCTGATACGTGCAGCATCCTTGATCGATAATCTAAGAAGGATTCAATTGCAATGGTTCCCGGAGGTTTCTTTAGATTTGAAGGAAAGACTGGATACAGGTACGGATCATTCAACTGCTTCTGCCACCACTGCTGTTGCTGGGACTGCAGCTGCTGCTGTTGGGACTGATGCGGCTGCTGCGACCGTTGCTGCTGCTACAGCCTGCATTGAAGGGCTTTGGTAAATTATAGCAGTCGATAAGGCAGCTGCTGAAATGCATATGTTGGTCGTTTGCTTAGACAATGAGTACGACAGTAAATTTGGCCAAAACCGGACTTTTAGATGCCGGACTATTATATATATATATATATATATATATATATATATATATATATGGTTGATATGTATATCTGATTGATTTATATAGCACATAAGAGAATTATCAACCTCTATCCACATGATTTACGTGTTCCATAGGGCTCGAGACCACAACATTCGTCGTCATAGTCGTGCACTTTGCCCCTGAGCCATGCCAAAGAGGAATTAGAGACAAAAACATTTGAGCACGAGGATTATATGCAGCCAACACGTCCAGCTGAGACTTAAGTTGTTGCTGTTGCCGAGTTTCTCTTTTTGTGTAAACCACTGGAACCATTGCCATTCATGCTTATAAAAGAAGCCATACTTGGTCAGGTGGCTACTCAAATTTGGGGCTAAGGTTCAGTCAGGAACTCCTGAGAGTTATTGAACTTTTGTCGGCTTAATGCCAAACCGCCAAATCAATAACTAAAAAATAGCAACAGTAAGATACTTTTACAGTGTTCTTAGAGAACTAAATCTCTTGCCAAGCTCTTCAAATGCTGGGAATGATGAGTGTCAACTAGCCAGTCATAATATGGCCAGTACACAGAAGCCTGGCTGCTAGCAGTAGTGTAGGAGCTAAGGCCGCTGCCCCACTGTAATGGGCTCCACCACCGGATCAACTTATGTGTTGTGTTGCATCCATGTTTAAGGAGACCCAAACTTTTGCAAGCTAACCTAGCTGACAATAGTCAGACTTCACTGTACAGCAGATGGGATTTTTTTAATCTTCCGGCCTGTTCAATCAGGCACTTACAGTTGGTGTAATACGTTGCAGCCAGGCTTGTCTGTCGCGAGCATCGTAGTTAGTTATATCACAGCACATCCTGCCGATCTGCACTGGCTCCCAGTCAAGCAACGCATCGACTTCAAGGTTCTGTGACCCCCTTTCAGGTCTCTTCATTCTTTGGATCCAACCTACCTATTAGATCTACTTGCCCTCCAGGTTAGGCAACGTACAACCCACTTTTCTGAATCAAATTGTATAGCTACTCCTCGTATGCACCTCACATCCTTTGGAGACCATATCTTTGGTGAGCCATGATGGCACATTAGGTAAGGCGGTTGCTTTCACGACCTCGGACCCGGGATCGTGGGTTCGATTCCTGCGGTGGGCGATCCTTTATCCCACTGCAAGCGGTGGTGATAGCCGTAGAGGCTCTTCTGTCGCTATACAAAACAGGCTGTTTAATCAGCTAAGATTTCTTTTTAGTTCGTATGCTCCCAAAGCCTGGAAGGGCTCCCACCTGACGTCACGACATCCCTGATTTGATGACATTTAAAAAGAAGCTAAAAACGCATCTGTTTATCACAGCATTTAGTGGGTCCATGTGCTTATTCCTTTGTGTGCTTATGCGTGCTGATACATGCTGCAACTAACCATATTTACTTGCTCACCCTGTGCATATCACCTCTAACCGTGTTATAGTTGTTGACATGGAGCATGCAATCACTAACCTTTCGATCGTGCTTCTTTTACAGCAATGTCAAGAGCCTAGAAAGAGTTATTTTATGGTGTTATGCAAATGTATTTCCATTGTTATCATCTTCCTATGAAATGTCACTTTGGAACGGGACATCGGGATTTTGTGCGCATTCTAGAGAAGGTATAATGGCCAAGCCGATTTAAGAGTTGGATTTTCAAATTATTTAGAACATTAGATTTGCCCACTACTAATAAGTTCTACTTAATGTAATGTAATGTATCTCCTTCTGTAACTCCACAAAGTCATAAAGACCACGTGGGTGTTACGAAGGAGAGTTTTGTATAGCTTTCTCACAGCCTAAGCATCTTTTGGTATGCATTCGATAATAACAATAATAATAATAATAATGCACTTGATAAAGCGCCCTCAGAGAACTCAATCTCTTTCAAGGCGCTTTGCATTTGCTGCAAAGGGAAACGCGATTGAATGGTGAGTATTATCATGCTTGGTAAACATGAACAACATGGTTAGGGGTGACATGCACAGAGTCAGCATGCAGATGTGGTTAGTGGGAGCATGCACAGTGTCAGCACACATAAGCACATCAAGGACGAATCACAGGAACCCACTAAATGCTATCCTAAATAGGTGTGTTTTTAAGTTCCTTTTAAATATGATCAAGCCAGGGGATGTTGTGGCTCAGGTCGGGAGGGAGTTCCAGGCTTTGGGAGCATACGAGCTAAATGCACGGTCTCCAAAGGATTTGAGGTTTGTACGAGGTATTTGTAGACTGTTGGATTCCGAAAAGCGGGTGGTACGATGCTTGGCCTGATGGGGGAGTATATCGGAGATATAGGCTGGAGCCATAGAATGAAGGGACCTAAACGTGAGCGACAAAACCTTGAACTCAATCCGTTGCTTGACTGGTAGCCAGTGCAGGTCGGCGAGAAGTGGAGTAATGTGGCAACTGCGTTGCTCTCGACAGACAAGCCTAGCTGCAGAGTTTTGCCCCAGCTGTAATCGCCTGATCGCACATGCTGGTAAGCCAGTAAGCAGTGAGTTGCAGAAGTCGAGACGGGATGTCACGAATGCATGGACCAACTTAGAGTTGGTATCCTTGTCTAAACAAGCCCGAATTTTAGCAACCTTGCATAGCTGAAAGTAGGCAGACTTGACTATGGAGCTGATGTGCTCGTCTAACGAGAGGTCACTTTGGAACATGACACATAGATTTTGAGCTGATTCGACAGGAGATATGCTGGCAGAGCCAATTTTGAGCGCCAGCCTTTCCAATTTCTGAATCACACTGGGTTTGCCCATAACTAGTAAGTTAGTTTTATCATCGCTTAGTTTTAGAAAATTAGCTGTCATCCATGTGCGAATGTCATCAATACATGCAGCAAGAGAGTTGAGAGAATTCGAGGTGCTCGAAGGCTGGGAGGGATCAAAACAAAGGTACAACTGAGTGTCATCCGCATAGAAGTGAAAGCATAGATTGTGCTTGGCAATCACATCAGTAAGAGGGAGAGTATAAACTGTGAAAAGAACCGGACCTAGCACGGAGCCCTGAGGTACACCATGTTTCAGAGGTACCTCGGATGATCTTTGTCCATTCACGTCGATACTCTGGAATCTCCCTCTGAGATAGGACCTGAACCATTGCAGAGCAGTGGCAGTGATGCCCAGGCGAGATGAGAGGCGCTCTAGAAGAACTTTGTGATCGATAGTATCGAAAGCTGCCGAAAGATCTAGCAAAACAAGCAGAGACACTCTAACCATGTCTGCATTCCTGTGTAGGTCGTTGTATACCCTAAGCACCGCTGACTATGTAGAGTGATTAGCTCTAAAGCCAGACTGGAACTTACTAGCAAGGTTTGAAATTTCGATGTATGAGTTGAGCTGGTCCGTCAGCTGGTTCGATAGCCAACAGACTTCGTCTCACGCAACAAAGAGAAAGTGGGAAGCAAAGCAGAGTCAGAAGAGAAGTTGAGATAGTGAGTAGCATGGAAGTAGCAGCTCAGGACCGCTGAAAAGGATGAGCCATAGTCGGCAGTAGGAGAGTAGTTGTCGTTGCGTAAGAATTGCTGAAGCGAGTTCCACAATCTAGGACCTGCAGAGCTAAAGCTTCTATCGCCAACGGTCTTTAAGTAGAGGAATGGAACAGTTAATTTATTGTTCACACAGGACCTGATGGCGTGAAGAGGCTGAAACAGATGCAGCAGTTCGGCTAGGTACGAAGGAGCCAAGCCGTGGCGGGCCTTGTGAGTCAGCTTGAGATCTTGGCTCAGTATCCGTTGGTCAACCGGTATCCATCCTAGCTTTTTTGCAAAGGAGACACGTGCTCTAAGCTTTGGGACTTGAAGACTAGCCTTGCAGCCATATTCATAGTCAGCTACAGTGCCCTAGTAGCTTTCTTTGGTAGCCCAGCCAAAAGGGAATTACAATAATCAAGACGACAGAACTAGCGAGCTAGTTAAATTTTTTACAAGCAACTATGGGAAACAGCTCCTGATCTTGGATAGGGATCGGACGTGATGGCTTTCTGTAGAAGCAGTCTTCTGAATGAAGCCTTTAAAATTTAAGCAGCTGTCGAAAATCATCGTTTAGTGCTGACTCTGTGGAGTGATTAGCTCTAAAGCCAGACTGGAACTTACTAGCAAGGTGTGAGGTTTCGATATATGAGTTCAGCTGGTCTGCCACGACCTGTTCCAGTGTCTTTGATAGGAATGGCGGAAGGAAGACTGGGCGGTAGTTGCTTAAGTTCTCTTGGTCTAGTGTCACTTTCTTGAGAAGTGGCCTGACTACAGCTTTTTTGAAAGGTGCTGGGACAAGACCTGAGGCTAATGACATATTAATGAAGTTAGTTATGCATGGCAGCAGCAGATCAATGCAACGTAGGAGCAGGACAGTGGGAATAGGGTCCAGAGGACTTGTTGTCTTCTTTGATTGAGATACGAACTTTAGGACTAGATCACTAGTGACCTGCTTAAATGCAGACATTGAGGTGCAGCCAGGAACCGAGGAACAGCATTCTAGTGGGGAGGTTGTCATCGCAGGGATGGATTCCCTAATCTTGTCTATCTTCTGCACAAAGAATCGAGAGAAGCGATCGGCTAGATCATCACAAGGATAATCAGGTAAATTGCTGTATGCTTGATAAACAACGTGAATAACATGGTTAGGGGTGATATGCACAGGGTCAGCATGCAAATGTGGTTAGTAACAGCATGCACAGTGTCAGCACGCATAAGCACATGAAGGACAGGGGCCCACTAAATGCTGTCCTAAATAGGTATGTTTTTAGGTTCTTTTTTAATGTGGTCAAGTCAGGGGATGTTGTGACGCAAGTCGGGAGTGAGTTCCAGGCTTTGGGAGCATACGAACTAAATGCACGGTTTCCAAAGGATTTGAGGTTTGCACGAGGTATTGGTAAACTATTGGTTTCCAAAAAGCAGGTGGTACTATGCTTGGCCTGGTGGGGGAGTAGATCTGAGAGATATTCTGGAGCCGAAGAATGAAGTGACCTAAAAGTGAGCGACAAAACCTTGACGTCGATCTGTTGCTTGACTGGTAGCCAGTGCAGGTCGGCGACAAGTACTGTGCCGTGGCAACTGCGATGCTCACGACAGAAATGCCTAGCTGTAGACTTTTGCACCAGCTGTTAGTGCCTTATTGCACGTGCCGGTAGGCCAGTAAGCAGTGAGTTACAGAAGTCAAGACGGGATGTCACAAACGCATGGACCAACTTTGACGTGGTATCCGTATCCAAGCAAGCCCGAATTTGAGCAATGTTATGTATCTGAAAGTAGGCAGGCTTGGTTGTAGAGCTGATGTGGTCGTCTAACGAGAAGTCACTGTGGAACATGACACCTAGATTTCGAGCTGATTCAACAGGAGATATGCTGGCAGAGACAATTTTGAGCAGGAGCCTTCCCAATTTCTGAATCACAATGGATTCGCCCATAAATGCTGCTCATAGGACACCCTAAGCGTGTGGCTGGATTAAAAGGCTTTGCTGTTCTAATAGGTGATGCTATTGTGCGACCTTCACCACGTGCTCGTAATCTTGGTGTTGTGTTCGACAGCTGCCTCAATTTCAAAAGCTTCATTCAGAAGACTGCCTCTACAGCTAGCCATCACATCCGATGCCTATCCAAGATTAGAAGCTGTCTCCAACAGTGGCTTGTAAAAAATTTAACTAGCTCTTTAGTTCTGTCTCGGCTTGATTATTGTAATTCCCTTTTGGCTGGGCTACCAAAGAAAGCTATTATGCCACTACAGCGGACTATGAATATGGCTGCAAGGCTGGTCTTCAAGTCCCAGCGGTTTGAGCACGTGTTACCTCTGCTGAAACAGCTATGATGGTTGCCGGTTGAGCATAGGATACAGAGCAAAGTTCTTATGCTGACCCACAAGGCCCGCCACGGCTTGGCTCCTTCATACCTAGTTGAGCTGCTGCATCAGTTTCAGCCTGTTCGCGCCCTCAGGTCCTGTGTGGACAATAAATTAGCTGTCCCATTCCTCCGCTTAAAGACCGTTGGCGACAGAAGCTTTAGCTCTGCAGGTCCTAGACTGTGGAACTTGCTTCCACAATTCTAATGCAACGATATCTACTCTCCAACTGCCGACTATGGAACATCTTTTTCAGTGGTCCTGAACTGCTACTTCTATGCTACTCACTACCTCAACTGCTCTCCTGACTCTGCTATGCTTGCCACTTTCTCTTTGTTGCGTGAGACGAAGTCTGTTGGCTACCGAATGCGTACCGAAAGACGCTTAGGCTGTGAGTGGGCTATACAAAACTCTCCTGCGAAACACCCACATGGTGTTTATGACTTTGTGGAGTTACTGACGGAGATACATTACATTACATTAACTAATATGTGTGCCAATATATATATATATATATATATATATATATATATATATATTAAAAAACTGTATCTGAAATTCACTTAGTATTCTGTTCGAACCGAATAGTAGGCCACATAGTTATTCGCTATTATTCATAGTTATAGGCTAAATAGTGACTGTTGGACCGAATATCAATAGTGGTCAGATGACATGTGGTTGTGTTTATGGTCCTGCGTTAAAGATTGAAGGCAAAAGAACGGTCAGCAAAGGTACCACGAACACAAATTGATTTGGAAAAAAGTAATGGGCTCCGTCGTTGTAGCTCATGTAAGAAGGCAGAGACGTAACAAAGTATCCTGGATTTAGAGGCTAACTTTGCAGCCGCCGTCTTCTGTACCAACAGCAGAGGCTTGATGGCTTTTTCCTGGCTTTTTCTTGCCAATACTGAACTACGGCAGTCTAGTCAGGGATCAAACCAGGAACCTAGCATGCTGTTTCGCTAGCCATTCTGGTTAGTAGTCCATAATCCAAGACGGGCATCGAGCACATGAGTGACGTCAGAACTATCCACTGCCTCTTGGTGTCCTCGGGTCCTCTCGCGATGATACGTTAGTTGTTCCCTTTCTGTTCACCAAAAGAGCTGGTGACGGAAGCTTTCCTCAGTGGACAATGTATCGAGGAATCAATTGTAATCATTTCATAAGTTTGGTCACATTTTCACTAGCGAGTAGCCGATCAGGTTACTTCGACCTAGCGGCAGTACCTTAATGGATCTTTTCTGCTACAATTGGAGCTAAACCTATTTGACGTAACCTATTTCTACACATACTAGTGTTTCAACCTGAGCACCGCATGCACATCAATCGTTTGGGTTCACGTGCACAGTATCCCCGTTAGAAATGCATTTGCTGACTGCTGCTATATTTTTCTCTTGTAGAAAATACCAGCTCGACATTGCGAGCAAATGTTAAAGGCACTGAGCTGAACGCCCATCCACTTTTACCCGATTCGGAAACGCAACAGGTACAAATACGTTTTTCAATTCATTTACCTTCTCCTTACAAGCGCATGAACATTAGACTTAGGGCAATCGCTGCCGGTTAGACTGCTCATTCTGGCGGGATCCACGAATACCTGTGATACAGCTGCTATCTCCAAAATAAGCATGGTGAAACTGCGGTTTTTATTCCTACGTGTAGGCAGCGGTGTTCCGGTTTTACCCGTAGAATTTTGTGCCGTTGCTTCTCTTGAAGATGCCCACCAGTGGCATGGCCCAGAGAGCCACCCAACATTTTCAAACTGTAATACATCTGCCATTTTCAAAGTTGGTATCGCACAACTGCGATTTTGATTCCACATAAACGAAATGGGCGTTCCGAGATATTAGCAGGATAATGAGCCATAGAGCTACATATTAACTACATACTACATATTAACATCAAATTTCGATAAACTCCGTAACGTCAGGAATATGCAAATAAGGAACGGTCGTCTTGGGAATAGATTTGTATCATGTTAATCCCAGAGTGAAGGTCTTCGGGCAATTAATTAGCCTGCCAGAAAACACCATTGCATTAGAACACTTCTGCATGATGGTATTGCAATTTTGAGAGTTTTTTGCAACGCAGGATATAAAAACTATAACTTGAACCGCAATTAAACGATGCTCATCCATGGAATGTCAGGTGGTAGCAGTTTAAACATATAGGGAAGAAATTTGGCTTGTAAACCCGAACACCATTGTCTATAATGGGGAATATGAAACAGCAGTTACACGATGCTTATTTTGGGAATAGCACCTGTATCGCAGTTCCAAAATGCCGGGCGCCTCACTGGGTCGGAATGCTGGGGGCTATTTTCATGAGAACGCGAAAGTCTAACTGCATGAAATTTGGTCAGTAAACCCGGAACCCTATTTTAAGTAATGTGGAATTAAAGTTGAAATGGCTGCATTTATTCGCAGTACCCGCAGTCTGGCCATCAACAGTGTCATATTTGGCAAACTGCACACGGTATGCCCGCTGTATGCTAGCATAGTTTTGTACCTCATAACTAGACTACGTGTTTGTTCACTTCAGGATTTTTCGAACACTGACAGCGATGTCTCGGCGGCTGTCGCTCAGGACGTCCGAGATCTTCCTGACCACATTCCAGCTGACCAAGTCTCGAAGTTGCTCCCTGCCATTTCACCTGAAATGAAAAGGTTGTTATCAGTTTTCCCTCGATTGCCTACTCGTGTGCATACTTTGCCCCCTTCGTTCGTCTTAGCCCAGCAGTGATGTGCTTACACTTCAGGACCCAGGTTGTGGGTTTGATTCCAGAAGCAGTCCTTTGTTGTCTACTGAAACTGGGGCGATTGCTGCTACGGTTCTTCTGCTACTATATAAATGAGGCTTATTGACCTTTGATTAACCTTCAGTTTTTACCTTACTCGAATATCGTAACGCAGAACGTGTTGGTTTTAGTGTTTAGTCGTGAGGCTGGCAATCTTTTAATTCTTACTACAAGCTAGGCATGAAAGCGATCGCGAGTCTACTGTTGCGAGGATGAGTGAGACACTTGAACTATTTAACCATATACGTTGCTTACTGATCACTTTCAGCTACGAAAGAACTATGCTCTAGATATTAAGCTACAGTTCTCACAACTCAGTAGGGGGTGAAAACACCTCTACCTTGCCACTTGACGATTTGCTTCAAGAGCAGCTACAACCAAGAGTTAATTATATGCAACGCATCATGCTTTGACAAGTATGCGGAAAGAAACAGAAATTTCATGATTAGAACAGCACGTTAAAGTTCGTAAGAATGCGCTCGGGATGGGGGCTTTTAATTTAGCGAAAGTCACCTTGGAAGGGCGGCTTTCAATTTAGGGCAAAGAACGGCGAGACGACTAGCAGTCGCGGAGAGGCACTGCTCGTCGAGCGCTTGCAAGGCTGGTGCGAGCCAGCACGAAGCGACCGGTCAAAGCCAAGCAAAGATCTCGAAGATTCGTCAATTCGTCGATGCTCGATAGGGAGCGACTGAAGCCACTCAGTCAGAATAGATGTGATTGCCTCAGGTTGGTGACAGACCAGGCGAGCTGCTGAGTTAGGAACCAGTGGCAGGGGACTTAGGGCATAGGCCGCGATTCCTTAAGAAAGGGTGCTGTAGCAATGTTGACGTAATGTCACCAAATGATGAACCAGTTTACTTATCCTGCCTATGTCTCAGGCAGTGATTTTGGCAATCTTCCTCAGCTGACACTTGGCCGACGTGACAGTGGAGACAATCTGCTCATCAGGCGACAAGTCTTTTCGAGCAGCCCCATTAACATAGTCGTTGTGAAGAACCTGTCATTCCACAGTCTGCTATGCTATTCTCAACGAGTTTTCTTTCTTAGCCAGGCTGAGCACCATTTCCTTTGAGCATGTACTGTGGAATGTTGAGAATTTTCTTTTTTTATCTTTGGGAAGCAAAATTTGTAATGAGCCGGTAAAGAAAACGGGTGGACTTCCTTTGATGGGAGAGAAAGACCATACAAAGATTCATGTATGTCATTTTAACTGGAACGTGAGTGGTGCTGATGTTTTAGACTGCTTACCACAGTCCTGGTATCGATTTTTATGTAAGAGACCTCGGAACTTAATTATGCTCTTACATTGTGGCTGTTCACTGATGGTAAGATTCGTACGATTGGTGCTTGGGCAGATTCTTGTACATTATGTCATAGCCGGTTGTGTGTGAGCCGTAAGTAACGATAATCGACGCTGTGTTTATTTATACTTAAGTAGGTATTACGATATCATCCTCTTTCTTGCGATGCAACCCAATAAAGCAGCTAGAAGTTCCCAAGCTTAGATTTTACATCTTCTGCTGAATGGAGTGCATAGGCGTTTCATACGTTGACAGTTTGAGCTCTAGTGTAATGCACCAAGGTAGCGAACATGACGCGCTTGTATTTTACTTTTGAATTTCGCTCTCGTTTTACGGTTAGTTTCTGCATTAGAATGTGGAATAAGTAAACTTACTGTTTGCTTGGTTTATGATGGATCATCACTTTTCCTTTCCATAACTAACGTAAGAAATTATTCTTCCCGCATACGAGTTTTATAAAATATACACTAAATTTTTGAAGCATACAAATGAACTTGGTATACCAATGTACTCCGACTACATTATTTTGAATAGCTGCATTTGTTCTTTACATTTTCTAATTTACTGAAAGTTGTGTGCCTTAATGCTTTTCAGAACTAGCAGTAGCACCTACTTCTATAAAGACTAAACCCAGCTGTGCATTTCTTTTTTCTGTCAATGACTCAAACTCTACCCACTCGTTTGCTGCTCATATCGCAGACATTGACTCTTGGATGACTCGTCTGCTGCTCCTATCGCAGACATTGATTCTTGGATGACGCAAAACTTTCTCAAATATAATGACCAACTGCGTGGCTGTGAGCAAACTTAGTATCGGTGAGTTAGAGGAAATCTCGAAATCGGCTCGTCCATCACCTATGATAGCGAGGGAAATAGGGTGCTTGCTCTTCACGAGCGTGGTCGTGGATTCAAACCCTGCAGTGTGCGATCATTTATTACCAACTGCAAGCGATTGTGATAGCCGTTAAGGCTCTTCTGCCACTATACAAATGAGGCTGTTAAATCCGCCACTATTTATTCGTTTATCTCCCGGTAATACCAGCAACGGGAATATTAACGTCGATTGTACAGCATGCTAAAAAGGTAAACTTCTATTCGAACGCTTTACACCATTTCCCAGAGAATCGAAAGCGTCCTTGCAGGTGGTGACAGGTGCCAGAAGTGCCTGTGCCAGACTTTCAGGGCAAACGAACTAAACGTTCGATCATCAAAGTATTTCGGTTTAGTTGGAAGAACGGGGGAAGCAACTGGAAGCCGAAGAGTGTGTGGTAAGAGAGCACGCTCGAGGAGAATAGAAGTCGCCTAGATAATACGACCCAGGCCAGTGAAACGATTTGCATGCCAGCGAGAGGATCGGCAGCCACTGCATGGAGTACGGGTAACCTGTCGCTAAATGCCCTTGATCTATTCGAGCGCCAACGCTCCGCGGTCAAGTCTGCTTGCTTTCAGCTATGCGGCATGGCCAAAGATTTGGGCATGCTTAGATTAAGATATAAAAGCCGATTTCATAGTTAAAGTGAAAAAATTTCCCCTACCCGGATTTTTGTCTCCGAAATAAGACGCTCAAAATTGGTATGCAACTCATCTGGGCTTGGTTATCGAGAACTCGTATGCTCACCGCAATTGTCGCTTACCCGTTTTGGCTCGTTCTTAACCAGCATATCGACTTCAAAGTCACGTAATTCTCCATTACAACCCTTAATTATTGTTCTCCTGTTTCCCACTACGAAAAGACTTACACGAGGCTTCGTATCCCCTTGATATAGAATCGTTTGAATTATTTCATTTTGTTTAAACCTGCCTTTAGCTCGTAGGGTCACAAAGTCTAGAACTTGCTATCGATTGGCCGGTACACCGATACCTATTTTTCCTTCGACTGGTCTAAATTACAAATGAAGCATGGAAGCGACCAGTTTCTCACAGTCATTACTCTAGCCGCGTGAATTATCTTTCGTGGGCTTGCGGGTGCTGCATTGGTGACACTGTGTGTAGAGTGCCTAGAAAGAGACGTGGCTCTTAAGATGCTTTACAAATGCTTTTTATATCTAGTGCTTATCTCACTTTCCTTTAACTACGGCTAGTTTCTATATTTTTTATAATATTCCGATTGAAACTTTTACAGAATCGCTGAGAAGATCGGCAGCTTCTTCTCTTACAATTTCGGCGTGAATATGGAACTTACTGCTTATCTCGGAGATCCGACGAAGACAGCCGTGCTGAAGAAAGAACTCGAAGGATTCCTCGGAGAATATATTTTCAAGCGTTTCGTGAAAGTGACTGTTAAGGAAAAAGATGTCATCGCCTTCATTTGCGCAAGCGGTATTGGTTCCAAAATAAGTGCGATGAAGGATTGTATGGGAGGCGCCGAACAAACCGTGGGCTTGTATCTGCTATACGACAATGACGGAATGGTTTACTGGGTGTCAAACGCTCATGGGCTTTTACCGACGAATGCGGAGCAACGCGGCAATCTCCTGCTTCTCAGCAACTTCTGCGCAACGATGCACATAGATAACAGGCCACGAGTTATGACTCGCATTAAGAGAAGTAAATCGCCGGATTCATCGTTTGATTGCCCTACACCATACGCATATTTCTGCTCCAATCCGACTTTTTTTCGACGTGGACGAAGGTGGCCACTGAGCCATTTTATTGACATTTCGTTAGGTCCGACTCCTTTAACTCTGTGGCATCTCAATAACTCGCCGTTCGTCATGCGAAGATTTAATTCAGCTTTAGAAAACTGCGGCACATGCAAGTCAAATTTTTGCGTTGACCCGACGCACCCGGAAAGGCGCTCTCTCTATACTGTTTCGGAAGTGCGCTACTTCTCGTTAGTAAGCGATAAGGGTTTCTATCAGTTTAATGCGCAGAAGCTTTGTGATAAATCGACAGCCTTATTCTGTCAAGTCCGTGGTGAAAGCAGTCTAATTCGAGGCAAAGTTGGTGGGGTTATCAATCAAACGCGTATCGACGTTTACGGTAGTATTTGTATAGCACAGAACATGGTTAAAATCCTACCTACTGACGATATTGGCCGTCCTCAGTTGGGGCACAGCGGAAGTGTGTGGGTCCAGATGAAGGAAGGCTCTAGCGAACGTTGCAAAGCTGTGGCAATTACCTGCGCAATAGTCAAAGATTCGGAAACGGAGGACGGGTACTGGCTTGCCCAGCTGCTCTGTGCATCACTGCTAGCGTTAAGTGAGGAATATCCGAGCAAATTCCCAAACTATGAAGATTTTAAAGTCCCAAATTTTCTCTGAGTATTCCCTTTCCACGAGAGTACGCAGTTCAGTTTGCCACTCCTCAGTTGCCAAGAGCCGGTTAAAAGGCATGCGTTAAGGATTAAAAGTTAAAGGGCATGTATTAAGGCTCCTGGTGCCTTTTATTGTACCAGCGCCCCAGCCGCCTGGAGCCAGGACTGTGCGGTCGAGTTGATCAATAAAGTAAATGAACTCCTAATTCCACTTCTCGCGTTGGACCTACGATGCACCAAGTAGCACGTAGACGCAGGTTCAATACCCACGGGATCTACTTACCATGCGACACTAGATACGTGCTTTCAATGCTCTGTTCGCACCGTATATTTCTCACTATCGAACCAGTTAGTTTGCTATTTGTACGCTGCCGGTGCAAACACCTTCGGCGAGAAATATTCGCAAGCCTTATTGGAAACTAAAAAATTCCTAAAAAGGGTCTCCTATCTTAGAAGTATTGACTTGAAAAAAATATTGAGCTCTGGCCGAACTTTTGAGCTTTCATCACATGCAATAACCTAGAAATGTGGTGGTTAATGCGAGCTGGGATGGGATTTGGTATCCCACATTACAACCTGCTTGCTACTACGATGCTATAAATAGGTGGTAGCCTTATTAAGGAATTGGAGGACTTGGGTTTTCGTCTGTCGTGCACTGGAGATTATTTCTGATCCTGCACTTGTACCCTAGTGTAGAAGGAGCTACTGATATTTGATATGTCGAGTTGAGCGTGGGATAGCCTAGGGGCTCGTCCCGGAAAAGCAAAGTCCAGGGCCGGCTCTCAGAGACCCGAGGACCGGAACTTGAGACGGCGGGCTAGATCTCTTTCGGCGGAAGCTCTCGACTGGTGTAGACGTCGACTTCGACGATCCAAGCAGTTACTCAGCCAGCCGGATCTTCGACGGCGTATGCTTGTGTTCTTTGAACTGAGCCAGTGCAACGGCGGGACTCTGACAGCCGATTGAACAACTGACACGTATGTGCGTGCTTGCAGCTCTGTTTCTCGCCCTTGTAGTTTTACTGCGTGCAGGATCCTCCCTGTAGAACTGTCTAGCTCCCCTTTGTGTAGTGCGTGCGTTTGTATTGTATAAAGTGTTGCGTATCTGGACGATTACCATCGCGATACTATTGCCGGCAGCGCCCCGCATAGCAACCCAGACCGGGCGTAGAGTGTAGGAGAGCCCTAGTGGGAATAGGCTAATACCCGTAGACTCGGCTAATCACTTGCTGTGGTACCTGTTTCATTATCTTGTAACGAGATCAGGGGGTGGGCCACTTTCCGTCCGACCATCTCATGCTCCAGCCACGTAGCTTTCTTTCTTTATTCTTGCCAGGTCTCTATCTCAGGGCTAGAGCCAGATGGTAGGCAGTTTGATTAAACCTCATTTATGACAATATTGCATCGCTAACTTTAACAGGGGAACTAAAAGTACTGCTGGGGACCCTGGGTACATGGAGACTACAGAGGGGCGTGGGAAACAATGATACAAACACTCCTGAAAGCTGAAAGGATGCCCTCTGACCGTATCAATCTTGAATGTGGTCACCGTTAACCCGGAGTATCAACCACTCGTCAGAGGCACGAGTAATGGCGAAACGGGGGGGGGGGCTTAAAATTGGGGACATCTCAGCTCGCCGAGGGCTCCAGCTCCGGGAGAGGGAGGCCTACGATCAACTAGCACGAGGAATAACAACGACTAAAGCCATTCTCAAGCGTGCGAGCTGCCCTCGGACCGGGCAGTCTTGAAGGCGACTGCTGCTACCCCACGAGGATCAATCATTTCGCCAGAGAAACTGTGTTTCTTAGACTCGCAGGCGGTGCACACCTCAGCTCGCCGAGGGTCCCTAAACTCAGGCTGGCTACGAACAACATGCTACAAGGGAATGCGGAATATGCGATATTCGATTTATTTCACCTAGCACACTTGACTCACAGGGTCGGAAAATTTGGGTGCTCGTGGCCGACTGGCAGTTGGGATCCTGGTATTTAATGGCTCAGGTCGCGGACTTGATCCTTGCGGCTTATATGAAGCTCCTGACTAGAGATTAAGCTCTCTTAGGGCACTATATAAATGAATTATAATCATCGAAGTTTTGTGGGTGCCTAGAGACACGCCCATGTCTAGTAACTATGCATGGTCGTGCTGTCACATGTGAGACGTATGCCTATGTGGCTTGTTAAGCAGCATTTAAATATTGTTGGGGCTGTTAAACCGTAATGGTTGAGCTGCCCAAGTGTCCGATGCTGTCGCATCTGAGGCTGATGTTTGGGTGCATTGGCTTGGGTGAGCCGTGATGGCACACTTGGTAAGGCGGTTGCTTTCACGACCTTGGTCCAGAGGTCGTGGGTTCGATTCCTGCCGTGGGCGATTCTTTATCGCCACTGCAAGCGGTGGTGATAGCCGTAAAGGCTCTTCTGTCGCTATACAAAAAGAGGCTGTTTAATCAGCTAGGATTTATTTATTTATTTATTTTTGCTCAAGTTCTTTACACATTTGGCTTGCTCAAGTCCAAACTGTGCTGCTATAATTTCGTGGTCGATCTGAGTCTATCGCTATGTGGCACCGGTGACAGGATGCAGGAGAAGTAACCAGCTGCTCTAGCCGTATCTGCGCCTGTACATCCACCAGCCCATGGTGCAATGTATCGTCAGTCAGCAGCAGCGCTGACTTGTCTGGAAGGTCGTTGGAGGCAACCACGAACTGATTCCACCAACCACATTCTTGATGAATTGAAAGAGCTGTGAATGGTCATGGTAAATATTCAGGAATATATACAGAATATTCTGCCCTGTAAATTAAAGTCCTTGCTTAATATTCTTACACGAACGCTCGAACCAAATGGCAGCAAACTGACTGGTTGCATCTGTATGCTTTCATTGAAATCGGGTGCCGATCAGCAACCACGACGCCTGCCGTGGTCAACCACTACAGACTATCCTCAGGTTGACTCGTGTAGGTCTAGGGAGCTAGGAGACATGTGCAAGCTGTCTGCTGCAGCATTGCTTGGGAGAATAAAGCTCTAACAAGGGTGTCATGTTAGTAAACTTACAAAACTGCATGCAGCAAAAAAGGAAACGGGTTGTGCTTTTACAAAGTAGCAGAGTTATGCATACATTGACGATCCACACTGCAATCACCATGCCCAGCTCACGGACCTTAGATCAAGCTAGTGCAAACTTACTGGTGAGACAGAAACGTATACCACTTGAGCCTAGAAACAAGGACCTGGTTTTTACATAAAATATTCTAGCTCATTGGCTGGCGCCTGGTGGTTCAAACGACCAGTTAAGCAGTGAAGCACCACACAGCAAGTTATAGCAACCGTGTACCATCAGCAACACGTGAGAGAGAGAGAGGGAGAGAGAAAGAGAGAGAGAGAGGGGGGGTCGAGACAGAGATAGAGGTTGTCCTCCGAAAGGGACGTAAGCGATCCTCTAAAAAGCATGATCGAATGCTTTGTGGTAACATTCGCAATGTTATCAAGCATAACATTGTTAGACGTCATATGCACATTCAGTGAGCATAAGCACACCAAGGACGAGGAGTACAATGCAGCCTCCACAATGTAGCTCACTTGAACGGCATTTTTTTACTCGGCCCGATCTAGGTGCGTGACAATATGTTACATAGCACCATAAGAAACAAAAAATAGTTGCAATATAAATCTATATAATTTTGAATCGAAGCACCGGACTCGTGGAGCTCCACAAACACTAGCTGCTGACGTCACGTTAACTTGGTGTCCTTTACGATATTTAAAGTAGTAATATAGTAGTAATGGTACAAGTATGATGAGTATACTGTCAAACTATCAGTAGAGGTAATTTGATAATTAGCATAGTACATACAACATAGACTCTCATAGTTGAAACTGAACACTTTTGATCGCCGTTGTTTAAATATACATCTAAATTTTGTGAACAATATATTATAAAAGTTAATATTCTTTACTATTTTTTAAATGTTCAGGACTATTCAAAAAAGCTGTCATTAAGTATCTTAAATTTTGAATGTAATTTCCTCAGCATTTTGCTGCAATACGCTAGCAGCCTACATAATAAATACCATACTTCTGCACATATGGTGCAGCATAGCTGGAATGTATGCCGACGGGCTAAATTTTGGATCTTCATAGCCAGCGACTATCACGTAGCTGCAATGAAGAATAAAATCCAAGTCGTACACTGAAAGGTCAGAAGAAGACACTGGTACGAGCAGCGAACTTCAGCGCTCCCACTACGTAGCCAAACCATTCCAATGATGAATGTCTGCTCTCACGCTTGCAAGCTTAAGGCTACAGGTTGGTGTTTTACACTGAGCACCGCACTAGCGAGGCTTCTTTGGTAGAAAATAGAGCTATAGAGAACCTGAGATTCCTCATCAGAGTTCACAATTGATTACACCAGAGTAATGAGTGTGGGACATCTAGCAGGAGTGTCGCTTCTGAGCTGATCATACTAGCCATCCAGCAATCGAAGTGAAATAGCACTCCTGCCGACTTGCTTATGCACGGAATAACGCACTCGGAAATTTCTTGAGGCTTAAGACAGCATTCTAAAGACGAACGAAAATCTAGCCATCTGAACGAGTGAGTAGTAAGTAATACAGCATATTGATGACCACTGGAAAAGCCATTCAAGGCATTCGACGAAGGCAAACTGCCAATTTACCAAGACCACTTTAAAAATAATACAAAGGGCTAGTGCAGGAACATGAACATTATAGACTGTATTATCTCAGATATACTCCCCCATCAGGCCAAGCATCGTACTACCCGCTTTTCGGAATCCAACAGTCTACAAATACCCCATACAAACCTCAAATCCTTTAGAGACCGTGCATTTAGTTCGTATGCTCCCAAAGCCTGGAACTCCCTCCCGACCTGCGTCAGAACATCCCCTGACCTGATCACATTTAAAAAGAATTTAAAAACACACCTATTTAGGACAGTATTTAGTGGGTCCCTGTGATTCGTCCTTGATGTGCTTATGCGTGCTGACACTGTGCATGCTGCCACTAACCACATTTGCATGCTGACCCTGTGCATGTCAACCCTAACAATGTTATTCATTTTGTTTGTTTTTCAAGCATGATTTTACTCACCATTCAATTGCATTTCCCTTTGCAGCAAATGTAAAGTGCCTAGAGAGAGATTGAGTTCTCTGAGGGCGCTTTATCAAGTGTATTATTATTATTATTATTATGTATTTATAGTAATAACACACTTGATAAAGCACCCTCAGAGAACTCAATCTCTTTCTAGGTGCTTTACATATGCTGCCAAGGAAGCACGATCGGATGGTTAATGGTAGCATGCTCGATAAACAACAAGAATAAACATGGTTAGGGGTGACATGCACACAGTCAGCATGTTTAGTGTGCAGGCAGTATGCACAGTGTAAGCGTGCATAAGCGCATAAATGACAAATCTCAGGACCCCCTAAATGCTGTGATAAATAGGTGCGTTTTTAATTTTTTTTTAATGTGGTCAAGTCAGGGGATGTGACGTAATTATATATATATATATATATATATATGTGTGTGTGTGTGTGTGTGTGTGTGTGTGTGTGTGTGTGTGTGTGTGTGTGTGTGTGTGTGTGTGTGTGTGTGTGTGTGTGTGTGTGTGTGTGTGTGCCTACGAAATAAAGCGAGAAAGTCTGTCCTTCCCTCCATCACGCCCCAAGAAGGTTTAATAACACGTAATGTGCATAACTATGAGTCAGCAAAGCGAGTCAACAGGCAGTGAGCTGCTCGTGTATATATATATATATGTGTGTGTGTGTGTGTGTGTGTGTGTGTGTGTGTGTGTGTGTGTGTGTGTGTGTGTGTGTGTGTGTGTGTGTGTGTGTGTGTGTGTGTGTGTGTGTGTGTGTATTCACAAGCTGCACAGTTGGGCTTGACTAAAGCGAAGCACGCTTCCGGGTTGAAGTTGGCGAAAATGCAGTGCTGTCAGCCGCAGGGCTCTGCTAGGGTGTACGGACAATCACAACACGACTCCCGTCGGCAAATGTAGAGAACTGAAACGCCGAGGCAATTCGCATGCCTTTCCGATCTCTTGTGTCAAACGCTTGAATTATTGACAGTCATATAGCACTACAGCCAGCTGCTGCTTCTGCAGCTCTCGGCATGCTGAGCCGACCTCGACAACAACGGAAAACGCCCCACTGAAGAAGCAACCTTACTTCAAAAAGCACCCATCAGCAGCAAAGGCTTTCCTAGACATGCCCACTTACTCTTACACTTACACTTACCTGCATGCGAGTGCAACACTTTGCTGTTGACCGGTGAGAAAAAGCCTATAGCAGCGAACCACCACTAACCAAGCTTCACATTTTATATCCGAGTCTGAATCTATGCCACGCAACAACCTGCTGAGAAGGTAAAGTCACATTAGTGCTTTGCTAGTTCATTCGCCAGGTGAGAAGTCCTTGGAACGTCATCTCATGGATGAGCCAAATACGACTGCTTTTCCTGCTGACTTGGAAAACCGACAGGACAAGCTACGAATCATAACAACTCACATCCAAATAGCTTGCAGATCTCAAAAACAGTGCGGGGCTTCTCTTGCGTCTGAATGAGCATCCAGAAAGTAGGATCACTCTTTATGGCCAGCAGACCTGCCATGCAAATCCATCTGGTTTCATTAGAAGACCGCATCTGATCCATAGTCAAGTCTGCTAACTTCCAGCCAGAGATATTGCAAAAGCTTGGGCTTGCTTAGGTAAGGATGCCGCAGCCAAGCAGGCCGGAGCATTTTTGGCATCCATCCAAGCTTTTGCATCTTAGATATTAAAAGGCTTCCAGCCTTGCAATTAGATGCTTACAATTGATGTGAAACTCCGCAGCTAGGCACGTAGTAGGTCGTGAACATGACAGCTGTCACATTCTACCACAGCTAAGGACCTGCACTGGCTCCCCATCCAGTAGTGAATCGACTTCAAGGTTTTGCCACTCATGTAGAAGTCATTCTCTTGCTCCTGCCTCCCTTACTCAAATACTTTCTAACCGAACTTGGCATATCAGCACCTGGTTCTCTGTATCAAGTCG